>JAEOAD010000009.1:29947500-31147500 GCA_036365145.1 Orientallactaga sibirica
ACTGGGGTGAAAGAAATATCTCATTTAGCACTGAGCTCTCAACAGTCACTTATTCTCAGAGCTTTGATGAGTTTTGAATTTCCTCAATAGTCACCACCAGGTATTAAAAATAAAATTGAAGCATCTCTGATCAAAGGTAAGGAAATCCTTGATCTATGGGCCTTGGCATAATATAAATATTTAATGGACAATTTGATGGGCACATTATATATAGCCAAGGAACATATTTCTTTTTTTTTTTTTTTTTTTTTTTCAGTTTCTTGTTTGTTTTTCTTTTGCTTGGTTTTCCATGTCTCTCACACCTATTTATGTCAATGGACTCCTCACTCCAGCAGTCCTTTTTCCCTGCACCTTCTGCAGCTCTCGCTGGGATTTTGCTTGCTGCTTTGTGTACTTAATTTCATCTCTTTTTTTTTCTGTATGAGAACAACACAACCTTAGCACAAAACCATCACCACCAAAAAAATAGTTTACACTCACATTATTTAAAAACTTGAAAAATTATAGAATTGGAATATATTAGCCTTTTGGTTTATGTTGCTGTTGAGGAATCTGAATCTATTCTGACTGTGATTCTTTCTACAGAGTCCATTTCTCCTCTCAGAAGTTCTAAGATGCCCTTTGTTTCTAGTGGCTTTAAATCTTATAATAATACAATTTTCTATAAGACACACACACACAGTGAAGTGGGTCTCCAAGAGCCTTTCAAACCTGGAAGCATATGCCCTGTGTTCATAAGAAATTACTTTAAATTATTTCTCTGGTTATTTCCAGTCTTTTCTTTCTTTCTTTCTTTCTTTCTTTCTTTCTTTCTTTCTTTCTTTTTTATTACTACTACTACTACTACTACTACTACTATTATTATTATTGGGTTTTTTTATTTTTTATTTTTTTATTTTTTATTTTTTGGTTTTGCAAGGTAGGGTCTCACTCTGGTCCAGGCTGACCTGGAATTAACTATGTAGTCTCAGGGTGGCCTTGAACTCTCGGCGATCCTCCTACCTCTGCCTCCCGAGTGCTGGGATTAAAGGCGTGCGCCACCACGCCCGGCTATTATTGGTTTTTTGAGGTAGGGTCTCACTCTAGTCCAGGCTGACCTGGAATTTCACTATGTAGTCTCACAGTGATCATTCTACTTCTCTCTTCCAAGTGCTGGGATTAAAGGCGTGCGCCACCGTGCCTGGTATCCATTCACTTTTTTAAGAGATATAAGGATATCCTAAGATATTCTTAGGCTCATTCCTCTAATATTTTTAACTGTCTCTTATTTAAAAAAATGTTTTCTTCCCAGCCAGATGTGGTGGATCACGCTTTTGATCCAAGTTCTCAGGCTAGAATAGGAGGCCCACTGAGTTCCAGGCCAAAGTGGGCTAGAAGTGAGTCCCTGCCTCAAAAACAAGGTTTTGTTTTTCTTCTGTCTCAACCTGGTAGCAATTTGTACTCCTATTTTATCTTCCAACCCTTCTATTGATTTTTTTCATTTCCATGTCTGTTTTAATATCTAAGAGACTTTCTCTCTCTCTTAGTGTTTCATTTTTTATTAGTTTTCTATCTTGCTTCATGGCTATAGAATCTTTCCTATTTCCCTGAGGATGTTTATACATATGGTTTTATTATTGTTGTTCAGTTTCTTTTGAAACACTCCACATGGACTCTGTCCTGTGCTTCCTCTTTTCTATTGCTTTATTTTGGTCTTCATAGTCATGTGAGAGACACTCCTTATGTGCTTGGTATTTGGGGTTGTCTTTTCATAGTCAAGTGTCAGGTACTAAAAGGTAGGAGTCCTATGTGCATGGGCTGCACCTGGCGAGGGGCAAGAAAATATCCCACTTTTCATAGTCTGCAGATCTTTTCTCTTAGGGAAGTTGCTACCCTCAGATCTCTGGCTAGACAGAACACCTTGGCAGCCAGTGTTCTTGAAATTTTTGTCAAAGGCTTAGTACCTGAAGTGCCAATATCCAGAGTCTTCAAATATTCATGTTCTGTCATGTGGAGCCAAGAGAAGATTTGGGCTTCTAATTTCTTAAGAATTCAGACTTTTTTTTAACCCCAGCTGCACTTACCTTGAGAACCCTACTTTGCAAAAGTTTTTTTTAGTACTATAGAAGGATTAAGGGTCATTTCTCCATTTACCTCCCTGTAACTGTTTTCACTGTTCGTCTTTCTTGGTATCATTGAATCAATTACCAGTTGTATGTCAATTTTAATGTTCCAATCTGGAGATAGCAAATAGCTGTCCTCATTAGGTCCCATTTCACTACTAAACTGCCACAAAGCACACCAGAAGCCCCTCTGCCTTCTGAACTATGTACAGGTTTCCTAGCCTGATTCTCTCAGTATATCTCCAAAATGTTCCCTCCAACTTCCCCAGACCCATCTCCCACTGCCACCACATGTGTCCCTAAATTCTTTCCACTCTAAGCCCACTTACCCCACTGTAGCAGATAACTTCGTATCACTGGGATGAACTTTTATACCAGACATAGTTCATAGGAGGAAGAAGGGATTTTTTTGAAGTTTACAAATCCAGGGGAAGTTCTGGAATGGCAGAAGAATCTGGCCCACTTTCACAGGCCCAGGCAAAGAGGGAAAAGCCAAAAACCACCAGCACAAGCAAGCACAATTTAGTAACGCCAGGCAAAGCTCAAGCACCTTGAATATCTTTAGACTGGAACTTCAAATCCACCCATACACCAACACCTTCTCCACCCAGGTAGCTAGAAATATAAATTACAAATTTTAATAAAATCCTAATATATTGGGGGACATCTATTCAAACTACTATACTCTGCCCCTGCCCCCAATAGATTTATAACCATCTCACATTATATATTTAGTTAGTCCAACTTTAAAGGTCTCATAATCTATACCAAGTTAAGATAGTTCTAAAGTCCCAAGTCTCATTTGAGATTTAAGATGGTCTCTTAGCTGTGAGTCCTATAAAATTAAAACAAGTTATATACTTTCAACATATAAAGTTACTTCTATAAGGCATAACAGAGAGAGACCGAACAAAAAAACTTAACAGTTATCAAGCAAATATCAAAGTTCTGTAGTTCAATTCAGATATAACTAGTGACTGACAGTCTCCAGATTTTTCAATACTGCCCCTCCATCTGGGCTGATGAAGTAGCCAGGGAAAACTTCCATCCCTACCCAAAAGCCTCTATGGCAGCCCTAGCATAGACCTGGTATATCCAAAACATCTTCAAGTCTCCCCAGAAACCATGGTCCATCTTTCAATGGCTTTGTCAGACTCAGGGTCATCATGCCCTGCTTATATGCTGCATCTCAGCAGCAGCTCCTGGGACCATGTGTACTTCATGATTACTTCACACATTTTTCATGTTTCCAAAATCAATACCAGGTGTGCGGGACATGGCCATGTTTTTAACTGAGGGACAAAATAAATTGTGACCTTGAAGGGCAGGTTTTTTTCTCTAGTCCACTGTTTCCAAAAGAGTTTATACTTCTATCAGTCTTTCTGGGGTGGGATTACCTCAGGCAGTTTTCAATTCTTTTAATGTAAAGCAATAGGGCCATCTTCCTTAAGATTATTAATGTGCTTGACAATAGCAAGCTTTAGTAACCTAAAACCAGTCTCTGTGCCAGTAAATTTTAAACTTGTTTGAATTTTTCCAACTTAAAATCTTAAATCTCTCAGTCCCATATCTTTAGACAAGCACACCAGTCCCTTACAAACTTAAATCTTGGTCAAACTCTCTGGGCCTGGGCAAGAGAAAGTAACCAGCCCTTATGTTAGTAGCCCAGTTCCCACAAAGTTTTCTGTCATCTTTCCTTCTACTTAGAAAAATCATAAACCAAACCTCCAAATACAATTCTCTCTGCACTTAGCATTTTAAAACTCTTATCAGGATAGACCATAATACTTGGCTTACCAATATAGAAGGAGTCTTCAATTGAAAATATCAAGTCTATTCCTATTCCTCCAAAACAAAAGTCCCAAAGACCAAAATCCACATGATCAGTCTTATCCCAGCAAACCTCACTCCTGGTACCAATTCTGCAGCAGACAAACTCATGTCACTGGGATAAACTTCCAGACAAGACACAATTTATAGGAGAAAGAAGGGACTTATTTTAAACTTACAGATCCAGGGGAAGTTCCATAATGACAAAAGAAGCTGGCTCACTTTCACAGGCCCAGGCAGAAAGAGAAAAGCCAAAAGCCACCAGCACAAGTAAACACACTTTAGGTACTCCAGGCAAAGCTCAAGAACTTTGCACATCTAAGACTGAAATTTCAAATCCATCCTCACGTCAACACCTCCTCCAGCCAAGTAGCTGGATATCTAAATTACAAAGTTTAATAAAATCCTAAATATATTCGGGGCCATCCATTCAAACCTCAACAACTACTTTTCAAGGTGGGTCTTGGCTGCTTTTTGGATTCCCAAAACAAAATGAGTTTTCTATTACTATGATACCTTCAGTAAATCCTGAGGTTACCATATCATGTTAGAAAGCAAGAAGTCAAAGATGTCTTCTTGAGGGTACATTATAATCTGAAAAGGGTCACAATTTCAGATACAGGCTAAAGCATGTATACACAAACACACACACACACACACACACACACACACACACACACACACACATGTCATACAAATAAGGGGAAAGGAAACTGTAAGAAAATAAATCTTTGTAGTATCAAAACCATTCACTTATACAATAAGGTTCCAGGTTTTACTAAATGTCCTCTGGATAGTAATTAACTGTTTGATCACTGTTTGGAGTTTTCCACTGTTTCTTATCTTAGGAGACTCTTCACTAGAGGTTGGGCTAAGCTGATGTGGGATTCTTATAGCTGACCTCTACATGTCATGTGTCCAGGCTCACTCATGATCCTGTGTGCTACACACATATGAACACTGAGGTTCTGGAAGCTAGTGGAAAGCAGTTGAAGAGGTAGGTTCTGCATGTAAGCAGTGGTGTTCTGCTATGCTGAGCCACTGTATTGGAATGGGTACTGCTCTCAGCACTAACTTTATGAAGTACTAACTAAAAGTGCTAATTCTGGGCAGGCTGAAAAGCTGCTAATGCATTGCTAGCCTGGAACCAACTCCTCCTAGCCAGTCCAAGTAGATGACCACACAGAAAAACAAGATAGCAGAAGACAGGGCCACCAGGAAGCTCAGTTCCCAGTCCCACTCTTCTAAATCATTTATAACACAAAGATTAACTTGCTCTAAATTAATTCTTCAACATTGAAGCAGAACTGTGGGTTAGATCTGGGGTGGTATTTAATTTTGTAATCCTGATTATTCAGACATTGTTAAACAAATTTGAGCTACAAAGAAGTCAGAAAAGGTCTTCTAGTTAAGATGGTAGTGTAGGAAGCACGCCAAAACAGCCTAGGGGAGAAACAGGGAGGGGGGAAGCAAAATACACTCTTGTACTAAAAAGTGAGGTGTATAATAAATTATCAACCACAACAGAGAAGTAGGAGAGATCCAGAGCATCTAGAGCCCAGAGAAGCAGGCAGAAGCAGCTCCAGCAGAGATGGCATGAGTCCCACGTGGCCACAGCCACCAGGCTCAGGCTGAGCTACAGAAAAAGCCAGGTGAGGGGAATTTCCATTCACACTGCCCCCCTCGCAAACTCAAGAAACATGGAAGGAGGACAGCAGAGACCAGCGGAGCAGCTTATGAGGAAGAGGATCGGGAGGAGCATTGGAAAGACTTCAGCCACCACCCATAGCCTCTCCTCCTCCACTGCAAGCACAAGCATGCCAGCAAGCACCAGAGACCTGGGAAAGGGAGCTCACCTACACAGCACCTGGCACAGAAGATCAGAGCAGCAACCCACAAACCCAGCCAGCAGACCTGAGCCCACAGCACAGAAAAGAAGGACCCAAGCAGAATCCCAAAAGGTAACTGGGATTACACCAGGTCAGTACCTGCTTACAGCAGAAGTGCTAATTGCACCATCCATGTCAGAGTAAATTATATGTTAAATCTGATGGATGGTAGGATTTGCCATTCATAAATAAGCTATATTTTGGGCTTGTTGTTTGTTGCTTCCTGATTTATAGTGCCTTTGTTTCCTCTTCTGTCATGCATTGGGGAAGAGTCTCAAGCTGGTCACAAGCTGGAGCCCTCTACAATCCAGAAATCTTAGACTCCCAGGTGACAGGATTAAGGGTGTGGAGCTACACATATCCTTAGGGACTGTGACTTTGTTAGAGGATCTATTTGTCATAATACCTACTCTTGCATAAATACTCTGTGCTGTTTTTCATTGAATGGGTACATTGTTTACTTAAATTTTTAGAATTTGTCTGTATTTTGTTCCACTTAGCCTACTTAAATACTCCCAGAGCAGGCAAACCCAACACCTAGGGTCACATTTGTGGTTACTCTGAGAGTATTAAGAGCCACACCTAGCTCCTTAAGCTCCTACCCTGAAGATACATAACATCAGATTGATTGATATACCTAATAATACTGCAGATAATTGGAAAATGCAAGCATTAAGCTAATCCAAGATGCAAAATTCTCTACATTATAATACAAGAAACACAAAAAAGTCAACACAATATAAATCCACCAAAAAGTATTAATGCATCAGAAATGACCTTCAGAAATGCCTGAGAAAGATTTCAAAAGAATGATTATAAATATATTCAAAGAACTCAAAGAGGAAATCAAAGGAATCAAAGAACACACAGGAAACCAATTTAATGAAATAAGGAGGCCAATGCAAGAAATAAATAAGGAAACAGAAATAATAAAGAAAAACCAGTCATAAATACTAGCAATAAAGGACACATTCAGTAAAATAAAAAAAAAACTCTGGGTATTGGAGAGATGGCTTAGCAATATTTGAAGACAAAACCAGGTCTACCGATAATATTTGAAAGGATCCTCCATGCTGAAGAGAAAGAAAAGCACACATATAAGGAACCTGGAAAAAAAACAAACCATACTCAAATACTAGGCAATACAATAGAGAAAAGGTAAAACTGGAAGAACTACAAAACAAGAAAAATGGCAAAAATAAATACACACCTTTCAACAATAACTCTTAATATCAATGGCCTGAATGCCCCAACCAAAACACATAGGTTTACAGACTGGGTTAAAAAGCAGGATCCTTCAATTTGCTGCCTCCAAGAAACTCAGATTGTTACTAGAAAATGTTCAGTGCAAGGGGTAGGATACCTTTCAGTGAGTTATTGGCCAGGAAGGTCACAGATACAACCAAAACGTTATAGACCATTGCTGAAGCCTTTGGTTTCCCACCAGGAATAGATGATAAGACCCTATTGCTGAAGACTCCACATACGTTAGCTGCCAGGTCACTGAGAAATCCTGCTGGAGCTGAGCTGAAAGCCTCCTCCATGTGGACCAGCTGACAGAAAGCTGGAAAAAGCTATGCTACGTGCAGTTCAATGGGAAAGAAAGAAAACTACAGTGAAGATACTCAACAGTGGACACAACAAGCTTTAAGTTTGGCCAGCCGGGCCAAATGAGCCAATAAGTGCAATACTGGCTTGTCCATTATGGGAGAAACCACCTGCTCTCTAATTGGACTGGAGGCCCACTCCATGGGAGGGAATACATCCCTGATACTGAAAACCTACAACAGGGGTAGTCATGAGCCTTAGGGTGTAATGTCTACTGGTATCTGGCTAAGTGTATATACTATGCTCACCAAACTGCCCAGTAAGCACTTCTCTTAATGTCCACACCCATATATTAATGCTACTCTCACTTTTTGGTTAGAGAAGCTTCTCTTTTCAGATGGTGGTGACCTGGGGATGACTCAGAAGGCACCATGGTGCTGAGAAGAAGGGACAGAGGAGTGCTCAGCACTGAAACATCTCTAACACACCTTCCAAGGCTCAGGATCCATTGTGAAAGAGGTGGCAGAAAGAATGTAAGAGCTGAAGGAAGGGTAGGACTCCTTAGAATGTGCTCTTCCAGGCACAAAATGGCCTGGATATCCATGACCTCACAGTGCCTGACACTAGCTACATAAGACCATCATAATAGGAGGAAAAGATGATGACATCAAAAGTAAAAGAAAGACTGATTGAGAGGGTGAGGGGATATGATGGAGAATGGAATTTCAAAGGGGAAAATTAAGGAAGTTGTCAATAAAAATAAATAAATAAAATTTTTTTAAAAAAGTTAGAAAAGGCAAAATTCAGAAAATATTATTTTTTTTAATGTGTGTGTATCAGTTACTTTCTTATTGTTGGTACAAAAGACCCAACTAGAAGCAACTTATGGGAGGAAAGAGTTTATTTTAGCTTTGTTCTAGAGGGTAAATTCTATTATTGCAGGGGAAGACTGAAGTAGCAACAGGAAACCAGAGCCATATCTATAGGGAAGAAGGTGAGACAGTGTGGCAAATGAAGCTGGGCTATAAAATCTCAAAGCCTGCCCCAGTGACGCACTTCCTCCCACAAGGTTTCACCTTCAAAAACTTCTACAGCCTTCCTAAACAGCACCATCAACTGGAGATTAAGTATTCAAACACATGAGTCTATGGGGGTGGACATTTACATTCTAGCCACCATAGTGTGTGTATATGATGTGTTCATGTGTGTGAGCATGGGCATGCATGTACCAGAGCACACAAGAGGAGGTCAGAGGACAACTTTCAGCAGTCAGTCAAACTTCATTTGAGTCAGATCTCTTGTTCTCATTGTTGTTCATTGTTTCACTCACCCGGCTAGCTGGGTTGCAAGCTTCCATGAAATTCTCCTGTCTTGGCATCCTAGTTTATCATCAGAATACTGGGATTACAGGAGCCTGCCATTGCTTTTTTAGGATCCAAACCTAGATACTCAGGCTTGAGCAACAAGCACTTTGACAACTGAACCATCTCTCCCACTCAGAAAATACTTTTTAAAATTAGACTTAACATGTCACCATAGATTGAATTCACATAGTAAAAAAACACTCTCTCTCTCTCTCTCTCTCTCTCTCTCTGTGTGTGTGTGTGTGTGTGTGTGTGTGTGTGTGTGTGTGTGTTTGCATCTAGAGTAGAATTTTTATTTTCTAAATCAAGCCTACCATCTATGAGGTTCTCGTTAATTTTCATTTGTTGCCATTTCTGAATTCTCTACTATCCTCTGGATAAGCTTGCCCCCAGTGTGGCTTTGACTAGACACAACAAAGGATAATTCAAAACTATCTCCTTCCGAAACATTTTCTTTATTTTGACTTTATTATTTTTTTTCTCAGTAGAACACTGAGGAAATTTTATATTTCAACAGGTAAAGTATATTTACACGTGTCTTTTGTGTATTTTGCATAAGTTATATTATACTATAACTATGGTGCTGTAACATGCCTTTTTTAACATAACTATATGTTAGGTGCATCTTCCCTTATCAATACATATTGACCTCTATGATTTCTTTAACCTCAAGGGACTCTTGAGCAATGAACAGCAGCAGCCTTATCCTCCTCTGTCACACATCTTTCTGGCAGAAAGTCAAGCCCTATTTTCCACCCCATGCTGTCATTATTTGGCTCCCCTTTGAACCCAGGTGGCATCCTAAAACACTTCTTACGCACATACATCTCTCTATATATAACCCAAGGCTTTTTCCATGAGGGGATGCAGTTGGCAGCAGGACTTGAAGCCCCTGTCCTTGATTCCTAGTCCACAGTAGTCAGCTACGACCCCAGGGGCCATAATGGCTTAGATTAGTTTACTAGCCATATTCAAGAAAGTCCACACCCATGTCTCCAGCCAGGGCATACAGTATGTCCACTCTGGAATGTGGTCCTTTTAATCCCTACTTCCTCAATATTTAGGACAATCAAGTGTGCTTGCTGAGTTCAGTGATGTTCCCACATGGTTTGTAAGTTTAAAGTTAAATCAAATAAACACAAACAGGTGTGTTTTTTTTTTTCTAAGATCAACAATTAAAGGTTATAACTCAGGACCTTCCTCACACTGAGCTTCAAATGACAAGCTAATTGTAAAGCATTTCCATCACTCCAATAAGATCCTCTCCATTTGTTATCACTCCCTATCCCAAATACCAGCCCATCTAGTCTCTCTCCCTCCCTCTCTTTTTCTCTTGCTTTCCTGAAAATTTCTTATAAATGGACCAGATGATATATGGTTCTTTGTGCCCACTTTCTTTCACTTAACATAGTGTCTTTGAGGTTCATCCATGAAAGAGTGTATCAGAACTCTACTCATTATTGCTGAAAAGGAGTCCATTCATGGATATTCCACAATTTGTTGATTCTCTGGTTGGTGGACATTTGCATTGCTTTCAGTTTGGGGCTCCTGTGAATACTGATATATGCATGTCTTTATGTGGAGATACATAGTTCAATCATTGCTCCCAGTGCTACATTCCCCTGTGGTAAGATAATTCTATACTTTTCATATTCAACCTCCCACTGTGGGCAGAGTATACTCACTGCTCTGTCAGGGTTGCACTTGGTCCTGTGAGTTGGTTATGCCAATGGATTTCAGCAGAACTGATAGTTCCAAGATAAGGTCTTCAGTAGCATGACTAGTTTTCACAAGAGGGTCAAGTCATCCTATGTGACTTAATTTATTCTAAGTCCTGCAGCTTCTTTCAAACTTTTAAAAACGTATTTTATTTATTTGCAAGCAGAGAGAAACAGAAAGAGAGAATGGGCACGTCAGGGCCTCCAGCCACTACAAATGAACTCCAGCATGAGTCACTTTGTGCATCTGGCTTTACATGGGTACTAAGGAATGAACTCTGATTGTTAGGCTTTGCAAGCAAATGTCTTAACTGCTAATCCATCTCTCCAGCCCTCTTTCAAACTATTTTAGTAGCCTTTATTTATTTACTCCTCAATTTCTGTTATATAGGCATGGCTCTCCTTTGACATTTGTGTATGAAGTTTTTGAGTATTGTTTAGGTCTTAAGCTTTCATTCTTCCTTTCTCCTTTCAGCTGTCACTTCTTTTAAAGGCTACATTCATAACATTTGTGTCCCTGTGTATAAATTATTTCAATGACACAGAACACCTCCCTGCTTTGTATATGATTTCTTTCCATTATTTTGAGTTTGTAGCTCTTGAAATAAATTTGAATTGATAAAATCTGAGTCAGTAGAGAGAGAGAGAATAATAAAATCACTTTACCTTCTACTTACAACTATTTTCAGAAAAGTGTAAAGTTATATTTGTGTTAAAAATCAATAGAGATAAGAAGATGGCAATATACAGTAAATTGAACTGTTTTGTACATTGCAAATGTAGTGTTAACACAGAAGGGAAAGGTACAAGTGCCAGGTGATTGGTTCCTATCTTAAAGTGTATCTATCTATCCATTCAAAATATCTTTATGAATACCAAACTATGAATTAGAAATTAGAAAAAAATCTAGCACATAACTTGGAATTTAAAAAAAGTTTAGTGAGCCGGGCGTGGTGGTGCACGCCTTTAATCCCAGCACTCGGGAGACAGAGGTAGGAGGATCACCGAGAGTTCAAGGCCACCCTGAGACTACATAGTTAATTCCAGGTCAGCCTGAACCAGAGTGAGACCCTACCTTGCAAAAAAAAACAAAAAAAAAAAGTTTAGTGAACCTGAGTTATTTAAGGAGCATGGATATATGTAATGAAGACAGTATGATTTCTAGAGCCACAATCTAGAATGGGAAATAAGATGAGATTTAATATTTATTTAAAAACCCATTATGTGCTAGAAAATTTTTAACTTAATCCAAACAGATCCTACTTTTTTATTCAGTTATTTTTCTTTTCTTTATTATGTTATTATTATTAACAACATATTTCAACATTATTATTAACAACATGGACACATCATGTGTTGGTACCCTCTTTTTCCTCATCCCTGCCCCCATTCCTTGGGGATGCTCCTCAGGAGGGTTTCAGATATTCCCTATGGGGTTGTGTTTTATGCATTATGGGAGCAGCAATCATTTATTTTGGGGAAGGGAATGCCTCTGGGCATAATGTCTCAACCTGTGGCTCTTACAGTCTTTCTGCCCCCTCTTCCACAATATTCCCTGAGCCATGGTGGGTGAGTTTTAAGTCTACTTCAGTGATGAGCTCTTAGGAGCCCCTGGATCTCTGCTTTGGTAGGTGTTGAGTATCCTCAGGGTCTGTCTCCTACACACTGGTGCTGATTATCAGGTTCACCCAATTCCTCTGTGGATTCAGCTGTGGCTTGGCTGAAGTGCGAGGGGTAGTTTATCTCCTCTGGTCTCGCTACCTTCTGGAAAAGGAGAACAGATTCTCCAATGGAGAGAGAAGTCATCATTGTTGAAATGGGATAAACATTATTAATTTAGGGAGAATTTGATATATGTAACCCTCTTTTAGCCAAAGACCAGTGAGAGCTTGGCACTGGAGAACATAATCTTTGTCTCCATAGGATTCTGATCTGGTTCCCAATTCCAGATATGGGTTACTATACACTGAGCAGATCTCTTAGCTAATCAGAAAGCAATTGGTACCCACCAGGCTGTGTGCCATTATTGCACTGGTGTGTACATCCTGTCAGGGTAGCTTCTGAGTAGCTTAGACCTCTGGTTGCTCAGACCATTGTTGGCCACATTCCCTCAGTAGCTCGTGTAGGGCTTTCCAGAACTAGACAGGCTAACTGTATAGGGACTGCTTTCTTCTGAATTCCAACCAGGTCTCTCCATGCTCTGTGTTGGTAGCATATAGTGTCTTCAGCAATAGGGTCTAAGCTTTTGCCTCAGGTGGGCAATCAAGTGCTTTGACAGAAAGCTGTCTTGACTTAGGGACCTCATATGTCTCTCCAATCAATACCTCAACATGGGTAGCAACCAATGGGAATTATAGGCTAGAGTCAGAAAAAAAAAAATTCTTTTAAGCTTAGGCTTCATTCCACCCTCACCAGGGCCCATCTTTTCAGGTGCTCCTCCCTTACTCCCTTTGAGGGTTATATCTTTTAGGCTATCTCCAAAGATAAAGGTTTCTATGGTAGCAGCTCATTTTGGATTTAGTTTTGCATTTGTTTTCCTTCCTCCCCCTTTCCTCCCCCCAAACCCTTCCAATCCCTATTGTCTGGGCCTTGAGTTGCCTATCAGATATGTCAGCAACTTGAGCAGATCTAGGTTAGGAACTTCAGATAAGTGAGACCATGCTGTGTTTGTCTTTCTGTGATTGTGTGAGTTCTCGGCTGAGTATGATCTGGTTCCAAGTCTGTCCATTGTTCTACAAATTTTATTGTATCTTTTTTTCTTATTGCTGAGTAGAATTCCATTGTGTAAATGAACACAACTTTGTTATCAATTCACCCAATGATGAGTGTCTGGGTTGATTCCAGTTGTTAGCTATAATGAATTGAGCAGCTATAAACATGGTTGAGCAAATATCTCTGTAGGGATACATGGAGCATTTAGGATAAATGCCCAGTAAGAGAATAACTGGGTCTGTTGGAAGCTCTATGTTCATCCTTTTCAGGAATCTCCAAACTGATTTCCATAGTGATTGAACAAGTGTACATTCCCACCACCAGTGGATGAGGGGTCTTCTTTTCCTACATCTTTGCCAACATTTGTTGTTGTCAGATATTTAAATGATTGCCATCCTTATGGAGTAAGGTGGAATCTCATGGTTGTTTTAATTTGCATTTCCCTAATGGTTAGGGGTGCTGATCATTTTCTTAAATGTGTGTTAAACACTTGTATTTCTTCCTGTTAGAACTCCCTACTTAGTTCTCTGTCCCATTCTTAGAATGGATTGTTTGATTTTTTCATTGTTTATTTTTTGAGATCTTTGAAGATTATAAACATTAGGTTTCTGTCAGTGGTATAGCAAAAAATTTTTCTCCTATTCAATGGGTAATCTATTGACTCTGCTTATTGTATATGCAAAAGCTTTTTAGCTTCATGAGATCCCATTAGGTGAGTGATTAATTTCCTGGACTACTGGAGTTTGTTCAAGAAGTCTTTCCCCACTCCTATATTTGGCCTGGATTTCCTCTCCTTCTGTTATACCTATGATCTGGTTGTTTGGTCATTTTAGGGTATCCCACAGTTCCTTCATATTCTGTTCACATGATTTTTTGAACTTAGCAACATTTTTGGCCTCCTGATCAATTTCTTTTGTTTGGTTTTCCAGGTCAGAAGTTCTGTCTTCCACATGAGTAACTCTGTTAGTGAGGGATTCTAGAGAAAATGTTATAGGCTCTATTTGATTTTTGTTTCTGTTGTGTTATTTTGCATCATGTCCATCTCTTTTTGGGTACAATTTCAGTTTGGGTTCTAATTTTCTTGATGCTTCCTGGAATTCATTCTTGCATTTGATCAAGTCTTCATTAAGCTTAAACAATTGGTTATTGAGATCTTCCATTTGTTGACCCACCTTCAGTTCATTTATATCTCTTTTGAGGCTTCTAACATTTTATTTGATTAAGTTAAGCCTAGTGTCAAAAGCTGAGTGCTCTAAGAGATGATTCTGTTCAATTTCATTGATATGATTATTTGTTTTTGATGCTTGCTTCCAGTTCAGCAATTCTTTTGATCAAGGTCACACTGGTTGTTGTGTTTTCATTTTGAGATTGATTTTCTGTTTTCTCTATGATTTCATTGGAAGCTTTCCATTGTGAGACTAGGCGTCCTTGGTGGAGAGCTCTCAGTGTTCTGACTTTTGATTTTTCTTTTTTTTTTTTTTTTTGCATTATAGTCTACCCATCCTGGGGAAACATTTCAGTCTACTGAGGGGGAAGCAAGTATTTGTCTTTGGAGGATCTTCAGAGGGTGTTCTGTTTTAAATGTGAACTGGATTGGTGTAAGATGGGGATATAGCCACAGATGCGCACATTGTGGGGACTGCAAGTACATCAAAGGTACCCCGAGAAATGGGAGGTGGAGAACTGGGAGCTCTGGCCTACTCACTCACTTGCACTTACTCTTCAGCACATGGGGATCAGGGGTTGGGGAGCTAGAAGCCAGGAAGCAGGAGAGTCAGGGACAAGAGGCCAGCTCCTACAGTGTCCCATGCACCCTCAGACTCAGGAGAATAGGGATTTGGGTACCCAGGGGCTGGTCAACCAGTAAACTAGAGCAAAAATCCTGCTTCTGCAGCCCACATGCAAGGACCAGGCCATGCCAAGGCAGCAGCAGAGGTACCAAGACCAGGGAACTGGGAGGTGGGGAACCAACCAGGAGCTCTGGCCTACTCATTTAGTGCATGCACCCTCCAGAGTTGGGGATCCAGGAGTTGGGGACCCAGGAGCCCTTCAAACAGGAAGGCAGAGCAAGGAGCCTCTTTTGTAGCAAGCTCACTGAGTCCAGGTGGTCCCAAGCCAGCAGCAGGGAAACCAACCAGGAACAGGGAAGTGGGAGGATATGGGACGAACAAGGAGAACTCGCCTACTCACTCCACACATGCAGCCTCCAGAGCTGGAGATTTGTGAATTGGTGAACCAGGGCCCCTTCTATCAGGAAGCCACATCCTACTTTCAAGACAAGAAAAGTGTAAAAGTTAATCACTTAGTAATGCATTGGGTGAATTAGCAGTAAACCCAATTAGCAATAGCCTAACTAAAGAGGAATTTTTTTCAAGTATGAAAGTATATAGATTGCTGGAAATGAAATAGTAATAAGGAAACAATGCCATGGTCTTCATTTCTGTCATTTTATTTTCCTGTTCTTCCTTGTAGCTTCAGTCATTAAGACAGTCGCTGCAGAACCAGATATACTCTGTCTCAGTAGCTTCAGGTTGCTGGGATGAACTTCCAAACCAGGCACAGTGATGGAGGAAGGGATTTATTGAACCTTACAAAGTGAGAGGAAGTTCCAAAATGGCAGAAAAGTTGGCGTACTTTCACAGGTCCAGACAGAAAGAAAAACAATCACCAGCAGCATCACAAGCAAGCACACTTCAGGAGCCCCAAGGAAAGTGCATATCTTGGGCTGGAAATTCCAGATCTGTCCCACACCTTAGAGCTGGCCACCCACAGTGAAATCTCCTCTAGCCAGGCAGCTAGAGATCTAAGTTACAAGGTTTAATAAACTCCTGAATCTATTAGGGGACATCAATTCAAATAACCACATACTCCAACCACATTCAGAGAGGACCCTTGTATCAGTAGAGGAAGAAGGAAATTTGACATCATTCTAAATATTTTGGACTTATTAAAACATTCAGAATCATTGTCACATTTAATTATCTTGTTTTAGAAGCATATCTTTTAGAAGTTCTTTTGGTGAGAATCTATAATAGCAAAATTTCTAAGTGTAAAGTGTCTGAAATTTTACTTTTTGAGGTGGGGGGGTTCGATGTAGGGACTTGCACACAGGCTGACCTGGAATTCATTATTAGTCTCAGAGTGGTCTTTAACTCATCGTGATTCTCCTACCTCTGTCTTTCAAGTGCTGGGATTAAAGGTGTGCACCACAAATTAAAACAACTATGAGATTCGACCTTATCCCAGGAAGAATAGCAAACCTTAAAAAATCTAATGACTTTGATCCCAGCACTAAGGAGGCAGAGGTAGGGGGATCACTGTGAGTTCAAGGCCACCCTGAGACTACCTAGTGAATTCCAGGTCAGCCTGAGCTAAAGCGAAACCCTACCTCGAAAAAAAAAAAAAAAAAAAAAAAAAAAAATCTAATAACAAATGCTGGCAAGGCTGTGGAGAAATAGGAACCCTCATTCACTATTGGTGAGAATGTAAGCTGGCACAATCACTATGGAAAGCAATATGGAGATGCCTAAAAAGAATGACTATAGAGGTACCAACATACCTAGTTATTCCCTTACAGGGCATTTACCCTAAAAGCTCAAAGCCTCAGTTCAGAGATATTTACTGAACAATGTTTATAGATGCTCAATTCATAATACCTAAAACTGGAATCAACCCAGATATTCATCATTAGACGAATGAATAACTAAGATGTGGTATATCTACACGATGGAATTCTACACAGCAGTAAGGAAAAAATGACAGGATGCAATTTGAAGAAAAATGATCAAACTTGGAACAGATCATTCTCAGTGAACTCACCCAACATAGAAAAATAAGCGTCACATGGTCTCACTCATCTGTGGTTCCTAACCTGAATTTGCCCGAGGTGCTGACACACCTAATAAACATCTCGAGATCTGGACAATAGGGATGGTGGGGCAGGAAGGGAGGGCAAGAGGGGGACAAAAAACTGGACCCAAGTAGAAATTGTACTATAAAATCCTATATCCTGAAAGACATATTAAAGGTTGAACCTTCATCAGATGCTTAGAGAGAACACCTGAATCACAGGGGCCTGGAGAGGGTATGATGAAGACTAACCTCAATCTTCTGTTTTTCTCTCTCTCTCTCACTCCCTCTTCTTTCTCTTTTCTCTTTCTATTTCATATTACTTATATTTTTCTTCCTTCTTTTCCCTTGGCACTGACCTGTAATTCCCAATACCAGCATGTGGTCAACATCCACAATGAGCTGATGATCAGTGAGACCTACAAGATTTCCCAAAAGAAGACAGATTTCTGTCAGAGTACTTGATGACCCACCAAAGGTAAGACCCTACTGCTGAAGGCACCATATGCTGTTGGGATGGAAGATGGAGTGACCTGGTTGGAATCTGGAAGAGAGTCATTCTCCAAACAGTTAGCTTTTCTAGTGCCAGAAGGTGTTACATGAGCAACTGGGGGAAAATGGCCAACATCTGTCTAAGGAACTCGTAATCTAAACTACTCAGCAGCAATCAACCTGATGGGATGCTCACACAAGTGAAATAGTGGCCACTCAGCCATGGTGGGTTACCATGGCTAATGGGTCTGCTCAGTGGAACAGAACCCATACCTGGAACAGGGAAACAAGTCAAAACCATATCCAAAACCGAGCCCGCTCTCCAATATCAAGGTCCCACCAATAGTGGGTTACAAGAGGGCCTACATCTATTAAATTCTCTATAAAATAATAAATATTTTCCAGGTATCTTGTACTGACCTCACTCTCAGTTGGAGAATGTGCTTCTCTTTTTCAGATGGATGCAGAACCTGAGGAGAGAATCAGCTCATCTCACCAGGGCACCCTTTGAAGCCACTGAGTTACTAGGGAAATGAGCAATAGTGCTGCTTTCTCGGTGAACCTGGTATCAGCACAGGGGTGAAAGAGATAGACACAGAGAACACTCAACTCCTACCAAATCAGCTATCCAGAGACACAGAGACTCCCAAGACCTCTTCACTGAAATAGACCTAAAATGAACCTAACATGACTCAGGGAAATTCGTGGAAGAGGGGGTGGAAAGATTGTTAGAGCCATAAGATGGGTCATTAGGCACAGAGACATTGCCTCTCCCCCATAACTGATGGCTACCCCCACAATGCAAGACCCACAATCCCCAAGGGGGGAGGACAGGGAGAAGGCTAATGATGGCACCATCATGGCTGTATACACACTATACACATAAGTAATTTTTTTAAAAAGGTGTGCATCACCATGCCCAGCTGAAAATTTACTTTTATACCATGCACAAGTATTATTGGGCTGAGTATAAAAATAAATTCAACATCATTTTTTTAAATCAGGGCTTTAAAGGTGTTTCTATTTACTTGTTAGATTCAATGTTGTTGTTCTGTTACCATTGTCTGGGGAAAGCAAGGACTAACAACAGACCAAAGAAATGATTCCATCAAAGGCTATTGTAAACGTGCCCAATCTTGTCTGATTTCAGAAGCTAAGCATGGTTGGGTCTGGTTAGTATTTGGATGGGAGAAATGATTTTATCAAAGTCTATTTTAGTGAACCAGTGGGTTTATTGGGATTGCTTGCAGAAGTACGTGTGAGGGGACAGTTCACAATGTGCAACATGCAGACAACTGCTGGAGAATAGCCTTTTCTCCCTAGAAGTTGTTACTGCATATGTGTCCTTGGGAGGGGCCTTATGAATCTTAAAATTTTCAGGAACTTCCAGAGTCTTGTGAGATATTTACTTCTTGATCTTGGTAAGTTTTGATTACTTCCTGAGTCTTAATGAGCATCCATCAAGGATGTAATGTTTTACCTTTGAGGAAATTGGTATTTAGCATGTGTTAAGTCTGATGTCACTCTGATTGTTAGCCCATTGTGGTTAGTATGCCTATTTCAAGTTTCTGTTCACAATATTTCTGAGTATATGTTTATTTTTATTTCTCCTTCTCCAAACATGGTAGGTTCTATGAATGTGAAAAATTCTAAACTTCTTATGCTTTGGGAAATTTTCGGGTTTTTTTCAAATATCTCCTTTCATATATTATCTTCATTTGCTGTTTCTAGAACTCTGTGGTGGTTTGAATCCAATGTAACCCATTAACTGTTCTGAATCGTTGGTCCCTAGCTAGTGGAAATTTTGGAGATGGTGCCTTTATGGAGGAGGTTTGTTACGGTGGGTGGGCTTTGGAGTTTTACAGCTAGTTCCTCCTTGCCAGAGATGGGTTCACTCTTCCTGCTTCTGTTTTTTACCTGATGTGGCAAGGAGATAATGACTAGCCTCTGCTCTACCACCTTTTCCCTGCCATTATGAAGTTCCTCCTAAAGACTGTTATCCAAAATAAATCATTTCCTCCTGTTAGCCCCTTTTGGTTAGATGTTTTTCCTCTGCAACACAAAGCTAACTATAGCAGAAAAATTGGTACCAGGGGATTGGAGTCATTACTGCTAGAAACCTATGTGGATTTTGGTCTTTTGGAACTGATTTGAGGGAGTAATGTGGAATGATTTGAAAGCTTTAACTAAGAGATACCTTACAGTGATATTAGTAGGATTTAATAGGATCTTGTGAGAGTTGAAAGAACTAAATGCAGAAAGAATTGTGGACAGTGTAAGCTTGGCTTCTGAGGTAAAGAAAACTCTGTCAGGACTGGATTAGGAGCAATTTGTATGAGAGGTTTGCTGTGCTCTTCCCATGTCCTGAGAACTTGAGGAGGGTTGCGTGTAGAAGAGATGGAGTTTGGAGATGCCAAGCCTATGGCCAACATGAACTTCTGGCTCAGTATGGAGTTTTCCCAGGCTGTAAGCAGCCTGGCTGGAAGGGTGACTCTAGAACCCCAGAGACTTCATCACAAGTTCAACATGGAGCTAAAGGATTGTTGTCTTCCCTATTTGTTTTTAGAACTTGCACTCACTCAATCTTTGCTTAGCCCAATGCCATGGGTTACAGTGGGAATGTTTACTCTCTGCCATTATGTATATTTAACTTGAGTTTTAGTTTTACAGGCTTGTGGTTAAGAGACTTTGGACTATGATGATATTTGAACAATGTTTTTATTAGCAATTATTAGAACTTTTAAAGGTGGACTGAATGTATTTTTACATCTTGAGATGGCCATGAATCTATTTGGGCCAGGGGGAAATGTATAGTTTGAATCAAATGTCCCCCATAAACTCATACTTGGTCCCCAGCTAGTGGCAATTCAGGAGGTGGATCCTTGCTTGAGGAGATGTGTTTCTGGGGTAAGGTTTTGGGTGTTATAGCTAGCATCCTCCCTCTTGCTAGAGATCAGCTCAGTCCCTTGATGCTGTTTTCCACCTGATGTGGCAAGAAGATGATGTCTAGCCTCTGATCTACAATCTTTTCCCCCTGCCATCATGAAGCTCTCTTCAAGATTAAACCAAAATATATGCTTTCATCCCATCAGCCACTTTTGGTCAGGTGTTTTGTCCCAGCTACATGAAGGTAACTACAATGAAGTTATAAGAATGTTTGAACTTCTTTGTTTCTATTTTTATTACTTATTTTTAGTTCTAATAAAATACATCTATGTCCATAGAGATGGCTCAGTGGCTAAAAGGACTTGCTTGCAAAGCCTGATGGTCCATATTTGATTCCCCAATACCCACATAAAGCCAGATGCACAAAGTGGCACATGTATCTGGAGTTTGTTTGCAGTGGCAGAAAACCCTAATGTGCTCATTCTCTCCCTCCCTCTCTCTCTCTCTCACTCTCTCAAATAATTAAATAAAAATATTTTTAAATGCACACACCTAAAATGAACTTGAATAAGGAAATCAAACATACAGAAATTGATTGTCAATTAACAATGATAAGATGGGATTATAAAATAAAAAAGAAACATACTTTTGTGGAAAACTGAGACTGATTTATGTCATTGGTTGATATTTAGTGAAAACTGTTCTGGAGCTGACTAGCATAATATTCAGGAAGTTATCTCAAGTTACTTATGGCTTTTCCACAAAATCTTGTGACTTCACCTACAGAATACTTATGGGATACTCATCTATACCACTTTAAGTTCCTTCTGTCCTATAGATTTCTCCATTTCACTCATTATTATTTCTCATTTTCATCTTTTGTTCTCTTTGTATGGTGTTCTAGCATAATTCCCAGCTCAATTGAATACCTCACTGATTCACTTTCCATCTGTCTCAGTGTGCTACTCAGACCACAAATAGAGGGCTCTTTTTTTCAATAGCTGTAAGTACATTGATAACAGACCTTATGACTGGAAATTAGTGTTTGTTGTCAGCCAAGATCTTAGCCTAGATTGAGAACCAGATTCCTTGTTTTCTTTCCAGCTATTGGGGAGCTTGGGACCCAAAATGGAATGACTTAAAACAACCATCCCAACAGATCCAAGTGGATGTTGTACAGCTTCACACCTTTCATGACTTAACCTCAGAAGTCCCATAATTCTATTTCTGCCATAACCATTGTATGAGTCAGGGTTCTCTAGAGGGATATAACCAACAGAATGAATTTTATTAAAAGATAATTTATTGGGTTAGCTTACAGTAGTCCAAAAATAGCACTTTGAAGGTTTGAGAGTCAAGGAACCTAGTAGCTGCTCAGTTCACGAGGCTGGAGGCCTCAGAAGTCCCAATCCAGCACTGAAGGCCTGAAGGATTCCTAGAGAGATGCTGGTCTTCAATCTGAACTGGTCTTCAGTCCACACTGGTCTTCAGGCCATACTAGAAGGCAGCAAGCAGCACCAGCAGCCATGTGGGAGGAAAGGATTCTTTTCTCCTAGAGCTTCCTTAGATAAAATCCCCCTCTGAGAGGGGTCACCCACTCTGGGGTAGGGGCTCACTCTGGGGGAAGGACTTCCTCCTTCAGTTAATTCTTCCTGGAAGCAACATAAGAGACCCTCTCAAGAGGAATATCTGTGAATTCCTAAACACATCAAGTTGACAACAAAACTTAACTTATCACAACTATTAACCGACATAAACCCAAGAGACTGAAGTATAGATTCAACCTTTCGTGGAGAGAACTTTCAAAGTCATGCTATAGAAGGAAGATCTTGTTAGGCCCACTTAATAATGCAATCTGTCTCATTGATTCTCCTTTGTGAAGGTGACTGGGGGTAGTCTGAGGGTACAATGTATCTCATAGCCTTAATAAGATGGTGACATTTTTGTTTGGGAAATTTGTGTAGCCTTTGGGAGGTAGAGACTTATTAGAGGAGATGTGTCACCAAGGACAGGCCTTGGGGTTTATTGGCCAAGCCCCACTGAATGTTCATAATTTACTCACTGTACTTCTTCCCTGCTAATGTGGACATGTGATCCCTCTAGCTGTCTGCCCCTGCCATGCTTTCTACCGTGATGAAACTTCCCCTTTAAATGGTGAGCCAGAAACACACCCTCTCCTTTTATAAGCTGCTTCTGGTTGGGTGTTTTGTACCAACAGCAAGCAGTAACTGCTATAATGATGTTCCTAAGCTTATTTCCTAAGCTATTTTTTTTAGTGTATCATTCAGATATGTGCTGTCCTTCCTGATGGGGCAAGCTTGTGAGCACAGCAGCTTCTGTCTCAGGGAAATGATCCAAAGCAGAGACCTTTTGAGCATCATGGAAATGTCTGCCTGCTGATTTGCTCCCTATTCTGACTTTTTTCCATTAAGAGAGGCTCTGTATTTCCAGTAAAAACTCAGTCTTCTTTGTTGTTTTAAAGCGTGGCCATTTTTCTCTTTATATTATCATTTTGCTGGGTTGGTATATGATCAGAAGGTTTTAGTGTCTCCTCAACCCATCATACTGAACATAATTTCCTCAGGCTGGAACTTTTACTATCCACATTTCACAGTTATAGAATCTGACTCTTAGAAAGGTAAAGTCACTAACTAAAGCTTGAGAAATTGAAACCAATGTGACTCCAAAGTTACAGTGCTCTACTCCTTTCTTAAAAGTTCTTGTTCATGTACAAAATATTACTAGAAATAAATGAGACAGATTTCATCAGCCATACATATAAATCAACTCCACTCCCTTGTAATCAAATCTCATATGTGAAGTACTTTAGTATCGTCAATAGATGGCTTATGAAACTTTGATAGTTTGGGTCTAGCAGCTTCTTATCCTATGATTTCAAAAGATATATGTCACCTTTTTAGATAACAGATTCTTTAACAGAAAAAGTATGATTTTTATAACTAGTAACTGGTACTTAATAGGCAGAAGAATAATAGATAACTTTCAAAATAATATTTTATAATAACTTTAAATTGTGTGCTTAAAACAAGGACAATTAACTGTGTAAACCTCTCAAATGTTTCTGAATATTTTTCAAAATATGTCACTCTAAAAGGTCAGCTTTTTTCCCTTAAGCTTTGTGAGCACAGGTAGACAGAACTGCCCTCAGGAAGGTGGGCCATCATGGCAACTTGACATAGGAATTACACCTTTATCATTTATGAACAAATAATGTACTTAGAGCATGCTGGCTTAATGAAAATTATATTTCAGATTTGCATTGATAATCCTCATGGGACATATTTTCACTCTCACTTCTTCCAAATCATGTCTGTCCTTTCTTCTCACTAGGTTTTCACATCTTACAACCTAATGTGAAACTCGAGATCAAGCTCTAATGTGCTCCAAGGCAGCACTAACTACACATGAGGCATGATAATTGCAGAAAAAATACAAGCAGAAAACACAAAAATACTCAAACCATGGAAATAACCTGAGAGTTTTTAACTTTTCATTTTGCCAAGTATGTTGTTAAAAAAAAAAAAAAAAAATTTATTGGGCTAGGCTTGGATGAGTGGATAAAGTGCTTGCTGTCCAAGCATGAGGACCTGAGTTCTGATTTCCAGCACCCTATAAAAGCCAGCCATGACAGTGTGTGTCCATAATCCCAGTGCTTGGAGGCAGGGAGAGTTCAGGAAGTCCCTGAGGTTTGCTAGCTAGTTACTCTAGCTGATTCAGTGAGCTCCATGCTAAGTGTCTCAAAAAATAAGGTGGAGAGTGATTGAGGAAGACACCCTACATCAACCTCTGACCTACACCTGTTTGCAGACATGTACCTTCATACACATGCCCCCACACACATATAAACATGCACACATATAATACACATGCAAAAAATATCTATTTCCTATCATTTCTGAACCAAAGCCACATACACATTTAAAGATTGGGGAAACCTAACGTCATACTTCAATTTTTTTTAATTCTTTATTTTATGAGAGAGAGAATTGGCACACTAAGGTCTCTAGCCACTGCAATCAAACTTCAGATGTGTGTGCCACCTTGTGTGCATGCCTGACCATGTGTGACCTTGTGCGTCTGGCTTTCATGGGTTCTGAGGAGTCAAACCTGGGTCTTTAGGAGTAGCAGGTAAGCACCTTAACTGCTAAGCTATCTCTCTAGCCCTCATACTTTAATTTTTATCTTTATAGACAAATAAAATGGCATATATTTATCATGGATATGTTATATATGCTTCATAGAATGGGGGAATTAGGCTCATTACCATATGTATTATCTGAAATAGTTATTAGTTTGGATGGAAAGATCATGGAAATCTATTCTCTTAGCAATTTTCAAAATGTATTAAACTGTTATTAGCTACATTCCTTCTATCTAACTGAGAAATTGTATCCTTTGACTATCACCTCCCAAACTTCCCCTGTCCCAACCTCTGGTGACTATTCTACCCACTTACATGAGTTCAGGATTTTGTTTTCTTATATTTCTTACATAAGTATGATCATATAGTATTCGTCTTTCTGTACCCAGCTGGTGACATTTGACATCATATCTTCCAGGTTCATCTGTGCTGTCAGAAATGATGATAGGATTTCCTTCTTTATAATGGCTGAATTATGTTCTGTTGTGCATATGATGCAGTGTTGGGAATTGATTCAGTCACTGGGCTCCACCACAGCACCTGTACCACACAGCCATGACTTGCATGACTGTTCCTTTTCCTCTTCATAGTTCATACTTGTGGGGTTGAACTCTGGGGAGTGGGTCTTGTGAGTCTTCTTACAGGGGCTGGCTACAGGACTTAGACTCCTTCCCAGGCAATGAACTGCATCCTCCACTCACCCTTGAACTCTTGAATCATGAGGAAGCCATGTGGCAATGGACACTTAAGTTGATTACATATCTTTGAAAATATGAGACTGAACATGGAAGTACCTATCTCTTTCCCACATACTGATGTCATTTTTTTAGATGTGTACTTGAACTGGAGTTTCCAGAACAAATGTTAGTTCTGTTTTTAATTTTTAAGGCACCTCCATGCTGTTTCCTATAATGTACTAATTTACATTCCCACCAACGGTATACAAGCTAACTGTTTTGTCCACATCCTTACCAACACTTCTTGTCTTTTATCTTTTTAAAATATTTTATTTATTTATTTGGAAAGAGAGACAGAGAGAAAGAGAGAGAGAATGGACATGCCAGGGCCTCCAGCCACTGCAAATGGACTCCAGACACATGTGTCACTTTGTGCATCTGGCTTTACGTGGATACTGGAAAATTGAACCCAGATCATTAGGCTTTGCTGACAAGTACCTTAACAGCTTAAAGTCTGCCAAGAATTCAAGAACTATAAGTACCTTGGAGGTTTGGGTTGGATTTTTTTATTACTTTCAAATAGTTAGTTTGCTATATGGCAAATCATAGCTTGTGTCATGATTACAAGTGGCTAAATCCACGCCGGGCATGGTGGCACAAGCCTTTAATCCCAGCACTCAGGAGGCAAAAGGTAGGAGGATCGCCGAGAGTTCGAGGCCACCCTGAGAATTCCAGGTCAGCCTGGACCAGAGTGAGACCCTACCTCGCAAAACCAAAAAATAAAAATAAATAAAAATAAAACAAGTGGCTAAATCCTATATCCTCCTAGGAAAACAAAGCATCATTGAGAATACAAGGTAACCGTGGAATGCTCCAATCTTTGGTTGTGGTGTTGCGAGTTCTTGATATCACAGACATTAACTTCTGTGGCTTTTGCAGATACATTATATAATCAATAATCCATTTAGCCCAAAGCCTTACTGATGAAGTCTACATACATCCTTCACTTGTGCTGATCCACATAGGGTAAGATTTCAACACTATTCATAGAACATCCAAAGTCTTTCCTACACTGTGGGGCATAAAAATAGTCAGAACCCTTTAACTTACATTGGGCAAAAGATAATAGTGAAAGGAAGAAAATGTGAATCTTCCTTGTTGCAAGATACTGGGCTAGGGAAATGACAAATGGGTTTCCACTTGCAGGATATTGGAGAAAACACACTGGCTGTTTTCAGTGGTTGTGTTGTTGACTTGGTAATGCTCCCACAGAAACTGGTACTATTATTACCAAAAATCAGGTATTAGCTCTAATGAGCACGTTATCACAAATGCAGAAGGATGGAGTACATTGATAATAGTGCCAGTCGAGTGGGAATTTTACATTTCTGGAACTACCTTTTTCCCAGGTGAAAGTACTCCATTTTTGCTGAAGGCCATTTAGTAGTTTGACCAAAGCATATTTCACTAAGCCATGCCACTGAAGAAAGGACTCTCTGGCCCTTAAGTTTGAGAAAGGATTTACCTAACATTATTTTCTTAAAGATTCATCATGCAGGTTGGCACACTAAGTGCCACAGAAAACCTGCAGTAAAGAAACCTTGTACCAAATTTTAACCCAGCATTTAAGAATCAGACTTGAAGACCCTTATAGCCCAATTAATCTGGTGGTGAGTTGGACTATAGACCAAATCTGCTATTCTTCCCATTTTCACCCAATCTAGAGATGTTTTTCACTAGTCAGTCAGTCTGTGTGATGAGAACAGACAGCATTTCCTCCAGGTGGAGCTGTGGGGTCTCAACATTGTCTGAAGGGTCACTAGTTTTTGCTGCAGTCTCGCTCACTGGCCAGGCTGGTAGCATGCAGCCCATAATATCATATTGCATCTTTTAGTTACTTTTACTTTCTTTGACTGCAGAGGTGTGAACTGCATACCATGGAAGCCCAGACAACATCAACCATGACATTTTGAGAAAACATCTTCCTCCCCTCAATAAAAATAGCTTGACAGCCAGGTGTGGTGGTGCACGCCTTTAATCCCAGCACTCGGGAGGCAGAAGTAGGAGGATTGCCGAGAGTTCGAGGCCACCCTGAGCCTACATAGTTAATTCCAGGTCAGCCTGGACCAGAGTGAGACCCTACCTTGCAAAAAAAAAAAAAAAAAAAAAAATAGCTTGACAGTGCCATGTTTGCTCTTGTTCCTTCACCTAGATTATTCCCCTTGACCCCTGGAGAAGAAGAAACGTAGAGGAGACAAATAAGAACTGATAGAGTAAAGGTGCACTGGGCCTGAAAGGTTTTCTAGAATCACCATTCCTAAGCCTTTGGAAGGCTTCCTAACATCCACATTGTTCACAGTCCTCAGCATGACTGGGGGTATGTGATGAGTATCTAAAGTTGAGAAAATATGGAACAGAAAATAACTCCAAATCCATTATTATTTGAAACAGAATGCTTTCAATGGGAAAACACAGAAATCCAGGCATGCCTGCTTTTGACACAAAAGATATTTGTTTGTTTATTTTATCTCATAAAACAGCAAGCCCAGAGGAAAGGTCTTCATAGGAAAGTGATCTATCAAGTTTACCATTGTCATCATTAACTCGGAATCTTCCCATCATGCTATTCTGCATCCTCACAGTAGTATTGCACCTGTCACCTCAGAAAGGTAAGAATACCCATCTCTTCCCAGAGTTATCATTTAGAAAATGGAAATTGTGCCCAGAAGCCTCCTGGAAACCTTTCCTCAAAGTCTCATTGGCCTAAATATATTCACATGCCTATTCCTGGACTGACCATGAGCAGAAACCAGGATTAGACTGGGGAAGCATAAAGGCCTTATTCCCAGAGGTGGGAGTGGAGTTGGCTTTCCCCAGGTACTAGGCTACAATGGAAATGGGCAGATACCTGAGGGTGAAATGAGCCTCTGGTATGCAGAAGCAAGGGGAAATGCACATTGGGTAAACAAATAATTGTTCTCATTACATCCTTTTAGATGAATTTCTAATCCACTAACATGCATTTGAGAAGCCAAAGTGAATATATAATGATATTTTATGTTCATCTAAAATCAGATGAGCTGTGCATGGTGGCACATGCGTTTAATCCCAGCACTTAGGAGGGTTACCATGAGTTCAAGTGGCATAATATCCTGAAGAATGTTGAATGCAAATAAGGTTAACCAGATGGTTCTTGGTTAAATGCTCCTCTGAACTCAGCACGAGTGAGAGTCAGGTAGCTCTTTTAGGCAGTTAGGGTGACTGGGCCCCTGAAGATAAGAAAATCTATGATCTTATCTTTTGCCTAGTTCTTTACACTTGTTTTTCCACAAACAACCTGAGACCCTCCTGGGAGGGAGGTTTTTCCAAGATTCACATCTAATCCTAACATTATGGTTGGTCAAGCTTAGACCCCAGAAGTTGGCTGGCCTCTTCTGAGACAGTCCCAGTCCTAACTAATCAGCTGTCCCTTTGGCTCACCTGAGCTGGAAGGTAGGGCCCACCAACATAAGCTTATAAATACATTTGCAAAGTAAAAGCAAAGGCTCTATGCTTCCTGACCTCACCTGAACCTCCAGATGCTGGTAAGTTCCCCTTCACCTCGGTCCAACCAGGTTGAGCCCAAGGAAGAGCCCCCCAACCCTTACTTTCCACATGGGCTCTTTACATGGCAGGACCTCTTGAACTTTATTTTCTATCACCTGTATCATTTTTTCAGGCCTACCACATGGGCTCTCAAGTCATGCGGGTGGTATTCATTCTTTTCTTGGTTCTGTACTTTCCTCAATAAATATAATAATTTAATAATTATCCTTCTCAGTCTTATTTTATTCAATTCTTTGATTAAAATTAGACA
Source organism: Orientallactaga sibirica (assembly GCA_036365145.1). Lineage (NCBI taxonomy): Eukaryota > Metazoa > Chordata > Mammalia > Rodentia > Dipodidae > Orientallactaga > Orientallactaga sibirica. Next base: position 29,976,586 of record JAEOAD010000009.1, read on the forward strand.
CAAACCTAGAGTTTGGGGTTCAAGGACTTTCCTGAACCTCTAGCACCCCGTTATAGATACACACTTGGGCTCTCCTTGGAAGAAAGTAGAAGGAAGGTGACAGAGGGCTTAGGTTTGGACCTTCTGGAAAAAAAAATTAGAAGATGAAGAGAAGCCCCAAGTGTTGCAAAGGAGCTAAGAACAGCAGAACTGCTCAACATGGACTGCAGTTAGGAGAACCAACTGCCTTTGCCAGTTGACTGTTGTAATCAGTAGGAGCAATAGGCAGAGCATCAGTGCTGGAGGGAGAGGGAAGACAGAGAGCCAAAGGCACAGACTTTCCATTCCAGGTGTCTGGAGCTAGACCTGCTATCCCTAGAGCACTGCAGAGCTAAGCTCAGCAGGGTTCATGCCTACTCCTTCTGAAATGCAAAACCAAGTAATACTTTTTAGAGAGAAGAGGGAGAGGATGATACCTTGATGAACTAATTTAGTCAGTGGTGTTGTTTGTTTGTTTGTTGCACTAGAACTAGAAAATCCAGTGTTCAGCTGCAGGCAAAAAGAAGGATCTTTGGGGCTGGAGGATGGCTTAGCAGTTAAGGCATTTGCCTGCAAAGCCAAAGGATCCAGGTTCGATTCCCTGGAACCCATATTAGCCAGATGCACACATACACTCTCTCTCTCTTTCTCTCTGCCAAATAAAAAAAAAGTTTAAAAAAAGAGAATGATCTTTGCAAGAGCTGTGTTAACATAAAGGGCCTATGTACCAGAGCAAGAAGACACAGGAATGATCAGTTGTAGAGGGAACCTTGGAGAAAAGAACACCTCTTCCTATGAAGAGAAGAGAGAAGTAAAAGATGGAGATGGGGTTGGGGAGGGGTCACTAGCCAAGTTTGGTTGTGGAGGCATGTTAAGAGAGATGTCTTAGGTAGACTGGCGGAGGTCCAGCAGATGCTTCCTACGGCCCTACTGAAGGAAGTACCTGCAGGACAGTTGGTGAGAAAAAAGCGGCCAAGGTCAGCAGGGCAGGACTGGTGAATCAACACAATCCTAGGACTCAATACTTGGCCCCAGGAGAGGAGATCAGGTCCCTCCCACTGGAACTAACATGTTTCCTCAGCAGTTGTAAAAAGAGAGTTGTCTGCTATCCCAAAATCATTATGGGGCGAAATTCAGCATAGCTCATTGCTTTATCCTTCTGGATTTCAAAACTGAGGGGTTATTTATACAGCAAGTAGATGTCAACCCAAACAAACTGGTCAGTAAAAGTAATCACAATTTTACTAGCTAAAAGTATGTGAAAATACAGTATGGCTGAACAGAAAATCTATAAAAGATTCAGATGTGCATACCAAAAGAGCTTCAGCTTCTACAGGGAAAAGCTTAGCCATGGCTGGATAACATCAGCCAAGTCCTGAGGTAAAGATGGAAGATTGTTTCCCAATCATACAGTAAAGTTTTGACTATACCAACATAAAACCTAACCAGAACATTGTTAAACAATAAAAACCAAAAAAACCAAAAGGTTATCTCACACACAAAGGGAATCCCAACAAAGCAACTCTACAAAACGATCAAGAAACTAGATTCTCACCCATTTTATCATTCCCTGTCCTTATCTGGTCTACATACTCTCTTAGTTTTCCTCATGGGACCACTTCAATACAGTGGTAAAGTGGTGGTGACATGCAGGTATCAAGAGCCCAAAATACGAAAATTTGTGTCCATTTCTTCCAGTGAAGCTCCATTGTAAAGTAAGAAAACCAGTGCTCGCTTTGGCAGCACATATACTAAAATTGGAACAATACAGAGGAGATCCTTGCACAAGGGTGACATGCATATTCGTGAAGCATTCCATATCAAAAAGCAACAACAACAAAAAAAAACCAGAGCCCAACCCCTAAGCAGAATTCTCACTGGCCAAAATTGGATAATATGTCTGATTTTAAATTATTTACTGCTCTCAGTTAAATCTAGCAACCCCATTAAGTGAAAAAAATGGAGTGATGGTAGCAAGAGGCATAGGTGAATGACCATTGGCTGGGAAGTCAGCATCATCTGGCTCAGACTTTGTGTTAGTAAGTTAGAGAGGAGGGAGTTCTATGCCATCAACCAGGGCCACAAGAGAATGTCTAAGTGTCTGACCGGCTTACTCAACTCAAAACCATCTTCACATACAGAGTACATGTGCCTTCCATATAGACATCTTTAAAGAAGTGTTTTGGTTTGGTAGGATCATACAAGCCTAAATCCTGGTCTAGAGATGTGCATATACATAAGAGGCACTGGCCAAGGCATTCCAGGATGACATCCTTCCAACATGATCTTGTGTCCAGAATGAAAATTCATTTACAAAAAGAATCCCAGGTCATAAGAACTATGGATCACAAGGTATAAGATTATATTCTAAATTATAACCAGAAAATTACAAGTGAACTGCTCTGATTCATGTCTAAGCTAATCATTGCTAAATTTATCCCCTAGAATTTTATTCTTGAATATAGGTGGATAGAGGAATCAATCCATTCTACCATCATAAATACAAACCTAAAAATATTTTAGCAGAAAAATATTAAACGATACATGTGGGGCTAGAGAGATGGCTTAGTGGTTAAGGCACTTGTCTACGAAGCCTAAGGACCCATGTTCTACTCTCCAGATCCCACGCTAGCCAGACACACAAAGGTGAGGCAAGCGCAAGGTCACACATGCCCACTAAGTGGCACAAATGTCAATTTCTGAGGCCCTGGTGCACCAATTCTCTCTCTCTCTCTCTCTCTCTCTCTCAAATAAAATTGTTTGAAAAAAGATACATTTGGTTAAAACCATAAAAGCAAGCCAGAATAAGTCATCCTTAGAAGACCAGACAGTCTGCTTTGTGATAAAGGCAAAAAATTTTAGGAAAATGGGGCTGAAGAGATGGCTTAGCAATAAAGGTTCTTGCCTGTGAGGCCTAAGGACTCAGGTTCGATTCCCCAGAACCCACGTAAGACAGATGCACATTGTAGTACATGCATCTGGAGTTCATTTGCAGTGAGTGGTGGGAGGCCCTGGCATGCCCACACCCCCCCCTTTCTTTCTCTCATACTCTTTCTCTCTTTCATAAATAAATAAAATAGAAAAAAATTAAAGTTAGGAAAATGTATTGAAGCAAGCATTCTATTAATAGCAACAGTAACTTCTTATCCAGAATAAATAAGTACTGATTAACTTTTGGTCTCTTCTTGTTTCCTTCTAGCTGAATGATAATCTCTGAATGTCATAAAATCTTATTGTCACCCTTCATGTCTAAAATGTACAATTATTGTGACTTCTTATCTATACTTTCTCACCCATTATTCTGGCAGTTGATGTCATTGGGATCTAGTTTGCCTTACCATGGACCTTTCCTCAACTCACGTGAGTCCTTCACCTCATCTCTATACTATCCCAAATGCATACACATTTGTACCTGAAGTGCCTCCTTCCCTCCATCAGCCCATATGACCTTCCTATATTTCCATGAAGGAAAAGGAGTCAAGCCCAGGCCAAGATAGCTTTCCATGAGTTCTCCTCTGCTTCCTACCCTGCTTAGATTCCATCCAACTTTGCACAGGGTTAGAAGGTACGCAGCCAGGACAGCAAGAGGAAGACAACACATGTGTGAAAATCCACAGGACTAAGTAGTTCTGTGACCTTTAGGCAAGTCCTGTCTAAGCTTCATGGGCCTTCTTTTTCTGTCTTCAGATACAGAAAAGGCTTGTTGCATATTGAATAAATAATGGATGTAAAGCATTTATGCATAGCAGTTAAAGATGATATGAACCAAGAAGGGTTTGATACTTGTAGCTGATACTGACCAGGAAGGCCAGATCCCTTCCTTTCTTCTACCTAACTCCTCCATCCTCTTGGCTCCTCCCCACCTAGAGTGACAAGGGCAACCAGGTTTGGTTCCTGACTAAACTTGTGCCCAAAGACAAGCTTATGTTCTCTTCAATAACTCAAAGGATAATCAGAGGCACCAGGTCTTCCAGACTCATAAGCAGAGATGTTTAAGAAACAGCTGTTTCACCCTGAGGCACAGCTCCCCTCAGAGTCAGAGGCCCTAATTACCCCACAGTGAACACAAATAATCTTACTGAGGAGAATCCACAGGGAAACGGGGACCCATTTCCAAAATTTATAACTTTTGTTAAAAAATTAATCAATAGGGCTGGAGAGATGGCTTAGCGGTTTGGGCACCTGCCTGCTAAGCCTAAGAACACCGGTTCCAATCTCCAGGTACCACGTTTAGCCAGATGTGAAGTGATGCAAGGGCGCAATGCTGAACTTTCCCACAAGGGGGCGCACACATCTGGAGTTCGTTCACAGCAGCTGAGAGGCTGCTGGCAAGCCCATTCTCTATTTGTCTCCCTCTCCCTCTCCCTCACTCTCTCTCTGTCTACAAAAAAAAAAATCAGTAAAGGGCTAGAGAGATGGCTTAGCAGTTAAGGCACTTGTCTACAAAGCCAAAGGACCCAAGTTTGATCTCCCAGGACCCACGTAAGCCAGTTGCACAAGGTGCCACATGCATCTGGAGTTCGTTTGCAGTGGCTGAAGACCCTGATGTGCCCATTATCTCTCTCTCTCTCTCTCTCTCTCTCTCTCTCTGCATCTCTCGCTTGCTGTTAAACAAATAAAGTAAAATTTAAAAGCTTAAAAATAGTAATCAATAAAAAACTAATAAAGATGTCATCAATGGTGGACACAGATAGACTCCATCTAAGTATTATGTTTACTGATTGCAAAATTTCATTTTGAATTAAATTTGAAATTTCAAGAGCAAAAAAAAAAAAAATTCCCAGCTGTTTCTTTGTTATATTTTAGGGAAAGTTTTAGTGAGAGTATAGAAGCATGCACTGCTTCCCAGAGGGTAAAACTGAACCAATGATTGGCTCCCAGCAGAGAAGGGAGAAAAAAATGCCAAGATGGAGGGAAAAAAAGGAACTGGGATAGAGGTAAGGGGGGTTATTACCATGAGGATAGCAAACTTGAAGACATGACATTCCTGCAACCCAAATGCATGAAGACTAAACCTGAGAGGGGAAGACGGGACACCAGGAACTGGAATTCCATCATGGGAGAGAAGTAAACAGGATGTTCCCCATGAGGATGAAAGGAGACTCCTGGCACCAGGCAGAGCAGCAGCCATTCCAGCCATTCCACTGGAGTTCCACTGAGGCAGTGGACTCTGTAGTCCGCTCACACTAAGAGCTACCACGGCTACAAAGACTGGAGGATGCACCTCAGCCAAACATGGGAGTAAAATGAGAAGAGATAAAGTGTGAGAAACAGAAAATAGGAAAGCCAACCAAGGAAGAAAAGACCAGTAGAAGGCAATGTCTCTAAGGAGACCAGAATGTTAACTGCCTGACCAACTTCTGTCTTGTGAAGGTAGCCCCACAAAGTTCATCTGTTAGAAAGTAAATCTCCAGTTAAGCAGAAGAGGTAGAGATAGGTAGATCTTGTTTTTTGTTTGTTTGGTTTGGTTTTTGAGGTAGGGTCTCACTCTAGCTCAGGCTGACCTGGAATTCACTATGTAGTCTCAGGGTGGCCTTGAACTCTCAGCAATCCTCCTACCTCTGCCTCCCAAGTGCTGGGATTAAAGGTGTGTGCCACCATGCCCAGCTTGGTCTTGTTTTTTTTTTTTTAATTTTATTTTATTTTTGGAGAGAGACACAGAGAGAGACAGGGGGTGGGGAGAGGGAGACAGATAGAGAATGGGCGCGCCAGCAGTCTCTCAGCTGCTGTGAACGGAATCCAGATGCATGCGCCCTTGTGTCACTTTGCACCTGGCTAAACGTGGGACCTGGAGATTGGAACCAGGTTCTTGGGCTTAGCAGGCAGGTGCCTTAACCGCTAAGCCATCTCTCCAGCCCTGGTCTTGTTTCTTTTTTTGCATGTGTGTGCATATGGGCCAGGCATGCATGTGTGTATGTGTGTTCAAATGTGTATGCTCGTGGGTATGGAAGCCAGCAGTCAGTGTCGGGGGTCTTCCTCAGTCATTTTCTGCCTTCTTTGTGACAAGGTCTCTCTCAGAACCTCGAGCTCTGTTCAGCTAGAATAGCTACTCAGTGAGTCTCGGGGAGTCACTGTCTCTGCCTCCCCAGTGCTGGGATTATTGGCACAATTACTATCCTCGGTATTTCATGTGGGTTCTGGGGACCCAAACCCAATGAGCCCCATCTCAGGTCTGATCTTTGGGTATGATCAACATTGGGTATGATCCTCAGCTATGCTGCCCACCTCCTCCTGAGAAGGTTCTATCATTGCTCTGAAGTTCATCAATCAGACTGGACTGGCCAGTGAGCTCTAGAGACCCACCTGTCTCTGCCTCCCCAGCACGGGGATCACGGGCATGCATCACCATACCTGGCATTTATTTATGTGGATTGAAATTAGGTCCTCGGGTTTGCAAAGCAAGTACTATCCTGGCTGAGCTTTCTCTCTAGGCTAGCTATTTATACGTTTGTGTTCATGTTTTAGCTTGTGTACAAAATAATGAGTTTCATTATGACATTTTCATACATATATCATTGTACTTTGCTTATATTCATCCCCATTGCCTTTTTTTATTCCTCTTGCTTGTTCCCACCGTTCCTCTCCCACCCTAAGTAGTCCCCCATTTCATGTCACTTTCTATGCTTCTGCATATATTTAAATCTGGATTCTGAATATAAGAGAAAATTGCCATGTATGTCTTTCTTCCTTCATTCATGACTCTCTCTTGTTCTCCCTATCCCTTTACTTTCAACACCAGAGAAGTAGAGTCTTTACAAAGTAATTAGGCCATGCGTGCTTTCCTCAACAATGGTGTTGTTATTAAGAATGGGTTTATTATACAGTAGTGCCCCTTATCTGTAGTTTTATCTTTCATAATTTCAGTTACCTGTAGTGAGTCATGGTCTAAAGATATTAAGTGTAAACTTCTAGAAATATAAATTCCAAAGTTTTAAGTTTTTCAAGTCATTCTGAGTATTCTGATGAAATCTCACTGTCCCACTCTGTTCTGCCGAGGACATGAACCACCCCTTGGCCAGCACATCCCCACTGGACGTGCTGCTCATCCCTTAGTCACTTACAAGCCTTCTTGGTTATTATATCAACCACAGCAGTGTCACAGTAATTGCATTCAAGTAACTGGTATTTTCGTTAATAATGGTTTATTTTGGTTCTATTAGTAACTGTCCTTTTATTGGTTATTGTTGTTAATCTCTTACTATACTTAATTTACAGATTAAATTCTATCATAGGTATGTGCTTGTTGGAAAAACCATAAATACATTTAGAGAGTTTAGTAAAATTTGTAGTTTCAGGCATCCAGTGGAAGTTTTGGAGTATATTCTCCTTGGCATAAGGGGAGAAACATAAATTTGGATCTCTTCCTCCCTCCCTCTTCTTGTGATGCAATATATGTTGGATGGAGCAATAAGACCCTCTCAGGAGCTGAAGAGATGGCTTGGGGGATAAAACACATCTCAAGCTGGAGTTCTTGAATGTAATCCACAGATCCCACATTAAAAAAAATAATAATAAACAGGGCTGGAGAGATGGGTTAGCAGTTAAGGCACTTGCCTGTATAGCCGAAGGACCCAGGTTCAATTCCCCAGTATGCACATAAGCCAGATACACAAAGTGGTGCATGTGTCTGGAGTTCATTTGCAATAGCTAGAGGCCCTTGCGTACCCTTTCCCTCCCCTCTCTCTCTCTCTCTCTCTCTCTCTCTCTCTCTCTCTCTCTCTTCCTCTCTCTCTTCTCTTAAATAAACATAAAATATTTAATAAAAATACATAAATAAATAAACAAAACAGGAAACCATGGTAGAAGTCTATATTCCCAGCACACTGATAGATAGATATAGGAGAATTTTCCCAAAGCTTGTGGCAAGCCTAGCAAAGAATAGCAGAATTAAATAAAGTCCAGGGTGAAAACCCTTGCCTCAGATGAGGTGAGGTAGGTGAGGACCAACCCAAAAGTTGTCTTCTGACCTCAGCATGCATACACCCACACTCTCATACAAATACATGTGCACACACACAAATGCATGCAGGCAGACACACACAAAAATAAAGAAAGAAGAAAAGAAAGAAGAGGAGGAGAAGAACCTCTTCTAGATGCCAGCACAGTGACATTGAACTTCCCAACTTCTGAACCTATGGAAATACATTTCTGTTCATTGTGTTACCCAGTCACTACTATTCTGTTATAGATGCAAGACAGACTATGCCACTGACCTTGTAGAAAATGATGTGGGAGGTTATGAGAAAGTGTGAGGAGAACCAACAATACCTGCAAAGCAGATCAAGTGGGAAATGGGTGATTAGACCATGAGAGCCAAGAAAGTAGAAATTAGAAAGGGAAAATGGACATAATATAATGCCCAACTGTGAACATTTTTCAAGGTGTAGTAATGTTTGTATGATTGATTCAGCCAAAAAAAAAAAAATACTACCCTGGAACTACATTGGGAGAGTGGATGAGGTCAAGCAGATGGGGTGGAACACCACTAAATGGTGTTCTCTGCCAGTTCTGTCAGGTGCTACCTTTGATCATCAGGGAAGATGCAAGATCTGCAAGTAGAACTTGGACCTGTATGTGCTGCTTGTCTTTGCTCTTCTGGTGCTGGAATTCAGATCTGCCCCAAACATCCCTTAGGGCTGGACCCCCAGGATCTTCCCCTTTTTGACACCTTTTCCAACCAGGCAGCTGGAGATCCAAGTTATAAGCTTTAATAAGACACCCGAGCCTATAGGGGACATACACTCAAACTACCCCTGTGTTATTTCCATTTTGCAGATGAGAAAGTTGAGGCCAAAAGACATTAGCAATTTTCCCAAAGTCTCACAGTAATTAGCAACCTGAGATCTTAAAAATACATTTTTATAGTTCTTCCTGCTGATCTACTGGCAAATATTTCCATGACTTCCTTATTAATAAAATGTTACGTATTGCTTTTCAGGACAGGTAAAAATGATGCTTCAAAGATATAACAGGGACATAAAAAACATGTTGAACATGGCATCTCAGGGCACTGGTCACTCCCTTACTATTCTCAGCTGTTCAGGCTGGAGCAGAAGCAGGTAACCTCAAAGGAGGAACTGCTGTTCTGATCCTCGACTGGGGCTTATTGCCAAAGTTTGTTTTTATCCTCTGTAATAAGTCATTTGTGATAAAACTGGCAAGAGAATGTATGTTCCAAGGTCTTGGCCAATTGCATTAGGCAAATAGTATTGTCTCTGATAAAAACTGCCCTAGGATCCTTACATTAGAGGAATTGGGGGGCAGGGACTATGCCCACGGAACATCTGAGGACAGTAACATGCAAGTGGCATCCTGTGTTCACACTCTTTGGGTTGTTGTCCTCAGGAATAAAATAAGATTCTTATTTTTATAAGAAACATCATTTTCTCATATGTGTGCTTGTCTTTCTGTGGCCAAGATACTCAATATCTAAATTATTTTTTAAATATATTATTTATTTATTTGAGCGAGACACAGTGGGGGAGAATGGGTGCACCAGGGCCTCTTGCCACTGCAAATAAACCCCAGATGCATGCACCACTTTGTGCGCCTGGCTTTATGTTATACTGTCGATTGAATCCTGACTGGCAGGCTTTGCAAGCAAGCACCTTTAACCACTTACCTATAATATATCTAAATTCTGAGTAAGTTTCCCCAGATGGAATCAATTCCAAGGTCTCAAGATCTCAGATATATAGAGAACTCCATTTGGTGGGAAATGAGAAAAGCCAGGACACAGCAGGTTTCTAATACCTACTGTATGTGAATGGACATATTTTATAGAATTATGAATAGTGTGAGGTCCCCTTATTTTATTCCTAGGTTTCCTGGTGGACAGGAAAAATTATGAGGAGTCTTTAGCCTTCAGCAAGGTACCCTCAACTTTTAAGGGTTATTGAGTCTCCTGACCTTAAGGCCACGTATGAAGTTACTCATGAGATTATTGGAGGTGAGATTCTGTCATAAGTACAATTATGAATACTTTTGTGTGTAGTCATGGGGTTATTGCTGGGTGGTTCTGGTGGGTCTCCATCCAACAACTTCTCAGTACATTTGGAATAAAATTCAGACTCTATGGAGCCTATTTGACCTTGAAGTTTGGCACTACCAGCTTCAACTGGCTTTTTGCTTATACTCCACCCCAGCATCACGGCCCAGCTTCAGCCTCATTAACTCCGCAAGAACTCAAGATGCCTTCAACTAGTCTTCTCCGGGCAGTGGCATTTCCAGCTCCTCTTTGTGTGAGATGTGACTCCTGGTCTGCCTCTTCTTCCCTCAGAAGGACAGTTCCTTCCCATTTTCAGATCCTTGACCATTCAGTGTGAACTACACCATCACACAATTAGCTTCTTAGCACTTGTCATTATCAGAAGTTATCTGCAAGAGCTGGGAATACTGCTTAGTGATAGAATGCCTACCCAGCATGCAGAAAAGCCCTGGATCCCATCCCTACACTGATTAAAAAAAAATTAACTCCTCATATTTAATGATAAAATAATATGACCTGACCATTTATTGAGCAGTTCCAACATGGCCAGCATTGTGCTAAGGGCCTTTTAGATATGAAATAATTTTAGAGCTCATAGTAAATCAGTGTTTCTTTACTACAAGCTATAAAAATATAACAAATAGGTCAGTTGCAGTGATACAACTACTTGGTTGTAGAACCTGGAATCACTCCCAGGAATTGGTTCTTGTTTATTGCCTATCTGCTTAAGTCGGGCTGCAGCAATCACCAGTGTCGGTCTTGCTCACTGATGAAGCCCAGCACCTAGAACAATGCCAGGCGCACAGTGGTAGTGTTCAATAAACAGTCAATGAATGAATAAATAAGTAAATAAATAAATAATTTTAAAGCCCTACTCCTACTTTTACCTTTCAATATTCTGTGGGGTGTCAGGGCCAGTGAGTCACATCATCTCAGCTACACATAAACTCAAGTTAAATAGCTCATATTAGCAGGGAGTGGTGACTCATGCCTTTAATCCCAGTACTCAGGAGGCAGAGATAGGAGGATCGCCATGAGTTCAAGACCACCCTGAGACTACAGCGTGAATTCCAGGTCAGCCTGGGCTAGAGGGAGATCCTACCACCCTACCCTGAAAAATCAATCAATCAATCAATCAATAACTCACATTAAGGCAGTTTGAAGCATGCTGGGAGGGGGGACCCCCTTACTTGAGCATGCTCTGGTGTTGAAACAAATGATCTTTAACCAGCCTAACTACTTCTGCCAGAGAGGAGGGTAAATATGTTCTGTCACCAGCACTTCAGATGTTTGTCCTGGACCAGCTTTTGTTCTGCCATCTCTCTGGTTCTTGGTAAAAATCATGCCCTCCAGTGCCATCTTGGCGCCAAAACACCTTACAAAAGGTCGAGATGCCAGGGAGTGAGCAGGGCTGAGTTCTGAAGGGAAGAGCCCAAGCAATTACTAGAAAGTGTCCTGCTTTTTAAAACCAGAGCTCTGGGCCCTTCTAAGCACTTTCGAGAGATAAGACATATAAAGTCTCTGGATTTTAAATTAGAGCTGGGACACAAGGGGCGTGGAGAAATTTCTTTAATAAGTTTGATAAGATAAATTAAAAGTTCAGGATTCGACCAAAGTTTAGTATTTCCAGAGATCTTCTGGTGGCTCCTGGATTGTGGGCCAAATTCCTGTTCTTATCAATAAACACCTGAACGCCTAGAGCACACGCATGAGCAGCAAGGAGTTGAAGCCAGGGTTGCCTTGAGCAGGCTGAACCAAACTGTGTCCCAGAGAGCACTCAGCAGGCTGGCCCCTTCTCAGTGGGTGACTTTCCACTGGCTTCTTCCAAAACCTTGCACTCTGTGAGATCCTGACCAGCTCCTCTCTTCCCTCTCTGTTATCCAAGGTGTTATTTGCAAACCTTCCTCTGGGCTCCCAGCTGATTCCAGTTTCCCCAAGCCTCCCTCCGGGGTGGCTGGAGGGGGAAAGCAAGGCCCTGGCAGGCGGGTGCAGGCCTCGAACCCTGCCCACGCTGCCTCTGAAGTGGCCTGTGGGAAACTTGCCCTTGAGCAAAGGCAGAAGAAAACTTCACTGAACTTTTCTGCACTCAAGACACGGGGCGCACTGGGCACCTGAAGATAAATTTACTTAGCCTGCGCCTTTCAGGGCCACGACAGGGACCCAGGTGAGCCTAGAAAAGGAGGTTTGAACAAGAATTTAGGAGTCCTAGTCCTCAGAAGTGGTTGAAGCCTGGGGGTCAGTGCCTGAAGAGGTACTGGGGTGAAGTGAAATGCTCTAGGCAAAAGGCCCTGGGACCGGTAGAACGGAAGGCATGAGCTACAGCCTGCATGCCCAGGAGATCAAGAAAAGGCCGATTGGTTCCTGACCTCAGAGATTTCTTTATTCGCTTTGACAGAAAGTGAGACCTGTTTCTGAAAGAATCGCTCAAGCCCACTAGTAGCCACTCTGAGAAAAAGAAGCGCATAGAGTGTGCACAGATTCTCCAAACAAACGCAGAAGAAAGACCTAAACATGCCCTGCCTGAAGCCTGAACTTCAGACTGCGTACAAAATGGGAAGGGCGTTTAGGTTTCCTCTACCCAAATACTAGTTGAACTTGCTGCTCCCAGAGGGATGGGGTGGGAGAGAGGAGGTAGGTACCTCTTTGGGATGAGTTGCGGGGATGGAGGAACAATACAGTTTGGTAGAGACTAGGGCTAGAGACAATACCAGACCAGACCCCAGGCACACAGGAATTCCTGCGCCCTGCCAGTTAAAGAATCTTGAATAAACCCAAGGCTATGCATGACTTCCAAAGAGGTGCGGCTGCCAAGTTCTCATAGGAGACAAGTGGCAAGAGGCTTGAAATGCGCAGCCCCTAACTCCTGATTCACGTTCATGTCTTCTCATGGCTAAAAAGCCATTGAGATACCACTGGTCTCCTGGGTCGGGATAGATAGCCTGAGGCATGGGAGCACCAGGGTTCAGGCGGATCCCAGCTCTCAAGCTGCTTCCCCGCGAGCATGGGGCCATTGTATTAAGGTATTAATCCTTTCCCCATAGTGGATACTTCCTGAACTGTGGCTAGCTCATGGACTACGATGTGTAGTAGGAAGAGGACTGGAACCTAGCGAGAGCTTTAGGAGGGAGCAGAAGAAATAAAAATCGAAGGAAGTGTTTGTCTATCCCAAACTGCTGCAGGGAGCGTGGAATGGGTGGGCTTGGAGGTGGGAGAAAAGCAAGGGCTAGGACCCTGTGTTAGATTGCATCATTGGGCAATTTCCAAAAGATTGGGCTTGCATTACCCTAAGCCTTCGGGTGCGTGCTTGGTGTCTCCTTGGGGCTCCAGGGAGAAAGACCACTAGATCCTGAAACCTTCCTGCAGACTTGGGTATTTCTCACGTTCTTTCCCAAAGCTGCTGGGCTCGCTTGGTATAAGTAGAATGGTCTGTTGACTGTAACTTCTCTCTGACCCCAAGGAGAGCACCACTGGTCAGAACGAAGTAAAGGTGACCTGCCAGGTGGAAACCCTTCTTCAGGACCGGAAGGTGCCTCTGCTTTCTGAGACACCCTGGAGTGGGGGAGGAGGGAAACAGAAGAGGAAAGAAAAGGGACTGTGGCTGAGAAGAAATGCAAAGGACTGGTTGGTAGCACCCTTGGCTGGAATCTTGTCTCCAACCTAGCCTAAGAAACCCAGAACAGGATTGGCTGCCTGGTGCGGATTATCTGCATGACAGGTTTGGACGGCTTCGGGGGGTCTAGGTGGGGCACACTCAGCTGCCCAACCATGGAGTCCCATGTAATGCAGAACAGCATGGGGAGGGGGAACTAAAGATTTTCAAATTATATACACCAGGCGCCGCCACCACTTCCCACCGGAGTTACTCTTGGCAAGTCACTGGTCTTTTCTCAGTCCTGTTTTCCTTGTCTGTAAAATGCGCATACTGTCCAGAACTCTGAAGAGTGCCGAATGGTGAGAGAGAAAGTCACGGAGTCTTTCTAATTGTGGGAAGCAGAAGTCTTCTCTTCAAACTTGATACACTACATTCTAAAGAACGACCCCTCCCTTCCTCCTGCACCTCTTCCTCCTCCTCCACCTCACTTCTTGCCTACCTCCCCCACCCGGGGGCTCCTCCAAGCCGCCTGCGCGGCGGTGCGCATTTTTGTCGGCCCTCCCGAGAGAGGATGGTGCAGAAGCCAATAAGCTTGGAACACACGCAGGTCCTGCCGGGCCTGGGACAATGGTTTCCATTTAATAAATATTTCCCCCAAGGGCATTTCGCACCGGGCAGGCAATTATTCAAAGGAAACAGTCTCTCGCAGGTTGGTTGTGCGGGTTATTTCGTCCTCTTTACCCGAAGAATGCTCATCTGGTTTCAGGAAACGAGTCCGGCCGCCTCGCTGGGTGGGAAGAGGCGTCCTGGGAAAAGCCAAGCCTGGTTGTAAGTATGGCTTGAGGCTCCATACTGTAGGGCGAGGGCAGAAGGGACACTAGGATAGGCCCCCCATGCCGGGCCTCTTGAGTGTCCTTCCAGTGGGAATAGTTGAAGAAAATTGGAGGTTGAGAATCACCAAATAAAAATAAATAAGAAACATGAGGACCGCCCCCCCCGCATCTTCACACGCACACGCGCACACTGACGCCCCAAAGTGAAGAGCGAGTCTTGGTGCCAAGGGCTCACCAATCAGGATTGGAAACCTCTACCACGCTGCCCAAGAGGCCTTCCGACCTGGGCTCATTGCGCCCTGCTCTGACATCCAGGGGTCCAGAAGTGGGCATCGCATCCTGGAGCACAGGTGGATGCCCAGCTGAGGGAACAGCGCCGAAGCCCCACTGAGGGTCTGGAGTCAAAAGTTTATTTCACCTTTTTTGCCCTGAATTTGATATATTCTTTTGCTTTTCCAAGGATGTTTGACAAGGATGGGGAAAGTGCTGTCCTTGCATTTCGTGGCGAGGTTGTTCTATTTATCAACACGAGCAGCTCTGGGCTTGCTCCTTTGGCGCACTCCCTCCCTGGGTCTTTGTATTTTTAAAGCTCTAATTCTCTCCTGGAACAACGGGGAAAGAAAAAGAGGAGGCACCGAGAGGTTTTCTTTTTGGACAGTGCCAGTGGCAATGTGAAGCCGAGGTCCCCAGTCCTGAGCTAGCCGCTGGGCTCTCTCGCGGTCCCCCTTTCCCCCCACACCTCTCTCCGCCCACATCCGTGGAGCTCCGGCTTTGCACTAGTCGCGAGTTGGCAGGTGCGCCCCCTCGGCTTCTCTGCCGCTGATTGGCGCCCAGGTTGGGGTAGTCGCCGCCCCGCGCTTATGTCAGAGTGCGTGCGGTCCCGGCCCACCTCGCCTTTGAACTTCGCCGCTTTTGGCTCTGGTTCACCAGCCTCCCCGCATTCTCAGCCAGGTGCAGTGCTAGGCGAGGCAGCTCCGGGAAAGCCAAGGGAGGGGGGATCAGAGAAGCCAGAGGAGAGAAAGCGAAGGTGAAGAGGGAGAGAAGGAGGAACCTCCAGCCATCGCCAGAAAATTGCCTACCCACCTCATCCCGGGACTGGTACTTGGGCCCCAGTGTCTGGTGTCCCCAGCCCCGCTAATCCGCTCATTCCCCCCTCCCATCTTGCCCTTTGCCCCCCCCCCGGGGGGCTGCCAGGGTGCTAGGACTGGCATGATCAGCTGAAAACTTTGCAGGGTCAGCTCTTCTCTGACTTCCCCTCAGGGGCGCCAAGGCGAGGGGAGCGCAAAGTCCCGGCTGGGGACGGACAGACAAACGGACAAGCGTGCCCAGGCTCGCCCGCAGAGCCCTCATACTCCCCTATCCCAGCTCGCCTATCCAGGACCATGTCCAAACCTTCCGATCATATCAAGAGGCCCATGAACGCCTTCATGGTATGGTCCAGGGGCCAGCGGCGCAAGATGGCCCAGGAAAACCCCAAGATGCACAACTCGGAGATCAGCAAACGCCTAGGCGCCGAATGGAAGCTCCTGTCCGAGGCAGAGAAACGGCCTTACATCGATGAAGCCAAAAGGCTGCGCGCCCAGCACATGAAGGAGCACCCCGACTACAAGTACCGGCCACGGCGCAAACCCAAGAATCTGCTCAAGAAAGACAGGTATGTCTTCCCCTTGCCCTACCTGGGCGACACGGACCCACTCAAGGCGGCTGGCCTGCCGGTGGGGGCCTCCGACGGCCTCCTGAGCGCGCCCGAGAAAGCTCGGGCCTTCTTGCCGCCGGCCTCGGCGCCTTACTCCTTGCTGGACCCCGCGCAGTTTAGCTCAAGTGCCATCCAGAAGATGGGTGAAGTGCCCCACACCTTGGCCACCAGCGCGCTGCCCTACGCATCCACCCTGGGCTACCAGAACGGCGCCTTCGGCAGCCTCAGCTGCCCCAGCCAGCACACGCACACGCATCCGTCCCCCACCAACCCAGGCTACGTGGTGCCCTGTAACTGTACCGCTTGGTCTGCCTCTACCCTGCAGCCCCCCGTCGCCTACATCCTCTTCCCAGGCATGACCAAGACTGGCATAGACCCTTACTCTTCAGCCCACGCCACGGCCATGTAACCCCCAGCCTGGCCAGGACCTGAAGTGTGGCCTGGAAAAAAGGGGGTCTGTGCCCCTTCCTCTGCGCCCAGCCTGGCTTGCTGATGCCTCTGGGTCAGCCCAGCCGTTGCCCTTTCCCCACCCCAGACTCTGCCTCTCTCTTCTACAAGGAAGGGAGGGGTCGTCCTTCCGGACCTAAGGCACAGACGTGTGCCAGAAACTCGCCAACGTTATGACAGCTACACGGCTGCCCTTATCCCGACTCTCTCAGAGCAAGTCTCTGACTGTACCCCCTTTGGACAAAAAAAAAAAAAAAAAAAGTAGGCAATTTTGCTTTATTTATGTCCCCTTCACTTTCCTTGGATAGGCTTTGGACTTGACATTCCCAGATCCTGGTATTATATCTAGAATATGCATATTTTCTCCCCCTCCCTGAAGAAAAGAGTTAGCCTTGTCTCTGTGTTTTGCCATCAGATACAACTAGGCACCGTTTGCTCTTCATGTGTGTGTGGGGGGGGAAAGGCTTCAAACTTTAAAACTTCAGAAAGTGAAACATTTCTATTTAAAACCATGCTATTATAGTGTTTGCTTCTTAAAAGGGGAAACTAAAAGGACCCACATGGCTGTTTACTTTGTGTAAAGCAGTGCTCCTAGAGACTAAGTTTACTTTTAGACAGAATGTCGGGTTATGAAGTCAAGACATAGCAAGTGAAGAAAAAAGTTGAAATCATTAAGAACAAATCCTTAATGGTCAGCAGTGTTTTAACTATGTCTTGGAAATGTACCTAGAAGGATTTTACCTCGTTCCTCTGTTCATTTGTTGAACAAAGACGTTTTGAATAAAGACAATCTGTCATTGCAAAAAAAGTAGCCTTTGATGTGCATAAAATCAAGTCAGAAGGCCAGGTCTATGGAGCCGGAGGTCCTTTTGGTGGCTGAAAGTGCCTGGAGGGGTTCCAGCTGGGCAGGCTGGGAGTATCCTGGGGAACTTAGTGGCCTGTAAGTGGCTGTAAAGAGCCTGGGTCTCGTGCCTGAGAACCCACTTTTTTGCCTTTAGAGGCTAGACAAAGGTATCAGTTCCCTGGAAGTCACTCATTCCAGGTGGTCTTCGCAAAAAAGGTCAGACCACTTTCCAGGGGAGAGTGAACTAGGACAAAGGCCAACCTAGACCTCTGAGTTCTGGGTGGATTTGCTTTTTCAAAAACATTCTCCAAATAACTGGGGAGAAGCTAGAATCTCCTGGGAACCAGTTGCCTATGTGGGAGCAGTTTGGACTAATGTGGGTGTTTAAGTTCAGAGCATGGAGTGAGGAGGGTGGACAGGCTGGTGCCAGGCCTTCTGGGGGTCTGGGATTGGACACCGGTTCGTATGTTAAAAATTTTAGACCCAAGAAATGCAATAAAAATGTGTCCTAGGTCTCCGCCACAGACTGTCAAAGACTTTTTACTGATTCCTATATAGAAGGCAATGTTGTTATGATGTGTTTTTTTTTTTAAATCACAAAATTTAAACAGCTAAGAAGGCTCCTTTCTGTTCCCTCTGGGTGAATGTTGTCTTGAAGTTACTGGTTCCTGATTTTTATCTACACAACTCTTCAGAATTTGTTTTCAAACTTGAAGGATTTTCATCTCCCATCTCCCCGCGTCTCCAGCGAGTTTCACCCCCAAATCCATGCTGGTGCATTTTCCCTGTAGGTTGTGTGCTTTCCCCACTGGCTTTGCTTTCCAGCCGGGAGGCGGGTGGGCTTGTAAGGTGGGCTTGTCGCCTTTCTGCTGCTGTGGAGGGATTTGGGGCGCTTCCCTTAGTCCCACCAAATAGTCGGTGCAGGAGGAACGTTGTCAACAGACACCAAAGCCCAAACCTTCGGATTAGCATATTGTCCGCAAAACAATTAAGAAGCGTTTGAGGTGCTATTTGGAGCCTGTTCATCCGAGCCTTTTTGTCAAAGGGGGACTTCCATTATTATTATTTTTTTTTTTTTGAAAAAAAAAAAGTTAGCAGTTGTCCATCTGGCTGGGCTGAATAGCAGAGTGATCCGTGTTGTATATGCTTTTCTCATTAAGAGCTCTTTTGAGACCAATGTTAGAATTAAATGGTATAACACAATTAACATACACGGGCTCTGAATAGGAGAGGACGCCGATAAATAATAGATAGATAAATAAATGAGCGATCAGGCGAAGGTAAACAAAGGCCGACTGGGGGAGGTGTGGAGAAGGCCGGGCCGGCTGAGCCTCGCTTACTTAGCATCACAAAACCCTCTTACAAATCGAGACAATTAGGAAGTGACTTGCTTCTGGTGGCCGTGGGGTCTGGGGACTCTGGGTGCGTAGGGAAGGCCCCTCCTCCCGCCCCCTAGGAAACCCTAGAGGCCTGGGCTGAGGTTTCTCGGTTTCGCTGTCTGATCTAACTCCAACTGACAGTCCTGTCAGCCTCTCTCTTTTCCTTCATAGCTCAGTGTCCCTTAACATCTCCTAAGATAAAGGCTTACAGGGGTCTGGTGTCTCCTGGCAGAGCCCAGCGCTAGAACGCCCAGAGCACAGAGAGAACCCAAATCCCCAGGAGAAACCCAGGGCGCACCGCACCACTAGGGTACCCAGCCAACTCCCAAGTGAGGTTAGGCTGGAAGGCCCGCAACAGGCGGGTTTGAGTGGCTAAGGCCTCAGGAGTTTGCAAGAGCTAAAAACTAAAACCAGAAAGGAAGGTTCCAGGTTACTCGCGGCCCTGGGGCTGGAAGGGGCGCTCCAGGAGTGCTCTGGAAGAGAGATGGGCCAAGCACCCACAATAAGGAGGCAGCAATTCCAATTCACAGAAAGCGAGGAGCCCTCAGTGGATCCCCGGACCTGAGGCTGCAGACTTGGCTCAGAAGGTTTTGTTTTGGTTTTGTACCCGCCCCCCATCTCACTGCATTTGTTTGCGGTCTGTCTTCCTCAGACCTGGGCCCAGGCTTGGCCCCCCGAAGGGCCCGCGACAGCTTGGCCACCGTTGCCCCGCGGGCCGCACAGCATCCACGGAGGTGTGCGGCCACGACTCGCCCAAACAGCCAAATCCTCCTTGTCACGCCGTTGACAAGGGGCCCCGATTACTGACTTTGAAGTCAGGCGCAGACGGAAAGAAATCCCCTGGGGAGGGTATGTGTGTGGGGGGGAGGAGTGTTGGTGGAAAGCAGTCTCTGTCAAACCTGTTTGCTCACAACTGTCTCTTTCTTTCAAGAAAATCATTAGAGCAGACGTGTAGGGAGAGGAGCGCCCCGCCCGCCCGCCTAGAGTGCAGCAGAGTCGCTTCTCCTGAGCGCGCCACGAAGGTCCCCTCCACGGACTTCGGGTGTCCCGGGAACCCGACGTCCCGCGGCGCGTGGGGTGCCTGCGACCCTGCGGCAGGATCAGAGGTGTCTGTCACCTGCTCTGTGCCAGGGACCCTTCCTGCAGCAGGGGGAACGCTGGACTTCGCCCAGGAGCAGCCTGAGCCTTCCCGGAGCAGAGCAGACCAGGCACGATCGGGGGAAGGGGAGCGGCCTCTCGCCCACAGGTGCCACTTCCAGGAACCTTCTCCTAAATTGATGCGCAACCTGCTGGGCTTCCACCGCCTCTCCTTCGAGGGCGTTTCCTAGGCTGGTCACAGCGCAGCTCCGGGTGGCTGCGGGCGGCGCCCTGCTCCGCCTAGCACGCGCGCAAGTCGTCAGGGTTTTAGTTAGGTTTCCGTTCTCAGGGGTACGTTTCTGAGAGATTCTTCAGCCCTTTGCCAGACAGCTTGCCTTGTTTTCCAAGCACTTCCCTACATCTGGGTCCTATTCCTAAAACATTTGATTCCCTCCCAGCTTGGTAGTTTTCTTGAGTATCAATTTCTTTGGAATTGCTAACTCTGAAAATGGAGGCCAGTTACTTTGGGTCAGTCCCACGGAGGTGTGAATGACTGACAATTTAGACCGCTTAACATTTGCATATTAAAACAAGGTGCCTAACCTCCTGGCATCTCCATTGGTCCGAAGCAGGGAGATGTTTCAGTGCAGATACAGCCTGGGGACTTTCCATACGGGGGCACCATCTAGGGTAGGTTTTGTCCTGGCAGCTTCTGGGGAGAAACAGGGAACTGCCAGGGTCCTCCCTGGGAACTTGGCAAGCGGCTAAGCCAGGACTGCCTTAGTAGATTACCATTCCCTTCTGCCCTATCCTGGTTCAGGCCTTGTCACCATTGTTCAAAACAGACAATGAATTTGAAGTCATTTGTATTCACATTAGCACGTAATTCATAAGATCCATGCTAGAGTTCTCATGTATCTATTTGTGAGGTTGGTTGTGCGTACCAGTGTAAAAAGCGAAGAGACGGCATGGGGGTGACATGCGATTCCATTAGATTTTTGGGTGCAGAAGGTGCCAGGCCAGTACTTCCCACTTCTGCCGAAGGACTGGCTCTCTTGGTCTCCTCCCTTGCCTTGGAGGCGCTGGGCACCCAGCAGTCGGACAGCAACTTAGGCTGGTTTCTTTCTTGGTGCTTCGAAGATGATGCGCCTTGAACCCAGAACCAGCGGCATGGTCTTGGGCCACAGCACAGGAAATAATGAAGCTGGAAGTAGGCGAGGGGGCGCTAGAAATCCAGTGCAGTCGTCCGTCTTACTACCACAGGCAGTGAGTCGTCGGGGTGGAACCCTGGCTGCGAGTCTGTCGGGCTTCCTCCTTGCTTTGGATCCATGAAGATTCCAGACCGTTACACAGCCCCTGTTTTAAAATGCAAATGCAACTGCTCCCGCCCTGGGAAGAAGCCTGCGGGCAGGAAAGAGGAGGCTTCCAGGATCTGCTCCTAACTCTGCCCCCAATCCCTCTGTGAGGCTGAGCGGTGACCCTCATCCACAGGCTCGAACCCCGTCTCGAGGTCTGGGTGAGCAAAGGGCTAGTCCAAAGCATCCTTAGACTGCATTTCCAGAGTTTGCATCTCCTTCTCTCCGATCTTCCTCAACTCCCCTCCCCCCACCTTGCCCCGTGCCCCAAGCGTTTAGTTAAGATCTGGGGAGAAAGCCCACGCCCAGGCCCGACTGCATGAATGAAGAAGCGCGCGCAAGTTTTCTCTTTGCTAAGAAGTGGAGAAGTTGCGTTTGTCTAGTGGTCAGTGGCCGTTTCTAAACTTTCCGGCTCTAGTCCAGAAGAAAGGCTATCCCTAGTCTCTTAGTGCTGAAGGGCAAAGATGCAAAGGGGCTAAAGAAAAAACGGTGCCAGGCTGCAGTTGGCCATACTCGACGGCAGCCCTGGGGTGAAGGAGTTCTGGCGACTTCCAGGCCGCTCCCTGATGGAGAGCTCAAGCTTTGTTGGGAGGGGGGCTGGAGGGGGTTTCAGGGCCGGGGTTCACCCTGTGGAGCCCCGGACCCACGCTGCTGGCTGCGGTGAGACAGCGAGGACCGAGGGACCTGGTGAGAGGCGCCCCGGGCGCGTGCACGTGCATGGCAGGGAGCTCCGGGCGCCGCTCAACATCCTTGGACGTCCGGGCCGCCTCGCCCGAGCCTCCACCGGCTCGTCCGACGCCCCGCCCGGGAACCGCGCGACACCGCGGAGGAGGGAGGGAGAGAGGAAGGGAGGGAGCGGGCGGCCGGGGCGCACGCCGTCGGTCTCCGTTCGCTCGGCACCCCCCGTGGCGCGGCGAGTCAATGGGATTTGCACACTCGAGGTGTAACAGCATTACTGCATTAATTACCATTTCCATTTCACGTCCAGATTGTTTACTTATCTGCGGGAAACATATGTCGGGAGAAGTTCACATTCCGGATTCTGCTCCGCTGCCCAAGGTGCAATTCTGGGCAGGCGGCGAGGGGGGAGGGGAGGCCTTGGGAGTTTTTTATTACACCCTCTAGCCTTATCTGCCGCTGTAAATTATGAGGAGCCTCCATTGAGCGGCATATGGAGATTATATACTGTTTTTTTGAATATCGTTTCCCAAAGCCTGCAGATTTTCACTTTGAAATGAAACAATCCTCCACCGGTTCCCCAGGGACCAGGAGCCTCCCTGCGCTGCCCCGTGCGCCCAGGGGGCACCCTTCCTTTAGGTTCCCGCGCACCCACCTACCCAAAGCTTGCCCTCACCCCGTAGCAGGCCTCCCTTTTCAAAAATCTAACAGGATCTCCCAGGAAAAACCGTCCACACACACGGTTTCAGCACCCCGGACAACGTCCCCACTCAGCTCTTCTGCAACCCACACGAGGGAAAGGGGGGACTTCTGGGCGGCTTGCAGCTTGTTAGTTTAGGATCCCCGCGTAGACGCGGGCTCACTTCTGCCCTCTTCCTACGCTCGGAACCCGAGGCGGGGACGGAGGTCCACACCGCAGCAGCTGCAGGCTCCCCACGCGCTCTCCTCGCGCGCCTTGGTCCCCAGACAGTCGACTTTGGCGTCTTTGTTTGTTTGAGGGGCAGTGGAGGTGGTGGGCTGCGTGTCCCGCTTGAGACCGCTTATTGTGAACCCTGAACGGAAATTCTGCACAGAAGGCAACGGTCTCCCAGCTCTCTGGTAAGCAGGGCCGACCCGGGGAGCGCAGACGGAATCCCATCTCTCTTATCTCTCCGAGACTCCTTTCAGCCTGAGATCAGAGAGGGAGGAGGAAAAATAGAGCATCATTGTTCTTTTTTTTTTTTTTTAAATTTAATATACCAAGCCACCCGTTAAGGTCATTTATATGCTTAATTTAGTGATAAAAGTCAATAAGCAGACTCACAGGCTCCGTCCCTCTAGTTTCTTTTGACCACATTTTTCTACTGTAAATTGGAAGAAGCAGTAAAATCTATGTGCGCCTACCTTTGCCCCTCACTCACTGCTTGGGATGAGACGCTGTCACAGCAGCTACACTTTTGTAAAGTCATTTGTTGGGGTCTTAACATAAGGAGGAAATGTGCCTTGTGTGTGATTTCTTGCATCTTTTCTAGGTTCAGTTTGCAGAAATACACACCAACCTTCAAAAGCCAAACTCTGAAATTTCTTTGAAATGTTCATCTTTATGATTAGGGAAAGTAACTTTATGATTGGGAAAGCAATTGTAATGTTGTACCAGAAAATTACATGGACCAAGCCAATATAATTAAGGCAGAGAAGAAGACGGAAAATAGAGAAATAAACAGATTCTTTGCCATTAAGTATTGTTTTGGAATTTCTATTTTTTTTTCAAAACCTCTAAGAAAATTGTGAGGTGTCACCTCTCTCTTCTGGGTCTATCTGTAATTGAATCTAGGTCAGTATTCTAAAGCAAGAAAAGTCTGCTTCCCGCTTTCCTGCATCAGGCTGAAATTTAGGGGAGGGACAAGGGTCTTGCAATTTCATTTAAAATGTAATGGTGGATGAACTGATAAGCAAATAGGGAAAAAGAGTCTGCTTAAAGAAAAAAAAAAGCATGGTTTTAATATGCTCCAGATGGGGGCAAAATGATTTACATGAGAGTTTATTTCCTCTTTGCTGATATGAAAGAATTACAGATACAAAACCCACTGATCTATAGAATAAAAAAAGAAAAGAAATGTTATTTTCCTGTAAAGGTGTCAGTTCATTTATATTCATTTAACCATCCATCCATCAATTCACTTTCTCACTCCTTGCACATTCTCTCTGGCTCTGTTAAACCTTCCCCTACCAATACACTTTGCTAGAATATGCAATGAAGTTTTCTTTCTTTAAAGTAATATTGGACTGAGATGAAGTAGGTAAACATAGGAAAAGAGAGAAGGTGTTGCTGGTGTTAAATATCCCTGATAATTTAACATGGTATTTTATGGCAAGATTTTAACAGTGGTCACATTTCATTTTGCTGCAGTTTGCATACACGTAACTTGCCCATGGTTAAGATCATATACAGAAGGATGGGCAATTATTTTTCAGAAAATATGCATGAGGCAGAAATTTATCAAGTAGAGATCTTTCTGAAACAGAAAATGTAGCAAAAACAAGTCCTTATACAGTCAAAAATAGTGGGTCAATAATGCATTGCTTCATTAAAGTAGCTGTTTTTATGAGTCTGAATAAATTCGTAATTCCCTGAGAATTTTCTGTTTGGTCAAGATAAAAGCAACATCAGATTTTTTGTGTGTGTGTGCTAAAGTTTCCATGCTCACATAAGCTTATAAAATTAGCATCTATTGTGAAAGACATTAGAGGTGTTGTCATTTTGGGATCTTCCAAGTGGTAGAGAGATTATGGAAGGGTAGGTTTGATTTGTTTGAAATTTTTTTTTAAGTCATGCTCTGCATGAGACTATCTTTATCATCTCCCAAATAATGTGTTGTCCCTCCTTGCTTCCATGGTGCCCAAATGAATGACTGAATATCTGTAGATCCTAACCATTGACAAGATCAGTCATCAGTATGTAGTGAGGACCTTCACAAGTAGGGGAAACAGTCAATTGTTGAATAGTTCCCACAGGAAGATGCTTTTGCAAACTGAAGATGGATTCATTCATTTTCCCCTTCATCTTCCTTCTCTTTGCCTCCTTCTCCTCCTCTTTGCCTCCTTCTCCTCCTTTTCCTTTCCCTCTTTCTCCCCTTCTTTAGGTTTCCTTCATAAAATGTGAACACATCTGGGAGATCAGAAATTTCTTTTCTAAGTCTTCATAAATTCTCAGCCTCGCTCTTTGCTGTGTTTGTTCCTTTCTGATCTTGCTTTCTTCCACTTTGGTACTGCACATTCTTGCCAGCCTAATTTTCAGACAGAGCACGAGGAAAAAGGAGTCACAGTTTGTATCAGAAATTGAAGTGTTTCTTGGTAATTTCTTGTCTCAAATTCTCATTTGATATAACTGCTTTTAATATTAATCAGGTAGCTTGAAAACATGTTAGAATTGTTTCTTAGTATTGTCTTTTGCCACTTGGGGTTCTTCCTTATTTGACATAATTATACCTACTAAGAAGTATTCATTTGCTCTGAAACATCATTGAGATAGAGCTGAAGGCTTGAAAGTGTGTCATCTATGAAGCAATGAGCTGATCCTTTTTGTCTGAGTATAATTTTTATTTGTAATGTGAAATTTACATGTTTATAAAAATAGATTGTGCTGTGAGCTAATATGAGCAAAAACTTGGTGTAACTACAGATAATACCCTTTGCTGTGACAAATCCAGATGACACCTAAGGTTCAGCCAGTCTTGTCATCACAGACTTGGTTAGATGCACAGTGTATAATATAGTCATAGTACTGTCCATGGCCAACCTGTTCAGAATGGAAGGTTGGGATCAGAGAGAGGTCAGCCTGCTGTCAAAACTAAATACATTGCTCCTTCCAGATTGATAAAGATACTCCAACATTTCTTGAAAACCTATGTTTTTACAATAAAGTGAAATCAGTGATAATGAAGGTGGGTTTAGATGTTTCATTTTATAAAGAGAAATCTCAATGACAAACTTGAATCTAAGCCTGGTGCCCAGGTCTCTTTTCAGAGGCCCCATCCTTCTACAGGTAGCTACTTCTAGAACTCCCAGTTGGCCAAGAGCCTCCACATTTTGGAGAACATCCTGTCACCCTCTCGTGTCCTTGTTAATGTCCAGAGAACATTCTACAGGGACATAGTCTTCTTCGACTCCAAAAAAAGTTTTGTGGAAGCAAAATTAGATTATCTCCACTTCATCTGGTGGATAATGTGATGGACATCTGAAATCATCAAACCCACTGAAGAAGGAGTCTTCATCCTCTACAGAGACAACCTGAGTGAAAACAGGTAAACTTCATTTGTAATAAATTGTGGTCTCAATGAAAATCTCATATGATTTTACTCTACCTAATTAGGAAGAGTTCAAAAGTAGGATAAACTCAGAAAAATACATGTTCTTAGACTTAAGACCAAAAGAGATATATGTCAATTTTGTCTTCTGGTCATGCTCCGAGTTTCAAACAGATGTCAAAATATACTAGTTATTAAGGGAAAAGACAATTGGAAAAACCTTCTTTCATGGGTACATTTTTATACCTCTGTGCTTCAAATTCCTCACTTTATTGTGTGGTAGCTTAATATCATTACACAGAACTCAGATTCCCTATCAGTGTTCCACATCACCCTCAATGAAACAAGTGGGATCGGGATGATGAAGGAAGTGGTGTGCTGCTGCTGCCATTTAATCACAAAAATCCCAATAATTGGTCATTCATACATTATTGATAGTTCAAGTTCAGTCACTCTTTCCCTCTGTAAGAAAGAGCAGCAGTGAGACCTCTGACTGTCTAAAGAGAAATCCATGTATCCTTAACCACAAAAACCCTGGGGTAAGATCAGAACAGCTGGAAGACGCAGGAGCCCAGAGGAGATGTTGCTTGGTGCATAAGCCAAAGGATAAGTACCAAATCTCAAACCATTTATTTCCTAAAGTGCCCGGCTTTGATGGAAGGAGGAAAAAGTCAAGAAAGTTATATGTTTCTCTGAGAAACAGTGACTCTCCTAGATGGGTGAGCAGCATAGCCTACTGGCTGCAGATGGGTAACATGCTGATCTTGTTGAAATCTCCAGCTGAGAGAAGAGCCAATGTCATCAACAATATTTAGGTATCATTACAGCTAATAAACTAAATGAGATTTTTTTTTATTGAAATGTGTTTTAGGGATATGTTTTAATTGATTGTATGTTTTCCAGGACTTTGAAACTTGCTTCCTTCCCTAGGGAGATGTAATCTGTTTGTAATAACAGAGAACCACATGGTTTATTAACTAAGCATTCTGTGTAAAGTTGCTTGCAAAGTGCCCAGGACGGTCCATCTTGTTAAGTTCTCCTGAAAGCACCATGGGATAGGCACTGCAATGCACCCTATTTCACATATGAAGACACTGATGCTCAGTGACATCAAATGACTCAGTCACGAGCTTATGGTCTTCACAATGGAGCCCTGTGTCCCAGGCTCACTGTCTACTTCCTATTGCTTATAAACCCAAGGGCTCATGGGATGTAAGTAAAGGAGAGAACAGAGAACCCATGGAACTCACAGCTGAGGAAGAGAGGAGATGAAATGCAGAGCCATTGGATCAGACAGAGGAGCTGAAAGTCCTTCCCTCACTCAGGCTGAGGAGGAGACTGTGTGGAACCTAAACCAATCAGCATTGCCTTTTACTGAGCACTCTTAACTAGTTGGGCTCACACTGCTTTAGCTTTGAAGGACCAAGTGTCACACCCAGCTTCTAAGTCTTACAACACAGCCAGAGACCATGACATCATCCAGACTTGGGGAGGGAGGCACTTCCATGGACACAGATTCCCACAGAGCTAGCAGAGGAGCCCTAGCCCCTTCCAGGCCCATTTCATGATGCTCGCTGCAGAGGAGCTGCCTTTATTACACAGCTTATTTAGCAAAGCAAAGTATAATAGGCTGGGAAAGGAAAGAAGAAACACTTTTAAGAGTCCTGTTTGTCATTCTCCTGCCCTTAATCAGGTTTAGGAAGTCCATGGTCCTGATCATCCCCTTGAACTTCTTAGCCAGATTCTTTAAATCTGCTCAGCCACTGTGTCTTTGCCTTTGGATGAGAACAACCATTCTTGCTTGCTTATCCTGTGCTGAGCTCTTCCTTATCAACCCCCAGTACACCAAATGGTTTTTCCATTTCCTTGCTAATAATAGTTTGCATGTGCTCCCCCTTTCTAGAAGGATCAACGCTTGCCATAAATAAAATGTTGCTCATCATAATATTTGTGTTAAGGCAATATCAGGACATCCCAAAGCCTCTGTGTTGCTTCAGGCATGACTTTTATAGAACAGGTCTGAAATATTGTTTGCTTAGCCCTTCTTCTTCTGGTTTTAGGATCACACCTTTGACTGGAATACAGATAATTCCTAAGAAGTCACATGAAAAAAATGTTCATGTGAAGCCAGAGGAGTGCATCCACAGAGAACTAAGGGCAGAGACCCGTGAGCAAGAGTTATAAATTTATATAAAATTTATAAAAATTTTAAAGAAGATTCAATATGTTCTTGACCTTACTAAAATTTGTATCTGTGAAGTGCAATTGATGGCATGATCTCTTGGGCCAATTGTGGTTTTATATTTAAGGACTTCAGAGAAGTGGATGGCTGTGTTGGGCAAGGTTCTTGCTGATATTGGAGGTCAAATGTAGAATAAAGGAGTGCCAGGAGGAGCAAGAGAAAGGATGACTGAGTCCTGGTCCCAGCTACTGGGACTGGCCAAATTTCTTTCTTTCAATTATCACCTTCGCATCTATCTG
This sequence comes from Orientallactaga sibirica, assembly GCA_036365145.1. Classification (NCBI taxonomy): domain Eukaryota; kingdom Metazoa; phylum Chordata; class Mammalia; order Rodentia; family Dipodidae; genus Orientallactaga; species Orientallactaga sibirica. Next base: position 30,005,260 of record JAEOAD010000009.1, read on the forward strand.
TGATATTATTTGCTTTAGAGGTTTTTTCACACTGACCTCACCCTAAGCAAGAATGTATACAATTCCTTAGCTTTTTGTTGCAGGTTTTATATAATGTTCATTGGAAATTTAAAATTTTCCTTGTAACAGTTACAATGATCTCAAACCACTTAGGATAAAACCCTGATCCAAATTCTGTGTTTACCACTGAGGAAAGCGAAGAAAGAGCAGAACAGTAGGTGATTTGCCAAAGTCACAGTCACACAGCCTCACAGCAGGCAACACTTGTCTAATGCATAAGTGTTTTAGCTGTTGGGTAGTATGCATTCCTTCTGTCATTTTTTTTAAGACGCTAAAATAAATCATTAAGTAATTAGCAGCTTCTCTTAGGTACTTCCAGACTTACAAGGTTCCCTAATAAAGTTTAAATGCTTTCCCAGTAATGTTAAGATTTATATCCCTTATACCTACTTTGTTTGGTTTGTTAATTATATTGTGCAAAATCTTACACATTTCTACAGAAATTGGGGGTGGGAAGTATGGGCGCTTAAGTGGGAAAGAGAGACCCCAAAGGGTTTTGAGAACCAGGGGCTTCTCACTCTATAGAAAGATCAGGTGGACAGGAATCTGCAGGAAGGAAAGAGAAGGCCCCGATCCACCAGCTATCTGTCACAGGCAAGTCCCCAGTGCCATGAGCCGTGGTCTCCATCAGCTTCCTCCTAGCACTGCCTGCCTTCCCTCTGTAATTGTTTTAATTTGAGGTATGCTCTGGCTTTTGATGGCTGATTTTTTTTTTTTTTTTTAATCTGTGGTATTTCCAACATCACATAGCCTCCTGTTTGTCTCTCCTAGCACATATTTCAAAGTAGCCTTGGGCAAGAGAAGGGAAGAAAAACTTGGACTAAATTTCTTACAGGGAATGACTTTGTAGCCACACACCTCCTGATGGGCTCCATGGTTACTTCCGGGTTACACTACTCTCTAGCTTACACTCCACATCATGTTTGCTGATACTCTATTCTCCAGAAGAAGCTGGAAGTTTAAGAAGTCCAATGAGTTGCCTACAGTCGCAAAGCCACAATGAGGAGGACATGAAACAGATCTCTGTCAGTTTAAGGTCCTTGTTTGCACAGGTCATACCTGTAGACTTGTATTCCCTGCATCATGTGCCTGTCTCCAAGTCACACACAATTTCCCCAGAGTCCAGAGTCCTTCTCCAGTCTTAACTTAGGTGCCTACTCATTGCACCATTCGGCCTTAGAGTTTTTTTTTCTTTCATTTTTCTCAGTCTTTTGAAGTAGCAGATTTGAATTTTGGCTAATCTGGAGTGGTAAGAGTTAGACCCTCTAGGCTTGAATCCTAGGTCTGCTGCTTGCTAGGTGTACCAGTGCCAGTAAGTTGTTTAACTTCTCCATGCATCACTTTGCTCATCTGCAAAATGGAGCTAGAAAGGATTCTTTAGATCATGAGAGCCCTAAAGGCCTTATGGAGTGTTTTGAGGGTTCAAAGGACATAACAACTGTAAAGTGCCCAGTACCATGTCACATAATTCATATTAGCTATAATTTTGAATATATTATCTATTTTCTTTTACTCTTTTAAAATTCCTTTTAAATGTATGATTCTTTTTACCATATATTTTATGGTGAATGAGCATATCAGCTCAGAATATGTTCTGTCTACCTCTTTAAAGTGACAGTATATCCTAAAAATTATATATAGAGAAGCCACAGCTTCTCTCTTTTGTTATGCAGCTATAGTTTGCCTATCATCATTCCACAGGTTCTTTCCTTCTTTCACCTTCCTTCCTTCCTTTCTCCCTCCCTCCCTTCATTCCTTCCTTCCTTTCTTCATATCATACTTGGTTGTGACAAGAAGCACTATTTAGGAATTTTTAAATCAATACATCTTTTTTCCTCCCACTTACATAGAAAAGGAAGAATTCTGCTTCAGATTATGAACACTGGCCTCCTTGGTCATCAGGAATTGGCAATAGCAAGGGATTTCTGTGCTCTAAGACCAGAAAAATCATCTGTCTCTCACTGGTCCACAATTAGGCACCTTCCTGACTCCTGTCTTTATCACTGCCCTCCCCTTTCTATACTTCCAAATCTGTATTCCCAGAGCCAGAACCATGTAAAACTTCTTAGCCTCTAGGACTATGACCCTCCGATGCCTCAATTCTTCATCCTCTGCTGTCTTCTCACATTCCTAGACCAGCTTCTTCCTTTTCCTCTCCTCCATATCTTTATTCATTCAATCATAAGCATCAGATTCAGGTACTTTGGGGCATGAACATTCAAAGGGGATGAGGCCAACTCCGGGAAAGTACTGTCTTCCCTTTAAATAGAAATGAATGTAATCCACTTCTCTGCCACTTACCACTGGTATAACTATGGGCTATTGACTATAGCTTTCTCAGGGTCAGTTTACTAATCAGTTAAAAGGGGGATTAAAATGACAATCCCAACACCTAGTCACAGATGTGTTCTGGGGGATTAAGTGAGATAACATGCAGGTGTTCAGCCTCATACCTGGCACATGGTAGAAGTCTATGAAATGTGACAATTGTCATGTATTATTGCAAAAAGCATCAATGTGGCAGAAAGTACTGGAGTGAATCACTATTCATTGAGACTTGTCTTGTTTTTTCTTCATGATGGTTAAGAAGGACGGTTCAGTTTAGTTTTTAAAGTTGGTCGTCTACTCATTATTTATACACTCTACATTTGTTTGATAATTTCTCCACATCTATATACTGTTCCAGCTACATGTCAGAATAATAAAATGAGAAAGAGGAATTGGTCCATACTATGAGGGTCAACCAGGACAGTTTTGACCTAGGTAAGCTGAGAAAAGAACTTATAAGAACTTGCTGCAATTTAAAGCTGTGGTCTATGTATCTGGAGTTTCAGAACTTCTGAGCTAAGAGAAGCCTTTGAGAGGTTTAAGGTCAATGTCACATTTTCAGCTTTAAAAGAAAATGAAGGAGCGGAAAGGCACCGGGCTAGAGTCCAGGTCACTCAGGGGAATTGGCAGAGCAAGGTCTTGGGGTGCTAATGCCTTTGTGAGCTACATTTCATTAGGTTGTCAGAACAATGGATGAGAACATGAATATTTCTGCCTGTTTTGGGTATTTTTTTAAACAGTGAATAATTTGGTTTTGTGCCTGTACATACATGCGGTCCAATGGAGTATCTGTAGGCTCCTGTGATGGATAACCAAAGGCAAAAAAAAATGTAAATAACAAGCTACTAATACTGGTAGTTGGGACTAACATGTGCTCTTCCAGGGCAGATACTGTTCTACTCAGAGAGGACACTGAGGACCAAGGAAGCTAACTAGTCCTGCCACCATCCCAGCAGACCCAGGGTGATACTGGGATCAATGTGTCTTCAAAGAGACTTGTTTTTTTCCCTGAGTCATGCTGTTTCACTCACGTTCAGAATGGGATTCCTAAGGAAGAAAGAAAAGTGAAGAATATGGGAAGGAAATGACCACAATGAGAGCATAAGGAAGCTTGGAAGCAAGGGGTAAGTCTGTAAAGAATTGAGAGGGTTGGATTAGTGGTTAAGGCATTAGCCTGCAAAGCCACAGGACCCTAGTTTGATTCTCTGGGACCTACATAAGCCAGATGCACAAGGAGGTGCATGTGTCTGGAGTTTGTTTGCAGTGACTGGAGGCCCTGGCATGCCCATTCTCTTTCTCTGTCAAATAAATAAATAAAATATATTTTTAAAAAAGAATTGAGAGGGAGACTGAAGAGATGGTTCAGCAGTTAAGACATTTGCCTGCAAAGCCTAATGACCCAGGTTCAATTCCCCAAATAAAGCCAGATACACAAAGTGGTGCATGCATCTGGAGTTCATTTGCAGTGGCTAGAGGCCTTGACAGGCTGATTCTCTCCCTCTCTCTCTTTCTCTCTCTCCCCCCCCCTTTTGCTCCTCTCTCTCCACTTGCAAATAAATATAAAATGAAAAAAAGAGAACTGAGAGGGGATGTGTATGAGGACATGGACTATGCCAATAAAAGGGAAAACCTCGCTTGCAAATGAGTCTTTTCTTAGCTTCATATTGAGCTTTTGTGTTATTTTAATACCTTTTGATGTTTCTTAACTTAAAAATATAAAATAAGGCAAAACTAGTTTTTTTTTCATTCCATGTAATTTCTTTCATTTATATGGCATTCTCAAAAAGATGAAAGCATAGCAATGCTGACCAAACCACTGGCTTCTGGGGTTTAGGGTCAGGGGTGTATGGCTAACTGAAGAGCAGTGCCAGGACACGTACAACCTGCTAAAATTGTTTCATGTCCACATTTTAGTAGTAGCTCTGCACATCTATCTACATGGTCAAATTCACAGAACTGGAGACCCAGAATGGTAGCTTAATTGGTATAGAACTTGCCTGAGTTCAATCCCCAGAACTCATATTTAAAACAAAGTGGATATGCTTATAATACCACCTCTTGGGAGGCAGAGGCAGAGACAGGAAGACCTCTGGGGCTCACTGTTTAGCCAATCGAACCTAACTGGGGAGCACCAGGCCAGTGAGAAGCTCTATCTAAAAAGGTGGATGGAACCTGAAGAACAATACCCAAGGTTACCCTCTGACCTCCACACCCATGTGCACACATGTGTATATGTCACCATCCCCACACCCACACATGCACACATGTGCACGAAGAATCATAGGATTGCATACAAAAAAAAAAAAAAAGATATTGGTACTGTATGATCACTTTAAAACTCTGGCAAAATATCCTAAAACAAAACAGATTGACTGGGGATCACTTGGGTTGTGCTCACGGTGATATGGCAATTGTTTTTTGAATGATTCATTAGATATCTTTACTTTTTAATGTTTAAAATTGAGTTTACATTTCTCTCACCATATGCCTTTAGTAGTTACTAAAATAACTTATCAATCATTGATATAACAGTATTTAAAGAATTCCACTCTCTGAGTGTCACCTGGGGCCTCTCTAGTAGAGTTGGCCTTCTAGTGACACAGGTTGAGAATGACTGTCTTGTTCTGTAAAGGTCCAGGCTCCAATGCTTTCCTGTTCCTCATCCTGATCTGATAGGCATGGGAGTTGGAATTGCCCTGGAGGGAATCAAGTTGGGATGGAAAAGCACTTCTTGCTCCAGTGTATATTTCATAAGATAATTCTACTGTCAAAGAGAGTAGACAACACATCTCCTAAGTCTATTGTCTTCTTAAAAATAATAAAGGTAAAGGTTAACTAAAACAAAATTAAAATCTCTTGTGCCTCTAATCGCATGGCTCCCACTTACCGAGTGCCTACACAAGATGTGGGACATTCTACATATGCGTTGTCTCCATTCTCTCTCACAAGCCTACCTACCATTGAGGAAGCTGTCATTTCCTGATTGTTCCCATAAGGAAATAAGACATAGGATCATAGAGCACAGTTACAGGGCAGAACTGGGATTTGAGTCTAGGTCTGGGACTCTAGAAGCTGGTGTCCCTTCTGTCATTTCTACTGAGGAGCCAGCCCCCACCACACATGCACTTCTCTTTACTCACCATCATTAGCAATGCTAGTTGCATGATCTGCCTCCTTTGTCTTCATCCCAAATCTGATCTTCAACCCTGTCTCTACCACACAGCCCCATTAGAGGTCAGTTCTTGCTTTGAATTCATTTCTGCCCAGCCTTCCAAACTAATCCTGAATGCTCTGGGAGCCATAACCAACTATCTGGAACTGGAGAAATACACAAGTAAAATGATCGTGAGATCCTGGTGCTCCTCATGGGCAGGCAAACTTGTCTGCCTGGACCTTATTATAAACGGCAGTCATGTTTTCTGTGCTGTTGGTTTGCAATATCAGAGTTATTCTTACACTTTTTATTTGTATATATGAGTGCTAGAGTTACCTTTCACCTTTATTCAAGCTCCTGGGAGATCCTGCAGAGACTATTTTGTGGTCGCTCTAGTCATCACATGAGAGCTGTGGGGCTGTGGGCCTCAAAGTGTGTGTGTGTGTGTGTGTGTGTGTGTGTGTGTGTGTGTGTGCAGAAATTGTGAACGTGTTAGAATTGCAGATACACCCTCCCAGACTTACTTAGCCAGAAATTCTGGGACTGGGCAGAACAACATGGGTCTCAGAAGGCTTTCAGGTGATTGGGAAGCATAGGGAAATTTGAAAGCCAGTGGCCTAGAACAGTGCCTCTCGAATATTATGTGCAAAAAAAGTCACCTGAAGATACAGTCGCCAGATTTTTTTAAATATTTAAAAAAATTTTTAGAGAGAGACACAGAGACAGACAGACAGAGAGAGAGGAAGAGGGAGACAGATAGAGATGGGCATGCCAGCAGTCTCTCAGCTGCTGTGAACGAAATCCAGATGCGTGTGCCCACTTGTGGGCAAGTGTGGCATTGCGCCCTTGCATCACTTTGCATCTGGCCAAACGTGGGACCTGGAGACTGGAACTGGGTTCTTAGGCTTAGGAGGCAGGCACCTTAACCACTAAGCCATCTCTCCAGCCCCAGTCGCCAGATTTTTGCAAATAAAAATACAGGTATGTTTATAGGACCTGGTTACACTAACAAAACATTATCATTTATATGAAATTTAAATTTAACTGGTTGTCCTGTATTTTATTTGGCAAATCTCTCTGGAGGTTTTTTTGTTTTTTTTTGTTTTGTTTTGTTTTGTTTTGTTTTGATTTTAGAGAAAAAGAGAGAGACAGAGAATTGGCATGCCAGAGCCTCAGCCACTGCACTGGAACTCCAGCCATTTGCACCACCTAGTGGGCATGTGCAACCTTGTGCTTGCCTCACCTTTGTGTGTCTGGCTTATGTGGGATCCAGAGAGTCAAACATGGGTTCTTAGGCATCACAAGCAAGCACAGTAAGAGCTAAACCATCTCTCCAGCCCCTGGAGTTTTTTTTGTTTTTGTTTTTTTTTTTTAATGAAGTCTGAAGTATGGAAGATCCTGTAGTTTTTAAACAAAGCTTCTATGTGATGGAAGCACCACAGAGCTGCTAAACCACAGTGATAGCAAGGACCAGAACTATTTTTTCCTCTGCTGGGAATATCATCCAGGGCCTTGCATGTGCTAGGCAAACATTCTGTCCCTGAGCTATATCCCCAGCCCTATAACTCCTTCCTTTTTATAAGTTTCTGGATCTTCCCTCAACCTACTGAATCAGATTTTCCAAAGGAGACACTGATTTCAATATTGTTACCAAGGAACCATGACAAGACTTAGGCCTGGGATCCCTTCTCCACAGTAACATGTCGTTGTGTTGATGCTCATTCTTATTGGAGGTATGGAAATATAGTGGGAGGGAGGAGAGTTGGGGAGGTGACATTGCTTACTGTATGCTAGGTCCTTCTACTTGTATATTTCTCCATTTCCAGTTTGCTGGTTATGGTACCCAGAACATACCTAGTTAGGATGAGAAGCTGGGAATAGATGGAACTTTCTAGCTTGGCTGGCTGTGAATCTGTTCCAAGCTCTGGGTAGGGAGGCATCTGCTGGATCGCCCAGGGCTGCCGGCTTCTCCTGCCCAGTATGCCCTCATGCAGAGCCCTGCTCTCTGGGAACTCACCTCCCCAGGCTCAGGAAGAGCCCTGTTAGGGCTGTAGGTGGTGGCCCTAGTCTCAGACCTTCCCAAGGGACAGAGGTGGGAGTGATGAGACACACTCAACTGATGAGCTTCCCTCTGCCCTACCACATGGAATTTTCTTACACTACAAAACACATAGCAAAACATTCCTTTCTGCATGGCATTTGCCTCCAGACCACACCCTCCACCCCTCGCAGGTAGGCATCTCCATTCTGCCACTTTATGGCCCCAAACATAACCCTCACTGATAGAATGATCACTGGCTCACTATGGTTTATTTCTGCCCAAAATTGAGCTCCATATGATGTCAGTTTCCAGAGAGGCCTGACCTCCCACTTCATTAGTTCTATTAGCTTCCTCTTTGCTGCCTCAAGATTAGTCATGTATTTCTTCCTGATGCACGTCCCCCCTTTGATCTTCCAGAGCTGCCACATCAATTTAGGCTTCTACCTGGACGTGATGAAATTCCAATCATGCTCTCACCTCCATCCCAGGTTTCAAGGTGTATTAGTTTAAACAAATCCTCACCATCTGAAGCAATAATATTGGGATGAGAAAGGCCAGGGAGCTGGAGGTTCCAGACTCATGGCATATAAGATGTAAGAATTTCAGACTTTTTTGTTAATTTATTTTATATTATTTAGTTACTTGTGGGTGTATATGAGAGAGAGAGAGAGAGAGAGAGAGAGAGAGAGAGAGAGAATGAGTGTGCCAGGGCCTCTAGCCACTGCAAATGAACTCCAGATGCATGTGCCCTAAGTGCATCTGGCTTATGTGGGTCCTGGGGAATCAAACCTGGGTCCTTGAGCTTTGCAGGAAAGTGCCTTAACTACTAAGCCATCTCTCTAGCCCCTGGAATTTCAGACTCTTAATCCTGTTGATTCTCAGTCCTTCTGATCCTTTTAGCACTTGTCAAGAGAATTGTATTTGTGTAATTTTCAGGGTAAGGGAGTGTCAATTGGCTTGGGTTTTATGACCTGTCTGTGTCATTTGATTAATAAGAAAAGCAACTGGCCAGCTGCTGAACCACTTTAAGACACCCTTGCCATGTCACTTTTCCCAAAGCCCAAGCAATTATTTGGACTTTAGAAAAGAGACTGATTTCAATCATCAGCCTGGGATAAATTTTGTTTTGCCTTTAAGCAAGCCCTAGTTGTCCTTTGTAGAATCTATGAGTGAATAGAATAACCGAGAAACACATGGCTACTTTGAAGGGCAAGAGAGGGGATAGAAAAGTAATATTTCCCAAGTGTTTAGGTTGTGCTAGGCATTTAACTCACTTAATCCTCTCAATAGCTCTAGGTTGTAGATCTTATTATCCCCATTTTACAGATTAGTGAGTCTACCCTCAGAGGTTAAGAAACATGCCCCAAGTTCAAACAGTCAGAAAATGACAGTCCAGGGATAAAAACTGAGTTCTGATTTCAAAGTCATTGTGTTTTCATGCTATAGAGGTTGAAGAATGGCTTAGTCCCTCCTGAGAGGTAAGAAAACATGCTTGGTTTTGTGTTCTTGCTTATGTGCTTTTCAAAGAATAGAAAATGTGACTCTTAAAAAACTTTGTCAAATAATTGAGATATATAACTAGATCAGTGAAATGATCTAAGGATCTGAGAACTGGCCCAGTGAATATCAGCTGCAGTGGTCTGTGTGTGGGAGGGGAGCTTGTTTAATAAGTGGTGTTGGAGAAACAAACTGTCCCTCTAAAATGAATAAAAAGCTAAATCTCTACCTGGCTCCACACATAAAAACAAAGTCTACATGACTTAAGATTCTAAAGCTTAAAAATGAGAGACTTTGTTTTCTCAGGGCAGGAAAGACATAAAAATATAGACATAAGGATGGAAAAGATGAATAAACTTGGCTACTACTAAACTTAATTTTTTTGAGGTAGGGTATTGCACTAGCCCAGGCTGACCTGGAATTTACTGTGTAGTGTCAGGGTGGTCTTAAACTCATGGCAAGCCTCTTACATCTGCCTCCCTACAGCTGGGATTAAAGGAGTGTGCTACCATGCCTGTCAAATCTTAATTTTTTTTTTATAGAACAAAAAGGTCACTTAACAAAGTTAAAAGCTGAGAGAAGATATTGGCAAGATATACAACAGTCCAGATTAGTACTGAAGTATTAAGAAACAAACTCAAAAACCTCCTACAAATCAATACTCCAAGACAGACAGCCTGGTAGATAAATGGACGAAGGTTATAGAACAAGAAGTTCACAGAAAAGAATCCCACACCCCCAGAATAAACAAACAAATGAAAAACTGTTCAGCCCACTAGGGAAATAACAAAAATAGCACCATTGGCAAAAATTGAGTTATATATCATTATTAATCGTGAGTAAGGATATGTACCAAGGGGAATCATTCACATATTGCTGGTATTGATATAAAGTTGTCAAGTCATTATGGAACCATTTGGTAATATCAGGTGAGCACTGGCAATGTGCATACCCACTCAGGAACCCACTTCTGAACACATACCAAAGAAATCTCCATGTGGATACAAGACCAACTGTCTGGGCACTTGTGGTCTCAAGGGGATTGCCCTCAAGAGGGCTCAGTACTTGAGTTAATGTTCTGATTTCACTGTCTTTAAATTCCTAATCATATTTCTGAACTTGTCATTTTTAATTGAAACTGCATAGGACAATACAGCATAGGGTGGGCAGAGGGACCCACTGCATAGTGCTACCCTGAACACATTCTGTTTTCAGGATATACCATGACACAGAATTCTGGAACCTTGACATGAGAAGTCAGTGGGACTCAGGGAATGCAAAGAAAGCATGTCTTTGTTTTGGGGCCAGAGGACAGAGAGAGAGAGAGAGAGAGAGAGAGAGAGAATGAATGGGCATCCCAGGGCCTCCTACCATTGTAAATGAACTCGAGGTCCAGTCTTGCAGTGGAAGATGAAGAGCTAACCACACCACTAGGCAACACTTTCCATTTGAATAGAAACTTGCCTCAAATACAGACAGAAGGCAGCAGCAGACAGCCAAGCATGAGCAACCAGGTACTGGGTTGTGTCTTCTTTTACTCATGCTCCTTGCCTGCAATAACCAACCAATTATGCTGAAAATGATGGCTGTGCAGGAAAGAGAAAGAGACAAGCCATAGCTCCTTTCCCTTTTAGTTCTCTTTTACTCCTCAGTGGGAAAAAAGGTGGGGAGTGTTGGTAAGCTGGCCATGAATCAAGAGGTGAAATTGAAAAATAAAATGAAAGAAAAAAAGGTGCCTAGGGGCTGGAGAGGTAAGTCAGGAGTAAAGGGCTTCCCTTGGAAACATGTGGATCCTGAGCATGGCAACCTACACTTGGCATTCAACTGCTGGGGAGGTGGAGAGAGAAGGATCTCTGGGACTCACCGGCCAGCCAGTCTAGCTTCCTTGGTGAGCTCCAGACCAATAAGAGACCCTGTCTTCAAAAAGGTAGATAGGGAGAGCTGGCTCAGTGGTTAAAAGTACTTACTTGCAAAGCCTGACAGTCCAAATTCTATTCCTTACTACCTGTGTAAAGCCAGATGCACAAAGTGGCACATCCATCTGGAGTTCATCTGCAGTGGCAGGAGACCCTCTCTCCTTTCTGTCTGTAAAACAAAGCAATAGAAATAAAATTTTTAAAGGCTGATTTTTAAAAGGCACCTGAAGAATGACACCCAAGGCTGTCTTCTGGATCCTACAAGCACCCCCCCACATGAACAGGCACAAGACAGTGACTTGATGTTACACAGTCTTTTCGGTGTCCTGGTAAGCGTGACATGCATATGCATCTAGAAGCTATGAAATGCAAGGCAGCAAGTTCCAGTGATTCCAAATGGCCATCTGTATCTAAAACAGACACTGTACACTGATAAAGATGAAAGTTAAAATTCATAATAAAAAACTTAATTTTTTTCTTAAAATAGTGTTAGGAAGAAACCCCAATGGTAGATTAAGAGAGAAATACCAGGAAGGAAGGAAAAGACATAGGTTTGTACCTCCAACAGTAATATAATCTTTCCTAGATTTTAAATAAAGGAGATACCCCATCGTTTCATTTTCCACTGGATATCCAAATCACATAGTCAGCTCTGTGTAGCATGGAGAAACATAAATGAAAATGTTCAGTTTAGCATAATTATGAAGAACAAAATGAAATACTCTAATATCCAGAAAGGGAAACAGGAGGATTATGGCAAAGTCCATAGGTTGTATGATTGCGTAGCAATGTGAAGTAGATAAATTAATAAATTCCATGGATACAGATAAAAAGAATGTTAAGAAGAAACTCAAGCTGGAGAACTTTATGTGGGGTATTTGACTATGCAACTAAATAATTTTATAAAATCCCCCAAGGTAATTATTTCTGATAACATATATGTGGTAAGATACAGACAATGCATGAGTTTGAAATTTTATATAGGGAGGAAGGACAAGAATGGCATCAAGAGAAAAAATTTAAGGATTTCAAATTAATTTTTTAAAATATTTTTATTTATTTACTTGGAAGGAGAGACAGAGAGAGAGGGAGAGAGAATGAGGACTCCAGGGCCTCTTGCCTCTGAAAGCATCTCCAGATGCATGTGCCACTTTGCATCTGGCTTTATATGAATACTGGGGAATTGAACTTGGGCTGTTGGCCTTTACAAGCAAGCACCTTTAACTACTGAGAAACTTCTCCAGCCCTCAAATTATTCTAAATCTTTTACATCTTAATAAAAGGACAAAAAATATTAACTTTATTAACTTAAATAAATTTTTTAGTGATAAATATTTGGGTTTTGTTGTTGTTGTTGTTTGAAGTAGGGTTTCACTCTGGCCCAGGTTGACCTGGAATTCACTATGTAGACTCAGGCAGGCCTGGAATTCACAGCGATCCTCCTACCTCTGCCTCCCAAATGCTGGGATTAAAGGTGTGTGCCACCATGCCTGGCAATATTTGGGTTTTGCATCTTGTTTTTACTGATCTTCAGATTTTTAAATTAAAAGAATTCTTCTAAGTTAAATAATATAGGCCATCTATCTTTTCCACTATCCATCCATTCCAGATATAATTTTTAAAATAAAACAAAGAGTGCTGAAGGGATGGCTTAGTGGTTAAGATGCTTGCCTGCGAAGCCTAAAGACTTATGTTTGACTCTTCAGATCCCACATAAGCCAGACACACAAAGGTGAGGCAAGCTCAAGGTTTCCCATGCCCACTAGGTGGTGCAAGTTTCTGGAATTCAATTGCAGTAGTTGAGGCTCTGGCGCACCAATTTTCTCTCTCTCTAAAATAAAATTAAATTTAAAAAATAGAATATTTGGTGAGAATACAGGACAGAGTCTTCTCTATCTCATTCATATATATATATATATATGCACGTATACATATATATGTGTGTGTGTGTGTATTTGAGCCGGTTATTATATGTGATTTATGATAAATAGGTTATATTTATCAACACGGGAGGGGGGAAAGAGGCCTGAAGTGAATCTCTTCAGTGTTGAATAGAGGTCATGTACAAACCACTTGTTAATCATCTGGTTGGCACAGAAAGATGTATTATGCATCTTATTTTCAGAGTAACATTTTTTGATTCTCTTGAGTTAACCTTCCTTTTTTTAAATGCTTGTGACTTTTGTATATTGGAATTTGCTAGTAAGAAGTCAGACTTTTAGAATCACTACTTTCTGGAGGATGGTTGCGTTCTTGGCCTTGGACCAGTCATGAACACAGTGGTAAGTTACTGATGCATGCAGCCCCTCAGTCCTGGCTCCCACACAGAGTTGTAATAGATCTTTAAACTCAGAAGGTTTGGGTTCCAATTCATTCACCCCAGGCACAATATAGGATGGAAATTATTTTGGCTGCAAAAGCATGATGTAGCCCATTCATGTATGAAACCATTGCAATAAAAGAAAAAGAAGGTTAATCTAGGGAAAGGATGCCTGTTTTTGGATTTGCTTCCAATTATCCTTTGTAGATGCTGGCACCATCCATGGAGTTTGGCTGCTAGTTGAAGCCTGGCTGTCTTGGGAATGACATGGAGCTGACAAGAAGCCCTGGAAGGTGACCTTCTCAGGCTCAGCCCAATACCCACCTGTCTTTTGCCCCAGTCTCTGACCTTCCTCTCACTTTCTAGTGAACTTTCTCATGAGCAAACAGGCGCTGGTAAGTGACAGGGCCCTGGATATGACAATAGTGATTGAAAGAACACTTCATTTGCAACCTGAACCCATTAATTTTCTACATAAACCTCAAAACTTGCAAGGATTCAACATGATCAGCATCTAAAAGAACAGCTCAGGGCTGGGGAAATGGCTTAGAGGTTAAGGCATTTGCCTTGCCTTTGAAGTCTAAGGACTCCAGTTCAATTCCCCAGGACCCACACAAGCCAGATGCACAAGGGGGCACATACATCTGGAGTTCGTTTGCAGTGGCTAGAGGGCCTGGCACACCTATTCTCTTTCTCTCTGCCTCTTTCTGTCTGTCTATCTCTCTCTCTCTTTCTCTCTCTCTCTCTCACATAAAAATAATAATAAAAAAGAACAGCTGAAATGGAAAGGGGGCATGGTTCTAAATAGAAGCTAGGTGGCATGTAGAATTATTTTTTATAATTTACCAGTAACTCCTTTTTCATCAAAGACACAATTAGTCTTTTCTGGGTGATTTCTGATATTAACACTAACATAGGAAATAATTCATAAACTAATTAAAAAACTTCACTTGCTGGCATTGACTTGAGTTTTCTTCATACTGTCTCTTCACTCAATAGAATGGTAGTGGAAACAGCAGTGTTGCTAGTAAATGAAGTTGTGTCTCAAGGTGAAAATAGACACACTGAGGGGAGCTTGATGAGTCAGGCCCAGCTCTCCCAGTCCTATTGCCTTCCTGGACTATCATTTTAACTCTGATGAGTATATGGTTAGGAATCTGGAACTTTAGCTGCTTACATTAAACTATATCTGCACAAAATCAATATGCAATTAACTATCAGTTATGTGGGCTGGTGGAGAGAAAACCTGACCTCCCCCTACCCCTTCAAAAAAAAAAAAACCCACAACCTTCAGGAAAACTTACAGCCTGATTTATATATCATTACCATTCGTCTTGGGAGCATGTTAGTATGATTTATATTTTAATCAATTTGCCTCACTAATTGTGCATGATTTAGACTAATAATAAAATGAGGCTGCAGTCTGTGTACATGCCAGAGGGAGAAGGTGGTTCGAGGGTGGGAGGAGAAGAGTCAGTCATTAGAAGTCAAAGTTCACCCTGTAACAGTTGAGAATCTGCAAAGAGCAATCTACCTTAGCAAGAGGACAGCGGAGACTCCTGTGATTGGTCATAGCATCGTTTATTCCACTAATCAGATCGCTGCCAGGGCAGGAGAGGAGGCTGGAGGCCACAGCTATGACTCTTTGTTCCCATCTTGCAGATTATACTCAGGGACACAGGCGAGTTGATGTCACGGCAGACCAGGTGGCCAGTTGCCAGGAATCCACGTGCATTGTCATGGGCATCCTAACACCAAGCTGACACCAGCATCAAAGCCGAAGGGCACCACCTGGGCACAAGATGCTGACCACAGGACTCACAGAGTGGCTGGACACTGGACACACTGGATGCCTGCCCTGCTTGACAGAAGCCGCTGCTACCACCAGAGCAGCCCTGGCCCATTGGCACAGGGTCTGAACTCAGCCCCCATAGAGATCATTGCTCTCCACTGGGCCTCACAGGGGAATGCCTTTCAAAAGATGTCATGATGTTGTTTGTATTTAGTTTTCATGTTGATTACTCTTTCACCCAGTAGCGGGGTGTACTTTTACCTAATCATTAGTATGTCATAACAGTTGACATTGCTCTGTCTTTTCAGAATTATAGCTAACACTGCAAAGACTTTTTTTTTTTTTTTTTGGAAGTAGGGTCTCACTCTAGCCCAGGCTGACCTGGAATTCACTATGTAGTCTCAGAGTAGCCTCAAACTCTCTGAGATCCTCCTGCCTCTGCCTCCTGAGTGCTGGGATTAAAGATGTGTACCACCATGCCCAGATGCAAGGGCCATTTTTACACACTTCTCTTTCTTTGGGGGAGATACGAAATTACTTTATTTGAAGAAATTATACAAATGAAAGGACTTTAGTGGCTGTTTGGGGAATGGCTTTCTTTTTCCTTGTGTAACCCTTCTCCAGAACAGTTCTCATCCATACGCTTAGCCCAGAGTCTGGGCACATTTTAGAGGCTCTCACATTTTTTTTGAAATAAAGTATTTCAATTTATAATGTCTATAATAAATGCTGTTATTTGTAATTTTGTTTAGTCTAATGTGATGCGATATGTTTTTATAAAAAGTACTTCTCTTGTGTTTTCTTTTGATTTTCTAGTTCCAGCCCTAGACTTAAAGGCCTATCACATTACTTGAGCAAACCAAGCTCTATCAAAGCCTGATACGACATTTCTTGGTTTTCCTTGGTAACCCATCATACTTAATCAAAAAGGATTAGAATCCTACCGGGAAAGCAGGATTCTTGAGGAAAACAGAATCAACCTGGTCTGACTTCGGGTTGCTGGATACTATCATCCTGCCGGTAAATCCTGTGCTTTGTAGGTTCCCAGGAACAGGGGAATTCCAAAGCGCTAACAACTATCTTGACCTTCAAAACATAATTTTTTAAGAATAATACAAAACACCAGTATACACTCATACACATTCACACCCCATGCCTCCCAAGTATTGAAACACTACACCTAGATCACTAAGCCCAGAGATATCTTGAGAGGAAGAAATTGAACAGTTTTGGATGTCACTTGGAGGTAGAGTGCTTACCTAGAATGCATAAAGCCCTGAGTTCAACACACACACACACACACACACACACACACACACACACAGAGAGAGAGAGAGAGAGAAGAGAGAGAGTTAGAAAAGAAATTACTATCACTAACTAAAGTTGATGTCAACAGTGCACCAAAACACTAAAAAATTAAGGAAGGAGAGGCTGGAGAGAAGGCTCTGCAAGGCATGATGGCCCAGTTTGATTCCCCAGTGCCCATGTAAAGCCAGATGCACAAAGTGGCCCATGCGTCTGGACTTCATTCTCAGTAGCAAGAGGCTCTGGTGTGCCAGTTCTCTCTCTCTCAGTCTCTCTCTTTCTCTCTCTCAATCTCTCTCTCTCCTTACAAATAAGAAAAAAACTTTCAAAAATTAAAGGAGATATAGCCATTTAAATAAATATGAGTTTATATTTAATTTGATCTTTTATTGAAGATGTATATTCCGATTATAATTCTTTTGAGTCAAGAAGGATGCACTGATCATGTGTGGATCTTCCATGAAATTTTCTTGGTAACAGAAATCCCTGATCACAGGTTGCTCTCTAAATAAATGATACAAAGATAATCCATAAACAAGTTAATTCAAAGTAAAAAACATCGCAAATTTCACTGCTTTAGAAGTGACCAGCACCTGAATATATAAAAGTTTGTGTTTATGCAAACATAACCCTTCACTTGGAGAGCTGTTCCAGATTTCTACTTCCCAAGATCCCTACTTTCCTATCATCCTCCTCACTCCAGTGCTTGATGTCAGCTTGACATGGGACCAGTATTCAAATTGCCCCTTCTGTTCAGACTCCGCCCCAAACTGCCAAGGACAGACTGTTGGCAATGGCACCCTGGGCGATGCTGCCACCTGCTGGTACATGGAGCGCTGTGAAGTTGCGTTTTCCCAACTCCAGGCACAAAAGGAGATTTTTATCTCTTCGGGCTCTTTCAATTCTAGGTTGTTAGGCCTCCCACATAGCTGAAGATGTCAAGATGGTTTGAGGTAGACAGTTTGTAGTGTCTGCTGATCACATATCTGAGGTCTGGAATAAAGTACGAAACTTAGAGAACTGGAAAAACGAAATTTATAAGATTTATTGTTAACATGTCAGGCTGAATAGAAGAGTTTTGTCAATGGAACAGAGATGTGCCAGTAGTGTGCTGCATGTGAGTTGGCCTCATTTATGATCTTATTTACCTTTGGAAAAATGATTCCACTGGACATGTGGTCACCAGACATTATGTTTCAAGTGTGATGATTTCTACTCCAGAAACTCACTATCCTTTTTGAAATTCCTAAAAGTAGATGTTTCCCATTGAAAGATGGATCTAGGGTTTAAATGATGGTTAAAACCCAAGGGCGCTGGAGAGATGGTGTAGCAGTTAAGGCACTTGCCTGCAAAGCCAAAGGACCTTGGTTCAACTCCCTAGGACCCATGTAAGCCAGATGTACAAGGTGGCACATGCATCTGGAGTTTGTTTGCAGTGGCTGTAAGCCCCGATACACCTATTCTTTTCCCTCTCTCTCTCTCTCTCTCCAATAAATAAATTAAAATGAAATATGTTTTAAAAAAAAGGGCATTTAGGAAAACATGTTTGAATCAACATAGGAATTACAGCTGTGGTAAAATTGCCTTTCTCATGATAAAATTATTGTCATATACCAACAACTTGCATATTTTCTCTTTGACAACTCTTCTTGCATGATTCACCTTAAGACCAGAACCCTGTTCATATACCTCGAAAAAAGAAGCCTGCCTGCTTCAAGGTTGTTCCCAAGAAAACCATTTCCAACTTAAACGCGATTCCCTCGCAGTGCTGCCTCTAAGAGGAAACAACTTCTGGCTTCATGTTCTGGGCATCAATTCTCCACTAGTTCTTAGTACAAGCTTGCAGAAACGCCCAACATTTCATAAACTATATCCTGGCTACACATTACTGTTCTTAAGCAAAAATTCTGTGTGGATATTTTGATTTTGCTTCATTGCAATGGGCCACACTAAAATGTGATGGTTAAGTTAGGGAAGAAAGAAACTACTGGCTCCGAGTGGAAGTGGTCTTGAACCCAGAACCTTGCAGAAAGCAGTATGGGCCTCCCCAGAATGGTCAGGAGGCTTGAGAGAGAGAGAGAGAGAGAGAGAGAGAGAGAGAACCACTCACAGAGCCCCTTCAACTCCCCCACTCAATTAGATTAATTGGAATGAAACAAACTGCTGTTGCAAACCAGAATTGCTTTCAGTTAAAAAAAAAAAAAGGTGAAAAAAAGTCTTTATAAAGGAGCTATATCCTGGGGTCAATATTAATTAGTCCAATGCCTTCAACCTTCTTAATTTCCCTCTATAAGCACCTTCTCCTCCTCCTCCTCCTTCTCCTTCTCCTTCTCCTCCTTCTCCTTTTTCTGAGGTAGGATCTCACTTTAGCTTGGGCTAACCTGGAATTCACTAGGTAGTCTCAGGGTAACCTTGAACTCATGGCAATCCTCCTACCTCTGCCTCCCGAGTGCTGGGATTAAAGGCATGTGCCATCACGCCCGACAGCTATACTTACTAATGTGTGTGATGACCACCCTGGGACACTGCGATATTCCAAATTTTCAAAGAAAAATCAAATTATGTCTTACTGAAGACATTTCCTAGACAATCTTTTGGGTTGCAGAATTAACTCCGCAGATGAGGAGTCATCTGATGCACTTGCAGTTGGCCAGAAACCTCAACAAAGCATAATCTTTGTTCTGACAACATTCCAGTATTAGTAGTCCCTCCCCAGCCCGACCCAGCCTTCTCTGATTACAGCATCAATGTACAGCCAGTTTGCCTGTATTTTGGGAGAGCCACTTAGCAGCAGAGCTACTGGTAAGCAGAAAGATTTCAACCATATTCACAGTCCAGAAAACATGGACCCCTGCTACGTCTACCTCATAAGTAGCAAGACCTTTAGATCCTTTAGTCTCTGGGACCTGCAACTGTAGACATAGGGTCTGAACACTTCTCCATGTTACTTGGTTGTTTCTTCCCATTTCCTTCCACCAACACTAGAAATGTATGAGGGATGTTTGCTGTGACAAGTATTTTCAGTCTCAGAAGGGAGTATGGCCAAACTGGCATCATTCCACAAAGATATGGTACCTGATGGGACTTTAAGTATTTCTCATGCATGTCAGAGACATAAGCTTTTCATCTGACTGGAGACCAAGAATGGATGTTAGGGGCAGTGGATTGTGCTGGAGAAGTTCCATCTGCTCTCCCAGATCCACTTTCTACCTTTCTCTACACTCGTGAGAACCAAATAATGCCACCCAAAGATGTCTAGTTCATAATCTCTGGAACCTATGGCAAAAGGAACCTTGAAGATGTGATTAAGTTAAGGATTTGTTTTTTGAGAGAGAGACACACAGAGAGAGAGAGAGCGGGAGAGGGAGACAGAGAATGGGCCTGCCAGCAGCCTCTCAGCTGCTGCAAATGAACTCCAGATGCGTGTGTCCCCTTGTGGGCAAGTGCGGCATTGCACCCTTGCGTCACTTCGCATCTGGCTAAATGTGGGACCTGGAGTTTGGAACCCGGGTTCTTAGGCAACTTAACTGCTAAGCCATCTCTCCAGCCCAAGTTAAGGATTTTTGAGATAGAGTCATTATCCTGGATTATACAAGGAAGTCCTAAATGCCATCACCGTGCCCCCCCCCACCCGCTGGGGGAAAGAGAGGAAACAGGAGACTTGATCAAGAAAAAAAAATGGGGAAGAAGCAGAAAGACACAGCAACAGATGTACATCCCTGGCGTTGAAGATGGAAGAAGGGATTGTGTGCCAAGGAAGAAGAATAGCACAGCTTTAGATTCTAGAAAAGTTTCTCCTTTAGCGCCTCTGATGGGAGTATGGGTTTCCTCACTCCTGATGTTAGCCATAGAAAGCCACAGTTCAGACTTGTCGCCTCCAGAACTACAAGAGAACATGTTTCTGTTGTTCCGGTCACCATTTGTGGGAAGTTGTTACAGTATGACAGGAAGTTAATACAACCCTGTCTTCCACCTTGAAGATGCTAACGGGAATACACTTTATCAATGGTTCTTTGCCTCCTGGTTTCTGCTCTGATACAACAGGGTATAGGGGAAAAAGTGTCTACTTGAGCTTACCCAAGATTCTGGTTTTATATCATTCTGGGATGTATCAGAGTGGATTTGTATCAGCTTGCAAGAGCCAGTGATCGGCGTTGGAGAGATCACTCAATGGTTAAAGTTGCTTACTGGCAAAGCCTATTGGCCCAGGTTTGATTCCCAGACCAAAGTGGTGAATGCATTTGGAGCTTGTTTGCAGTGGCATGAGGCTCTGGTATGCCCATTCTCATTCTCTCTCCCAAAATTCCCTATTCTTTGGCATCCTTGGTGATGTCTTGAAATTATTAAGACTTTGTTTATAAACTTAAGTCTAAACCTGGATCTTCCAATGTTAGTTCTGTGACATTGGGTAAACTATTTGTCATTTCACAAGTAGTTATTAGGTACTTTCCATATTCCAGACACCACATGATATTCTGGGAATGCAATTCAGAGATGAGCAGGCCACAATCACAGGTACAGTTCCCTGTTTCCATGTCTCTGTGCTTTAACATCCATGAACCTCAGTCCTCACCAAGAACATGTCATTTGTGGAGATTAAATGGGTTAATTATGTGGCAATTAGCAAAGGGGATGTTACTTGTTTAATGCTTTGTCAATGGTAACTACTTTTATAATTAACATGCATGAGAAGCAACACTGGGAAATAAGATGTCCCATGTAATTGAATTTTTATTTTTACAGTCAAATTGTTTATTGATAGGACTTCTGAAAACTGTGGTATAATGTACATATAATGAGTACATAAATTCTAAACAAATGGATCAATTTTTTTCAATGTATTATATTATATACCTATTTTTTATGTGGGTACTGGGGGTTAAACTCAGGTCCTCATGCTTGCAAGGCAAGCACTTTACCACCTGAGCTATCTCTCCAGTCCAAATGGATCAATATTTAATGAGCTATATACCCATGTCACCACCACTCTAATCACTATACAGACTAGTTCCACATAAATGGCCATAACTTTTTGTTGTTGTTGTTGTTTGAGGTAAGGTCTCACTCTAACTCAGGCTGACCTAGAACTCACTTTTTTTTTAATTTTTGAGAAAGACACAGAGAAAGAGACAAGGAGAGAGAGAGAGACAGAGAGAGAATGGGGGCGCCAGCCGACTCTCAGCTGCTGTGAACGAACTCCAGACGTGTGTGCCCCCTTGTGGGCATGCACAGCATTGTGCGCTTGTGTCACTTTTGCATCTGGCTAAAGGTGGGGCATGGAGATTGAATGGGTGTTCTTAGGCTTGCCAGGCAGGCACCTTAACCACTAAGCCATCTCTCCAGCCTTTTTTTTTTTTTTTTTTTTTTTTTTTTTTTTGTGATAGGGTCTCACTGTAGCCCAGGTTGACTTAGAATTCACTATGTAGTCTCAGGGTGGCCTCGAATTCATGGCCATCCTACCTCTACCTCCTGAGTGCTGGAATTAAAGGTGTGTGTCACCATGCTGGGCTTTCTATATCTTCTACAGATGCAAAAACAGAACATGAATTGCTTTTAAATAGAAAAAAATGTCAGATTTTTGGTGTAGCTTATCATTTCTTATCTAGCTAACATGAAACCTTTTTATTTAATGTCCAAACTTTCTTAATGCATGTTATTTTTTAATTTGTTGTGGAGCCATATAAAAATTACAGATAAATACATGTTTAAAAAAATCAGATGTGCACACCAATGGAATAAAATAGAGGACCCAGAAATAAAAGCCCACACAACTACAACTATACCAAATTTTCAATTAAGGTGTTAAGAATATACACTGGAAAAAAGACAGCCTCTTCAACAAATGGTGCTAGGAAAACTGGATGTTCACCTGTATAAAAATAAAACAGGATTCATATCTCTCACCATGAACACAATTCAATTCAAAATGCATCAAAATCCTGAACATAAAACCTGAAACTTTGAAAATTCTAAAGAAATGTATGGCCATACCACCTTGAGTGCACCTGATCTCATCTGAAAATACTAAAGCAAAACATAGGTAAACCACTTCAAGATATAGGCATAGTTCCAAAACTTGATCAGTGGGGTTACATGAAATTCAAAAGCTTTTGCACAGCAAGGGAAACAATTAGCAGAATGAGGGTCAGCTTATAGAATGGGAAAAAATGTTTTCAACTGTACATCCGACCAGAGATTAATATCTTAAATATATAATGAACTGCAAAAATTAAGCCTCAAAACAAATCATACAATCAATAAATAAGTTAATGAACTGTGAACATACAGTTCTCAAAACAAGAAATACAAATGGCCAATAAATATTTGAAAAAGTGTCCAACATCCTTAGCCATCAGAGAAATGAAGATTAAAACCATTTTGAGATTTCATCTCACTCTATTTTGAATAGCTACCATCAAGAAGCAAATGGAGGATGGAGAGATTGCTCAATGGCTAAAGGTGCTTGCTTGCAAAGCCTGATGGTCTAGTTTGACACTGCAGTAAAAGCCAGATGCACAAAGTGGCACATGCATCTGAAGTGCCTTTGCAGTGGCTGGAGGCACTGGCACATCCATACTCTCTCTCTCCCTCTGTCTCTCCCCCCAACTCTCTCTCTCTCTCTCTCTCTCTCTAAATAAATTTTTTTTTTTTAAAGAAATCAAGTGACAACAAATACTGGTCAGGAATGTAAACTGGTACAGCCACTATGGAAGTTAGTAGGGAGGTTTCTTAAAAAATTAAAAAACATGATCCAGCTATTCAAACCACTCCTGATTATGCCCAAAGGGCTGTAAGCCAATACATCACAGAGATACTTACCCATCCATGTCTATAGCTGCACTATTCACAACAGCTAAGAAATGAGACCAGCCCAGATGCCCATCATTAGATGAATAAATAAGGAAAAAATGGTACAGATGCTAAATGAAATTTTTACTTAGCCACAAAGAAAAATGAAATCATTACATTTGCAAATGTGTGCAAGTGAGTATCATTATGTCAGTGAAATAAGCCAGACTCAGAAAGTACAGAGTGTTCTATTACATGCAAAATCTAGATTTAGTTTCTCTCTCTCTCTCTCTCTCTCTCTCTCTCTCTCTCTCTCTCTCTGTGCACATGCGTATGTGTGTGAGTTGAAAGGGAACCTTGAAAGGAGATGAAGTGATCCTAAAGGAGAGGGAGTAGGAAAAGAGAGGGCAATTGAATACATGTGATATGAAAGTAGAAGGAAGGTACTATTTGGGAGGAGATCAGGATCAGCAAGAAGGAGAAGGAAGGACGAGGGAGGGCAGTGGGGGATGAGAGTGAATGTGAACACAGTAAATTGACATACATGTTTGAAAATGTATTAAATGAATTAAAAATGAATTTAAAAAAATTAAACTCCAAGTTAAGGGTTAGGGATGTAGCTCAGCTGCTATAGAATGCTTATCTAGCATGCATAAAGCTCTGGGTTTGATCCCCAGAACCCTATGAAACTGGGTGTGGTGGTACACACCCATAATCCCAAGCACTGAGGAAGTGGAGGCAGGAAAAGCAAAAGTTTAAGGTTCTTCTTGGGTATAAGAGATGCTGAGACTAGCCTGGTTTACAAAAGATGTTATCTCAAATACAAAACAAAACCATATTCTGCATGTTAAATAACAATCCATAGGTGGTGAAGCTCAATAAAGCTCATTGAAGGACTTTCAGCTGTAAGAGCCCAGGACAGCTGTTTTAGAGATAGTGGTGGCTTTTGCATGTTTGTTTTAACAGCTTTCTCTCCCAAGAGAAGTTTTGCATACATTGGACCTGAAGTAGGGTGTCCTTACCTACTTATTGACTTGTTTATACTGGTAGCACCTTGTAGAGTTGAGAGTAATTTGATTCCTTCCTATACATGGGGAATAAAATATGGAAGGTGGCCTCATGGGAAGGCATCATTGTAAAAAAAATTATTTATTTATTTGCAAACAGAAAAGAGAGAGAGATTGAAGAGAGGCAGACACAGAGAAAATGGGCACTCCAGGGCCTCCAGCCACTGCAAACGAACTCCAGATGCATGTGCCCCTTGTGCATCTGGCTTACATGGGTCTGGAGAATCAAACTGGGATCCTTTGGCTTCACAGGCAAATGCCTTAACCGCTAAGCCATCTCTCCAGCCCCAGAAGGCATCATTTTTATGTGGAATCTTTCATGCTAGACAGGACTTGAAGTTTCAGTGATATCTCTTCACTTTTATAAGAACCCTATAAATTTGGGAGTTGATGATGATCTGAATAGCCAGCCAATCTTCATAATTACTTCCTTAGATGGACTGGGGTTTACTGGAGATATTCCAGATGGCTACTTAGTCTTGACAAACTAAGGACTGAATTGTTGAGGGTGGGTACCCTGTGTACGCATCACAAAATTTCTGGATGGATGCTGTCTTCCCACTTGTAACCCTAAGGCCCTTAGTGGAGGTGCTAAGAACAGATTCATTTGATGTGTACACAGAAACTGAAAGAATAAAGGATTATTGGGACTAGACTTCTGGAAGTGCAGGGATCTCTTATTCATTTGTTCATTCATTCGCTCATTCATTCATTCAGAGTTTGCCATGAGACTGGCACTATGACTGGAACTGTGTGACTCTACAAAACAGCTGGGCCACCTCTTCCTGCCACCATTGGATGAATATACTGTCATGTCTTCGATTCATTTCTCTTCTCTTGAGGGCCCATGATCTCTGTGCACTGTGAACCCACTTTAATCTTGGCTTAGAAATAAGCCCATTTTTCCTCTCCATTTATGGAGGGGATTCTCCACAGGAGAGAGGTGGTGTTGCTGGCTGGGCTGTGGGAGAGAGACTGCCTGAGATGGCTTTTCTCCCCTCTGCAGACTCTTGAGAGTCCCACTTGGACTCCAGAGTCCCATTGAGAGCCTGACAGCAATGTTTATGTGCAATTCTAATGCTAGTTTTAGCAGCATAAGTGCTTTTTAATGCATAGCATTATAGCAAGTGGGCCCTATTCTCTCAGCCTCTCAATGGCTGTCTAGAGGGGCGTAATTCCCAGCTCTGCCTCTGAGCACCGTTATTTACAAGCTCAGTTACACGTTCATGTCAAGTGTGGTGAAAGCCTGGATAGAGATGGGCTGAGTTTAAAGCAATTTGGCAGTCTTTATTCCCTGCATAATCACTCTGGTGCCTTGGTCACCCCCTATCAGACCTTCCATTCTAAAGCCTGGAAATTGGGGGGAGATCAGCTACAGAGGTAGAATTTCTTCTTTCTGCCCCTGTCTCTCTGAAATTTCCCCACTGGCCTCTTAGATTTAGAGCTCTACTTAAATTAAGATACTTACCTTGCATCTGCCTACTAGGCTCTCTTTCTCCAGCCTGTATCCTGTCTGGAATTCTACAAGACTCTTAAATTATACTTTCTGACTCACTCCTGCCTACTCTTCCCATCTCTCCCCAATCCTTCCTCTATCCAGCAACTATAGATTCATTCTTCAAAATGTGAATCAGATCATAAAACTCTCCTGAGCTGGGCATGTTGGTACACAACTGCAATTCCAGCATTTGGGAGACAGGCAGGAGGATCACAAGTTCAAGGTCAATCTGGGCTATTCAGAGATATCTGTCACAAAACAAACAAACAAACAAACAAACAAACAAACAAACAAACAAGGGCTGGAGAGATGTCTCAGTGGCCATGGCGTTTGACTGCAAAATATAACAAACAGAGTTCAATTTCCTAGTATCACATAAAGCCAGATACACAGTGGTGCATGAATCTGGAGTTTGTTTGTAGCAGCTGGAGGCCCTGGCAAGCTCATTCTCTCTATCTCTCTGTCTCTCTATCTTTCTCTTCTTGCAAATAAATAAAATAAAAATATCTGTTAAAAAAATTAAAACACACCGCAAACTCAAAAAAAACTGCTCTATCAATGACTTTTCATCATACTTAAAATCTAATTCCTCAGAAGCATCGAACAGGCCAGGCAGGGGCATGCCTACCTCACACACCCATCACACACTCCTCCATACTTATTATATAACTCCTTCACACTGGCCTCCTGGCCATTCCTCAAACACACCAAGTTTGTTCCTACCTCAGGGCATTTGAACTTTCTGTTAACTCTGCCTTATTCACAGCTCAGCCATTCATTACTCAGGTCTGAGCTCAGCTCCCTTTCAAAAGGCCATGGCTAAATGCCTGGTTGAAATAATCACTTCTTCCCAAGAAAATCTTTAATTCATTATCTTTTTTTTTTTTTTTTTGCTCTCAAAACATTCACTGTTATAGGAAATAATTTTATTTTTGATCATGTGTTTTTAAACACATTAGAACATAAACTCCACAAGAGGAGGAAATTTGACTGTCATGAATGAATCCCACGGCTTAGCACACGGGAAATGCTTGGTAAGTGCATTAATTCTCTCACTGTAGATGGACAGCTGCTGCGGATTGCAGTTCCTATTGCTAGTGTGGTGACCAAGGCTGCTGCTTTCTTTAATGTGGTTATTTTAATACATGAAATTGTGCTAGCATGATTTATTTTCCTCTCATTATTTTTCCTTGACAATTTTACTTGCTTATTTTTAATCAAAGCTATACATGCCCAAAATTTAAAATGTCAATTATTCTATAAGGTATGTTGATTTAAAAAGTAAAATAAAACAAGTTTCTAATTCAACCGTATCTCTTTGTGACCTCTTTCTCCTGTGTTAGCTGATTATTTTAGGATTTATTTTACTTCAATGTTTCTAAATAACATATCTGAATTGCTAAATCAGGATATTACAGTTTTAGACATTGCTGACTTTCCTCTATAAAATATGAGAATTTATTGGCCTCTGTCTATGAGAAATGGGGTTTAGGGCTCTTTTCTACTCCCCAGCCAACCGTATACATGTGCTCTTCCCACTCATTACTCACTAGAGTTATTCATAGTTTTGGTTGAATTAATAGCCCATGTTGACATTATTACAACTACTTAAACACAATCACAGCTTAGCCATATAGTAAAATAGAAATATTTTCCTTTCCTGCTCAAGCTCTGCTGACCAAGCAAGTGCCCAGGCATTACGGTCCACTCTCCACTTGCCAGACAAGTGGGGATCTTTCCTGAAGCCCTGGCACTGAGCTGCAGCAGAAGCAGGTGCTCCAGGCTTCTTCCTATGCTTGCGTGCACTAGCTCCTTTCCTTCCCCCATGTCTGGGAGGTTGGCTATGCACTTGGAAACCACATCCAATTATGAGTACTGCTTGTCCATACCACACCCGTATCATGTGACCCGCCTCTGTGGGTTCTCTCTCCTCTGTGGCATCCTGAAGTGTAGGTAGACATTGAAAGCTGGTCTTCAAGGGATGTAGCTTTCAGTGCACAGCTTGGCAGCTGGTTCCGTGTTTGGTGAATAAATGTTCTTCATGAGGAGGCTCTGAAGAAGAGCTGTTTGGTCCCCTCCAAAATGAAATGCAGGTTGCTGGAGAGAAGCTCTTTGTCCATCTCTTGTGTTTTGGACTCAATTGTAACTCCTTTCCCAAATATATGTACTGAAGCTCTAATCCCCTATGTGATGATAGTGTTTTAGAGATAAGACCTTTGAAAGAGTAATTAAGCTTCAGTGAGATCATAACGATCCTGTCTTAATCCAAGACTAATGTCCTTACAAGAGGACTTCCACACAGAAAAGTCCACAGACACAGAGAGAAGATGATCCTCTGCAGCACAGACAGAAAAGACTCAGGAGAAGCCTTGATTGCCTTGGTCTGAGGCTCCACCTTCCAGAACTGTGAAAAGTAACTTTCTGTTGTGCAAACCATTCAGGCTGCTGTATTTTGTTATGCCAGCCCCAGCTGACCCATCCCCACACACAGCAAGAATGGCTCACTGGTAAACACCTATTCTTCCCCATTTTACTCAGCTCCAACAATTCCTTGGCCAGCCCAGCCCTTTTGAGTGGCTTCACTTGGGTGTGTGGAATTTAGAATTCCTTTCTTGCTGACCTTACGTGCTGTTTAACTGCTCTCCCTACAAAGTGAAAGTATTTCACTTTTAAGATTCATCTTGATTCCTAAGGATTTACATGCTGAGTTACTTCAAGTCAGAGGGAAGCAGAATTTGTATGGACTTCATGCCTCCACCCAGCTTGGAATTTACAGCATTATAA
The DNA here is from genome assembly GCA_036365145.1 of Orientallactaga sibirica. Lineage (NCBI taxonomy): Eukaryota > Metazoa > Chordata > Mammalia > Rodentia > Dipodidae > Orientallactaga > Orientallactaga sibirica. The sequence continues at coordinate 30,033,811 of JAEOAD010000009.1, forward strand.
AGGCTTTTCATGGTCTTTGTGAAGTTTTAAAACTGTTAAATTTTAAGTTGGACAACTCAGGTTGCAGACTGATAGAGACTCCATGTATGTACTCTCATAATGAGCAATCGATTTCTTTCTAGAAACGGAAAGAAGCTCATTTCTGCTGGGTGCCCTTTTGTCTTCTCTAAAGAGGCCACTTTTCATTTGTCACTGGATTTGAATTTTTTAAGAATTGTCTACAGTTATGTAGCAAAGGTGTCTTAATTAAAATAAATTGGCTTCCAAATGCCATTTATATATTGTCTCTTTCATACATCAGTTTGACTTTTTAATTATTTGCTTTATTTTTCAAAATGTTTTTATTTATTTATCTGAGAGAGAGAGAGAGAGAGAGAGAGAAGCAGAGACAGAGAGAATGTGCATACCAGGGCCTCCAGCTGCTGCAAACAAACTCCAGATGCATGTACCACCTTGTGCATCTGGCTTATGTGGGTCCTGGGGAAGTGAACCTAGGTCCTATGGCTTTGCATGCAAGTGCCTTAATCACTAAGCCATCTCCCCAGCCCCTACTTGCTTTGTTTTTTATCAGTGTTGTGCATGCACATGTTTTTATTTTAAATTGCTTTTTCTAAAAGAAGGAAACAATTGTCCTTTACCCCAGCCTTCCCACCCTCATGCCTGTGCCCTGATGCTAGCACTTTTGACATCTTTAAGGTTTTTCTTCTACTAGTTGCTTCTACATTTCCAGATAATATGCTTCTACTATTATTTCCTGATTTATCCCCTGTCGACATTATCTATCGATTATGGTGTTAAGATTAATGAATACTTAACTCTCTTTGCCTGTCCCCTCCTCACCTGTCCACATCCTCCTAATATAGTTATTTCACCATCTTTGTTAAATCAATAATCAGAAGTTTACATCATTGTGTCACAGTAAGTGTGTCCTCTGCAGAGTGAAGGAGCGCACATGACTGCATTCCCTCTCTTGGAAAGAATTTTATTTAGTCTGGTGTCTAATTTTAATTGCCTCCCTCACTTACTGCTGTTCTTCTGTCACCAATATACCCAAACTATGTCATTATATCATCATATAAGACATTCTAGGGAGTCCTCTTTATTCCCTGAAGCATCCTTGCTGTCTGTTCCTGCCACACAGGTACTTTTCTAGAACATTTCTGCACAGCCCTGCTGGGTGGACTCTGCCTCCTCCTCCTAGACTCAGATCCCATTCCCTGCTTTGCTTAATGCCCAGATTTATACAAACACATATGGACACTGATTTATAGCTTTACATATACGAAAATGCCACTGTTTTCACCTCATATTTTTTGTTATTTTTTTTTAACCTTTAACTGCTGAGCCATCTCTTCTGCCCTCTCATATTTTATTGTTGATTTGGTGTGAGCAGAATCCTGGGTTAGAGATAATTTCTTTCACAGCTGTGAAGACCTGACCACTGTCTTCTAATATATGTACACAGTGTGCAGTGGAGATAGATGTGTAAACCCATTCGTGTTCTTGTGTCCTTGTGTTTTTTTTGTTTCTGAACCAAAAGCTTTAAAGATTATCTTCTGTTGTAAATTTCACAACTTTGAACTCTTTTAGAACTCATTATTTAAAATTTTTAATGGATTTTATGTTTTTCATTTGTCCTTCCCCTCTGGAATATTTTCTTTACTTCGTAAAATAATCTTGTCCCCTTTTCTTCGGGGTTTACTTCAGAACAACTGCCAGCCAGAGTTGGATCTCCTGGGTTAGGTCCTCTGTTTCTTACTTTGAGTCTCACAGTCATTCTCCTCTTCTTTCCAGGAATTTTCTCTATTTAATCACTTAACAGCTACTGAATTTTTTGCTAAATTTTTAATATTTTATTTATTTATTTGAGAGACAGAGAGAAAGAGAGAGAGAGAGAGAGAGAGAGAGAGAGAGAGAATGGGTGCACCAAGGCCTCCAGCCACTACAAACTCCAGATGCATGTGCCACCTTGTGCATCTGGCTTATGACGGTACTGGGGAACCAAACCTGAATCCTTAGACTTTGCAGGCAAGCACCTTAATCACTGCTGTCTTTAAAATTTCTAAGAGCCACTTCTTCTTGTAGAGCGCTTTCTATTTAGTCTATCTTCTCCTAATGCTTTGAGGATACCAATCAAAATACCAACTTGGATACTAATTTCCTTTGCTGCAGTTTTATTTTTCCATTCCTTGGGTCATTCATCTTGTTCTGAGTTAGTCTTTCTGAGCACTTTGGCTTATCTTTTCCCTCTTGTCAAATGTTGGTGACTTTTCATTGCTGATACTTACACAGTTATAGAAGGGGAAAAGCACCAGGGATGGCTTGCTAACTGGCAGGCTGTGCTGCAGGCTGAGAAAGCAAGGTTGCTAGGCACGCCCATAGCAACAGCTCATAGGGTTCTCAGAGGGAAACCTCTGGTCTACACAGCAAGGTAAATATATGATCACAGACATTTGTAAATGAGGTGATAGGTAGTTGGGTTTGGCTATTAAGAGCTTATCTTTTGGGTGAATTCCCTGTCTTCAGTGTCATGCCCTACCCCTTAAGTCACTCCCAGGATCTTTGACAAACTGTCTGTGCAATGCAAACTGCAGGCTATGGCTTCTCTTTTTCTCCATTTTCTTTCCAGCATCTGATAATGTATTGCAATTTCTTGGCCCTAACATCTTCTCTACCTACCTTTGTTTTTTGGGGTTTATATATCACATTATTTAGTGGGATTTAGGAAAAGGAGTATATAATTCTCCATCTTTAGTCAGAAGATAGTTGAGTCATTCATGTTTTCAAAATACATGATAAACATTTGACTCTATTTATATGAAGTATCCAGAATAAAAAAAAATTCATAGAAGTTGAGAGCAGATTGGTAGATGGCAGATTGGGAGGGACTTGGGTAGGATGGTGTTGTGGTTTGATTCAGGTATCCCCCATAAACTTATGTATTCTGTATGCTATATCCTCAGCTGGTGGCAATTTAGAAATTGAAGCCTCCTGGAGGTGATGTATTGCTGGGGGGCGGGCTTATGTATGTTATAGCCAGTTTCCCCTTTCCAGTGTTTGGAACATTCTCCTGTTGCTACTGTCCACCTGATGTTGGCCAGGAGGTGCTGTCCACCCACTGCTCATGCCATCATTTCCCCCTGCCATGATGGAGCTTCCTCTTGAGTCTATAAGCCAAAATAAACCCTTTCCGCCCACAAGCTGCTCTTGATCAGGTGTTTTCTGCCAGCAATGTGAAGCGGACTGCAACAGATGGAATGGGTAGAGAGTGCCCAGCAAGTATTGTATTTTCTTTAGGGTGATGATAACAGTCTAGAACTAAAGAGTGGAGATGCTTGTGCCACCCTGTTGTACTTCATGCCATGTACTTACTGTCACTGAATTATACACTTCAAAATGGTGAAAATGGAAGTTTTATGTCATGCATGCTCTAGCATCATAGGAATATATATGGCAAAATCATGTTCATAGTCATGAAGAAGTTACAAGATTTTCACAACATATGTTTATTTCAAACTGTGCTCTCAGAATCTGTGTATCCACAAGTTGATGAAAATTTGCTCCATCATGGAAGTTAAAAAAATAGTCTTAAGGGACTGGAGAGATGGCTTAGTGGTTAAGGAACTGGAAAACAAATCAGAATCATATCCAGATAACAATTTTGCTTTCCAATGTCAAGCTCCCATTAATCTTGTGCTATAAGAAGGTTTACACCCATTAAATTCTCTCTAAAGTAATAATGGTTATCCCATTCAACTGGTGCTGACTTCACTCTCGGTTGGAGATTCTGCTTCTCTTTTTCAGATGGGAGCAGGACATGAAGAGATAAATGATCCAGAACACTCCACCTGGGCCCCAGCTGAAACCACAGAGGAACTGAGGAAATGATCAAGAGTGCTGTTTCTCAGTAAATCTGATATCAGCACAAGTGTGATGGAGATAGACGCTGAGGACACTCAACACCTACCAAAGCAGAGATCCAGAGGCTCCTAAGAGCACATTACTGAAGTAGACTTAACATGTATCCAACATGACTTGGAATTTTGTGGAAGAAAGGGTGGAAAGGTTGTTAGAGCCACAAGTTGGCACATTATGCACAGAGACATTGCCTCTCCCCCATAACTGACTGCTCTGCTGCTCCCACAGTGCATGACCCACAGTCCCCATGGGGTTGACTTGCATCCCCCAACAAGGAGGGCCTCTTTGGAAAAGTGGCAGAAAGGAGGGAAAGGATAACACCAACATGTGTTGTTTGCATACTAAGTATGTACATATCTAATAAAAAAAACACAAGATTTTCCACTGGAAAAGATACTGTATTATTTTTTTTAGAGCCTGTGATTGTATATGTAAAAAGTCCAAAAGAATCAACTGAAATGTGTTAGAAATAGTAAAAGACATTAGTAAGCTAAATATCTACAAAATAATATAAAAGAAATTATCTTGTACTCAAATAATAACCAGTTAGAAAATACATTAAGATGAATATATTCCATTAAATATTATAAATCAAATCAAGTCTTTGTTCCATCCTTTCAAAAACTTTGATGTAAATGTGAAGGAACAAGAAGAGGAAAAGTTTAACTTGTTTCTGAAGAAAATGAATAACATGCTTAATGAATAGAAATAAATATATTCTTATTTAATTGGGAAATGAACAAATAAAGATAATTGGAAGCCTTACTAAGTTTATTGTTATATTTAATGCTATCCCTATAAAAATGCTGGTACCATTGATCTAACAAAATCATATTTAACTTTATTTACAAAATCAGTAAATACAAATAACAAGAAAAAAAATCTCTGAAAAGAGACTGAAGAAATGGCTCAGTGGTTAAGTGTGCTTTCTGTACCAGCATGAGGATCTGAGAGGGCCTGAGTTCAAATCTCCAGAACCCAAGTACATTAGTTGGGCATGACCACATACTCTTGCAATCCCAGCCCCCTAAAGATGCAGAGACTCCAAAATCAAATCACTGGAGTTCTTGACAAAACACTAGAATTAATAAGAGACTCAAAGAGTCCAGCTCAAATAAGAACTGGCAGCAGAACAATGGAGCAAAACACCAGACATTCATAGCCTTGGCCACAGTAGGAGAGCTTAGTCCATGGTCTGCAAGTGCATGGAGTGCCACAAAGGCATATACACATGCAGACATCACACAATCACACCACACACACACAGGCAAAAAACAAAATCTCTGAAAAGGTAGTATAATGAAGAGTATTAACCCAACCATGCATTTAAGTATATAATCAAACTATCATCATTAAAATATATATTACAAAAAATAATTAAACAATATATAATCAAATGAAATTAAATATAATCAAATTAAAATGTACAATCATTAAACATGCATCAGGGCTAGAGAGATGACTTAGAGGTTGAGGAGTTTGCCTGCAAAGCCAAAGGATCTGGTTCTATGCTCTAGGACCCACGTAAGACAGATGCACAAGGTGATGCATGTGTCTGGAGTTTGTTCACTGTGGCTGGAAGCCCTGGCAGGCCCACTTTCTGTCTCTCTATCTGCCTCTTTCTCTCATTCTCACTGTCTCTCAAATAAATAAATAAATGTTTTAAAAATATTTATTTATTTATTTATTTATTTATTTATTTATTTATTTATCGGAGAGAGAGAGAGAGAGAGAGAGAGAGAGAATGGGTGCACAAACTCCAGACACATGAGCCACTTGTACATCTGGCTTATGTAGGTACTCGAGAATTGAACCTGGGTCCTTAGACTTCACAGACAAGTGCCTTAAGTGTTAAGCCACCTCTCCAGGCAATAAACATGTATTAAAAAATGCATCAGATTAGACAGAAGAGTTAATGGAACAGAGAAGAGAAGTAAAAAGAAATCAAACAAAACAAGTAAGAGTTTTTAAAAAATATTTTATTTATGTATGTATTTATTTGAGAGAGAATGAGAAGCAGCTACAGAGTCAGACAGACGGGGAATGGGCGCACCAGGGCTTCTAGCCACTGCAAATGAATTCCAGATGCATGTGTCACCTTGTCCAGCTGGTTTTGTGTGAGTACTGGGGAATTGAACTCAGGTCCTTAGGCTTTGCAGGCAAGTGCCTTAACCACTGAGCCATCTCTGCAGCCCACATGTAGGAGTTTTATTCATGAGTTTGTATATTTCAAATCAGTGAGGAAAAAATAGGATGAATTTTTCAATGAACCTGTTGGGACAACTGGCTAGCCATTTGGAAAAAAATAAAATTTGATCCTTATTTCACTCCTTACATTTACTTGAATTCCAGATGGAGCAAAGATTTAAACATTAGAAAGATAAAACCATAAAAGCCCTAGGAGGTTTTTGTTGCTGTCGAGGGAAGACCTTTCTAAGCATGCACAGCACTCATGAGCCATAATGGGAAAAAGAAGATTAGTAAAGTTGACTATGGCTATTTAAAGCCTCTAAATTTAGTAATAACTATTTAAATTTAGAAAGATCATACACGTTGACCTAGCAATTACATTTCTAGGAATTTATCCTCTAGCTACACTCACAGATGTGTTCAAAAAGGATAATAAAGGAGGAGTGTTATGCGTAAGGAAGTTCGCTGCAAGATGATTTACAATAGCCAAGGACTGCAGCAACATAAGCACCCATCAGCAAGGATCTAGTTAAGCATAGGGTGAACCACACACAGCCATAAAACCAAAGTGAGTCTGTAAGTGTTGCAGCGGAAAGCAATCCAAAACACTATTAATTTAATAGAAGCAAGATGCAAATCAGAAATGCAGTTATTATATGCACTTATAGAACACGAGCATCTGTAATTTGTACTCTATAATTTACAAAAACTTTATATCCATTATATATCAGTTCTATCTCCATTCTCCCCAGATCCCAACCTTCCTCCCCCCCACCACCACCCCGATCAGCTTTTCCCCATTTGGTAAGTAGACTATTTCAGGACACTGTTCTCCAGCTTATTCACAGCATGGCAAGGAGAGATGGTATGTAATGTTTCCATGGGTAGTGTGCCAGGAGGGTGAGGTGGGGTTGCTGTGAGACTGAAAGCACTCCCTGTGTGGGATAAGATGCAGGGCCAGGGCCAGCACCACCACAGCCATTCTGGCATGTTGGACACAGGCACCTTCCCTTGGGAATCCTGGCAGTTAAGAGTCCCGAGTTTCAGAGGGAGAGGAGAGGCTTGCTTGGCCTGGGAGAGAGGGGGGATGGATAGTCTTAGAGGCTTATGGGTCAAGGAGGAGGCAGCCTCATGATCAAGGAGAAATTGAAGTGTGGGAGCTGAAAGTTGCGCTCAGGATGAGACTCTCTGGGCCTCTGGTATAGACAACAGTGGCTCCCTCTTCTGGAAACTGCAGGCAGGCTGATACACATGGGTACTTTGAGGCTTTGTCTGAGAGACAGTTCTGCCATCACGGAGGGCTAGGTAGCAGCGTGCCAGTGCACAGACAGAAACTCAGGCAGGATCCTGGCTCTGCCACTTGCTGGCTGTGTGATCTTAAGTAAATTACTTCGCCTTTCTTGATAACTTACTAGTGATCTCACACATGATATCCAGTTACCAGCTCTCTTGGAAGACTAGGGAGAAAAACAAAAATGTGCCCGCTTTGCTTCTCATGAATTATCCCCTTATATTTTATAATTATCTTGCCAAGAAAACTGTAACAATTAAAAATGGGTGCACCTTGGTTGGCCAATTTATCTCAATGGCATAATGCTTGCTGTGATGGTTTGATTCAAGCATCCCCCATAAATTTATGTATTATGAATACTTGGTCCCCAGCTTGTGGCAACTTGGGAATTGGAGGCTCCTGGAGGCAGTGTATTATTAGGGGTGGGGTTATGGGTGTGAGAGCCAGCTTCCCCTTGCCAGTGTTTGGCACTCTCCCCAGCTGCTATAGTCCACCTAATGTTGGCCAGGAGGTGATATCCACCCTCTGCTCATACCACATTTTCCCCTGCCATCATGGAGCTTCCCCTCAGTCTATAAGCCAGAATAAACCCTTTCCTCCCACGAGCTGCTTTTTTTTTTTTTTTTTTTTTTTTGGTAGGGTCTCACTCTAGTCCAGGCTGACCTGGAATTCACTATGTAGTCTCAGGGTGGCTTTGAACTCACAGTGATCCTCATACCTCTGCCTCCTGAGTGCTGGGATTAAAGGCATGCGCCACCACACCCGGCCACAAGCTGCTTTTGTTCAGGTGCTTTCTACCAGCAACAAGAAGGTAATTGCAGCACTTGCCCAACATGTGCATTCTTAGACAGATATATCAAATTTCAGCAGGGCTAAGTATGTTCCTTCATTCTGCCAAATCTTTGCCCCACCCCCACCTTTCCTTTCTCTTCTCCTCTCCATCCCATTTCCCATTCCTCTAACTACAGCGACTGAGTAGCATGCAAAATGTCCGGGGGAGTAGCAAAACATTGAGCTTTGCTGACCCTCAAATGTAAGCAATTGTCACATAAGGCACATGATGACTTCACCCTGTTTTCTGTTCTTCATGGATCAAGGAAAGTGTGGCTGACTGGACCTCTGTTTGAGCCTAAAAGCCAGAGTTAAAAATCTCAAGTCTTTGCTCAAGATTGAGCAAAGCTAAATCTTAAGATCAAGAGCACAACAAATGGGCTGAAGATATGCTTAGTGGTTAAGGTACTTGCCTGCAAAGCCAAAGGACCCAAGTTTGATTCCCCAGGACCCACGTAAGCCAGATGCACAAGGGAGCGCACCTATCTGGAGTTTGCAGTGGGTGGAGGCCTTGATGCACCCATTCTCTCTCTCTCTCTCTCAACCTCTCTCTCTCTCTCTCTCTCATAATAAAAATAAAATATTTTTTAAGTGCACAACACACTGGACTCATAGTGTCCAGACCAATCTCCAGAGTAACTGCCCTACATGGGTGACCCAGCCCTCTAGATTGCTACCCTGAGGGCCAGCCTTCTCATCTCTAGGAGGCAAGGTCCCCGTCACACTCATCATGACAGGAGGAACAGCCTGGAAAAGCATCCAGGGCTCTCACAGCTCTTCACTGACTCAGCCTGGAAGTAGCCCATGTCACCATGTCTCCTGACAGATCATTGGCCAGAACAAGACACATGTTGTGTTATAACAGTTGGCAGTCAGGGGTGGTAGAAGTCTTAGGATTTCAAAAAGCAAAAAAAGAATTAGACATTGGTAATACCGATGAAGGACTGGTGGACTATCTCATGTTAATAGAGATGGGCTGTGCTGACTCTCAGCAGAACTCAGGAGTTTGGACAGGGTTAGGCTTTGGTTTAAAGAGTCTTCTCATTGCTGGGACGAAACACTTGACCGGAAGCAGCTTATGGGAGAAAGTAGTTTACTCCAGTTTGCAGTCTTGAGGGGAAGTTTTATCATGGCAATGAAAGCATGGCAGAACAGAGGCTCGGCATCACATCAACTAGGACACAGCAGCAAGAGTATAAGCTCCCTAGCACTGGCAAGGGGGCGTGGACTGGCTGTAAAGTCCCTCCCCCAGTGACATCTTTTCCAGCAAGGTTTTACCTCTCAAATGCTCTACCAGCTGGTGATCAAGGTTGAGGTTTAATCACAAACTCACAGATACATGAGGCTATGTGGGACATTGTACATTCACACCACCACACAGGGCCAATCCCTTCAGCAAACTGTTACCATTCCACCCAGGTTCCATGCTATGGCTAGAAAGAAACACAACGCTTCCTGTGGGCAGCTCACTTTCTAGGTGAAACTAGTTCTTGGTTTAGGGAAGTGCTTTCTGGGCTGGAGAGATGGCTTAGTGGTTAAAGCACTTGACTGCAAAGCCAAAGGACCCAGGTTCACTTCCTCAGGGCCCATGTAAGCCAAATGCGCAAGGTGGCACATGTGTCTGGAGTTCATTTGCACTGGCTGGAGGCCTTGGCATGCCCATTCTCTATCTTTCTCTCTCTCTATCTCTCTCTATCTCTCAAATTATTTTTTAAAAAAGTGTTTTCTGATTAAGCTCCCAAATTCCCACAACCACCATTTTCTTTTGTGATCTGAGACCAAGTGTGCCTCAAACCCTGACACTGGGTTGTGTTTACCGTGACAAACACTGATACTCACTTCTGACTGCCAGGCATGAGCCCATTCTCAGCTTGATACCAAGGGCTGCCAGCCTGAGCTCAGTGGCTTGTCAGCAGCCAGGGATGAACAAATTCACCAACCTGAAAAGCCAGTTAAGCTGTTCAGCATCAAGCAGATCTCATAGCTCACCTGGCTGGAACTTCCATCTGTATTTGCCACTGGCTCTCAGAATACATCCCCAGACAAGCAGCATCACACTCACATGGGAAACGAAGACAAGTGTACCTCCCAGGGCCCAACTGATTTCAGAATCTACGAGGTGGAGCCCCGAGATCTCTGTTTTAACAAACCCTCTAGCTCATCCTGCTACACCTTCGAGTGGAAGAATTAATGATATGCAAATTAGGGATATTTCTAACTCCTACCTGATCAGAAGAGTCTGTCAATATTGCTTTGGCAGGTAGTTGGCCCTGAGTTTCTTTTCTCATTGGCTTTAATTTAAGATTTCAGACAACCCATCCTGATGATTGATTGACTGATCGATTGAAATCCTAAATGAAGGTCAGATCTGTCACAGGCATGTGCAATGTTTCAAAAGCATCACCAAGGATTTTAATAGGTGGCCAGGTTGAAGACCACTAGAGTGAAGAGTGGAAAGTGAGGATAATAGCTTTCTTGACCTAACTTTCTTCCTCCATGGATATCGGTCCTCATACTTTGGACTATGTAGATATATTTATGTAGAAATGTGGAACTTATTTAATTCACACTTAAGGCTAAATACCTACCTTCCAAAATATCCATGGTAGAGCGTCTCTGAAGATTGTAGATAACCTGAGCCTCCCTCCCCTTGGCCCCACCACCTCCATTCCACCATAAAACCCAACATATATTGCTGCTTTGCATGGGACGAGCATTCTCCTATCTGGGTAGGACAAATTTCTTAAAGATGAGGAGAAACATCAAATTAATATTAATATCAAATCAAGCCCCCTCAATAAGAATCACTCTGGTGTGACAAGTTCCATCTCCAGTCCATAACATCTCCCAATTCAACATATTAATGCTGCACTGACCTTCCTAACCCTATCTGTGCAATCGGCCAGGTACCATGAATAATAAAACAGACTGAAGTCTGGCAGAGAGGGGCATCCCTTCACCTGGGATGAGGGTGAGGGCCAAACTCTGATGTGGCCTGCTCTGTCCATCAAGTTTGGTATATTTATATTTTCTACTGTGTAGGAAGCAGAGGTCACCAAAATGTTCATGGAAGTTATATCATTATCACTGGGCACTCACTTTTGCCACACACACACACACACACACACACACACACTTATACACATGCACATGTATGCACATGTATTTAACGTTTAGACCAGACCCCTTAAAGACATTAAGATGACCACTGGATGATGAAGAGTGCTGAGTGGTGCCTTCCCCCCTCAGTTAGTGTCTCAGAAAAATGTTCAGCAGTGCACTCACACCTTGCTTTGCTACTCTCTGAAAGAAATGGATTCCTTAAAGAGTATGGCTTGAGAAATTGAAGTCTTTCCTATCCTTCTCTTAGAAATTAGAATCTCCATTCAGAATCTATCTCTGTGGCTGAGCATTGTGGAACATACCTGTAATTCCAGACAGGAGGATATGCAGACAGGAGAATTGCAAGTTCTAGAACAGTTTGGGTTGCATAGCAAGATACACCTTAAAACAACAACAAAACCTTCCTATCTGGTGGGAAAAGTTATCTAATCTCTTTACATGTCAGTATCCTTATCTGAAAAAAAAAAAAAGGATAGTCTTAGAATAGATCTCATGAAATCATTTCATAAATTAACTGAGATGTATGTGACATGAGACAGACAGACATAGTCACTGCCTGATGGACATTGCTGTTCTATTAAAATGTTTGTCAAAATCATCTTGGGTAGAAACCCAGATTCAAAGCTGTAAGTTTTCTGAGGTCACAAGTACCATGAGGAGGCATGAACCTAACAGAAAGAACAAAGCCATCCTTCCTACACATGGGGGTTCCAGGACCCCACCATCACCACTAGATATCAAAATCCTCAAGTCTAATACATGAGGGATAGTATTTGTAGTTACACAACATCCTCCCTACACTGTAAGTAGCTTCTGGGTCATTTTTCTTTTCTATTATTTTATTTTTGAGAGAGAGAGAGGCAGGGGGGAGAGAATAGGAACACCAGGGCCTTTTAGCCACTGTGAATGAACTCCAGACACGTGTGCACTCTTGTACACATGTGCAACATTGCATGCTTGTGTGACTATGCTTCTGGCTATGTGGGACTTAGAGAGCTGAACATACATTCTTAGGCTTTGCAGGCAAGTGTCTTAACTGCTAAGCCATCTCTCCAGCCTGCCTCTGGGTTATTGATAGCATCCAATCAACATAAGTATTCTATAACTAGTTAGCCCGTGTGGTTGGGGAGATAATGACAAGGAGAACTTCTGTACACATTCCATACAGACACATCTTCTTTACATACATATATATGTATTGGTTTTTCAAGGTAGGGTTTTACTCAGCCCAAAATGACTTGGACTTCACGATATATTCTCAGGGTGGCCTTGAACTCATGGTGAACCTCCTACCTCTGTCTCCCGAGTGCTGGGAGCAAAAGCATGCTCCACCAAGCCTGGCTTCTTTACATATTTTAAAACCATAGTTGGTTGAACCCATGCAGGAAAATGCATGGGGATTACTTTAGTTCTGAGAGCCTAGCTAAGTTTGACACATAAACTGTTTCTTGGTAAATGGTTGTAGAATACTAGAGAAAGAATAAGCTATGAGTAGCACCAGAGTCACAGGGCTCAGTCTTGCACAGTGTAGGGAAGCATCTTAGAGACCAACCAACTTAGCCAGCTTAGCCTTTTTAATGTGTGGGTTAGCAACTTGGCTCATTGTACGATTCTGGTTCCGACTACACTCATGCATGTATGTGTAGTTGACATCCAGTTAGCTAAGCAGCTCTACTTCAAACGATTGACAATATGGATGGAGAACCTGAGACAACACTGCCACATGCCTCCTGCTGAAGTTACCTTCTCATTGCTGGGATAAAGCACCTGACCAAAAGCAGATGATGAAGGGGCAGTTTTTATTTAGTTATTTGTTGTTTATTTATTTATTTATTTCAGAGAGAGAGAGAGAGTCAGATAGAGAGAGAATAGGTGCACCAGGACCTTCAACCACTGTAAACAAACTCCAGATGCATGTGCCACCTTGTGTGTCTGGCTTACATGGGTCCTGGGGAATTGAACCTGGGTCCTTTGGCTTTGCAAGCAAATGTCTTAACCACTAAGCCATCTCTCCAGCCCAAGATTTAATTTTTGGCTTACAATCTTGAGGGGAAGCTTCATGGGGACAGTGTGGCATGAACAGAGACTGGACATCACCTCTGCTACAGCAGGTGGAAAACAGAAGCAGGAGTGACCCAATTTCTGGCAAGGGGAGGGGAGTGCTATAATACCCTGAAGCCTGTTCCCAGCAACACACCTCCTCCAGTAAGGCTCCACCTCACAACCTGGGGTAAAATCCATCAGATCCAAAATTCTGGAACCTGGTATGTTATTTAATTGAAAGATGAAATTGTTTTATCTCCTTGTCAAATGTTATTTATAGCAACATGTCTCTGTAGCATTTATATCCATAGCCACAAAAGAGGGAGGGACAAATTTGTGCTCTGCAAACAAGTCATATGACACAAGTGTCTGCTTCTGGGTGTCCCCAGCTCTGAGCAGATGTCAAATGTGTCTACTGTCTGTCTGAATCCTGTCCTTAATCATGCTTTGTTTTGCCTCCTGAGGATTCTTTTAAAATTCTCACTAAGAATTCCCGGGGGCATAACACAGTGCAACTGAATGGCCTCACCATCAGTTGAGACTGTTTTGAAATGCCAAGGGCATCACCTTAGTATTTTCCCAGAGTCTCTGGACATTCTAGGCTACAAGCCATATGAGAAGCCAACTGTTTCAAAGCACATCAGATATTATTCTTTGTAGAACTCTATCAGCCATTCTTCACTGGGTGGAGTTTTTGAGCATTTGTCTTTGTCTGGGTGCCTCTTTTCCCTCTTTCATGGTATTTCTTTTCTCTGTCCCCTACTGAATCTGTTACCCACCTACTCTTCCCATTTTAATCTTCTGTTACCTTAATGTATAAAACTATTTTGCTCTTTCTTGTTATGGGCTCCTTGATTGTTAAAAATGCAGGAAAGGGCTGGAGAGATGGCTTAACAGTTAAAGCGTTTGCCTGCAAAGCCAAAGGACCTCGGTTCAATTCCCTAGGACCCACGTAAGCCAGATGCACATACATGGCACATGCGTCTAGGGTTAGTTTGGAGTGGCTGGAGGCCCTGACATGCCAATTCTCTCTCTCTCTCTCTCAAATAAATAAATAAAATATATATTAAAAATACAGGATGTCTGGGAACCACACTGTGGAGGTGGAAAGGTGGGATACGTTTCTTCATTCATCATAAGGGCCACTCATAACAAAAACCAAGTTAGAAATGAATAAAAATTTTAAATTTTAAAGAAAGAGGAGAGAGAATGGGTGCATCAGGGTCTGCAGCCACTGCAAACAAACTCCAGATGCATGTGCCACCATGGGCATCTGGATTACATGGGCACTAGGGAATCGAACCTGGGTCCTTAGGCTTTGCAAGCAAGTGCCTTAACTGCTAAAGCATCTCTCCAGCCCAATTCTTTATTTAGTAAAGAATTTATACAACATAGGACCCTTTAGAAGTAAAATCCCAAAGTCCAAGGGAAACCTATATTTTTAAAAATATATTTATTTTATTTATTTATTTGAGAGAAAAAGAGGCAGAGGGTGGGGAGAATGGATATGCAAGGGCCTCTAGCCACTGCAAATGAATTCCAGATGCATGCGTCACCATGTGTATCTGGTTTATGTGGGTATTGGAGATGGAGAATCAAACCTGGGTCCTTGGGCTTTACAGGCAAGTACCTTAACCGCTAAGCCATCTCTCCAGCCTGGAAATCTATTTTTATGTTTCCATTGGTAAAGAATGGACAGCTATGTGGACATAGGATTGGACAAAGTGCAAAATCAAATGGTAACAGACAAAGGGGAAAACCAGTGCTGTGGTTACTTTTTGTTGTTGTTAGGACACACACCTGACCAGAAGCAGATTATGTGGGAGGAAAGTTGTTCATTTTGTTTTACAGTCTTGAGGGGAAGCTCCATGATGGCAGGGGAAGGGATGGCATGAGCAGAGGGTACACATCACTTCTGCCACAGCCAGGTGGAAAACAGTAGCATGCAATTGAGCCAAACTAACACTGGCAAGCAAGGAGCTAGCAAACCTCAAGGTCCACCCCCCAACAACACACCTTCTCCAGAAGGTTCCATCTCCCAAATTACCACCAGCTGGGGAGCAAGCATTCAGAACACAAGAGTTTACGGGGGTCACGTGGTTCAAACCATCACACCTAGTAAGTCCTATCTGATCAGATTGTTCTTAAACTTGCGAGATAGCATTCCCCTCTCCAGGTGTAGGTACAGATGGCTCTGGAATACATGTTTCCCAGGGAGATAGGAAAGATCATTATGGCTGGCATTGAGGGGAAGGATTCTAAGATCAATGGCTCGCTTGCCGAGAAGATATTCTGGTTCCTACAAATCACTTCAAGGGGAAAGAAAACAGGGTAAGAGAAGGTCAGAGAAAGACCTTCTGAGGCCCTTCCAACACTCTTCAGTTTAAAGGGCTCAGCATGCCATATTTTTTTTTTTTTTTTTTTTTTTTTAATATGAGAGAGAGAGAGACATAATTGGCATAGCAGGGCCTCCAGCCACTGCAGTTGAGCTCCAGACACATGTGCCACCTTGTGTGGTTGTGTCAACTTTGTGTGTCTGGCTTACATGCGACCTGGAGAGTCAAACATGGATTCTTGGGCCTCGCAGGCAAATGCCTTAACCACTAAGCCATCTCTCCAGCCCTGAGTTAGCATTTCTGAGCCCCAACACCTTCCATCCCAAAGAAATGATAAGTGACTCCTAAGAAAAACTGAGCTTCTCCCATGTAAACTATTTTGAGCTCAAGCAATCCTTAGTTATTTCAATGAACATTTTCACCACTTCCCACACATATGTTTGATTAACATAAAAGTTATTAAAACTAATTTAACTCTAAAAAGATGAAACCTGAGTCACCACCTAACTTAGTTAATGAACAAGGACATAGTTTTTGCTGATGTAACTATCAAATGTCATGAAAAGAATTCCAGAATCCACAAGGGGAAGAGGCTCAAAACTCCTTCACACTAACTGTAGACCTCCAAACAGAACAGACAAGGTGCATTTAACATAGCTCGGTTCTCTACCCAGAGAGAAAGACAAAAGAAAAGATATCAGCAGGAATTCTTCTTTTGCCTCTGATCTGTCTCTAATCTCTCTATCAAGCTTTTCTCTCCACATTCAATTCCTTGTTGCTAAGTTGGGACAGAAACCTGTGCAACTTTTAAAGGAACTATTTAATGACATCTCCTTTCTGCTCAGTCTCTTTTTTACTTTCATTCTCTGGCTTTCACTCTCTATCCCATTTAATAATCTCTCTTTTGGGCTGGAGAGATGGCTCAGCAGTTTAAGGTACTGGCTTGCAAAGTGTCATAGGCTGATGTCAATTTCCCAGTACTCACATAAAGCTAGATGCATAAAGTAGCACATGCATCTGGAATTTGTTTTCAGTGGCAAGAGACCCTAGCATGTCCATTCTTACTCTCTCTCTCTCTCTCTCTCTCTCTCTCTCTCTTTCTCCCTCTCCTTGTATATAAATAAGTAAAAACATTTTTTTAAAAAAGAATCTTGGGCTGGAGAGATGGTTTAGCAGTTAAGGCGCCTGCCTGCTAAGCCTAAGAATGCCAGTTCCAATCTCCAAGTCCCACATTTAGCCAGATGCAAAGTGAGGCAAGGGCATAATGCTGCACTTGCCCACAAGGGCATCGGGAGTTCATTCACAGTGGATGAGAGGCTGCTGGTAAGCCCATTCTCTATCTGTCTTCCTCTCTCTCTCTCTCGCTCTCTCTCTCTCTCTCTGTTCTCTCTGTGTCTCTCTCCAAAAAAAAAAAAATCTCTCTTTCCTTTCCTCCCTTTTTCTTTAGCCCCTAAGATTCTACAGACCAGTCTTCCCTACATTGATTTTACAAGCCCTTTATTTAAAGCCTTATCTTTGTTTTTGTTTTTGTTTTTGTTTTTGTTTTTGTTTTTGTTTTGTGTGCATGTATGTAAAGGTGTACATATACGTGTAGAGGCCAGAGATTGACATCAGGTGTTTTCCTCAATCACTGTCTACCTTTTTGTTTTGTTTTGTTTTTTTTTTTTTTGTTTTTTTGAGGCAGGGTCTCACTCTAGCCCAGGCTGACCTGGAATTCACTCTGTATTCTCAGGGTAGCCTCCAACTCATGGCGATCCTCCTACCTCTGCCTCCCGAGTGCTGGGATTAAAGGCGTGTGCCACCATGCCCAGCTTTACACTCTCTACCTTTTTATTTTATTTTGCTTTATTTTTGAGACAGGATCTCTCGCTGAACCTAGTGCTCACTAACTCAGCTAGACCAATGAGACCACAAGCCCTGGGATCCTTCTGTCTCCTCCTTCCCAGCGCTGGGATTGCAGGTGTGCAATGCCCGATCTGGCTTTTACATGGGTACTAGGAATTCAAATTTACATCCTCAAGCTTGCATGGTTAGCAGTTCATCAACTGGGCCATCTCCCAGGCCCTCCCTATAATATGCTAAAAGGAAAAAGAAATGCTTCCCTTTATAAAATGGGAAAGAAAAAAAATAGATTAGAAACAACCTGATTCACCACCTTCATGTTTCAAAAATTCCTGTAACTTCCCTCACAACCTAAGTCCTGTTTAAGTTCAAGTTATCTTTACTTTTTGTTGTTGTTTTATTTTTTTCCTATTACATTTTGTTAACAGTAACATTCTACATAGTGTTTTTTGTTTTGTTTTGTTTTTTTTTTTTTTTTTTTTTTGGCAAATGCCCAGTACTTTGATTACATGATGGGTTAAATAATCTTTATGGGTTCTAATATTTCTAAGATAGTTTTTATTCCAAAACTTTAAAAAAAAAAAAACTAACTTTAAGTTAAAGATATTTTTGACTCAGAGCAGATTCCTAAAAAGCAGGGTTCAAGATGAGACTTCATACTAAAACTATTAATTCGGGTGCATGGTCCGAGAAAATGAGTAAGGAAGTGAGGATGGGCAGACACAGGAAGGAAAGGAATAGAATTCATGGGCCTCCCATTGGCCACTGGGAAAGTGCTTTGGCTCTATAGGCTGTGGCCACAATCAAAGTTGGTTCTAAATAGTCTGAGAGAAGCCCTCTGATAAAGAGGTAGAAATTCCAGCTGCTGGGAAGGAAAGCATCCAAGAAACTAATATACAGGAAAAAGCAGTTGTTAGGGAAAAACCTATGATGTATGTCACAATGCTGTATTCCTTGCTTTGACCTGTAAAACACTTTCATGTGTGCTTGCTCTCATTTATAGCATGGGTTATGAATTTGGCTACATAGAAATATCTTTGTATATTTGATAATCACTTTTCATTTTTCATCAATGTGTTATTCGGTTTTTAAATGTCTTACTCCTCTGTCATTCTTTTCCTTCTTACTTTTTTGTCAATAATAGCGTGCATAGCCAGGCACTCATTTCATTTTGTTTTCTGGGGGGGCTTGATATGATCCAGGTGTTTTATTTAATCCTCACAACAGATCTCCCAGGGATTAGTAGCACCCCCAATTTACTTAAGGATTTTAAACATTGACTAAGGTAATAAATGAATATGGAAATAATTTTTTCCTCTTTTTCTGTCCTCTTCCCTCTAATTCTCACCCTTTCTTGAACACACACATACACACACACACACACAGATTTCAATAGCCATTCATTTTAATGGGAGTCACTTACAGATATCAAGTCCCAGTGAGTTTATCAGGGAGGGCTAGAGCCACCTTGGTTAAAATAACACTGTGCAGTAGAACAGAAAATAAGATGTCACGGCAAACTACACATCTTCACTGTTACCACTCAGGAAAAAGGTGCTTAATATAGAATTGACCTGGCAGAAGTTGCTAGAACCTTTAGCAGGATCCAGGTGTTAATGATTTTCACCCACCTGCTCACCTGAAGCCCAGGAAGACCTAAAACATGGGATAGGGAATCCAGGCTTCCTCCCTCTGGCCATTCCCCAAGCCCTTCTCTATGCTCCAGTCAACTTAGATATTTGTCCAGGAAGTGAAGATGTTTAGTTTGCCATGACATCTTATTTTCTGTTTCACTGCACAATGCTATTTTCACCAGGGCAACCGAGCTCTCTGATAAACTTTGAGAACATTTGAGCCAGCTTGACAGAGAAAAGACTCAGTGCACTGAGTTTTATATATTTATTTATTTCACTTTATTCCATGTTTAGTATGACAGAGTAACCTGTTCAAAAAAAAAAAAAAAAAAGTAGGGTGGGAAGCCCATGTGGACTGTATAATCAAAGAGCCCTGGTTACGACAGAATATATTCCAGCAGTTCTAATATTCTTTCAAAGAACAGATTCTTAACACAGATAGATTAAATGTGATAGGCAGTTGCTATTTCACCCCAATTCACATTATGGCTCTGAATAGGAACAAGCAAGGGTGCTGCTCTTCAGATAGGCAGAGGCAAAGGCCTCCAAGGACCACAGAAACCAAGCAAGCCAAAGCAATAGGTAAAGGTCCCAGGCAGGGCTAGGACCTTAACTGGCATAAAAGCAAAGACATAAAAAAAGCTGCCACTAGCCACCGTCATTAAGCCTGACTGTGGGAGCTAGTACTCTTTCCACCAATGTGCCAAGGGTGAAAAGAAGCCAACCGTCCAGTGTCACCACTGGCGGAAGGTCGTTGTCCTGGGTGTCTCATACTTTGCTTCTCTAGTATTCAAAGGGATTCTTTTTAACTTCCTGTTTCATTTGGCTGTTATCTGATCTCCTGTTTTTCCATCTAGAGACTAGGTTATATAAAGAGAAGAAACTTGAGACTTGCAAAGGGCTGGAGGGAGAGCTCATTGGGTGTTCTCATCCAGTGAAATGATGCTTTTTCTTTTCTTTCTTTCTTTCTTTCTTTCTTTCTTTCTTTCTTTCTTTCTTTCTTTCTTTCTTTTTGAGAGAGAGAGAGAGAGAGACAGAGAAAAACAGAAAGAGAGGAAGAGGCAGACAGAGAGAGAACGGGTGCACCAGGGCCATTTCAGCCCCTGTGAATGAACTCCAGACGTGCGCTCCTTGTGGGCAAGCGCAGCATTGTGCCCTTGCTTCACTTTTGTGTCTGGCTAAACATGGACCTGGAGAATTGAACAGGAGTTCTGAGGCTTTTCAGGCAGGCGCCTTAACCACTAAGCAATCTCTCCAGCCTGACATGATGCTTTTTCTATGAACACATGTGAAAATGGGCTATGGGCTCCCTAACTTATAGTTCAGCTGATGACACCATTGAACAGTATCCTTTGAAGACTTTCTACCTGTGTGATTTTATGTTTATTTTATGTTTATTTTATACATGTCCCTTATGTATGTTTCATCCTTTTAATTCTATCAATATTGCCACTCCAAAATGACTATATTCTTAAGAGATTTTTTTGTACGTTTGTTATGGGATGAATTGTCCTAAATTCACATGCTGTAGTACTACCCTACCTCCATGTGATTGTATTTGGAGATAAATCCTTGAAAGGGGTGATTAGCTTAAAATGAGGCCCTTAGGCTATAAGTCAACCAATGTCCTGGTTGCTAAGCTATTCCCTATGCTTTCTACCTCAAACCAGTAAATATCATTATTTCGGATGTCTAGCCACCAGAACTGTGAGAAACTAAACATCTGTAATTAAGGCATCCAGTACTTTGCTATGCATCTCTAGCAAAAAAATACAACTTCCATTGTTCTTTATCCCCAGAGAAGACATCATTAATAAAACAAATTATAAGCTGGGAAGGTAGCTTAGATGTTAAAGGTGCTTCCATGCAAAACCTGCCAGCCTAGATTCAATTCCTCATGAAAAGCCACATAAATAAAGTGACACATGCCTCTGGAGTATATTTGCAGCAGTAAAAGGCCCATATTCCTTCTCCCCCGCCTCACAAATAAATAAAGATTTTTTTTTAAAAAACAATTAGCTTGGATTTCCAATATGACGGGCTTCCCTTATGAATGCATGAATGTTATTTCTGACACATGTCCATAGAGTGCATCTAAACATTCATTAACTTAAAAATTTTCTGGCACCTTCTATGAATAGTGCTTTCTCTAGGTACTTAGATCTCAAGAGTAAATTTGACTTGCCTTCTTTCTCTGGAATGCATACACAAACAGACAGCCAATTTTAACAAGTGCCAATGGGAAGGATGTATAGGTAAGTTCTTCAGGGCTGGGGATGAGGAGACTAGAAAATGTACTAAATAATAAATGCGCCGAATAATGACAAAGTTTTCCTGTTACAAGAAGAGGAAGTTTCTCAAGTGTGTGTGTGTGTGTGTGTGTGTGTGTGTGTGTGTGTGTGTGTTGGGAAATAAACTCAAGAAAACCAAATAAAGCTGCATCAGCCGGGTGTGGTGGTGCACGCCTTTAATCCCAACACTCGGGAGGCAGAGGTAGGAGGATCGCCGTGAGGCCACCCTGAGACTACATGGTTAATTCCAGGTCAGCCTGGACTAGAGTGAGACCCTACCTCGAAAAACCAAAAAAAAAAAAAAATGTATCATACAGGAACCCATGGGCCTATTCAAGAATTTCAATTTCATTCTCAGGTAAAAGAGTTGAGCAAGGAGTGATGTATTTTTTTTTTTTTTTGAGAGAGAGACAGAGAGAGAGGGAGAGGAAGACAGATAGAGATGGGTGCACCAGCAGCCTCTCAGCTGCTGCGAAGGAAATCCAGATGTGTGCGCCCCCTTGTGGTCAACTGCGGCATTGCGCCCCTGCGTCACTTTGCATCTGGCTAAACATGGGACCTGGAGATTGGAACTGCTGGAGATTGGAACCAGCATTTTTAGGCTTAGGAGGCAGGCACCTTAACCTCTAAGCCATCTCTCCAGCCCAGGAGTGATGTATTTAACTTTACATATCCACCAGTTAACAGGAACTTAGTGCATCACATTCAGTCCCCATCAGCACAGGTAGCGAGGGTGTTCTTCCCACAACAATACTGCTTCTATTTCCCTGTTTTAAAAATTATTCTGAGCCAGGCGTGGTGGCACATGCCTTTAATCCCAGCACTTGGGAGGCAGAGGTAGGAGGATCGCCGAGAGTTCGAGGCCACCCTGAGACTACATAGTTAATTCCAGGTCAGCCTGGACCAGAGTGAGACCCTACCTTGCAAAAAAAAAAAAAAAAAAAATTATTCTGGAGAGATGGTTCAGTAGGTAAGAGTGTTTGTTGCTCAAACATGAGGACCTGAGTTCAAGCTCCAGTACTCAACAAAAAGCTAGGCATAGCTGCACATGCCTGAAACCCTAGCACCAAGGAGGTGGAGGCAGGAAGATCCCTGGGTCTCCCTGCTTCAGCTTCAGTGAGAGACCTTGTTTCACGAAAGTAAACCAGGGCTGGAGAGATGACTCAGCAGTTAAAGGCACTTGCTTACAAAACCTGGTGGCTCAGGTTCCTCAGTACCCATGTAAAGCCAGATGCACAAGGTGGCACATGTGTCTGAAGTTCATTTGCAGTGGCTGGAGGTCCTGGCGTCCCTATACTCATTCTGTCTCTTTCTCTATTTCTTTCTCTCTGTCTCTTTATACAAGAAAGAAAGAAAGAAAGAAAGAAAGAAAGAAAGAAAGAAAGAAAGAAAGAAAGAAAGAAAGAAAGAAAGAGAAAGTAAGGCAGAAGAACAATAGAGGAGGATGCTCAATATATTCCTTTGGCCTTCACACACATGCAAACATCACACACATGCAAACATCACACACACACACAAATATTCTTCCATGGTCATTATTAAAAATACTTAATATTTAAAAAATACTTAAAGGGGATGAATATGGTCCAACTACATTATATACATGTATAAGATCATCAAAAGATAAGTGTGAAAAACTTAACTAGTGCAGTAGTTTATGGAGGCAAAGTATTTTCTTGCTGCCTATCATCACCTGTTCCCTTCTAGAAGCATTTTGGTAATATTCCCCCTAGTTCCTTTTGTGTGTGTCTGCATTCAAATATTTATTTGCTTATTCACACATGGTTTCATTTTATCTTATTTTATTTTAATTAAATAGGTTTATTTTTCAAGGGAGAGAAAGAGAGGAAGCAAGAGTGAGTAGAGGTATTACGTCTCCAATTATTTTTAACCCCATCACTACAACGTTTAACCTCCAAGAAATTGAATTATATATACACTATGCAGAGCAGTTACCATCTCATCTCATCGTCTCATCTCTGGGACAAAACTTGTAACCAGAAGCAACTCAGGGAAGTAAAAGGTTTATTTCAGCTTATCGTTTCAAGGGGAAGTTTCATAGTCAGAGTAAATCATAATCGGTCTCAGCAGGAAGCCTGTCTCACATGTCCACATCAGCAGGAAGGAAGTAGTCTATCTGCTGGAGTTGGAGCGGGGCTAAACTAACCCCAAAGCCTGCCCCCCGTGACACACCTCCTCCAACAAGGCTCCACCAAATAGGGACTAAGTATGAGGCTTAATCACAAACGCATGTTGCTATGGGGGGCATTTTATATTCAAACCACCACACCATGCCATTTGTTTTGTCCTATAATTCAATATTCTGTTCTGTTCCTTTTTCTATTATCTTTCTCTCTGTGTGTTTCATTTTAGGATGTTTCATATGTCTTCAAGTTCACTAATCTTTTCTTTCAGCATTGTCATTCCTGCTACGAATCCCAATCCATGAATTTTTCATCTCTGGAATTTAATTGAGGGCTTTAAAAACCTTTTATGTCTGTCCTGATGATGTTCTCGTTTCCTTTTGCCTTCTTGAGCCTTCAGAGTTTGATCCTAATAGTCCTGATGTCTTTGTTGACTAATTCTCTTGTCTGTGTCATTTCTGTGTCTATAACCATTGATTGAATTTTCTTCTTACTATGGATTGTGGTTCCTGCTTCTTTCATACCGAATGCTTTGTTAGACATCATGTTCTGACTTTTGTGTTGTTAGAGTCGGGATTTGTTTTATTCCTTTGTGTTCTTACTCTGGAATACAGTTGGGTTTCATTTTTCCCAGGATTGTTTTTAAGCTTCTTGCAGTGGACCCACTCTGACCCAGGGATAATTTTGCCTTGACTGAACCCGCTCCCCAGAAGACTCTATGTACTGTGCAGTGTGTTAAGAAGGTTCTCCCCTAAGCTGAGCATGGTGGCGCACACCTTTAATCCCAGCACTTGGGAGGCAGAGGTAGGAGGATCGCCGTGAGTTTGAGGTCACCCTGAGACTACATAGTTAATTCCAGGTCAGCCTTGGCCAGAGTGAGACCCTACCTCAAAAAACCAAAAAAAAAAAAAAAAAAAAAAAAAAAAAAGAGGTTTCCCCCTGGACAATGTAACTATTTCTAGCCTGTGTAAGCTGTGGAATTGTTCTGTCTATTCCTTCTCAGTGGTTCTTTCCCTGTTTTTTTATACAGATCTCTCTCCCTCCCTCTCACTCTTTCTCCCCCCTCTTTGTTGTCTGACATTCTGCCCTGAAATTTTTGCAGCCTTAATCTCCCCATACTTTAATTATTTCTTCAACCCAAGTGAACCTCTGTACTCACCTTCTAACCTTACAAGCTCTAACCAACAGGCTGGGGCAACTGTAGAGTTTGTGCCATTTGCTCTCCTCCTCTCAGGAATCCCTGCCTGCCCAAATGAAGAGATTACATAAAACATCTGAGAATTCTTTGCAATGACATGAGCCTGTAGAGTCCAAGAATGCACTCATCCTGTCAGCCCTGATCATCATGAGACAGAGAACTCGGGGTGCAGGAGCCAGACCAGAAGAATGGTGAGACTAGAAGTTTCAACCCTGAGGGGAGGAGAGGGAGAGAGAAATAGAGCAGGAGAAAGACATAAAGAGAGAGGGAGAGAGAAGAGTGGAGGGGTTTAATATGGAGGGGTTGTTGGTTACACATGAATGCCAGTGGTCTGTCTTTAGTTACCAAACATCTGATGTGACTATATATGTCAGGCTGACGGCTTAGAAACTTGCATCTTACTCTCATGCTACGCTTTCTAGCCTTCTTGGGGTTATTTGTTTGGGTTGGGTTGGGTTTGATTTTTTGAAACAGTGTCTTGCTATGTAGCCCTGGCTAGTCTGAAACTCACTATTAGCCTTTCCTTCTTTTCTCTTCTTCTACCCCTACCTCTGCTTCTTACCCATATCTGCTTTCATTCATGAAAGTCTTACTCACACAGGCAATGGGCCTCGAACATAAATTCTGCCTGGGCCCTGGGTATGTTAGGCTTATACTATAGACAGTCATGTTCACTTCGGTGCTCTACAGAAACCAGGGGACTTGGGCCCCAAAGAGGCAGTTACCAATGCAAGTATAGGAGGGGATGGCTTCCAAGACAGCCTCACAGAGGAAAAATTACATGTTCAGTCAAAGCTGCTTGATTCAAAAGACACATCAGAGTTACCTGAGGTAACCTAAGGCAAACCCTGCTTGGAGGGCACCTCCCACCTCTCAGATGTCAACTGATCCTATTTCAGATTTATCAAAGCAACAGGGATTAGCCAGGCTACATACTCCTCAGCTTAGCTCCCTCCTCCTTTCATTGCTTTGTGTGTCTAAATAGTTGTTTTAGTGAGTGAGAAGAAAGAATGGGAGGTAATTAGTGTTTCTTGTAATGTTCCATGTTTAGTTTTGTAATCCTTCTGTCAGGTTTATTTTCATGTTAAGCAAAGGAAGTCCCACTGGAATATTATAATCTCTTCTTACTGTTTGCAGAAAGTGGTATTTAAATTAATAAAGAATTTTTCAGGAAAAGAAAGGCTTTTCTTGAGAGTGTCACTTAAACAGTGTGTCATTCTTTGGAGCTTGGCTTATCTCCACAGTGTTTGAGATCAGAGACAAGACCCTTTCTAGGAAGCTAGGTATGTGTTTCAGGTTTGAACTGTGTGGTAATCTGTTCAAAGTGCCAGTCTCTCTTGTCCATCTGTCCCCAACAGTCTTATATTGCCTTTGTTCTGTCTGCAGCCTCTGTCTAATTCAAACCTGTTGCAGCCCCTGGGGCCACTTCAGTGGCCTTTTTTTTTTAATTATTAATTTTTTTATTGATGCCTTCTATACTTACATACAAAAAACATATGATATTTCCCTCCCCTCCCCTCCCCCCATTCCACTTTAGAACACCAATCTCCATCATATCCCCTCCCTCTCTCCTTTAGTCTTTCTTTTAATTTGATGTCATCATCTTTGTCTTCTATTTTGAGGGTCTTGCGATGGTAGTGCTAGGCACTTCAAGGTCATGACTCCAACTTCCTGTTTTATCCTTTGCACTCAGACTTATTAAGCCCTTCATTTGCTTCAAAGCCCTTAAGCCCTATAAACTCTACCCTAGATCTGGGGATGGAGCTTGGTGGTGCAGTGCTTGCTTAGCATATAGACAGTCCTCGGTTCTATCCCCAGAACTGCCGAAAACCACACTGTACCCCAAGGACTGAGTGACCAAGTTCTAACCAGTTTGTCTCGTGACCTTCAATCTTCATTTCACATGTTCATCCCAGGCAAACTCCTGCTCTTCCCTTCACAATCTTGCACCACCCCATCCCTATCCCTCCACACATTCCAGTGCTGCCAGGCCACAAGTGGCTCAGTGTTCTTGTAGGGACTACCTCCCTCGTGGTGTTGCCTTCATCCTGCATCATGGAAGTGTTCTCTCCTACTGAGTGCATCCCATAGACACCACCTCTATCTATCCATATTACAGATGGCTTTTCACCCAGAATTGAGAATTCCCCACTCTTACAGGGTGCAGTGGTGTACATCTTTAATCCCAGCACTCAGGATGCAGAGGTAAGAGGATCACTTGAGTTTGAGTCCAGCCTGCGATTGCATAGTGAATTCCAGGTCAACCTGGACTAGAAAGAGAATCTATCCTGAACCCTGCCCCCCAGAAAAGAATTTCTTATTCTCTAAATAACATAAGCACATATTCTCATTTCACACACCCCCTTTTCATGTTTATTAGCATGTACTAATTGCCCCAAGAAAGGGATTTCATAATAACTTTTTCATATACACATGGGACATACTTTGATCAATCACATTCTGCTTTTAAGAAACTGTAACACCTCCAGGAAACTCATCTCTCAATAAAAGGTAGACACCATCTTAGGATGAAAGGATGGAAAACGGTATTTCAAGCAAATGGGCCTAGGAAACAAGAAGGGGTTGCCATCCTAATATCTGACAGGATAGTCTTCAAACCAACATTAGTGAGGAAAGATAAAGAAGGTCACTTTATACTGATTAAAGGAAAACTCCAACAAGAGGACATTACAATCCTAAACATATATGCACCCAACACAGGGACTCCTAATTTCAAACAAACACTATTAGAACTAAGGTCACAGATAACACCAAACACAATTGTAGTGGGTGACTTCAATACCCCACTCTCATCAATTGACAGGTCATCCCAGCAAAAAATAAACAGAGAGACATCTGCATTAAATGATGTCATGGAACAAATGGACTTAACAGATATATACAGAACATCCCATCCAAATACTGCAGAATATACATTTTTCTCAATAGCATATGGAACATTCTTTAAAATAGACCATATATTAGGACACAAATCAAATCTTAACAAATACAAGAAAATTGAAATAATCCCTTGTACTCTATCTGACCACAATGGGATTAAACTGCAAATCAGCATCAAGAAAAACTACAGAGCATACTGAAATTCATGGAGACTAAACAGTACACTATTGAATGATGAATGGGTCATTGAAGAAATTAAAAAGGAAATCAAGAAATTCATAGAATCAAATGATGATGCTAATACAACATACCAAAACCTTTGAGACACAATGAAGGCAGTCCCAAGAGGGACTATATTAAGTGCCTATATTAAGAAATTAGAGAGTTCACAAGTAAACAATTTAATGCTTCACCTTAAGGCCTTGGAAAAAGAAGGACAAGGCAAACCAAGAAACTGTAACATTACAGATTAAATTAACAATCCCAGGATGGAGAGATGGCTTAGTGGTTAAGGTGCTTGTCTGCAAAGCCTAAGGATCCATGTTCCATCTCTCTCCAGATCCCATGTAAGCCAGATGCACAAAGGTAAGGCAAGCGCAGGTTTCCATATATACACTAGGTAGTGCAAGCATCTGAAGTTTGATTGCAATGACTGAGGACTTGGCATGCCAATTCTCTCTCTCTCTCTCTCTCTCTCTCTCTCTCTCCCTCTCTCTCTAGTTCTTGCTCTTGCTGTCTCTGGAAAATTTTAAAAATTAAATTAAAAAATATTTATAATCCCTTCACCTCCACTCTTGATCCCCTCTCCATGCCCCAGATGAGTTTACTGGATTTTCCTTCTTGTTTTATACACTTATTTAAATATTCATAACTTCATATGTGTATAAACATTATAAACAAATACACAATTATATGTGGACACATAAAATTCTTTCATTTACCTTTTGAACCCAGCATTGTTCTTTGAGATCTGTCCACTTTCATACATACAGATTTGGATATTTGCTTTTCATTTTTCTATGGAATTTCATCATATGACAATGCTTCACATTTTATGTTCTCTGTCTTTGAACATTCTGTTCCCTCTCCCTGGAAGATTTTCCTGCCAGCCAGCTCAGCCAACTAACATCTAGCTATTGCCTCTACTCTAAAGTCTTCTCTGACCCTCATCCCTGCTTTTCCCCATCATCACCCCTCAGTTCATGTTTCCAGGAAACTGGCGTCCAATTCTTCTCTAATACCACAAAGCAACTGCTTCTTCCTTCCATCATGAAGGGCCCTGGAGGCTCAGCATCCTCTCTCTCATAGTAGGAAGTGAATTGAAAAATGATCCAGTCATTCTTTAGTATCACCAAGCAAATAGTAGCGATAATCACAGGGCAGTTATGAGAATGAGGCAGTTATGAAAGCTGCCATGGAAGGATGCTGCCAAAAGCCTATGCCTGCCCTGGATTCCAAATCAGCACAAGGCTCTGAACATGGGCCTGACCCAGCAACGCTGGACACATCTGGCCCTTAGTGGGACCAAGAGCTCAGGGCCAGAAGTGTGGTTTACAAAGACACTTACAGAGATAATTCCTCAACTGGGTTTCTGTTAATCTGACCTGTTTCCACACAGTGGCTGTGAGGTTCATCTTGTGACCTTTGGTCAGCATTGCCCTGGCCTTAGCCACCATGCCTCTCCAAGGTCTCTTGTATCAGAGTCTCTAGAATTCTGCTCTGGTCTCCAGAAAACCTGTCCTAGATCTCACTGGGGCAAATACTAGCTCTCAGAAGAACTTTCTGAAAAGCATCAACTTAATCTTTAGGAGTCTTCTTCTTACGACCTTAGACACCTGCTTTCCAGAGCTTTCAGGCCAACCCTTCACTTCACTCTCCATTTAAAGCCGACAGCTCCTCAATGATGTCCCTGGGATAAAGTGCTGTCAGGCATAACTTGTAGCCCATGGGCTGCGTATGTCCCAGGATAGCTGCAAATGTGCCCCGGTAGATGACAATAGCATGTCACATTGTCAAAAGGTTTGACATCCCTGCCTGTAACTCAAGGAGTTTGTGTGTATCTGTGTGATTGTATGTATGTTCTTACACATATGGGCATATGTGTGTGCAGGTGCATGTGTATGTGCATGTGAACAGGCCAGAGGTTGGCGTTGGTGAACTCCTCCATCTCATACCACTTTATCTTTCCTGAGGCAGGGTCTCTCACTCATTTGTCTAGTCTACCTAGTTAGCTTACCCTTCTCTCTTGCTCCCCAGGATTAAGATTATAGGCAGGCTGTCCCACTTCCCTGGCACTTATGTGGATGCTTGGCATCTGAATTCCACTCCTTCCACTTGCCTCACAAACACTTGATGCACTTAGCTTTTCCTTATGTCCCCAGTTTCTCAAGGAGTTATTGAGCTGGCTCCTACCTGGTCCTGCTTCCTGGTTGTCTATCCTTCAGGAACTTGACACTCACAGAACTCCTCAGAAGAGTGCTCTTTTCTGCTTCAAGCCTTTGTACAATCGTTCTGCTCTCCTGGAACACTTTCCCCTGTTCTTTTCATGTGACTTCGCACATCTCTTCTTAGGTCTCAGCCATCCTCAAACAATGCTTCCCTCAGCAATGTGAGGTCATCTGGCTACATGATTCTATTCACCCATCTGTCCTCACTGTAGCCCAGGGGGTGGTATTGCTAGTTTAATTGTGCACAATATCCATCCGGAACGCTTTGCTATCCTGCCTATATGATATCGTGCTTCATCTAGAAGAACAGCTTATGAAACAAAAAGAAATATAAATGAAATATTATCTTCCCCTGCCCCATGCTCCTGATCCCACAGTGCCTTTGGCTGGAGTTCTTCTGGAATTCTTTTGTTAGAGAAGCATCTCAGGGCCGAGGGTGATTTAGAATCTTTTTCCTTGAGGATTGCACTATGTTTTAAGAAAATACCTATTCCCAGCTGCACAGTTTAAGTACATAAAATTTGCGTATTGCAATAAATACTGGGCCTCATGAATTTCTAGCCTGTTAAATAACAGAACTTAAAATGCTAGGTAAGCATGTAAAAGAAGATAGCATCGTAAATACCAGAAAATTACAGGTTGGTGATTTTTTTCCCCTTTGATCTTGCAACTTTCACCACATGAAAGAGTGGTGGACTCAGAGAGAGTTTGGGGCATAGTTTTCTCTCCCTTGCTTGCTGCTCACCAGTTTGGATCAAAGGGGCAAGCACCCTTGGTAGACACCAGCTAGGATGGCTGGCCAGGTCACAACAAATCTCCCTTCCTTACAAATGTCTCCAGACAAAGCAGTGGGCAATTGGTCCACTGACAATATCTGTGTCATGTGAGAAAAATTGGTTGAAGGACTGACTCTTCTAGAATTGGAAATTTAAATAGTTTGATATTCTCAAGGACTGGGTGTTGTTGTTAGAACGGTGGCTCTGAGGAAGGCTGTTCACTGTTCCATCCCACTGCTGAGGTTCCTAAAGTACTTTCACTGGCTCTTGCCCTTCATGAGATCTGGATTTGTGCTTCCTCATTCCCGGGAGATACCCCGGATACACTAACATATCCTATAATTCATCTGCTTAACCCAGACTAAAGAAATTCATTGTTAAACAGCCTTTCCCTTTCCAAAAGGAGTTCAGTCTCAGCCTGACCTACAGATTTAGAGTGGCTTAGCAGGATTGACCAGTGGCTGTCTCTAACACAAGGCCTCCTGGAATCTGGTAAGAATGGAAAGCAATTGGAATCTCTATCACCTCTCCACAGCTCAATAGGAGGGTTTATTCTGTTAAAGAAAGCACAGTTGGGATGGAGAAATGGCTTAGTGGTTAAGGCGTTTGCCTGCAAAGCCAAAGGATCCCGGTTCGATTCTCCAGGACCCACATAAGCCAGATGCGTGAGGGGCACATGCATCTGGAGTTCGTTTGCAGTGGCTAGAGGCCCTGGCACGCCCATTCTCTCTCTCCCTCTCTGCTTGCAAATAAATAAATACTTTAAAAAAATACTTAAAAAAATAAATACTTAAAAAAATACTTAAGAAAATAAATACTTAAAAAAATAAATACTTAAAAAAAATAAATAAAGCACAGTTGGCAGGGACTGGTGGCACACACCTTAATCCCAGCACTTGGGAGGCAGAGGTAGGAGGATTTCTGTGAGTTCCAGGTCAGTCTGCACTAGAGTGAGACACTACTCTAGCCCACAGAAAGAAAGCATACTTGGCCTGCCTTTTTGACAACTGTTTGGTTCTTAAAGTAGTAGTGAGAACAACGAATGATCTTGGCATTTTGCACTTGCTAATCAGCATGAGAGACACAACTGCCAGGAGTGAACAAGTAGCCCCTCACGTCAACCACAGAAAATGAGCAGCACCCTACACTTTAGGAGATTACATATCTGAATGTTCTGAGGACTGTAGTCTGACTATAGTGCCAGGGCTTGAAAGGAAATATGGCTCGAGAGGCCTTAGAAATGAAACTCGATCAAATCACAAAGAACTCCAAAGAAAAAGAAAAGGACAGATAAACCAGAGAGAGAAGCAATGGTGTTTCACAGGGAACTCCCTGAGAAGCCAAGGTTTTAAATATAAAAGAACATGGTCCCCATACTCAGGGACATCACAATCTGGTGGAGAAGATAAAACTAAATCTAACAACTCAAATCCAAGGAGAGTGTACTGAGAACCTTGGAGGAAGGACAAGTCAATGGCCATTGGGAGCAATAGCGCCACTTCCAGCTAGAAAAATGATATCTTGTTATGGTCACCATTTGTTTCCTATGAGCTAGGCTGTGCCCTCATCATGTTGTAAGAACCAGCAAGGCCCTTTTGTTCTTTCATTCTCTAATGTCTTTCAACACTGTTGGTGCTCCTTAAATAATCTATTGCTGGAGTAACATTATACTCCCATCATATCTGAGATGGCTAGCATCGGTAGAGCCATAAATAATTATCTTTTATTTATTGCTTGCTAATTGTAATGCATCTTGTGGGCATTGTTTCATCCCAATTACATTTTGTCTTTCCTTACACAGTGTTTGTGTGCAAATTGTATTCT
The DNA here is from genome assembly GCA_036365145.1 of Orientallactaga sibirica. NCBI lineage: Eukaryota > Metazoa > Chordata > Mammalia > Rodentia > Dipodidae > Orientallactaga > Orientallactaga sibirica. The sequence goes on from JAEOAD010000009.1 coordinate 30,066,600, forward strand.
TCCAATTTTAAAATAAAAGAACTATGTTTTGGAACAGATAAGAGACCTGCTCATGATGACACTGCTATAAATGGTGAAGTTAGAATGCAAGGTCAGATTAAACTCTTCCACTCTGTTCTTAAGAGACACTGCAGAATATCAAGTCCAATGTTTTGTTTTACCTACAGCTGAGAAAGCAGGATCTCCTAGACTAGCTGGTTCAGTCACCTGAGGACACAGAAATACAGCCTGATGCTAGAACTGTGGCTGCCCCCTCCTAGGGACAGAGGTCTTGGGGAGGTGCTGGTCTGTAACCCCCATCTATGGTTTTGGTGATATGGAGATGAGTTTTCTCCATCCTGCTACTGGTAGTCAGCTAGTTTACCCTTCTGGGTTACCTGGCTCTCAGCCTGTCCTCTAACACGGACCATATATATGCTTCTGTGTTGACCCTACCATTTCTTGTCACTAGTTTTCAATGAAGAAATACTTCACCTGTTTGTTGTTAAAGAGGATCCTTGTGTTTTGAAAAGACTGATTCAAAGGTAAAACACTTTCTTATTTAGTACTTTGAAAATGAGCTGATTTTTGTAATGCTTACTCTGAAAACTGTAAGAAATATATGAAGATTTTATTATTTGCTATAACCTCAGCTCAAAGAGGCTAAAACCCATTTCTTTTTTAGAGTTTTATGTTGGACTTTGTCAAGTCCAATGCATTATGTACGATTTTCTTGTCAACTCAGTATGGAATTCTTCCCATAGAAACAGAAAACATAAAAACACAGAACAACAGGATTACGAAATCCTCACATTGCTCCAGTAACTACTGAGTGATTAAAGAAAATGGGGTATATTCATACAATGGAATTTTACCTCTCCATAAAGGGGAATGAAATATGGCTTCATGCCATGTTAGAATGAACCTGGAAAACATTGAGCTAGGTAACGAAGCCAGACACAAAAGACTCCATTTTAAAAAATTTTTCTGTGTCTATGTATGGGTGCATATGAAGTGTAAGAGTGTGCGTGTGCATATATGTGTGCATGTATGCCATGGTGCATGTGTAGAGGTTATAGGACAACCTCAGGGATTGGTCCTCACTTCCCACCTTGCTTGGAGCAAGTCTCTCATTGTTCACTACTGGCCCAGGGACTTCTGTATATTTTACTAACTCCATCTCTCATCTCACCATAGGAGTACTGGGATTGCTGAAATCAATACCATGTCCAGCTTTGGGTGGGTTCTGGGGATCTAAAGTCAGATATTCATGTTTGCACAGCAAGAGCTTTACCCACTGAACCATCTTTCCAGCCCAGGTCCCATGTTTTAGGACTCTACTTATATGCAGCATCAGAAATAACAAGTATATAGACACAGAACACAAATTGGTGGTTTGTTTGAGTTTGAGGGATGGAGAGACTTGGGGCCATAGCTAAAGGATACAGAGTTTCTCTTATTGAAGTGATGAAAAGGTTCCAAAACTTTATTGCAAGGTGTTATTATAGCTTTATGAATACACTAAAAGCATTGAATTACACACATAAATATTGAATGACATGACATGTGAATCGTATCTCAATAAAGCTGATTCTAGGAATCAGGAAGACGGCTCAGTAGGTAAGAACACTTGCTATGCAAGCCTGAGGGCCCAGGAGGGCCTGATCACCCCAGAGTGCAATTCCTCATACTTATGTAAACAGTTGGGATGACCATGCATACCTGTCACCTCAGTCCCATGGGAAGCAGAGGCCAGAGAATCACTGGAGCTTGCTGGTTAGCTGGTCTGGGTTCACTGAGAGACTCCATCTCAAGGAAATGCACGGATGAACCAATAGGAACACACTCAATATTTTCCACTAACCTCCACGTGCATGTGCACAGGGCATGTGCATCTGCACACACATGAGCATACACACATATGCACACACAATACATATCACACATACTGTATACACACAAAACAAAAAAGAAAAGCACTTTGTAAAATTACTTTTGTTAAATCATATTCTTATTCCATTAATTGAAATTGTTACTCTTATCAGCTTTGCCTCCAGGGCCAGCTTTAACAGAAAACGCAAAAAATAAAATGAAATAAAATAAAATAAAAATAATGAGCCTTATGGAGTGGTTCTGTGTTATTATTGAAACAAGATCTCACTAACCACCTTGGTTCTTCAAGTCCAACTTCCTACAGGAAATACTGTCTTTCTTTTACTCAGAGAAAGTTTTTTTTTTTTTTTTCTACACTTCCTGGAGAGTGGTGAGCAAGGTAGACTGCATTATTTAGGGCCCTGCTAAGACCTCGATGAAAGGCCAGATTGCCACTAGCCACCAGGAGAAGGTGAAAAGGGCTCTGGATAGAGACTTGAATGGACTAGAGAAAACAATTAGAAAACCAAACATATAACCCATAGGCCATGAACACACCCAGTTAATCTCACTGCCTTGGCATTCCTGGCTGCTTCTTTCTTTACTGACAGAGACTTTCTTTCATGTGCTGTTAAGTCAAAATACAAGTAACAGAGTGATTGCCATTAGAGTATTTAGGGACGTGTGTGTGTGTGTGTGTGTGTGTGTGTGTGTGTGTGTTTGGTCCTAAACAACAAAAGACATCTGACTTTCCCTTTTCTTCATAACTCTTGGGCTTGTTATTGATGAATTGCTCCAACTCCGTGTCTGTCTGTCTTATTTAATACAGCACCCATATCAGTCATCCCATGAACTTCCCGGAAGCACTTTCTTAAATGGTCCTAACAATGAAGCCTAAGGGTCACTGGTCCTTGTTGGACAAGAGCTTCCAAGGCAAAGACGGGCTTAGGTGGAAGGATTCAAGCAATGTGAATGATAAGGTTTTGGAGCTAAGAGGGTGGCATGCGAAGGTGATGCATAATTCATCAGGCAAATTAATCTAGTCTCCTTTCCTATGCCCATTGCAATTACTGGGAACACACACTCATCAGCTTCCTCCCCCTCCTCCTTCCCTTCCCTAGCACTGGCAGCGCTGGAGAAAGCCCCTGGACAGCTCGATTTAAGTCACAGGCTGCCCCAGCCACACTTGCTGGGCAGAGTGGTACATGGGATCATGTCCCTCTGTGCTTGGGCTTAGACGAGCTTTTCTCCAATGGGCAGAGAGCTGGGGGGAACACAACTGGGGGTTTGGTGTGCAGCAGAGCAGAGAGTGGGGACAATTAGTTTTCTTCATGCTTGGCTGAGCCTTAGTGTAGGGATGGACCGGCTTAGAGGGTGAGGCAGATCGCAGATAATAGAAGCTTCATTTCCAACTGACCCTCCAGAGCATTCTGCCAGGCCCAGGAGGGAGGAACAATGCCCACCACCTCAAGAAACGCTGGCACTGAATGCTGACGTGAAGCAACCAACAAAACAAGAAGGGAAAAACAAAAGCAGCACACAGGGCTTTGCCTTGAAATGTTTTCTGTAGGCTCCACAGAAAGAAAAAGGAAAGAGAAAAAAAAAACAGGTTCCATTGAAGATACAAAATGAAGTCTGGTTGTGAAACCTGTATTTGTCACAAAAAGCAAGAAGCAAGCATACACGCGCACGCACACACACATCCACACACACACCGGTGCACGTGGACCATTGAATGTGGTCAAGTACCTTCTGGCCCAGGGATGTGACTCTGAGGGAACAAAGTTATTCATTGATTCATGTGTTTATTCATTCTTTATTATTTTTGCTTCAAGAAGAGCCCACCTTGCATGACCTTCTGACTGGAGCAGGGTCACTGAAGTGATCCTGAGTGATCAGTGAAGGCCTGGCATGAGTGGAGGAAGCAAATCCAATGACAGAGGGAGGAGAGGCACCACGATTGTTTGTGTTACTCTTTGCTGCTACTGTATCATAAGCTACAGCAAAACTAATGTGCTAGGCGGGAGAGATGGCTCAGCAGGTGAAGGCACTTGCTTGCAGAGCCTCATGTCCCATGTTCCAGTCCCCCAGTACCCACATACAGCCAACCAGATACCCAAAGTGTATGTGCATCTGGGGTTCATTTGCAGTGGAAGAGGCCCTGGAGCACCCATATTCATTTGTTCATTCATTCATCTTCTCTCTCTTTCTGTTTGTGAATAAACAAACAAATAAATAAATAAATGTTTAAAAAAACTTATGAGCTAAAAACAGCATCCATTTTATCTATGGGTTTTTTTTTTTAATTGGAATTTCATGAAAGGCTCAGGGGGATGACTCACCAGCTTTGTGTGGGAAATTGAGGTCATTTGCCGATATTCTGCTGTGATTGGATTGGTCTGGAGAGCCTAAGGTGGCTTTACTTATTTACCTTGTATTTAGGAAGAGATAGCTGCAAAGCTGTGCTTAACTAAGACTGTCAGCCACAGCACCTACCTGTGGCTTCACCTGCAGTGCAGCTCAGGGCTTCTCAGAGAGAACACTCGCACAGAGAGGAAGGAAGTGAGGAATGGCCACTTGTTTGGTCTTGGTTTGGGACCCAGCAGAACATCACGTCTACCTATTCTATTTGTAGAGGCAGTCACAGAACCCTAACCCTAAACCTTACCATGCAATGGGGAAAATGTTAAGAAAATGTAGTCTTTGCAAAATCAAAGATATTTATTTGCCAAAAAAAAAAAAAAAAAAAAAAAGCAGGGCGTGGTGGCGTACACCTTTAATCCCAGCACTCAGGAGGCAGAGGTGGGAGGATCGCTGAGAGTTCGAGGCCACCCTGAGACTACATAGTTAATTCCAGGTCAGCCTGGACCAGAGTGAGACCCTACCTCAAAAAACCAATATATATATATATATATATATATATATATATATATATATATATATATATTTATTTATTTATTTGCAAGCACAGAGAGATCAAGAGAGACTGAGTATGAGTATGGGCATGCCAGGTCTTCTTGTCACTGCACATGAGCTCCAGATGCATATGCCACTTTGTGTATCTGGCTTTTTATGGGTACTGGAAAATCGAACCTGAGCTAGCAGGCTTTGCAAGCAAGTGCCTTAACTGCTGAACCATCTCTCCAGCCTCAAGAAAATATAGTTCTTAATCCATCAAATATTTATTATGTGGATCAGAAAGAGAAAATTAGGTTGTGAGTGGCTCCCAGTGGAATTCTTTTGGTCTCTCTCTCAAATATATATGTATATATCATCCTTGTATTTATTGCCCAACAACCCAAGTCACAAATTTCTGGAGAAGCAAGTCTGAGTAAACCTCAGGGAGGACACAGAATGTGCAAACGGCAGGAGATTCCGAGTCAATTTCCCAAGTCTCCAACTCCAGTGGCTTTCTCTACACTTGCCATTAGCGCAGAGATCCCCTCACAGGTCTATCAAAACGTTCATCATTGCTCAGTGGCTACAATCCAAAGAGTATCTATTTCTTCAGTGAATGAATGAATGAGTTTAACTCGGCCTGTTTGGGGCAGCAGTGCTGGGCATCAAACCCAGAATTGTGCCCATTCCAGACAAGCTGTCTACCACTAAGCTTCAACCCCAGACCATTTCAGTTACTTTTGATTCCTCCATCCCAGGATAACTTATTGGAAGAAATTTTACAGAAGGATAGCTTGTCTTCAACAGCCTTGTTTTGTCTGTCCATCAAATTTTTTTTCTAGATATTTTCCTTCAGCTTTATGGGATGGTGTTATCTTCTTCCTCTGCGTTGGGTACTTTGAACAGAGTTTAATGTCTCCTGCTTACATGACTTGTTTCCATGGGAAATCTGGCTGTCTGTAGACCCCATTGAACTGGGCAGGGACTCTGACGCCACAACCACAAGGGGAGTGACTAACAACAGATCTGGGAATTCACCTCTTTTGTTAGTGCTTTGCATCTGCCAAATGCCAATTCAGACTTCCATCAACAAGCATATTTAAAAGGATACATGTTAGGGAAATTTGTTATCCATGCAGTTTCAATGAGAGCCAATTCTATTAACTCCCCTGAAGCCCATGCATTATGGCTGGGCTTTCAGTAACAAGCTTTGAATAAACTTTTCAGTGATTTCACAACACTTCCATTATAGCTGCCCCATTATGAAGCAGATGAACATTTCTTAAACAATTAGACGGGGTTGTATAGAATAAAGAGTGAGGTTTGCCTGAGATCATGGAAACCTATCTGCTTAGGTGATTCATTTTCTTCCAACAAGGCAGCCCATAATAAGCCTTTCTTCTGGAGCCTTGTCTTATTTCCCATTTCAATTAGTGACAATGACTGGAAAATGGGAAGAATGTCTTCTTCATGTCCTTGTGCCACAAACAAGGAGAGCCAATGAAGAACAATGAAAGAGAGAAGGGGACACAGTGAGACAGGGGAGCAGCTGCAAGAAAAACCAGCCTGTTTTCCCACAGAGCTCTCACAGTGTGGGCTGGAGTCTGGAGGAATCAGATGGCAGTGCTTAGATGGGAAGTAACAAACCAAGCAAGGCACTGAGTACAGCTGCCTCTCTCAACTCAGGTATGATCCTTAAGCCTTGTCTGCTAGTATTTAGGGGGCAGAACAAACTCACACTTTCTACAAATCATTTACACATGAGTATTTCTTGATATAGTTCCATCACATTGCTTTCTTTAAATTTACATGCACAGAGAGACAGAGAGAAAACAGAGAGAGAGAGAGAGTGAGAATGGGTGCACCTGGGCCTTTAGCCACTGTAAACTAACTCCAGATGCATGAGCCACTCTATGCATCTAGCTGTACCTGGGTACTGGAAACTCAAACCCTGATCATTAGGCTTTGCAAACAATCTCCTTAAGAGCTGAGCCATCTCTCCATGTTGCATTTTTATACGTACAACCTCTAATTCAGTCCCCAACTGGTGAAGCCTGTGGGAGTCAGGGCCTTGCTGGAGGAGGTATGTTACCGGAGGCAGACCTTGAAGTTCATTAGTCCAGCCCTACTGGATGTTCACTAGCTAGTGCATTCTTGCTGCTACCTCCAAGTTGATGTGACAGGCTGTCATGCCCAGCCTCTGCTCTGTCATGCTTTTTGCCCCACCATGATGAAGCTTCCCCTAGAGATTATACACTGAAAAAACCCTTTCCTCCTGTAAGCTGCTTTAGGTCGGGTGTTTTGTCCCAGCAAAAAGAAGGTAGCTGCAGCACTTCCCTCCATAAGGTCTTACTGAGTATATATTGGTTGGTATTGTCATAATATTCTACAAGCCACATGAATGGAGTCATACTGACCTGTAGCTCCTTCTGCTTTTCTATGGCTGAGATCATCATGCCCTATTCAGCAACATGGGGTACTGATTTTACCCAAATGTCCACTCCCATCTCTGATGCAATCTGGGATATGTTGTACTTCTCCATTGCCTATTAAGAACAGGAGGAACCCCTGCAGCTCTTACCTCGGATAGGCAATATGAAGAAAGAAGGAATGGCCCTATGGTCATTTAAGAATTTCTTTTTTTATCCTCATGCACAGTACACTGTCTACTATCTTTATCTTTGTGCTTGTCATGGCAACATTTACTCCCAAGTTCCATTTGTGTCTCCCTCAACCCAAAATTTCTATCAAAACCGAATCTTCGGGCTAGAGAGATGGCTTAGTGGTTAAGGCGCCTGCGTCCTAAGCCTAAGAATGTGGGTTCCAATCTCCAGGTCCCACGTTTAGCCAGATGCAAAGTGACGCAAGGGCACGATGCTGCACTTGACCACAAGGGGGCGCACGCATCTGGATTTCGTTCACAGCAGCTGAGAGGCTGCTGGCGCGCCCATTCTCTATCTGTCTTCCTCTCCCTCTCTCTCTCTGTCTCTCTTTCTCTCTGTGTCTCTCTCAAAAAAAAAAAAAAAAAAAACGAATCTTCAAGGTAATGAATGGTTTGTGAGGGTGGGGCCCTGATGAATGGGATTAGTGCCCTCATAAGAGGTGGAAGAGACTGAATCCTTCCCTGTTGTCATTTGAGGTTACAGTGAGAAGACCTTTGACTTTAAAGGAAGTGAGTACTCACCAGATACTGAATCTATTGGCACTTTGATCTTGTACTCCCTAGTTTCTAGAACTATAGGAAATTTTCTGCTGTTCAATTTACACAGTTTGTTGCATTTATATAGAAGTTCCAACAGATGAAGGTATTGACCCACTGAAGGCCATGGGTTTTCATTTAGTATGTGATTTTCTTTCTTTTTTTTTTTTTTAAGGATTAAAAATTTGGATCCCATTTAGCAAGTTATGGTGGGTTTATTCTATAACAATTTTCATATCTGATGATGCAGCGCACATATATGCTGTTCCAGTAATTAATAAAGATTTGCTGATACAGTCTACCAAGTGTGTACAGCCAAGGTCTTCTGATTTTCCCTCCCGTGACTCTCGGACTTGTGAGAGTAAAGACATCATTGAGCTTCCTCACAAGCTTCCTCATGGGATTGGGACCTGTGTGTTTTATGAATGCTGTGGAAGAATTTCTACAAGTGACAAAGGACATCATCCAGCACCCTTCCCGAGCTAATCCTCAGACTGGAGTTTTCCGCATGTCTCTGCCTCTCTGCAGCTTAAGCCCTCACTGAGAAAGAATGTGAAAAATCACTGTCCACTAGACCTCCCATCCAGTTCTGCCCTGCAGCATGCAATTTATTGCTGATAAGTGAGGCACTGTTATCAGTCCACACTCAAAATGCTACTCCATACGTACCTCTTAAATGTATTCTCAATAGCCTACTTCAGCTCTAAAAACTGCAGATATAAGTGGGTTATCAGGCCTCTCTGTCAGAAAGAATGCAAGTTCTTTCTGCAGTTTTGCTACTATAGTATTCCACCCACAACCACCCACCAGCTTCTCTGTGACAAGAAAAGCAATTGGGCTCAGGCATAGGCATGACAGAGGTTGAAAGTCCAGTCTGACCCTGTCAGGATGCTGCCCATCTCTCACTACACAGCCCCTCTTTGTCAAAGCCCAGGCCTGCCTAATTCTACTGTGAGTAAGAAGTCTGGGAAATCTCTACGTATACCCTTACCTCTCCTTAGTTTTCTAGGATGGAAAGGGAAGGGCTGAGGACTGAACTCTCCTGAAATGATGCAGAACAGAAATAGAGTAAGTCACTGGTACCAGAGGAAACAGTTGTCAGAATCGTGAAGTCCTTGCCAACACAACCGTGCCCTTTAAGACACAGCTACATCCAAGGGTCCCCAGTCTCAGTGTACTCAGCATGCCCCTACCTACAAGGAGCTCTTCCACAGCTAAGAACTTGCAACCCCTCATCCTTTTTGTTCTGGTTGCCCTGCCTGAAATATTTCACTGGGCTTCCGTTCCTGGTCCTTTTATATCCCTCAAGTCTCAGGCCATCTCAGAGCCCTTTTGGATATACCTACCTACAGTAGACCCTCATTCCCTCTTGCTTTAAGTTTTAGAGTTGTTTTTTTTTTTAACCTTAATTATTTCCATTTATATACTTGAAGATGGCATCATTTTCCTGAGTCTCTTGAAGCCTTCTGCTCCCTACCAAGCTTTGCTGAATGTGCTTTGGGCTCTCATTTTGCTACCAAGTTACATCTTCTTTCTGATTGTGATAGTCTTCTGCAGTTTCTGACTGGTTATCAGTGCCCTTTCATGTTTTCTAGAATGGTTGTGCATTTTCAAAATATTTTTCTGTGGTTTCCTAAGGTTTTATAGTAAGAAAAGAAGGCGGACATGTGTTTAGTGTCATACAAAACCCCTCTTTTTGTGGGGCCTGACCTTCCATCTTGTTTTAACTAATGCTTTTATCAATTTCTTTTTTCATTTTTGATACTTTCAAACATGTGTATAATATATTTTGATCTTATCCCCACTCCAATCCCTTTTCTTATCCTCTTCCCACTAAAGCTCAATTAGTCTCCATTCTATTCTCATGCCTTTTTGTTTGTTTGATTTATTATTATTAAGTAGAAACTTTGTATGGACACATCATGTGTTGGTACAATCATTCCCTTCTGCCCTGCCCCCATTCCGCTGAGGCCCCTTCTCAGTGGGATTGCTGGTATTCTCCATGGAGTTGTGGGTTATGACTTGTGAAAGCAGCAGTCAGTCTATGTGGAGGGGGAGCAATGTAGACTCATTTTCCCCTCCGTTTTATAGTTGCTGACAATTATGGCTCAAACAAAAGTCACTTTGCAGGTCCACACAGCTAGTAAATTTGGAACACAGAAATGTATCATGATGACAAGGACTACCTCTGGGGATTGGTAAGATTATAAAAGTATCACAAAAGGAGGTTAAGTCCTCATTTTTATTTGTTCAGTCTTTTTAAATATTTTATTTATTTGGGAGATAGAGATAAAGAGAGAGTATGGATATGCCAGGGCCTCCTGCCACTGAGAACAAACACTATATGCTTACACTTTTTGCCTCTGGCTTTACATGGGTGCTGGGGAGTTGAACCGGGGCCAGCAGGCTTTGCAAACAAGAACCTTTAATCACTGATCTGTCTCCACCAGCCCTATTTGTTCACTCCTGATGCCACCTTACCTTGATACCATAGATTCCCCTCAACATATCAATGGGATATGTCCTGAAAAACTCATAATAAGCTGAAATATCACAAGTCAAAAATGTACTTATATCCAGGCATGGTAGCACATGCCTTTCATCTCAGCACTTGGGAGGTAGTGTTAGATGGATCACCCTGAGTCTGAGGCCACCCTGAGACTAGGTAGTGAATTCCAAGTCAGCCTCAGCTAGAGAGTAAGACTCTATGTTTAAAAAACAAAAACAACAACAAAAAAAAATGTACTTAGTCACTCAACCTACAGAACACCAGAGCTTAGCAACAGAACACATACTATATAGCTTTATGGTTATTTGGCCCTCTGAGGTCTGGCTGACCAGAGCTATGGTTCAATTCTGCTGTCTCATGTCACAGAAAGATATTGTACTTCCTTTTTTCCATCCAAGAAAAGGTCAAAAATATAAAGTATAGATTCTGCCTGCCAAGCCTAAGGACCCAGGCTTGATTCTCTAGTACTCATATAAGCCAGATGTAGATGGTGGTACATGGGTCTGGAATTCTTTTGCAGTGGCTAGAGGTCCTGGTGTGCCTGTTCTCTCTCTCTTGTGCGCACACTCAAATAAATAAATAAATAAAGTGTAGTTTCTTCTGAATGTGCATTTCTTTTATACCATCATAAGTCAAAAGCTCCTAAGTAGACCCTTAGTTGATTATTAAATATGGTATATATGTATCAGATGATCTTACTGTACCCCATTACAATGGTTCAAAATAAAATGTCCCCCATAGCTTGGAGTGTTTGGATTAAGACTCATACTCAATCTCTGCTTGTGGAACCTTTGAAGGTGGAGGCTTTCTGGAGGAAGTGTGTCACTGGAGGTGGACCTTGAGAATTTGTAAACCAACCAGTGCTAATTAGCTCACTTTTGTTACTTCCTCCCTGGGTGATATGCAATCTGTGAGCCAGCTTCCTCCTTTTACCATGGTTTTCCTACCACGAGGAAACGTCTAGAAACTATAAACCAAACTGAACCTTTTCCTCCTATAAGCTCTTTCTGGTCATGTGTTTTGTCTCACTGCTATGCACATATATAATAATGTATAATATAATACAATATTTGTTAAATTAATAAAATTAAAATTGTATGTAAAGCCATTTTAAGCTTGAGACTTTCTGTGCAGGGTTAGCTGCACTTTCAGTGCAAAAAAATTAGACATGGTCTTGCAGATGTAACAAGGAGGTTCAATTTTCCAATATTCTTTTTATAGAAGACTATATTTCATTAAAAATATTTCCTCTTATGAGGATTACTCAAATCTAAAGACCAGCTTTGCACATATATCAGCATTGCATGCTATATTATGAGGGAACAGAGTAGAGAGAGATAAGAAACTTGGGAATTAAATAGATCCATTTCTTACAAGCTGTCTGATCTTGGGTTTTATAAAGTAAGGATTTTAATTGCTGTTTTTCCTGGTTAGAAATAATGCATGACAGGCTGTCATTTATTGACTCAGCTACTACAAACATCAGTGGGATGGTCTCTCAATAAAATAACACACACACCTCTAGTTTGAGCAGGATTTCTCACCACCCTGAATTTTGTTTTGGAACAAAAGATCCTTTTGCTTTCTGAACTTCTCACACATAACTCCACCTTCAGTAATTTTGCCCTTTGATCCTATACTTGGTTTCTGCTTCCCTTGACACTTGCATCTCTTGCCTCTTGGAAGCTTAGATTCCTATATGAGAGCAGCAAGTTTTCCAAACCCAATTAATAAACGTGAGTTAATTGTTGCTAATCCTAAGGAAATACTAAGAAAAAACACCCACCTTCTTCCCTTCAACAAAACCCACTATAAACAAGGCTTGCCTCATTTCACTCAACAAATGTATTGTGAGGAGTTGAACACATGGAAGCAGCAAAAGAAAAGGAAGCTATGGAGAATGTTTTCATGAGAAGAAATGACAAAACTTATAGAGGATATTGAGAATGCAAGTCCTTGAACTGAGACTGATTGGGAGAAAATATGAAAAGATTGTCTGCCTGAATAATAGAGTAACTAGCGACCTTGAACACAGAAGGAGTATGGAATAGGAGTGAAACAATGAAGTCTTTTTAGAACAGAGAATAATAGTCATAAGAGGCAATTTTTAAATGAAAGACAGGATGCTCTATAATAGAAGTATTGGAGGCCTGAACCACCTTATAATTCATAGAGAGGAACACCAGTGGCCTTGCCTAGCAGCCCCCAGCTAAAAGAAGGGAGAGCAGCTTGAAACAAGATTATTAATTTCCTTGGAATGAGGCCAGAAATGACATCTTCTTGCAAAGCTTGGCCAGATTCTTACAGGATCACTTTGAACAATAAAATCTAGTGAATGTTTGAAAACAAAAGCCAAGGCACATCTGGTTACACCAACAGGATGCAGAGTTGTTCGCTCCTTAAAACAAAAACACTGTGGCACTCTGTCTTCCATGCCTTTGTAATATTTTCCTTGATTAATAAAGAAGTTTTTGTCCAATTTTAGGGACAATAAATTGATTGTGAAAACCTAAATGACATCAGGGAACAAGTGATGATTTTTTTTCAGGCCTCGATTCAAATGTAACTTAGGAGATAATGGTGAACTTTTATGATTTCTCTCTACCCAGCATCCTTCTTTGGCTTCTGCCCTTGCTCTATACCTTTGAGGAGCTAGCCCTGCCCTTTTTTTCTCAGACATTTTATTGGGATGGCCAGACAGAAGTCTCTCCATCCAGTGGTCTCCAACTCGTCTCCCCTTTCTGTCTCCTGAACATGATTTCTTTAAGTTACAGACTGAGGACTTTGAAGATGCTTCAACAGTGGTGCATGACAGGGCCTGTGCAGAGGGGATAGGACTCTGGTGGAAGGCTAATGAGGTGACCTATGCAGTTTGTCTTGCAGCTCCCAGTCTGTGACCCTACGATTCAATTTCATAGTGACTGACACATTAAAAGTAGATCCACTATGTGAGGTGCGGAGTGCTTCCTCTTCTCATCCTCTTTCTCCTCCTCCTTCCTTCCTCCTAATCTGTCTTTTCTTGGTCCTACAGTTTTACGTATAACTGACAAAAATATTTGTGTATATGTATGGTGTATGGTGGGTGTTTTGATTCATAAATATACTATGAAGTACTTAAATTAATCTAATTAACATGTCTATCAACTTGCATAACATTTTACAGTGAAAACATTTAATATTTTCTCTCTTAGCACTTTTCCAATATCCTATGCATCATTATTAGTTTTAATCATCAGCTATCCATTAGAACCTCTACATCTTACCTAACTGAAGCTTTGTACTCGTTGACCAATATCTTCCAAAAAGCACCCTCAGTTCCTGGAACCATTACCATACCTTTTACATCTGTGTGCCTGATTTACTAACACTCCACATACAAGTCAAATGATGAGGGTGTTGAATTTTTGTGCCTGGCTTATTTTACTTAGCACAGTAGTCTCTGGTTCATCCATGTTGTAAATGACAGAATGTCCTTCTTTTTAAAGGTTAGTTTTTCATGATGTGTCTGTATATATAAGCATATATCACATTTTATTTATGCTTCAACTGATTGATAGACACATATGTGATTTCACATATTTGCTATTGTGAATAATGCTACAATAAACATGTAGTGCAAGTTTCTCTTTGATGTGCAGAATTCATTTCCTTTGGAAATACCATATCATAAAATAATTCAGTTTTTAATTTTTTGAGGAACCTCTACACTGTTTTCCATAGTGACTATACTAATTCATATTCCTGCCAACACAGTATAGAAATGTTTTTTTCTCTCCACAAAATACGATATTTTTAAATTTATTTGAGTGAGAGAGAAGGAAAGAGAGAGAGGGAGAGAGAAAGAGAATGGGGGCACCAGGGCCTTCAGCCACTGCAAACAAACTCCAGACATGTGTGCCCCCTTGTACATATGTGTGACATTGCATGCTTGTGTCATTGTGCATCTGGCTTACGTGGGAACTGGAGATTCAAACAAGAGTTCTTGGGCTTCACAGGCAAGCACCTTAAACACTAAGCCATTTCTCCAGCCTCACAAAATAGAATTTTTATATTTCTTGTAGCCTTCAAAGTCACTGGACTCAACTATTAATTTTAGGAAAGTTCTTTTTAATAAAAAATTAGGATTTCCTATAGGTATTATTATATCATCTCATAGATAATTTTGTTTCTTTCTTTTTGATATTTGCCTACTTTTTTTCTATTCTTGCTTTGGCAAGACTGTCCAGCACTATGTTGAAGAAGAATGGAAAGAGCAGGCACCCTATTTTCCAAGTTGAGGAAGTTTCCCTCTTCTTCTAGTTTTCTAATTGGTTTTTTTTTCAGAGTTCAAAACTTAAACATCATATTTATTTAGAAAATATATTTTATTAGACCAGATTTCTTGGTTTTACTTGAGAACTTTATTGTATGAGCATATTGCATAAACCCATCTGGCTTAAATCATGAATGAATGTTGAATTTTATCAAGTTATTTTTCTGCATCAATTGATATGATCATGATTTTCTTCCACTTTTAATATCATCAATGATAATTATTGATTTTCAAATACCACACTACTTTGGCATCCCTATAGCAAAACGCAGTGAATGATTTTTTTTGTTATCTTGGTGAATTCTAGTTGTTATTTTAGTGCTACTTTCATGAGGACTATTGGGCTGCAATCTTTCTAGGGACTTTTTTTCCCTCTGAGTTGGGCATCAGGTTAATATCATCCACCTAAGGTGAGCTGAAAACTGATCCTTCCTTTTTCAGGAGGAAATTTTCAGAATTGGAATAAATTTCTCTTTATATGTTTGATAGAATTTTCCTGTCAAGCAACGTGAGTTAGGCAGTTTCTTTCTTGAAAGATTCTCAATTATCATTTAAAATTTAAAATAGTTGCACAAGTCTTCAAATTCCTTCATATGAATGAACCTTGTGTTTTGTAAAATATTGGCCATTTTATCAAAGTTGTAAAAATTTCTGGGTGTGAAGTTGTCCACAGTAATTCTCTATGTTCCTTTGGATGTCAGCAGGATCTGAAATTACATATGTTGTTTCACTCCTGATGTAGGTAACTACATCTTCTTCCTTTTTCCTTGTTAGAGATTTGCCTGTTATCAATCTTCATAAAAAATCAGGTTTTAGTTTCATTGATCTCTATATGATTTTCTCTTTTCTATTTCATTGATTTCTGTTGTTTATTATTTCTTTCTCACTTGCTTTAGTTTAATTTTTCTCTTATTTCTCTAAATCCTGAAGATGGGATAACTATATTTCTTAAAATTGCTTTTTGTTTGTTTGGTTGGTTGGTTGTTTTTGTTTGTTTGTTTGAGGTAGGGTTTCACTCTAGCCCTGTGGATCTGGAATTCACTATGTAGTCTCAGGGTGGCGTCGAACTCACAGTGATCCTCCTACCTCAGCCTCCCAAGGGCTGGGATTAAAGGCATGCATCACCATACCAGGCTAAAATTACTTTTTAAACACTAAATTACATGGATATCCTAGATTATGTTATTAAATGTTCTATTAAACTATTTTTATATTTTTTGAATAATGCAAAATAGTAATATTGTTACTTTAACACACAGCTAGAATTTTACTGTCTATTATAATTTCTACATTTTATTCATAAAAATGAAATTAAAAAATTAATCTAGAGCTCAATGTTGTATATATACTTTAATACTTTTTATTTTTTCTTTCTTTTTTGAGATGCTGGTGACCGAACCCAGGTCCTTGAGCATACTAGGCAAACACTCTAACAGTAAGCTATAGCCCCAAGCAACTCTATAACATTTTTGAATTTGAATTATTCCAGAAAAAAAGAGATTGAGAATATTTCTAATATTTTCCTAAAGCACAAGAAGTTAAACAATTAGGAATTATCTGGATTCTGAGGCTTTTAGTCAAATCTAGATAATAATAACAACAACAAAAAAAAAAACCTGTCACTAGATGCTAGTAGCTCAACTCAGAACTTTGCACAGTATACTTCCAAGTGCTGAACTACAACAACATCCCATGTTGATAAATCTTTTCTTTCTCTTTGATTTTTTTCTATTGTTTGGGTTCTTTCCAGATATTTATGTTTTCTTAGATAAATCTTGGTAATTTATATTTTCTGCGGAACTTACTAATACAGTAATACGATATTAATATTATATGGATTTTTCATAAGATGAATACACTTTTAGAGTATAGCTCAATAAATGTTTCTATATTATACAATTATGGATATTCAAATCCATACAAAGATACATAATGCTTCTAAAAGTCATTCCAAAAAATTGCCACAGCCTGCCAACCAATAAATGCCTATACCATCCCTGTAATCAAGTGTTTAGACTTCTAGCAACAGACTGTTTTGAAAATATTGTTATGATTGTGATGGGAAGAGAATTACAAAAACATTCAGACAGGCTTCTATTTTGACTCCAGGCCCTTCAGCAGACAAGATGTCCATACATCACCCCTCAAACTTAAGTCCACTTGTTCTGTGATTCATGTGTTTAAAAATCCAACTCCTTTGGGAACTTGAACACAAGGAGGAACTGAATTGTAATGGTGGCCGGCACTTTATGGTCAGATTTTGTGACAGTCCTCAAGGCTACTTACCATACTCCCTTCCCTGAACATTCTTCTAACTTCTGCTAGTGGCATCTAAAATATACCTGATCTTATTAAAGTCATAATGGCCAACAAAAAGGTTATGCATGGAATAAAACGTTCTCTGGGAATTTCAGTGCTGTTTGATATTGTTTGTTCTGCCATTATTAGAACATCTAAAATAAGTCATAGTCCTATCCCTTCTTCTTTAGATCAACTACCAAAATGATGCTAAGGGAAAAAAAAAAAAAAACCTTCCATTTTAATGAGCAAGACTCATACCAAGTGAGACCATGGTTTGGAATCTATAGCCATAGTGTGTGTGTGTGTGTGTGTGTGTGTGTGTGTCTGTGTGTGTGTGTCTGTGTGTCTGTGTGTGTGTGTCTGTGTGTTTTCAGAGAACTTGGGGTACTACTAGTTTTCTTAACAGCCCTCTCCAAAAATTGTCCCTAATCCATCTTCCTCCAAGCTTTCAGTTTTTCTTGTATTCAACTGGGGAAATCTGTCTCCTGGCTTCTCTTTG
Source organism: Orientallactaga sibirica (assembly GCA_036365145.1). Taxonomy (NCBI): domain Eukaryota; kingdom Metazoa; phylum Chordata; class Mammalia; order Rodentia; family Dipodidae; genus Orientallactaga; species Orientallactaga sibirica. The sequence continues at coordinate 30,084,169 of JAEOAD010000009.1, forward strand.
GCTGGTGATGATATATGGGCTTTCAAAGCACCGGCTGCTTTTCTATTTGTTTTATCTAGCTTGTTTTTCATATTTCAGAACTTTTTCAAAAATTTTGTGCACCACTCCACTTCCCAAAGCTGTCACAGGCTTTTTGTCTATATTTGGTTTTGAACTTTAATACACTTTTAGGATTTTGATGAAAAAAAAAAAAAAGAGGTAACTGTGTTGATTTAATTTACAGACTTCACCTGGAAATTTGACATGAATGTATTTCAAAATACTAAAAGGGCCTCCAAAGAAAATGATTCATTAGTAGTAATTAGTTTAATGTAGTCAGAGCTTTCCGGAAAATGCTTGGCTCTTGGTCCTTTTGAATTTAGGACAGAGAATCTAATTAGATCTCTTCTGATCAAAGCAGCTAAACAACTTGTAGAATGGGTAGTATAAAGGCGTTGATCTATATTTATCATACTTTTAGGACCTTTAAGAACTTTCTAGAGGAAGAAGGTTTGATTCAAATCTTCAGTTTCAGTACCTAAAACCTACCAAAATAGGCAATTTCTTACTTTGTATCAAGGTTCATGTTGTCCTTGATTTTCACACCACAAAAGATTAAAGATAATAGTACCAATTATGATATTTACAAAGGGCCCTTCCTGAGGATGATCCGCCACTGGTATTGTGTGATATAAAGACTTTGAGAAATAGCTTTGATAATTTGCACTCATTAACAGGAGAATGCAGGAGATTAAAGGTAGCAAGGGTGAATAGCCCCTCATTTTTGCAAAACTTGTGCAATCTTTTATGCACCTACTAAAGCCATTATTATGTAATAATAAAAAAGAGGTGTGCTGCCTACATGAACTCAGAGAGGGAATAAAGACACAAGGAGCTATTTTCTCTCAAGAGAACTGTAGTGTCATAGATTAAAGGTGGAAAGGCAGCCATCATTTAAAGCAGCTCACATCTCCAAAGGATATTTATTCACAAATTGATTAGAGTTGGAAATGAAAATGATTTAGTTGGTGGGAACATTACAGCAGCCCTTTAAAGTGTGATGGAAAAGATGAAAAGGAGATTCACTTACCCTTTCCTTAGCATGCAGACGAGATCAAAAGGACCAGCGTCCCATTGATAGACCTAATGAGACTGGGCTTCTATTTAGCACTTCAGTTATTTCCAGTGCTTGGGAGGCATGTTCTGTCTGCAGCCCCTGTGTACCACATTGCTGGAGGCAGAGCTCCATTTCGTGAATCTTTGGGGGGCTGTTTGATTGGGTTTTCCAAAATTGTAATGGAAATCGGTTGATACTTATCCAGATAACACCCTTGATCCTTCCCTAAAGACTTGTTTTGTCTTCACTGTTAACCATCACAGCCTCAATAATATCTTCCACTTTTCACTTTCTATTCCACTTCCCATGAAATGTACCAGCAAAACTGGCTACATCAGAGACTAACCACATCTCTCACACTCTATTTGTTGTCCCTACTTGCATTGCTATTAGTAATCAGGAACTGAGGACTCTGCACCATAAAGCCAAGCAATGATACCAGTTAATGTGCTAATAAATTGATAGCCAATAAGAGTGTTCATTCCTGTATGGAATTAAAAGGAAGAATATGTTCAGGAGACTCTGAGCTCATGACACCTTAAAAAAATGACCATAGTACCACACTGACAGTAAGTTTAAACATTGACTTTTCATATTAAGTTGACAGCCACCATTAAATGATTATATGCAAAGGAGTTTCTCAATCTGAAGGGTGCTCTTGCTGCATAGGGTCTTAACACTTCCTGAGCAGGATGCTATATAGACTGTAGACGTCAGAGTCTCTGTCTGGTAGATAATACCTATGAGATAGCATCTGTGACCTAGATAACACTGTAAATATTTGGATAGACTTTGAGGTATATCCCAACTTTCTGTTTCTGACTATTTTTAATCTCCTTTTACAGTAACAGTATACTGTTAACTGTTATGATATCTAGCTAGGCAATTCTTCATTTTTCTTCTATGAATATTCTAGTTTATACACTGACTTTTTTAGAAAGAAAAAAAGAGGGAGTCAGGAGAATGGGCACACCATGGGCCTCCAGCCACTGCAAATAAACTCCAGACACATGTGCCACCTTGTGCATCGGGCTTACATGGGTCCTGGGGAATCAAACTAAGGTCCTTTGGCTGTACAGTCAAGTATCTTAACAACTAAGCCATCTCTCCAGCCCTATGCATTGACTTTCTAGACAGAATTTAGTTGAAATTTTACTAGCTTTACATGGGATTTATAGGTTAAATGAGGATGGTTAGTATTTCTTGATTTTTACTATTTTATGTATCTATGATTCAGCCAAGTTAAACCATAGAATCTCAGACTTGAATAGATTCCATACAACTTCATCTTTCTAACTATATCACACTCTCTGCCCATAGTACACACAAGACCATGGCTGATTATTCATTCATGTGCCCAAGTATATCTATGTCATATCTCTGCTATTACAGTTATTGCACTACTAGGCATTATTTATGAAATGGCTGTCTCCTCTCCTATATGGTGACCTTTTGAATGGTATAAATAACATATACTCTGAGATGTAGATTATTTAAACCAAATGGTTATCCAGTTGTCACAATATCAAACCCCTTTCCCCCAATTTAAAGAGTTTATGTGGGGCTGGAGAGATGGCTTACTGGTTAAGCACTTGCCTGTGAAGCCTAGGATCCCAGTTTGAGGCTTGATTCCCCAGGACCCACATAAGCCAGATACACAAGGTGGCACTTATATCTGGAGTTTGTTTGCAGTGGCTGGAGGCCCTAGCATGCTCATTCTCTCTCTCTCTCTCTCTCTTTCTCTCTCTCCCTCTCTCCCTCTCTCAAATACATAAATAAAAATAAAAAATAAAATAATGTTTAAAAGAGTTTATTTAATAACATCAAGTTTCATATAATTTGGGTCTACTTCTATTTTATGTATCTATGATTCAGCAAAGTTAAACCATAGAATCTCAGACTTGAATAGATTCCATACAACTTCATATTCCTGGAATATGCCATTTATCTGCCTATGCATGTGCTAATAACACAATATTTTAATCACTGATGTTTTGTACTATGTTCTAAAATAGTTACTCTTCTTTTTCAGAGGTTCCCTATCTTCTAACACTTATTTTTATAGAGCCTTTAGAAACCTTGTTCACTAAAAGAAGTTGCTATCTGAATCCTCCGGGTTATACTGTTGAAGATTCCTATTGAAGAACATGGAATGGCTACTCGTTCAAATATGCAGATGTGAATTTGAAGAGTATTGAATGTTTTAATATGTCTTTGCACTTTGCTAAATATCTTATATTTTCAGTATGCATTGTGAATGTTTTCTTTACTTTCACTACTTCTGAGCTTATATTAGCATATATAGAGGCTATGGATAGTAAGACACTAATTTTATGGCCTACTACCTTAATATTCTTTATCAATTATTATAGTTTCACTGATGTACAATTGTATCATATTCTAATTGTTATAACCCTTCTGGCTTTCTATTACCTAAGTGCATTGTCTGGTACCTTGAACATGGAATTAGACAGCAGTGAGTATGGAGGGCATCCTTGAGCTGTTCCGGGCTTTATCAGAAAAGCACCTAGTATTTTCCCATAAGTTAAGGAGAGTAATAGTCTATATAAATTTATTTAGGATCCATCAATAATAGCTCATAGTTGAAGCCTTAGGATTCCCTGAGAAGTATAAAGAAGAGAGTTAGATGAGAGGAAGCTACAGGTGAATCTTTTGGGATTATAAATTTCTTTTTTAAAAAAATATTTTATTTATTTGAGAGAGAGATAGAGAGAGTGGAAGAGGCAGAGAGAAAGAAAGAATAGGAACACCAGGGCCTCCAGCCACTGCAAACAAACTCCAGATGCATGTGCCCCCTTGTGCATCTGGCTTACATGGGTTCTGGGGAATCAAACCAGGGTCCTTAGGCTTCACAGGCAAATGCCTTAACCCATTTCCCTAGCCCTGGGATCATAAATTCCAAATTAAGTTTTAATTTTAAAGATAGTTACTTTTACCTATTAATTACATCTTTAGAAAATAAATATAGCCTTTCTCAAAATAAAGGTATTTTTATATAGTTCTCTTGACTTTTAATTATATTATTAGTATTTACAATTGCGAGTATTTATAATGTAGTGTATTTCTTTTTGGTTTACTAACAAATTAAGAAATGCAAGCTAGTAGGATCATGAAACAATGGCTTCATGGTAACATAGTGTTGGAGTCTGGGGATTTTTGTTTTCCCCAACTCATAACACTGGCTTTCCTGTACCTGTCTTCTGCTACAAAATCCATCAGTTGAGTCACACAGGAGACAGCGTCTGTACTTTCACTGAAGTACACAGAAAAACAATGCCTGGGTTTTTGTTGTTGTTTTTGTTTACAAAAGCATTTGTTGACAAAGAAAAGGAAAACACTTCAGTGTGTCACCACTTTATTTTCCTCATGTTGCTCCATTATGATTTCACTGTTGCAAGGAAATGAGGGTTTTTCTGATACTGCTTCTCTTTTTGTATCACTTCTGAGTAAGGAGTTTACAGAGATTTCACAAGTATTTATATTAATTAAGTTTAATTTGAAAAATTAAGCAGTAAATCAAATATTGTGAACTTATTTAAATACTGTTGCAAACCACTTTGAATAATTTTCTTAAAAAATCATAAAGCTTTTTTTCTTGTGCTATAAATATCTAGATTTTATGACTTGCTGAGTTTTAATTCTGTTTAACATCTCAAGGTCAATGTACAACATGGGTAAGAGGTTTTTCTGTTAATGACAGTGGTGTAATTCATATTTCTAATAGTTTGTCATTTGGAACTTGTGTTTGCTTCTCTTCCCTTCATACTTGATTAGATCTTCATTCTTTTTGGCTCATATGGTAACTGATGAAGCACTCATCCATGGAGGCAAGGAGAGGGGGGGCTCAGCCATCTCCTTGTTGGCATATGTTTCTATTGTTAGCAACATCTTCAACCATCATTGCCTATTTAATTAAAATCATATAGCATTATCTTTACATTTACTTAACTGCACACACACACACGGCAGTGCTCTGCAGTGGCTTAAAAATAATGAGCAATAGCTTACTCTCAATTTCTTCCAGTTTACAAGTAACACATGACAAGAAATTGATCAAGCAAAGGCACCAGGGTCAATCAAATGGTGGCCCCCTTCTGTTGTGTGCACACCACTAGGAGAGCACATTTTTTAAAACATTTATTGACAATTTGTGCACATGTACATGATGTATTTTGATCATAGTCCCTTCCCATGAAATTCTTTTGCCCATCACCCATCCACTGAGCCCCTTCCTTCCAAATAGTTCATCTCCTATTCTAATGTCCTTTTTGTGCTCTCCTCCATCATACATGATGGAATGTTGATGGGTCCAACATTGAGCAGGTATTTATTTGTACAGGTAACAACAATGACTGTGGGTCATGAATACAGTGACCTTGCCATGTCTGGAAGACAGTGTTCTAAAGTACTCCTCCCCATCCTCTGGCTCCTATACGCTTTTCCACCTCCTCTTCTACAATGTTCCCGGACCCTGGGAAGGAGTGATGTAGATGGCAGAACATATGTTTGAGGGAGATTGACTCTAAATAAGACAGTAATCTGGGGGTATATCTCAGAGTTATAGTACTTGCCTGGCATCTATGATGTCTTGTGTCTGAATCTCAACATTGCAACAAGTAACAGCAAATTATATATATATATTTTAAGATAGTGTTGCTATATAGCCCAGCCTGGCCTCAAAGTTTGTGATCTTCCTGTTCCAGCCTCCAGAATGCTAAGGTTACATGCATGTACCACCCTTCTAGGTAAAAACACACACACACACACACACACACACACACACACAGACTAGTGCTTAGTGCCACCGTAGTGTAAGATTCATCCCAAACCAGAACATTGCAGAAGAGGGGGCACAAAGATTGTAAAAAGCCACAGGGTGGGAAGGAATATCCAGAGGCATTGCCCCTACTACACACACACACACACACACACACACACACACACACAATGACTGGCTGCTGCTCTCACAACTCATAACCCATAACTCCATGGTGAATATCAATAACCCCACTAAAGAGGACCCTCAATGAAATGGGGGCAAGGAGAAGGGGAATGGGACCAGCACATGATTTGCCCAAACAACAAAGTTTCTAATTAACAAAAATTTAAAAATACCCAGAACCAAAAAGAAAGAAATCCCAAACCAAAAATCAGCAGGTAGAAAAAAATAATTGAGACTCGAGCAGAAATTAATGAGATAGAAGCAAACAAAGACATACAAAGAATCAATGAAACAAAGAGTTGATTCTCTGAAAGGATAAACAGGTCGATATTGTTTTGGGTTTTTTTTCAGGTTGATAATTTTTTTTAAAAAAAAAAAAAGTAAGCAAAAGAGGGTGGGAAAGATGGCTTAGTGGTTAAGGCACTTGCCTGCAAAGCCTCAGGACCAGGTTGGATTCCCCAATGCCCACATAAACCACATGCACAAGGTGGCACATGCATCTGGAGTTTGTTTGCAGTGGCTAGAAGCCCTGACATACCCATTCTCTCTATATATCTGCTTCTCTCTATATATCCCTTCCTCCAATAAATTAATAAATAAAATATTTTTTAAAAAACTAAACAAAAGAAATAAGAAAAGAGACAGACCCAAATTAATAAAATTAGAGATGAAAAAGGAGTCTTTGCAATAGATACCAGAGAAATTCAGAAAATCATAACAACATACCTTAAAAACATACTCCACTAAATTGGAAAATCTAAGAAAAGGATGTATTTCTAGATGCATATGACCTTCTAAAATTAAAGCAAAATGAGATAAACCATTTAAGCAGACCGATAACAAGCACTGAGATTGAAGCAGGAAAATATATATATATACATGGCTAAAAAAAAGGCAAGACCCAAATTAATTCACTGGTCAATTTTACTAGGCCTTCAAAAAGAACTATCATCAATGCTTCTCATAAAATGGAAAAGGAAGAAACACAGCCATACCTTTTTTTTTTAATTTATGAAGCCAGTATTATCCTCATACCCAATCCAGACAAAGGCGTAACAACAACAACAAAAAGAAAATTACTAACCAACCTCTCTCATTAACATAGATGCAAAAATTTTCAACAAAATACTGCCAACTGAATAAAGGAGCACGTCGAAAACATCATTTTCCATGAGCAAGTTAGTTTCAGAGGTGCACAGTTAGTTTAACATACACAAATTCATAAATGTAATATACAATATAAATGCACTCAAAGATAAAAATCATTTGATCACCTCAATAGTTGTGGAAAAAAGTATTTGGCAAAATCCATCATTCCTTCATGATACAAGTCCTGAATTTACTTGGAATATAAGAAAACATATCTCAACATTATAAAGTATGGTAGCCAATATTATGCAAATGGGGAAAGCTTCAAAGTATTTCCACTAAAATCAGCAACAAGACAAGGGTGTTTACTTCTTCTGCTCTTATTCAATGTATTAGAAAGTTGAGCTAGAACAATAAGACAATAGAAGCAAATAAAAGGGATATAACTAGGAAAAGTCAAATTATCTTTATTAGCAGATGATAAGATTCTATAATAAGAGATCTTAGAGACTCCCAAAAATGTTAGTTTATAAACACTTTCACCAAAGTATCCAGATAAAAAATTAACACAGAGAAATCGATAGCTTTCCCATATACAAATAATGAACATGCTGTGGAAGAAATCAGGGAAACAATTCCATTCACAATTGCCTAAAAACATACCTGTAATAGGGGCTGGAGAGATGACTCAACAGTTAAGGTGCTTGCCTGCAATGCCTAATGACCCCAGTTTGATTCCTCAGTACACACATAAAGCCAGATGCACATAGTGGCGCATGCATCTGGAGTTCATTTGCAGTGGCTAGAAGCCCTGGTACACCCATTCTCTCTCTGTCCCTCTTTCTCCTTGCAAATAAATAAACAAGCTATTAAAAAAATTTTTCTAAATACTTGGAGTAAACCTAACCAAGGGGTGAAGGATCTCTAAATGAAAACTTTGGAACCCTAAAGAGAAATTGAAAAGTGAAAAGACACGTGTGCTCATGGATGGGAAAAATCAGCATTGTGAAAACATCCGTGTTATCAAAAGCAATCTACAGATTTCATACACTTCCCATAACAATCACTGAAGTAGAAAAAAATCCTAAAATTCATCTGGAAGCACAGAAGACCTCAGATAGTCAAAGCAATGCTAAGCGTAATGAAGGATGAGAAGGAAGAGAAGGAGAAGATGATGATGCATGGAGGTATCACCATACCTAATTTCATGGTATATTATAGAACCATAGTAATAGAAACAGCATAAAATACTGACTATGATCAATGGAACAGAACAAAAGATCCAGATGTAAACCCATGCAGTTACAGTCATCTGATTTTTGACAGAAATGCCAAAAAAAAAAAAAAAAAAAAAACCTCACCAGAGAAAAAGATAGTCTCTTTAACAAATAGTGTTAGGGAAACTGGATATCTATGTGTAGACGAATGAAACTAGATCCTTTTGTGTCTCCATGCACCAGTGACTCCAAATAGATCAAAGAACTCAACATTATACCCAAAACTCAGAGACTGCTAGAGGAAGAAGTAAGAGAAACACTTCAAGAATTACCAGGCACAGTGGTGCACATCTTTAATCCCAGCACTAGGGAGGCAGAGGTAGGTGGATCACCCTGAGTTTGAAAGTACATAGTGAATTCAGGGACCCTACCTCAGAAAATAAATAAATAAATAAATAAATAAATAAATAAATAAATAAATAAATAAATAAATAAGTAAAGTCTTCACATGCATGCATATCATCTCTCTCACACACATAAACACATTCACAAATTTAAAAAAACTGCTAGAGGGAAAATTTGGTAAAAAAAAAAAAACTTCAAAATGAAATATAAGCAACACATTTCTGAAAAGGACTCCAACAGCACAAGCATTAAGGCCAAGAATTGACAAATGGCAGTATTATATGACATTAAAAATCAGGCTGGGGCTGGAAAGGATGCTTAGAGTTTAAGGCGCTTGCCTGTAAAGCCTAAGGACCTGGATTCAATTCCCCAGTACACACATAAGCCAGATGCACAAGGTGGTCATGTGTCTGGAGTTTGTTTGCAGAGGCTAGAGGCCCTGGCATGCCCATTCTTTATCTTCTTCTCTTTCTCTCTCTCAAATAATAAAATAAAATATTTAGTTTTCCTGTTTATTTGTTTTTATTAATTGTGGACATACTAAGTATGAATACCTCATGTGTCAATATCATCCTTTCCCTTGTCCCTGCTCCCATTCCTCTGGGGGCCCTCCTCAGTGGGGTTACAGGTTTTCCCCATGGGATTGTGGGTTATGCATTGTGGGATCAGCAGTCAGTTAATGGCATAGAGGCAGTGCCTCTGGGCATGATGTCCCAACTTGTGGCTCTAAAAATCCTTCTGACCCCCTCTTTCGCAAAATTCCCTGAGCTGTGTTGGATGTGTTTTAATTCTACTTCAGTAATGGGCTCTTGGGAGCCTCTGGATCTCTTCTTTGGTAGGTGTTGAGTGTCCTCAGCGTCTGTCTCCTTCACCCTGGAGCTGATTGTCAGGCTCACCATGGAAACTGCATTCTTGCTCATCTCCCCAATTCCTCTGTGATTTCATCTGGAGTTTGGCTGAAGTATGAGGAGTAGTTTATCTCCTCAGATCTCACTACCATCTGAAAAAGAAGATTCTCCAACAAAGAGTGAAGTCAGCACAGGTTAAATGGAATAAGCATTATTAATTTAGGGAGAATTTGATGGATGTAGTTCCTCTTTTGGCCCAAGATTAGTGGGAGCTTGACATCGGAGAGCATAATTTTTGTCTCCATAGGTCTCTGACATGGTTCCCAATTCCAGATATGGGTTCCTTTCCACTGAGCAGGTATCTCAGCCAGTCAGAAAGCTATTAGTTACCCACCAAGGCTGTGTGCCACTATTGCACTTGTGTGTACATCTTGCCTGGGTGTTTGCTTTTTGTTTTTGTTTTTCGAGGTAGGGTTTCACTCTGGCCCAGGCTGACCTGGAATTAACTATGTAGTCTCATGGTGGCCTCGATCTCACGGCGATCCTCCTACCTCTGCCTCCCAAGTGCTGGGATTAAAGGCATGCGCCACCACACCCGGCTTGGGTGTTTGCTTTTGAGTAGCTTAGACCCCCTGGTTGCTCTGACAGCTGTTGGTCACTTTCCGCCAGTAGCTGATATAGTGCTTTCCAGCACTAGTTGGGCTAACTGTCTGGGGTCTGACTCTCTTCCAGATTCAGGCCAGGTCTCTACATGTTCCATGCTGGAAGCAAATGGTGTCTTCAGCAGTAGGGTCTTACCATTTACCTCAGGTGGGTAATCAAGTGCTTTGACAGAAACCTGTCTTGTTTTGGGGACCTTGTAGGTCTCTCAGACCAACAGCTCATTGTAAGTGGTCACTGCATTCTGGTACTCTAAGTTACAGGCCAGGACCAAAATAATAAAATAAAATTAAATTAAATTAAAATTTAAGGTTAGGCTTCATCCCACCCTCTCCGGGGCCCTTCTTTTCAGGTGCAGCCTCATGCTTTTGTTGAGGGTTCAACCTTTTAGTCTATCTTCAAGGATAAAGGTCTTGAAAATTGTGCTGGAGAAATGGTTCAGCAGTTAATGTATTTGTCTACAAAGCCTAATGACCTGGGTTTGATTTCCCAGCACCCACATAAAGCCAGATAAACAAAGTGGCACATGCTTCTGGAGTTCATTTGCAGTGGCAGGAGGCTCTCTTTGGTGCACCCATATTCATTATTTCTCTCTCTCTCTCTCTCTCTCATCCCTCTGTCTCTCTGCTTGCAAATAAATAAATAAAATATTTTTAAAGCCTTGTGCTAGTCTGGAGAGATGGATCAGTGGTTAAAGGTGCTTGCTTGCAAAGCCTCACTGATGGCCCTGGGTTTGATTGCTTGATACCTGCATAAAACTGGATGCACAAAGTGGTCAACATGCATCTGGAGTTGGTTTACAGTGGCAGGAGGTCCTGGTACACCCAAACTCATTCTCTCTCTCTCTCTTAAATAAATAAATAAGTAAATAAATAAATAAATAAATAATTTTTTTAAAATCTTGTGGGGTTGGAGAGATGGCTTAGCAGTTAAGGCGCTTGCCTGCAAATCCTAAAGACCCATGTTTGACTCTCTAGATCCCACATAAACCAGATGCACAAAGGTGAGGCAAGTGCAAGGTTGCACATGCCCACTAGGTAGCACAAGTGTCTGGAGTTTGATTGCAGTGGCTGAGGCCCTGGCGTGCCAATTCTCTCTTTCTCTCTCTCTCTCTCTCTTTCTCTGTCTTTCTCTTGCTCACTCTCTCCAAAAAATTTTTTTAAAAATATTGTGCACTGCAACAAAGAAAAAAATCATGAGAATGAAAAGACCCCCTATAGAATGAGAAGAAAATCTTTGCCATATACATATCATGTAAGGGATTAATGTCTAGAATATAAAAAAGAACTTCAAAACTCAAACACCAAAACACTCACTCAAAAAATAAATGGATTAATGAACTTAAATAAATAAATAAATAAAATTTTACAAAAAAATTCCAGACATCATAAATGCAGAGTACATGACTCCTCACCTAGTTTCACCAAAACCATTTTGTCAATTTCATTCCTCTACTCCTATCTTCAACTAATTTCCTAGAAACTTAGATATATTTACCATAAGTATAAAATAGACATTTCTAGGAGAAAAAATTAATTTTCAACATAGATTGTCTTTTTCTAAAAAAAATGGTTGGTTTTAGGAAAAGATTAATATTTGTTTAAAAAAAAAACCCTAAAGTTCTTCATCTGAAACTGTCCATAAGTTTCCTGCAGCAGGCAGACAGTGATACCAACTGTGTCAAAGTCTAGTAAACTAGACCTGAATGGCTTCTGGAGGTGATTTTACTAAATTCTGAGACAAGTTTCTTAGCCCTCCGCCCTCTAAAGCCAATGGACAAATGCCTTAACCAGTTACACAAGGCACACCTAAAAACCAAAGTGGAGCTGAGGAGATGGTTCAGTAGGTTAGAGAGACCACTGAGCAAGCCTGAGTTCAATCCCAAGCACCCATGGAAAATGTCGGGCATGATCATGCATGCCTATATCTTCAGCACTAAGACAGGCTGGAGAATGGAGGATTTGGGGGCTCCTTGGTATTCTAATCTCACTAAAAATCAGTAAGCCTCAAGTTCTGTTGTCTCAGATGGAGGACACCCAGAGTCCCTCCTCTGGCTTCCATACATGTGTGCACACATACATGCATTCAACACACACACACACACACACGCCGTGATGATTAATCTCTGATTGCCAACTTGACAGGATATGGAATCACCATGAAAACATATCTCTGTTTATGTCTGTGAGGAATTTTCTAGATTAATTAGTTGAGCTGGAAGGACCCACCCGAACTGTGAGTGGCACCAAATCATGGGATGGGTTCCTTGATTGTATAAAAAGAAGAAAGCAGGGCTGAAGTGATGGCTCGGGGGTTAAAGGTGCTTGCTTGCAAATCCTAAGGGCTCAGATTCAAGTCCCCAGTGCCCACATTAAGCCACATGCACAAAGTGGTACATGTGTCTGGAATTTGTTTGCAGCAGCAACAGGCCCTGGTGGACCTATATTCATCCTGTTCCATTCTCTCTCTCTCTCTCTCTCTCTCTCTGTGTGTGTGTGTGTGTGTGTGTGTGTGTGTGTGTCTTTCTTTGTCTCTTTCCAAACACATAAAAAGTATTTTAAAAAGAAGACAGCAAGCTCTGTTCTGCTCCCTGAATGTTGGACTGACTGTGACAAGTTCCTGCTGTCATGTCTTTTCTGTCATGATGGACTGAACAGGGAATTTTGTCCCCACTTTGAGAAAGTAACTGATACACACACCAAAAAAAAAAAAAAAAAAAAGTGGAGGCTCGGGTCAACACACAGAGGTCACCCTCTTCCTAAAGGTGCCCTCTAATTGGGGAGCCAGTGAGAATCAGCTGTGTAGACAGATCAAATGCCCTCTCCTTCCTCAGGTACCAAAGACCCCTTGAGCTAGCTAAACTAAAGCTGAGGGTTAGTTATAAACCATGAAGCAGGTAATAGAGCCTGAAGTTGATTAGTAGCAAATCCCCAGACACTTCAGGATCCCAACTCCTGCCCATCACATATTCCATTTCCTTTTCTTCCATTTCTTTTCCTTGTAAAAATTAAGCATGCTCATCACCAAATACTGCCACTTCAAAGCTACTGAATTTTACGCCCTCAGTTGAAGGAATCAGTCAAGGTTATCCTAAACCACCAACCAAATGTTCAGGAGCCGAATTCCATATGGTAGCTCTTAGGTCAGAGATGCTACCCCTGGTCAAACCCATCACCATGGGATGGGAAGACATTTGAAACGTGGTTTTCATAACTAGTGCTAGCTAATTCATCTTGATGCAGCCATTTCACAGGAGAAAACGCCTCCACCATTCTTTGATGCTTCTCCCATGATGGGACGGGCAGGAGAACCAATATTTGTTTCTGTCGTATTTCCTTTTCTCCACTTCCATAGCTAACCACCATATGCATATTTTTCATTACCAGTTAGTGATGGCGGCACACCAAGTCATCGTTAATTCTGCTTCTTTCAGACTCTTCTCCTCTTTGTGGTTACCCTGCATGTCTTTGTTCTTCATCACATGTTGATTCGTAACTGAGCTATCAGCAGGTAATATAATTTTGAACTTGTGGGAACCAACAACAGAACCAAGCTCAAATTAGCTTTATTTTAATCACAAAATGGGTAAGAAATACAAATCTGGTTAACCTGAAAAAATTCAGAGAAAGCATCAAATATGTAACTCATGTTATTTCCTGAAAAGAAAAAAAAAGAAAAAATGAGCAGCCAGAAGATGGAAATCTTGTTTTAAATAATTATGATAACAATATAGTACCTATGTTCCACCATCATGTGTGTGATACAGAGAAACAGATGAAGCAGGCATTGCTGGGTTTAGTTCCTTTAGAGTACAAGGACCACTTCACTCAAAATAACTTGGTTATCCTAACTGTTATAATCCATATTTGAGGCTGGGTGTGGTGGCACACGCCTTTAATCCCAGCACTTGGGAGGCAGAGGTGGGAGGATTGCCTGTGAGTTCGAGGCCAGCCTGAGACTACATAGTGAATTCCAGGTCAGCCTGGACTAGAGTGAGACCCTACCTTGAAAAAAAAAAAAAAAAAAAAAGAATCCATATTTGGAGGCACTTGCCCATCTAGAAAGAACTAGAGAACAATCAAAACTCCTGCCTTGGTTGCCCATATTGTACAAAAACAAACAGACCTATGCCCTTGTTCAAGTGAAAGCGGGAATTTATATTTTCTCTCCTTGCCAGAGAATTAACCAGTAACTAAAAGTGTTCAATGCTACTTCAACCAAAAAGGAGGTGGAGAAAGAAAAACTATTTTGTCTATAGACAAATAGAGAAGACAGGGAGAGACTTCAAGAATTCAGAGTATTAAAAGTGATGCAAAGCCCATTTAATGGACACCCCCTGAGGGTTTTTTCCCCCAAGTACTGCAATTGATTGCCATGAGATTATGATGCCATTAAAATTCACTCTGCCCATAAACTAATGCTGCGGAAAATGCTGACGTTTATAGCAGTTCCTACAAGGGACATATTTCAGTGTGAAAGTAAGTCCTAATGTGAGAACTTTATCTCAGTGAAGCAACATCTAGAAAGGGGGAAGGAGGAGGAGGAGGACGAAAGGCTGTCCGGGAGTGCTGTGAGTTTTATTTCTCTCAATAATGGGTGTATGGATGCTAAATTTCAAAGACTTTTTAAAATAAATCTATTGGCCTTTGACAAAATCAATCCAAACCCCATAAACCAAGAAGTCACCCACTTGATATTAATGAGCACACATTTGCATTTATTTGTCTCTTACACTAGACAAACCATTAATTTCGTGTTTATGCTTCCTTTGAAGTCTGAATGCTCATAGATAGATGGCCTCATCGAATCTCCTGCTGCTACATTAATATTTCGCTATAAATGATAAATTTTATCATTTTCCACAACACCCCTTTTTACTTTAAGAAAGCTGTGAAAATACAAGCAATAAGTCTTAAGGTCTGAAAGCACAGCTCTCTTTTTTTAAATACTCTTCTGCAGAGATCATTAAAATAGTGATGTCTTTAGCATCAGGATACCCTTGATGGCTTCTAGGGCTTGAAATCAACATGATGCATAGATCATCAAAGAATCAACCCTTCTTGGGTAAAAGATAGTTCGTTTGGCTAGAGCTGACACCCAGGCCCATTCTTGCCTAGCATTCAGTACCTACATTTCTCTGATAATGTTTTAATTTTCAAATAAGAGTCTAATTCATTGGTTTTAAAATGAAAAGTACTTTGAAAGGTTTTAGGTAGAAACGTTTGTCACCAGCAGGGTGCTTTCACTTGGTTACTTTGTATGGCATAGGAATGGTAAAGAACCAAGCAGGAGGGTCAAGCACTCGAGATGGAATCCATTGAAGGTAAGTGATCAACAGTGCGTTATGCTGTGGAGAGGGTCAGTAATGGCACTGCTATGCTGTGTGATTGAGGATGAAGGATTGGTGAGTGCTGACACAATTTTGAGCTCGGCAGCCATTCTTTCAACAATCTTGGAAGTAGCTGTTACTGTTATGCACAACTTACAGGGAAAGAAACTGAAACTCCAAGGTGTGCTTTGTCAAGCATGCAACTGGCACAGAACTGGAGGTCCGTCTGCCTCTCTTCCACCAAGCTATTCTATTCAGAGCCATCGGGAACTCTTGGGGATGTTCCCATGAATCCTAAAACCTTTGGCTAAGGCCCATACTGATATTTTTAATTGAAAATAAAAATAAAGACAAGACCCAAGACAGGAGTCTCCAGGTGATTCACTTTGGAGATGATTGCCTCAAGTCACCCTGCCTCAGGTGTGTAGAACAAGAATATCTCTTAACTTTTAGTCTAGGACATTCTCTTGACATATAGTCTTCCTTTCTCATCCTTCAAGCAGACTCATGTGTTATGGACAGCTCCACCAACCTGGCCTCACTCACCCAGCTCTCTTAGACATGTTCATTCTCTCTCTCTCTCTCTCTTTCTGTCACCTATAGGGACTTACCATTTGCTTACATGTATATAATGTCTAGCTACAATTCATATTTTATGTCATTTCATTAAAATTAATGTGTAGCATTCTAATATGTCTTATAAATATGCATTCATATCCACTTTTTAGATTAATGTACATGCTCCTTTTGGGAGTAATTTTGGCAAGAATTTTCTTATACAAAAGTCCCCATGATTAAAATGATTCAGTAAAAACCACGATTTTCATTAGCTTTAAAAAAGTACCATAATCAGCTGGGCATGGTGGTGCATGCCTTTAATCCCAGCACTCAGGAGGCAGAAGTAGGAATATCGCCATGAGTTCAAGGCCACCCTGAGAATACAGAGTGAATTTCAGGTCAGCCTGGGCTAGTGTGAGACCCTACCTCAAAAAGGTATCATAATCAAAAGCATTTATATATCATTTTGATGTCAAATAACTGATTTGACTGTTTGGCTTTTTTTTTCATTACTTCTGAGCCAAATTTATGATTAAGGACTGCAATGAAAATTTTAACATGCAAATGTAAGCTTTGTTAGGAAAATATGAAACTGGCCAGAAATGAAAAAGGCAGCTTGTTAGTAAAGTGGCCAAGAAATCCATCTATTTGGTCATAGGAATAAATGTCTCAGGCGTGAGTAGTCTAGAATTGTCCTTTCTGTATCATGATAAGGGATGCAGAACAAGCAAGTAAAAGGTTCGGTCATACTTCTTGACTACAAGGAACATCACAGGAGGGAGCTAGATGCTTCTAGTTAGCTAACTGTAATTTGGGTGGAGAAAACCCACCAGCAGCAAAGGGCACGATAAGAAGATTCTTCATGGATATTTGATCCTCCCCATTTAATCCCACAACTGACCCTTAAGTAGACACTTTACCCCAATTTACGACTAGTCAGTACAGACACTTCTAGACTAAATTGCCAAGAATCTCACATATGCTATGATTCAAATCCAGAATCCACCTCTCCAATACCTCACTGAATGGATTCTTTAGTAATCACAGATGAACCCCAGAACAAACCCTGCTTCAATACACTATATACAGTTTTTGTGATAATACAAAATTTATAATCTCTCAGGTAATCATGGGTACAGCCAAAGCCAACTAGTTCTGGAGACTATAGTAAAGGGTCTGTGGTAGTTTGAATATATGTCCCCCAATATATTCAGTGGTTTATTACTTATAGTTTGCATCTGCAATCACCTTGCTAGAGGCAAGGTCACTGGGGGCCCCGGTCTTAAGGTGTGGTGATGGTTTGAGAGTCCATTGTAAAGATATGCAAATGTGCCTAGCAGGAGTTCCTGAAGTGTGCTGTGTGACCTTTTGGCTGTAGTTTTGCTCTGTGTGCTGTGGTGGCTGGTTGGCTTTGCTCTCTCTGCTTGGCCCTGTGGAGAGCAGGGCGCTTCTCTTGCCTTTATGGAACTTCCCCTGGATCTGTAAGTTTCAATAAATAATATCCCTTCCTCCATAAGTGTGCCTGGTCTGGAAGTTCATCTCAGCGAACCTGAAGCTGTCTGCTACCTGAAGCTGTCTGCTACAGGGTCTATCACATGGCTTCCCTGTTTCCCAGGAAATGGCAGGCTATTGACTACTGGACATGCTATTGTATCCAAATGACCCCGTATTCTGAATGGAAATAGTTCAATTTGAATCATTAATAACTGTTATTTCTTGGAACTGGAGAGAATGCTCAGTGGTTAAGGCACTTGCTTGCAAAGACTAAGAACATGAGTTCGATTCCCCAGTACCCACATAGAACCAGATGCACAAAGTGGTGCATGCATCTGATTTGTTGATTTGCAGTGGCAAGAGGCCCAGGCAACCCACTCTCTCTGTCTCTCTCTCTCTCTTTTCTCTACCTCTGCTTGCACATAAATGAATAGAAAAAAAAATTGTTACCTCTCTAATCAGCTTGGCTCAGCAAACTCTCTGGGGGCAATAAGAATGGAAACTCAGAAACTGGCTAAAAAGCTTTCATCTTTGGTACTTTTGGAGGGCAGCATCTCCATTTTTTTCTATCTTTGAGTAAAGCTATTCCCATCATTTAATAATCCACAAAGACAATTATTCAAGGGCTGGAAAAACCACTTAGCAGTTAAGGCACTTGCCTGCAAAACCAAAGGACCCAGGTAAGCCAGATGCACAAGGGGGCTCATGCATCTGGAGTTCATTTGCAGTGGCTGGAGGCCCTGGCATGCGCTCTCCCTCTCTCTCTCTTTCTCTCTCTCTCTCTCTTTCCCCTGCATATTTCTGTATCTGTTTGAAATAAAAAGAAAAAAAGAAAAAGAAATTATTCAAGAAGATAATAGTTATGCTACAGGGTGGAAAAATCAAGACTCTTCCAAGGGAAGGGAGGATGGTAGGATGTAAACTATAGCTTAAAACATAGGAAAAAATCAGGTCTTACTGTTCTTTTATAGTGATCTATTTTATTCCCACTTGACTTTGAAGATAGTAGATAAAACTGTTGCATCAAAACCTAGAACTACAGTGTTTAAACCAGTTACCAAGGTCATGTTGTCATGCTTGTCTCCCAGTTGTTTCCTTGATGCTGGTCACATGACCATAGTCCCTTTGTGGCCAGACTACCAAGAACAACCTTGAACAAGTGAGTATCTAGAAAAATAAAACAGAATACAGAACATCATGGGGTCTTTATGCTGCTGTCTAACAGATATAAAATTAAAAGAAAACAAGCTGTAAGAGAACAAACATTTTACAATAGACAATAAAGACTTGAAATAATTAGCACAGATAAGCCTTGACAATGGCATTGGGCT
The DNA here is from genome assembly GCA_036365145.1 of Orientallactaga sibirica. Classification (NCBI taxonomy): domain Eukaryota; kingdom Metazoa; phylum Chordata; class Mammalia; order Rodentia; family Dipodidae; genus Orientallactaga; species Orientallactaga sibirica. Next base: position 30,103,159 of record JAEOAD010000009.1, read on the forward strand.
TTCCACAAAATACTGAGGCATACAGAGTCAGTTTGACTCCACGGCTAAGAAATGTCTCCTTAAGGAGAAAGGAGTTGTGGGCTTCAGGGGGTGACTAGTAGGGAAGTGACCTTGTGTTGGTTTAAATGTAAAAAATGTCCCCCCATAGACTCATGTGCCTGAATACTTAATCCCCAGATGTGTGTGCTGTTCAGGAAGGTTGTGAAAGCTTTAGGAGGTAGATCGTTGCTGGAGGAAGCATGTCAGTGAGAACCATCTGGAATGTGTGATCACCCAGCCCCCTTTGCCATACACTCTCTACTTCCTCCATGCTGATGGGAAGATGTGACACAAACTTCCTACTCAGGCCTGTCATGTCTTCTCCACCATGAAGGTCACTTCTCCTTGAACCAGTAAGCTAAAAGAAAACCCTTTCCATCCTTAAGCTGCCTCTGGTTGGGAATTTTTTTGTCCCAGGTGAGTCCCGCCCTCAGCCATTAACAAGTCATGCCTATTGACCCAGAAACACAAGCCCTCGATGCTCCTTCTCTGTGGCTCCAGTATTGAGACAGTCACCTCACCTACATTTCTCCTGCCTCATTAATAGTATGATTAAAGACATGCATGATCTGGGTGCGGGGAGGGGGCGGGTCTTTGCTTTGTTTCCCCCATCTGCTCTCTGCTTTTCCATTTCCAGTTTTCCATTGGATTTCTGATTCTGGACCCAAGGCTACAATTTTTCAACTTGCTTTAATCTGTTCACTTCAAAGAGAGGAATAAAGGAAAGAATGTGGAAAACAAATTTTTATTTTTCTAAAGAAAGCAATGTTAACACACAGGGCTCAGTGGATACACCGGAGACAACATTTTTTTGTTGTTGTTGTGTCACAATAACCCCCAGGAAGTCCGTGCCATCCTGTTGGACAAGGTTGCAGAAGGGGTCCATTGTGTGGGATCTGAGTGATTGTGTCAGCTACTGCCGCCAGAGCCTGTTCTGTGTGCAGAATGGCACCCATTGTTGCCCACGTTGCTAGAAGGACTCTGGCTCACCAATGGAAAACACTTGCTCTTGCAGTCCCCTAACCTCTTCTTTGCCATCTGAATCTCCCGTTATGGATATAATCCAGACCTCTGGCATTCGAGGTCCTCTTTCCCTGTACTTCTGAAACAAAAGCTATTATACTGCACCATGAAAGCATGGACACTGAGAAACAGAGCAGCCCGGAAGACCAGCCTACCAGGTGGGGTCTGAGCTCCACTTAAAGTTTAAAACTCGAGGAAAACAAAACACTTCCGATTAAAAATGGGCTTTCATGCTTTTGTGCACACACATGCATGTATTCATCAGAACATTTCATCCAAAGGCTCATGACAAAAGCGAGTGACCTGTCCTTGCTTTCAGAAGCCAAGAGAAGTGTAGCTGGAGGAAGGGCAGAAAATAAGGAAGCCTCATCTTGCTAGATAAAGCTCATTCTAATTAATGGGCTCCAACACTGTGCAGGAAGGAAGAGGGTGTCTTCTAATGACAGGCAGATAATATAATGTGCTTCCTGCCTGCAAACAAATGAAAGATGCAACCAAATGTTATTACAGCCTCCCATCCCTTTAGGAGAGAAACATCAGAAAGCAGGTGGTGCTTTATTCCCATTGGGGAAATGTCAGTGCTCACCCAAAATGCCAAAGGCACTCACCTTGGCCAAGTGGTAGATGAACTAGGTTTGTCATTTTACTTTCTGAGGCACCCAAGGGTGTTTTGAAAACTTGGATATGAGGAGGAAACTGAACAGTGCATTTACCAAGTTTAACGTGAACTTAGGAAATCATAGGAGGTTCACCCTGGCTTTTGGCATCACACAATCCATACACGTTACCTGGAGAGAATACATGTGACATTCTCTTATAGTTTTCCAAAATAAAACAGCTAATGGCTTTCTCTAATTACCCATCCTTATACCAGTTTCACCTTTATTGCTTTCCTTATACTGCCCTTCTGCCTGAGATTCTTTCCTGCCTTCCCCTCATCATCTATACAGCTCCCACTCAACTCTTCACAACTGAGTTGGGACTACCACCCTTTCAGACAACTCCAAGAATGGGCAGGGTATACTTTTTCCACAGGTTTTGCCCTAATCCTATCAAAACTATTAACAGATTGTGTTGTAACTTCCCTGTGCAATTGGGAATTTTTGCCTCATTTCACTGCTATAGTGCTAACATTACAAATAAAATCCAACAGAAAAAGGTCCATATTGGGTAAACATCTGAAAAGTGGATGACTTATGACCAGAAAGTTTTTCTTACTTCAGTGTTAAATCACTTTATGCTATCATTTAAAGCCAAAATAATTCACTTTTTTTTCTTTCTCAGGATTAGAGAGTGTCCTCTTCATAGGCTGAAGAATGTGATAGACTCCAGTGAGGGTCTGAAGATCTCCCTTTGATAACCACAAGCTAAACTTGTCTTTCACAAGCAAAACACAAATCAAGGATCTACGAAGACCTCCAGGTTCATGAGAGTTGGTTTCTAATCATGAGAACAAAACCAGTGGCCATTCCTCCTGCTGCCAGCAGAGAGTATGAGTCCAGAAGGAATCCCTGCAACTAGAATTGGTCTAAAGAAATGAGGATGTAAATGGAAATGAAGGCAGAGCATAGAACTCGAGTCAGTCTGTGGGTGAGAACCACACTTTAGCTGACAGTGATGCATAACAAAAAGCAGCAAAGAGAGAATAGATTTATGCAGGCTTCCTGCCTGCCATGTGGTAAGACAACTCCATATTTGGCATGAGTCCTGGCGCTACTAGTTGTATTTGGCATGAGTCCTGGCGCTACTAGTTGTACAATCTGCGCATGGTCATGACGAGCTTGTTCTCAGCCTATCCCGAGGCATATGCTTGTGGTGTCAATCCTGCAGCCAATCACTTGTGTGCACATAGGCTTGAATAGCATAAAAGTTGCAGCAAGGTGTGCTCGGGGCCCTCCGCCATCAGCTCATCTGTTAACCAAGTGCTCTCCAATAAAGTGTGCTACAAGAAGGATCTTCGTTTGTGGCCGTTCCTTTCCTGCTGGTTGGGAAGGGTCGCCGCAAAGTGGTGCCGAAAGCCCGGGACGCCGGACCTTTCAAAGACACCCGGCGGAGGGCCGAAGAGGATTCAGAACTTGACACACGGAGAGGTAGACGTCGGTAAGTCATCCCCGGCTTTGTTCTCTGATGGATTTTCGACTGACCCTGGCTTTCCTCGCCTGTTTTTGCCTGTTTTGTTTGGGGTTTTATCTCTGCTTCTGTCTATTTATGCTCATCATGGGCACTCGCAGAGAGCGGCTCTGTGGCCATTGAACACTTTTCTGGGCTGATTAAAGCTCTATTGAAACAACGTGATATTCAGATTTCTACAGTAACCATCAGACGGATTCTTAGAGATATGGATTCAACAGCCCCTTGGTTTGCGGCTTCAGGATCCCTTACACTCCCCTCCTGGGAGAAGTTGGGGCGTGTCCTACGACAGGCAGAACAGGAAGGAAGTTTAGGGAAGGGCACATTACCGTTTTGGCGACTGGTTCATTTTTGTCTCAATAGCGGTAAACATGCGGAAATAATTGGGGAGGGGCAAGGAGCTTTAGCCCAACATCAGGACAGTCTTTCAGAGTCAGATACTAGCGGGGACTCACATGCTAGGCCTAGGAAGAAACAAAAGGGAAAAATAGGATCCAGTCAAAAAAGAGACAAAAAAAGGAAAAAAGTCTAAAGGAAAAACTTGAGGAGATAGGCGAGGCTCATTCATGCCCGCCCCCTCGGAAGGGGCAGAGAGGCCCCGGAGGATCGTATCCTCCATTAGAGGAGACTTTAAATGTTTTGCCTCCTCATTTAAATAAAAACTCCGTCCCAAACTTCAACATCTCTTGTTCTTTTTCTTCCTCTCATTTTTGTTTCCGACAGACCGCTTCTGCGGTGCCGCTTATTTTTGTCCTGCCCCATTTGAATGGGGGCGCCATCTTAGAAGCACCACGTGGGCAAACCTAAAAAAGAAACTCACCACGTGGGTAGACCTAAAAAGATGCTTATGTTGTACTCATATATATTACTATTAAACAAAAAAAAACCTCCATGGCTCATTTTTGGAACAAAACTTTTGTTTTAGCCACATGGATTAATTCAGTCCTCCTTGCCTTAATTGCCAACCTTAAAGGCTTTTCCAGGGAAAAGTTCATTTTTGCCCTTAAAAACTGTAAAAAAAAACTAAAACTGACTTTTAAAATCTCCTTTCTCCCAAGGTCGCCACCCAAGCCGCCACCAGGCAGCTATCTTTTCAGCTCTTTTCAGCCCCTAACTACTGCCTAAGGCAAATGTGCTCAAAGCCCTGGTGAAGGACAGCTCCTCCATGTAGCTTTCTGTGAATGTAAACTATGATCAAATACAAACCGAGGTTAACTTTTCTCACTGGCGTGGAACACAAGTCACTGGTCCACAAAACAAGGCTCCACCGCACATTCCGGAGGGGGACAATCAGGGCTGACATGGGACAACTCCAGCCCGGCCCGAGCACTGCCCCGAGCCTCACTGGCTGCGCCGCCCGCACCTCCAGGCGTCATTTTTGGTCACTTTTGTCAACTTGCTTTAAAAATATCTTAGAAATGGGCAGGCGGTCCGCCATGAGGCCATGAGGCGAGCCGCTGCCGTCTCCACCCCTTTGCCTCTAGACGCCCTCTATGCTCTTAACTAAGTGTCCCACGGGGCCCAAAGTATTTACTTTTAAAAATTAAAAACAGCTGGAGACATTCATATTGCCCTGCTAGAGGTAAAAATCCTATTTTTCAAGTCTATATGGCTATATCCTACACACCATTGTCCCACCCTTCGCTGCCTTCCCATTAACATAAAGATAAAAAATGGCTTAATTGTTAAACACTTGCCTGTAGAGCCTAAGGACCCTGATTCGAGGCTCAATTCTCCAGTACCCATGTAAACAGTGGCTGGAGGCAGATGATGAGAGTAGTTCAGAATCTAAATCACAACAGGAGGAGGAGATATTTAAAAAAAAAAAAAAAAAAAAAGAAAAGTTCAACCAGAGGTGATCCGCAGGGGCGGGGCTGGCAGGCACATTTTTACATGCGCCGCGCGCCTCTGCTGGGGATGAGTAAAGTTCTGTATACATAGATCACAAAGAAGGTCAAGAATGAGGTAGGGCTGGGTGTGGTGGCACACACCTTTAATCTTAGCCCTCAGGAGGCAGAGGTGGGAGGATCATTGTTCAAGGTCAGGCTGAGACTACTTTTCTGCCCCTCCTCATGTGGGTGTTAATCCCCGAGGCCTCCGTCCTGGTGATCTTTGGCAAATGGATGTAACTCATCTCCTGAGTTTGGAAGGTTGAAATATTTACATGTCTCAGTGGATACTTGCTCGGGAGTTATCTTCGCCTCGCTGTTGGCGGGTGAGAAGGCTTCTCATGTAAAAACCCACTGCCTGGAAGCCTGGGCAGCGTGGGGAAAGCCGCGCCATCTAAAAACTGATAATGGCCCGGCATATACATCTACTGGTTTTCGGGCCTTTTGTGCGCAGATGCAAGTTGCCCACACCACTGGCCTGCCTTATAACCCACAAGGCCAAGGCATTGTGGAGAGAGCCAATAAAAGTATCAAAGCCATCTTATTTAAACAAAAGAGGGGGATAGCAGAAGATGCAACCCCTAGCCTCTTCACCCTTAATTTTTTAATTTTGGACAATAATGATAAGTCTGCAGCTGACAGGCACAGTCAAGATGTGGCCCAGGCACCCAGAGAAGTAGTGATGTGGAAAGATGTCCTAGATAACAAATGGAAAGGACCGGATCTTGTTAAGATCCAGGGGAGCTGTTTGTGTTTTTCCACAGGACCAGGAGTCGCCCCACTGGGTTCCAAGCCGGTTGGTGAGAACAGTCCATCCTTCCTCAGGAGAAAGTTTGGAGATTCATAATCCAGATCTTGACACTCAGTAAAGCAGAGCAATTTTGTCAGCCTTCCTTGAAGCCGATGCCAGTTCCTCATCAAGCGCCTGTGTTTCCACGTTTCTTCACCACTTAATAAGGAACTAGGCCTCCCTTCCCTTCAGGAGGACCAACAGGTGGTCCCCATGGGGGAGTCCTGCTCTTTGTTGAAAAAGGAACTCTTTGTTTTACTTTGCAGTGGAATCAGACTGATGACTCTTGTATAAGACTTCGTCAGCAGAGTTTTGCCTGGTTTGAAGGGGAACTCTGGCCATGGTCAGAGTGCCAGAGCACTTCGGTCGCCTGGGCTGATGCAAATCATCTCTTCACCATATCACCAGCTATGAGGGGTCCCCGCCAGGTCAGGGGCATGGTCGGAGGGACTCTTTCTTCAAGATTCCAGAATTAATCCATTTTCAAAGTGGGTGCTGTGTGGGGTCAATGGTTCCTGTACGGATGTGTCTCCATTGGTTTTACTGTTGGGGGACAAATTGCTTGCAACAATGTGTCAGGGCATGAGACCTCAACGTCAAAAAGAAGGAGGCAGCGGAGGGGGATTTCAACTGGAGCCTCCTAAATATCTCGGGGAGTTTTCACTCTGGGTCATCCTTGTGAACATTATGCTCGTAATCAGACATTCCCCTGCCCCGGGTTTGTGTGCACCCCTTTTCTTTCTGCTTATTGCTATTAATTCCACGAGAGTGGATCTTAGTCTTGCACAGGGCCTTACTTCCTGGATCTCTTCTGCTTTTTCCTACTTTAAAGAGTGGGTGGGGGTGGGGATGTTTGCTGCTTGTGTTATTGGAGGCCTGGTGTTATGCATGTGGTTGGTTTGCAGGTTGCGTGCTCAGGCTAGAAGAGACAAGGTCATTATTTCCCAGGCTCTTGCTGCATTGAGAATGGCTCTTCCTCAGGTCTGGCTGGCAGCCCTTAAAAACCCTGATTTTCTTTGGCCCTTGCACCCTTAGGGTTTTATACCCATTGCACAAGGAGGGCAAGGAAGTAGGGTGGGCTTTAGTTGGCACAGGATGCGAGACAAAGTACTGCACGTGAGGTGAGCCTTTATTAGCCTCACGAAGAGCATGTTTGATTGCATATGGGTTAGTACCAGAATCCCATCTCTGAGAAAAGGTACTGGACCGGGATGACACTGGTTTGGCTGGCCACCAGGTCTGGAGCTATCATAAGGTCCTCTTTCTGTTCAGAGATCAGACCTCTGCTGCTCTTGCCTGTCGCTAAGAAATAGAAAAGGGGGAAATGTAGGGAGCCGTTAACAGTCGCCATTACAAGATGGCGCTGGCTTCCTGCCTGCCATGTGGTAAGCAACTCCATATTTGGCATGAGTCCTGGCGCTACTAGTTGTACAATCTGCGCATGGTCATGACGAGCTTGTTCTCAGCCTATCCCGAGGCATATGCTTGTGGTGTCAATCCTGCAGCCAATCACTTGTGTGCACATAGGCTTGAATAGCATAAAAGTTGCAGCAAGGTGTGTGCGGGGCCCTCCGCCATCAGCTCATCTGTTAACCAAGTGAACACACATATGTGATGCATGGAGAAAGAACTGGTTCCTTAAAAATCATCTTAACGGGGCTGGAGGGATGGCTTAGTGGTTAAGGCAGTTGCCTGCAAAGCCAAAGGACCCAGGCTTGATTCCCCAGGACCCACTTTAAGCAGATACACAAGGGGGTACATATGTCTGGAGTTCATTTGCAGTATCTGGAGGCCCTGGTGCGCCCATTCTCAGCAGAGGTAGGATCACTGAGAGTTTGAGACCAGCCTGAGACTCATAGTGAATTCCAGGTCAGCCTTTTCAAAAAAAAAATCATCTTAATGGAATTTAAAGGAGTATTAAAAGGTTTTCAGGGGTTCAGTGGAAGGGAGACAAAGAAAGATGGTGGGAGAAATTATGATCAGGGGACATTGTGTATTTATATGGAGATTGTCACTAAAATGTGTGTGTGTGGTTTTTTTTTTGTTTTTTGTTTTTTGGTTTTTTTTTAGTGGTTAAAGTGTTTGCCTGTGAAGCCTAAGGACCCAGGTTAGATTCCCCATACCCAGCCAGATGCATCATGCATCTGAGTTCATTTCTCTGGAGGCCCTGCCCATTCTCTCTCTCTCTCTCTCTGTCTTTTTCAAATAAATAAGTAAAATAAAATTTAAAAACAGATATATGTAAGAAACATAGAGAAAGCTAGCTAAGTATTCAGCATGCATCTCTCTCTCTCTCTACTTCCTCCTTGCTGGTGAAGATATGAACCAGTTTCCTGCTCCTTCCATGCTTTTCTGCTCCTTCCATGCTTTTCCTGCAAATATGTTTCTTTGGAACTGTAAACTGAAATAAACTCTCTCCTTCCCTACAAAAAGTTTCCAAATGACTATGTCAAAGTATGCCTTCTGTGGACTGTACACAAACTCCAGAGGCATGTGCCTTCTTGTGCATCTGGCTTACATGAGTCCTGGAGAATCAAACCTGGGTCCTTTGGCTTTGCAGGCAAGTGCTTTAACCACTAAGCCATCTCTCCAGCTGCTGTTTCAGTTTTTCAAAGCCAGAGTCTCATTAGGTAGCCCATTAAATTCACAATCCTTCTGACTGGTTTCCTGAGTGATAGTATTATAGGTTTGTACTACCATGCCTGGCAAAAAGACAGTTTTTACTAGAAGAGCAGATTGATAACTATAGAGAACATAAAAGATACAGGCTGTGGTACATGAAAGAGTTACGAAGCAATGCTGACAAAGAAGCTGAGATAGAAGACAGTGCATTTTGAGTGTTGTCTGAAAAGTTATAAAAATAAAAAGGGGGTTGAGGCTTTGGCTTAGCAGTTAAGGTGCTTGCCTGTGAAGCCTAAGGACCCATGTATGACTCTCCAGATCCCACATAAACCATACACACAAAGGTGAGGCAAGTGCATGGTCACACATGCCCACTATATGGTGCAAGTGTATGGAGTATGATTGCAGTGGCTGAGGCTCTGGTGTGCCAATTCTCTCTCTCTCTCTCTCTCTCTCTCTCTCTCTCTCTCTCTCTGAAATAAAAGAAAACACTCCTCCAATGTGTTGTTGGCTTTGAGATGGTAACAGGTTAAATGGTTCAGTATACCACCATCAAATTAACATCCAAAGTATAAAACCCACTGGGTCATCCAATGTTCTACCCACTGCCCACTCAAGCCTGTATTTCTAGCTTTGAGTTCTCTCTTAGCAGTCCTCTAAATAACAGCACTCTCCTGCTTCCTGTGAAAGCCCTGAGCTTTTATTCTCACCTCTGGTCATGTTCCCCCAATTCACAAATACATCTCCCCTGTTTTACTTCTTGCCAAGGTACACACAGAATCTATTAAAATGTTATCTCATGATGCTTTGGGATATACACAGAGGTTGCTTGGTTTATGTGGGCCATGTCTTATGAACAAAAAGCAAAAGTAACATGATATCAGCTACTTACACAAGAGTGATTTCCAGTGTTTTATGAAACCCATTAAGGCAAAGAAGAAGAGCCAACAAGATTTAGATCCCTGCTTCTATTCTATCAGGTGGGTCTTAGGATAAATCAGTCAATGAGACATGAGCACTAACTTCTGAGACAAGTGCCTAAGAAGGCAGATATTGTGAAGAAATAGATCTGCCATCATTCTCCCTTAACCCTGTACCCTGATGGAACTAATGAAGGGTTGTAGTCTGGAGGGAGAGACCACCTCAGCTGTCTAAACCCAGTCTGACAGGTAGATCACCTCATCATTGTCAACAGCCACACCATCCTGGACAAGACCCAAGGAGACTAGGGACAGTGCCAGTGAGCATCTTGGCTACATCATATGCTAAGCCAACAGAAGCCTCATTTTTGTTTGGTTTAGTTTAAATGTGGTGATGTTAATAGAGCTTTATTAGATTGGGCCAGGTGGGTGAATTAGGGAGGATTGGGGTCACAAAGGTTCCTCCAGGTCTTAACCCTGTAGACGATTGAAGCAAAGATCTTCACTGAACCTCCTTGTCTTTCCAAAGAGCTTAGCATATGGACCATAGAATGTCATGGTCAGCAGTGCCCTAACTCAGTCACTTTGTACTGTCTTTCCATGATTTGACATCTCAGGACTAGACATGTTTAAAAGCACACATGGGGCTAGGTGGCTCTATGCCTTGAAAAATAAATGCCATGCTGGCAATAGTCACGGTGTGTGTGTGTGTGTGTGTGTGTGTGTGTGTGTGTGTGTGTGTGTGTGTGTGTGTGTGTGTGTAACTCAGGACCTTGAACATTTTAGGCTAGGTCCTTAGCCCTGGCATGTCCTTGCAAATTCTATCTTATCTCATCAGTATCCTGCACAAGAATTGATCAGGCTTTCTGTTGTCCTTTGGGAATGACTACACCATTCTCCCTTCATCCTGCTAGATCAGATGGTGTGTTGGTCTCATAAAGTAGAGAGCCACCTCCATGTGTGCATACCCAAAATGCTCTCAGTTTCATCCTTTTGCTTCAGTCAACCCTGTGGCTTGGCCAACATCTGATCCTAAAGAATTTATTTCCTCCTTTTTAGCCTTGATTGGATTGAGCCCAAAATTTGCATAGGAAAAAGCAGGAAGCAGTGGAAGGACAAAGAGAAGATGGAGGGAGGAAAGGATGTAATAAGTAGACAAGGTTGTACCAAGAGAATAAGGAAAAAATTATGGAATAGAAAAGGGATAAGCTGAGCATGGTGGTACATGCCTTTAATACCAGCACTTGGGAGACAGAGGTAGGAGGATCGCTGTGAGTTCAAGGCCACCCTGAGACTACAGAGTGAATTCCAGGTCAGCCTGAGCTAGAGTGAAACCCTACCTCAAAAAACCACAAGAAAAAAGAGAAGAAAAGGAGTAAGAGGCTTGCACTGGGCTACATATTCCACCTGACTTCCCAGCATGCATTTCTGCGCTTCCTTTCCCCAGAGGCCTTTGCAAGGAAGTAGATCAATTGTTTGACACACTTTAAGTAAGTACTGAATGTATTTCTCCAAGACATCTTGTCTGGTCTGGTAAATTCTGCTTTGTGCTCTCTAAAGTCAGCTGTTCCCTGCAGAAATGGTATAGAAAGAAGACAAGCTAGTTTTTAGCCACAGATTCAGGAAGCTGGACAGGTACACTTATGGAGTCCTGGTCCTCCACACAATCAATATTGGTCCACTATACAACAATGTTCCATATGAGTCTTCCTTAATCCTTATAACAATGTCATTTTTCACATGCATGCAGAGAAAGAGAGAGAGAGAGAGAGAAAGGGAGAGAGAGAGAGAGCAGGGCATTCCAACAATGAGTAGTGCTAACTAACTGCAGTGTAAGCCAGGTTTTCATTTTCACTATGTCTCCATGGATGGCTTTGAACTTTTGGTCATCCCACCTCTGGCTCCCAAGTCCTGGAGTTACAAATGTATACCATGACTATTAATGTGAGTTACAAACTGGGGTGGAGATCTAATATACTGGATTGTGACAGAGTTTAAGAGAGGTTAAGAAAATGATCCTGTATCTATAACCATTTTCCTACCCTTCTTGGATTTGGCATTCCCACTAAAATCCTACCTCTGAGGCCTCCTCACATGTGTATACAAGATGGCAGCACACCAAATGAAACCACAAATAATTCAACCTAAAGCCAAAGCCAATTCCAAATGATTTGTCTCTACAGAATTAACTGAATTTGCCAAATGCTCTGATGTTCTATATCCATAATTGCACTTCATAATTTGTTGCAACACAGACATTTAGAGATAGAAGCGCTGAATTAATTGTACCATTTTTGTGACCTCTAGACTTTCCCCATTAAGACCAAGTTAATTTCTCAACATGAGAAGATTCATTTTGGTACAGAATAATATCAGTAATAAACTCAAGCATAAGTGAGCAGTGTGCACAAATGGCTGCTATCAAACAGCTATGTGATCACACCCAGTTCAGCATAAATGCAATTTATGTCAAATACATTAACAGGGGATGTGATGAGTATTTGATTTGTTTTGGCTTTGTGAGCAAATAGCATCATTTCTCAACGATTTGAATATATGTTTTTGACTAGATAAAACTAATATGTAAGGATATTCACTTCAAGGTTCATTTATGGGGTCTTGATACATTTCGTGAATAAAGACAGACTTCTTCATGAAGACACTTGGGGGATTGCTTCTTTGAAGCACTTCATTCAGATCATAAGAGACATTGAGTGTGTGCTGTTCCTAAAGATTTTTCAGGCTTGTCCTGACTATGTAGAGAGCAGCTGGAAACTCCTTGAGATGGTCCAGAACAACTCTTCAAAGTGTTGTTTTGACCCCACTGCACCTGTGAGGCAAGCAGGTCTGTGGTGCTCTTGCAGTGAAGCACACCTTAGCTGACTGAGCAGGACCGTCCTTTCTTAGCATCCTCTCTGGTCCCTTGAATGATCCACGGAGCTGTCCAGGTGCTGACCGAGCTCCATTCATTTTTTCTATAGGGCCCAGACTCTCATTCACAGATAATACCAACAAGAAGAGAATGGACTTGGAACTAATAAAGATAAATATAAATATTGAGTGCCCTATGATTTCTAAGAGACAGACTTGTTTTGCATTAAAGTATGTGTTATTTTTCAAAATCTAATATTAACCTGATTCATGCTCTTGTACAGAATGTACAACTTGGAACAAATCTAAATCATTCTGAGTCAGCATGACCAGGTTTCCGGATGCTGTTAACCATTTAGAACTTTTACCCATTGATCTTGATAACGAATATTAGGAAATGCTAGGACATCACACAGTAATAGAATCTGTGTTCCTTTCACTGTAAATCCTACATAGCTCCAAACAGTAAAGAGTTAATTTGTGCCAATAAAATAACTGATGAAATGATATGTAAGTAATAATATGATTTGAAAGTTATTAAAATATATACTATCAAGAGAGAAATCATTCAATGTTTCCTATTAGACATGTAAGAAAATTAATGTAGATTAGCAATCACTATAGTTTTATTTTATTTGGAAAAAAAGGGAAATTTAAGCCAAATACGTGATGCATGACAAATGACTGATATTGTCATTATCCCCGAGGTTTCTAGGAAGTCAGGGTAATGTGTATCTGCCAAGCCTGGAGGGTGGAGCTCATGCAAATGTTCGGAAGGAAGATGTTGGCAGTAAGGCACCTCAGGATAAGCCCAAGCCATTAAATCTCAGGTTTGAAAGATGGCACCTTTTGACACACTGTGCTCTGACTGCAAAATGTCATCACCCTTTTATAAGTCAGAGCTTCACATGTGATGAAAAAATCTGCGTGCACATACTCAGTACCCAGAGGAAAGACACAAGCACCCAACATGCAACTAAACTTCTTTGGTTACCAAAGTTCTTTCTGAGCATTTTGAGGTGAGTTGATCCAACCTAGAATGAAGCTAGATTTCCTGTCACCTGGAACAAGATGGTTTGTGTGGAAAATTAATAGAAAATTAAATTAATTTCCACCCAAAATAAAAAGGTTTGGGGTGGAAATTTCATACTGAAATAATTATTTCCAAATATTTTTCCAATACATTAGAAGCAGCCACCTATATAAAAGAAGTGGTAAGCTAGTAATATTTATATATCACTTAACTGGTGGTTAAACCTATATAAAAATAAAGTACCCAGCAGTAAGCTAGTTGTAATAGGTTTATATATCTGAAGGTAATTAAGTCCTTTTAACTGTATTTGTGGTTAAACTCTTCTTTAAAAATAAACATACTATGTTGTAGACAGCTTTAGGCCTGAGAAACTTCCAGACCCCAGCAGTGGACATCATGCTAGTTGTTCCTTGATATCCACAAGAGAATGGTTTCAGGTTTCCCAACAAATATCAAATTCTGAAGGTAATTAAGTCCTTTATGTAAATTGTACTCAAATTTCAAAGGTTTTTACAGTCTTGATTAATAAGATAGTGAGTTTGCATGTAAACATTTTTAACTGGTATAACATAGTAAGGAGAAACTAAAACAATCTTCCAATATACTTTTTAAATCATATAACCAAATTACTTTAGGTTTTTTATACTATCTAATGTGACTTTCTAGCCCTTTTGTACAGTTGGTATATCAAAACATCTTTAGGTCTTTATGCAAATCATTTTTAGGCTCTTCTAGCCTATTCTTGAGGGTCTTCATGTCCTGCCTCCTGCCACATTTTAGCAGCAGCTCCTGGGAATAATTTTTTATGTTTTTAGAACTAATACCAGGTGTGTAGGACACAGCCATATTCTTAATCCAGGAACAAAATATCCAGTCAGCTCTTTTCAAGAATTTGTATTTTTAACAGTCTTTCCTCAGGCATCCTCTCCATTATTTTAACTGCCCATTCTAACCTAAAACCTGCCTCTGCTTTTACCCAACTTAAAATCTTAAAATCTCAGTTCGATATCTTTAGCCAAGCACATCAAGCCCTCAGACTCGAAGTTCAATACTGTCTGCTCTTAGCCCCTTTTATCAGAATAGTCCATAAAACTTGGCTTACCATTTCTGCAAGCACCAAGTCCATGCCCATTCCTCCAAAACCTGTTCATCTCACACCATGTGAACTTCCAGACAAAGTCAGGCATAGCAAAAGCCAAACCACACCTGAGAACTCACCTGGTCACACAGCAAACTTCAGGAACTAGACACATTTGTTTATTTACAATGGACTTCACCTTAAGACATTCCAAGGTGAGGGTAATAAAACATTGAATATATTGATTCCACACTATCTAATGTGATTTCTTAGTCAAAATATATTCTTCTGACAGAAATAATCTGCACACCATGTCTCCATAAATAGAAGTCCTGAGAACTCACCTGGAGATTACATGTTTATTTTCCTGACTTCCCACATTCCTAGGGCAGTGACCCTATCTTTATTTCTTAGTCAAAATATATTCTTCTGACAGAAATAAATAAATGGAAATAGGACTGGAGAGATGGACTGGAGAGATGGATCAGCAGTTAAAGTGCTTGCTTGTAAAACCTAACAACCATGGTTCTATTCCCTAGTGCTCACGTAAAGCCAGATGCACAAAGTGCACATGTACGTTGAGTTTGTTTGCAGTGTCTAGAAGCCCTAGTGCTCCCATTGTCTCCTCCCTCTCTCTTTCTCTTTCCTTCTCTCCCTCCCTTCTTGCCTCTCTCCCTCTTCTCTCTTTCTCTCTCTCTGCTTGCAAACAAATAAATAACATATTTTTTTAAAAAAAGAAAGAAGTAGCCAGGCATGGTGGCACACACCTTTAATCCCAGCACTTGGGAGGCAGACATAGGAGGATCACTGTGAGTTCGAGGCCAGCCTAAGACTACATACTGAATTCCAGGTCAGTCTGGACTAGAGTGGGACCCTACCTCAAAAAACAAAAAGAGAAAAAAGAGAAAAGAAAATATGAGGCAGGAGAATATGAATGAAACCAAGAAAGGTTAGAAACATCCAGGCAAAGAAAAAGTAGAAGCACCTTCAGGTTTTTATAAGAAAACAAAGTACATTGTGGAAAATTATGTGCCAATATAGAGATAATGAAATGGAGACAGCAAACAAATGCTCTCTATGAATACATGCTTTCTTCATGTTCCAATAATTTAGCACAGCAGCCCAGAACCACTAGAACTACCAAAGAGAGGACAAGACCCACTAGTGGCTAGAAATAAGCTACAAAAAGGGTGTTTGGTCATCAATGCATAACACGAAAACCTAGCTACTTAAAGCTGGAGTTCAAGGACTTGATTAAGGACTTGATTGGGTCCAGGGTCTAAACTACAGCTAAGTTAATGGCACCAACTGATACACTTACAGAAGAGTAAGAGGACCAAGGCCAGAAGGAAGGTCATTATACTTCTTTGACTTTCTGTTAATCTCCAATTATTTCACTGTTTGATCAGCTCATTTCTCCTAAAACAGTGATGCACTGGAAGTATAGCTAGAGTATTTAAAAATGGGATACACAATGTTATCAGTGGTCCTCTCCAGAAGCAGATATTTGAGATGAAATGGGAGGTGTATGGTGTTCTCCAAGATCCAAAGGAAGTAGGATTGGACAGAGGAAAACAGAAAACTGGAAACCAGCCCTAGCCAAATCTCAGGAAGCTTGGCACTGAGATCTGGAGCCGATATTGCTGTCACGATTATGCATGTCAGGCAACAGTGGACAAGCTTTTATATCTCTGTCTTTCCCTGTCATCAGATGCAGGGTGTCCCATAAAGTTCATCACATAATAAAGGCATCATTGAAGACAACATGGTTCCCAATAGCTGAGGTCTATCCTTAAGTGATTGACAGCTAGAAGCCGACTACACTCCCACAACTGAGTGGTACATCCTCACATTCATCATAGTCCACTCCTCACACTGTGGAAATCCACTTCTTGTGTAAATATTCTGGGGGAAACTACTCAAGGATTCTTTCGGGTCTCTCTTCTTGAGAATAAACTCTCAAGAGGATATTATGAGCAAAACAGTGTCCACGCAAAATTCATACACTGACACTTTATCCCCAAGTATTGAGAATATAACCATATTTCTTAATAAGGTCTTTAGAGTTATGTCAAGGACATAAAACGTTCCCTAGTGGGGGCTGTACAGATGGCTTAGCAATTAAGGCATTTGCCTGCAAAGCCAAAGGACCTCGGTTCAATTCCCCAGGACCCAGCGTAAGCCAGATGCACAACAATACCTAAATCTCTGTATGCTAAATAAAATAATAAATTGAAGTTAAGCCTAAAAAGTGCATCATGCATTGTGTTTATTTTGGGTAGAAGACGCAGTATTTAATAATCTTTTTTACCATAAATGGGATATCTCATCCCATTCTGACCACTAAACGACTTCACAAGGTTTGTCTCACACGTTTACCTACCAAACCCTCCAGTTTTATATCCACTCAGATTTGCACAATTCCTTGAGGTAATGGGTCAATGTGATATTCTGCAGAATGTCCAGATGGTTCATATCTCTTCAGACAAGATTAGGAAAGTGAGTTAAACAGTTAACAGAGCCCTGGGGCAAAAGCAGGACAAGCCTGCTTCACAGTGTAGATGCAAAGGGCTGGAAAGATTGAACCTGTTTACTCTCACCTCTTTAAATCATTTGATGCAGATTGTTAGAGAAAAGTGAAACCAAAGAGGCAGATCCTGAAGATTGACAACTGAAAGTCACTTGCTGGTCACACTCCCCAGCACAGCTCAGCAGCAAGTCCTGCCTTGAAGAGGAATCTGGATGGTTCATGCCTGAGACTACCATACAAAGATTGTCAGTTACCGCAACTCATTTTCCATAGTTTTTATTAGAACCCAGTAGGCCTTCACAGTAAACACTATATTTCCCATTCTCCTTTGTAGTATTCATGTCCATGTAACCAAGTTTTGGTCAGTGGAAAGTTTGATGTAGTATTTCCACAAACACACTCTTAACAAACAACTGGTACTTATCTTCGTCACTTCCTCACCACTGTCCAGAATGCATACGTGACGTCAGAATCCACTACAGCCCTCTTGGGACATCAGCTGACTGTGGGAACCAAGGCTGTGTATGTGACCTGCAGATAGATGAGTCCAGGTCTCTGAGCTGCATGCCATCACTAAAACTAGTCCTGAACACAAGTGAAACTATTTCTGTCTTGCTTATTTCAATGTTACTGCAATTTTATTACTATTTCTACTAGCCAAGCCTAATCGTAATCATGGTGGTTTGAATCAGATATTTTGAATGTTTGGTCCTCGGCTGGTGGTATTTTGGAGGTGAAGCCTTGCTGGGGAAGGTGTGCCACTTGGGGAAGATCATGAGGCTTATTAACCCCTTGTTTGCCAGTGCTACTTCAGCTCACTGTCTCTTGTGGCTATTTTCCACCTATTGCTACAAAGAAGTCATGTCTAGCACCTGCTCGTGCCATGCTTTGCCCTGCCATTATGAAGCTTCCCCTCAAGACTGTAAGCCAAAATAAACCCTTTTCTCCCAACAGCTACTTTTGGTCCATTTTGTTTCAGCAATGTGTAGGTATCTCCAACACTAAGGTAACTGATACAGATGGACCCTGGTTAAGCATTCCACCTGGGGTAGGTTCTTCATAGATAACTACTTTCCATTTTGGAGAAAACTCAGCCATGGTATAGAATGACTATCTTGGATCTCTTGCTAAATTATATAGGGTGAAATTTTCATCATAGCCCTCTGATGGTCAGGGCCGTGGGCAGGGCCATAATTCAAACTTGCTTGACTGTCCAGTGGTACCTACTTGGCATGCAGGCATAGGTCCCTTTATTCTTGAACATTCCCAGTAATGATGATCTTTAAATACCATGATGCCCGGGTTCTGACCTGGTCTCTCCTCCACAACCTGTCTTTCCCTCTTAACGCCCTGGCTTCTATCCTGCTCTGACAACAGCCTCTTTAAATCATTACCATTTCCTCCATCTGTGGTAGAAGTCCCAAGGTGTCTTTGCACATACATGAGGATAAAGAAAATACTGAACCTTCATCACATATTTGTCAGTGACCTGATTTTTTTAAGTGGTATAAATTCTTTTAGTTCTGATAACTAAGGGGCTTGATTTTTCTGTGTTACAATGGCATTTTTAGCTAATAATGTCAAACTCAAAGTCAGGTTCCATGTCCAAACCAGTAAGTAACCCCTGTGTGACCTTCAGGAAACAATTTTCCCAGCCTGAGACTCAGTTTCCTCATCTGTCATGTGAGTACTACATCATCTCGAATGCTCTAAGTGGAGGGAGGTACTTGTCATAAGCATTGGTGAGTTGCTACTGCTCTCTAGTGGTTATAAGACAATTTGCCTTCCTTCAGACCAATAGTCTGTGACTTAATTGCTTCTTGGGGTCATGGAACATAGTCCATGATCTCTCAATTGTATAACTGGAAAGTTTTATTTTCATATATTGTCAGGATGCCACAATAACAATCAAGAATTAGGACAGGACTGGAGAGATGGCTTAATGGTTAGGATGCTCACCTGTGAAGCCTAAGGACCCAGGTTCAATTCTCCAAGTCCCACGTAAGCCACATGCACATGGTGGCACATGCATCTGGAGTTCATTTGCAGAGGCTAGAGCCCTGGCGTGCCCATTCTCAGTCTCTCTCTCTCTCTCTCCCTCTCTCTCTCTCTTTCTCTGACACTCTTTCTCTCACTCTGTCTCTAATAAGTAAATAAAAATGAAAATAAAATCTTTAAAAAAAGGACAATCAATGGCTAATTTAAACCAGAGGATAAACAAATCACAACTGTTATCATAATTAGAAAATACTTTAAATATTACTGATAAAAAGTAAGACAGATCAGTGGGATAATTATGCTTTTGTAAGATTTCAGAATCTTCTCTGATACATCTTAATATGAGTCACAATTTGGAATCAGAATTAAAACAGCTTCCAACTCATCCTTACTTTGCAGTGGTACCTGCAGCATCCATTTCAGTTACCCTCACCAACCAGCCAGGCTGTGATATTTTGGAGGCTCACACTACAGTTTAGGGAATGGGTTAAATGAATGCCCTCAGTTCCAAATGACAAATGGATTATCCCATAGAGATAATATCAATGGGTGATATTAAACAAGCTCTAGGCTGTGTGCTGGGTCTATTTCCAAGTATTCCCACATTCATGTCTAATGATAACCTTATCATTACCTCTTTAGAGGTTAAATTAAAAAAAGCCTGCCCATCCTCTCTTCCCACTTGAATTTGAGCATGATCATGTGACTTTAATGGGCCAATGAAATGGAAGCAGAAGAGAGTGGAAGAGCTGGTGGCTCTGGGCACATTACTTGACTATTTTGCACTGTGGTTTCTAGCTGTAAGATTTGAGGCAGCTCACTGAATCTCTCTGTGACTTCTTCCACCCCACATAGCTGAGTACCATCCTCATCTTTGAAAGTGACCATTGGCTTGCCTGCATATATCTTCTGCAGATACTAAAATAGGATGGTGGAATTGATGCAAATATATCAAGAAGCACAACACATGTTAAACAGTTCACATTTACCAATATAAATTTGGAGGTTATAAAATTTTGTGGGGGGTGGGCCAGAGCTGGAGAGATAGCTTAGCAGTTAGGGCACTTGCCTGTGAAGCAAAAGGACCCATGCTCGACTCTCCAGATCACAGGTAAGCCAAACATACAAAGGTGAGACAAGCTCAAGGTTGCACATGCCAAACAGCTGGCCCAAGCATCTGGAGTTTGACTGCAATGGTTGAGGCCCTGGTACACCAATTCTCTCTCTCTCTCTTTCTCAAATAAATAATTAAAAATTAATCTGAATCAAAATTATAATAAATATGGAAAGCTAAAAAACACATTATGTAAATATTACAAAATAAATCTAGGAGCTGGGCATGGTGGCACACATCTTTAATCCCAGCTTTCAAGAGGCAGAGGTAGGAGGATTGCCATGAGTTCAAGGCCACCCTGAGACAACATAGTGAATTCCAGGTCAGCCTGAGATAGAGTGAGATAGTACCTCGAAAAACCAAAAAGAAAGAAAGAAAGGGACAAAAGAAATCTAGGGCTGTGGCTCAGTGGTCTAGCACTTGCCTAATTGCCTAGCATGCTGCACGCCCAAGGGCCAGGCTTCAATCCCCAGCACCACAAAACAAACAGACAAAACAAAAACAAAATATCCTAGGTAAGCAGAACGCCACACATAAAAAATTTTTTAAGGTTAAGGACAATAAAGGATATAACATAACACTAAAAGAATATCCAAATAAAAATATATGATAAAGACTGTAAACATATACCTAACAACATGGGCTTTGGGGTGAATTGTATTTTCCAAGTCTGGCCACAAAACTGCAGTGTGACTGTGTTATTCCACATCAAGAAGTAGAGTCTGATTTCCCATCCCTACAATCTGGGTTGGCTTCTATAGAACAGAAGTGATGCTATCAGGCTTCGGAGGGGCAGAGTTAGAAGCTGAGTGTCCTCCTTGGTCTCTGTGTGGCTTGTTCTCCAGACATGTACTCTAAGATGCTCCTCAGATAGCCCAGATGTTGTGCTGTGGAAAGGCCAAGCCTGTGGAAGAATCACGAGAAAGCTCAGGCCCTAGCCGTATGTGGTAGTTTGAATAGATGGCCCCCAATATATTCAGTGTTATATTAGTTTATAGTTTGCATCTGCATCCACTTGTCTGGAGGCAGTGTCACTGGGCAGATCTTAAGGTGTGGTGGTGGGTTTAGGATTTCAATCTAAAGATATGCAAAGTGTGCCTAGTTGGAGTTCCTGAGGTGTGCTGTGCTTTTGGCTTTTAGCTTTCTCTCTCTCTTGCCTGGTCCCGTAAAAGATAGGCCAGTTTCTTCTGCCATTATGGAACTTTCCCTGGAAAGCAGCAAGCACCAAGCAGAGAACAGCAAGCAGCACCGGCAGCCAGGTGGGAGGGAGAGAGAGAGAGAGAGGCCTTTCTTCCCAGAGCTTCTTTTTATCAAACAGCCCCATCCTCCAAGAGGGGCCACCCACTCTGGGGGAAGGGCTCACCCTGGGGGAAGGGTTCTTCCTAGAGGCAACCTCAGAGACACACTTATGAGGCATGTCTGTGGATTCCTAAACAAATCAAGCTGACACAAACTTAACCATCACACCATACTAGTAGTTTCCAGGTGATTCCAGAGCCACTCCAGCATCCAGAGCCACTCCAGGCAGTTGCGCCTTCCAAGCTGGGGCTCCACACATGCTGGAGAAAAGAGACAAGCCAGCCTTGTTGTTCCCTGCCTAAATTCTTGGCTCTGAATCCATGAGCATAATAAGATTGTGCTTGTGAATGCTGTGGAGATATGCTATACTAATAACCAGAATAGGCTGAAAAATCAAGCAAAAACTAACCACATATGCCCAGGTGTGGTGGCTCACTCCTTGAATCCTAGCACTTGAGAGATAGAGGTAGGAGGATCATCATGAGTTTGAGGCCAACCTGGAACTACAGAGTGAATTCCAGGTCAGTGTGGGCTAGAACAAGACCCTACCTCAAAACAACAACAACAACAACAACAAAAAAAGACTAACTACAAATCATCAATTTGTTCAAAATAAAAAAGGATATGAAGTTATAAAGGACACTAAGGAATATCTTATCATATCATAAAATGTTAGCACAACTCTATTAAAAAATAATAGATCAATATTATAGTGGTGCTGATCTCACTTTTGACCAGAGGAGCCTTTCTTCACGGATGGTGGTGACTACTGGGGAGATTCAGACTCATCAAAGTACTGAGAAAAAGTGACATTTAAATGTTCAGCATTAAATGAGACATCTCTATCACACCCACCAAGGCTCAGGGAGCATCACTGAAGAAGTGTCAGAATTAAAGAATGTAAAGCCAGAGGATGGGATTTGAAATATTGTATTCCAGGCATGTGGTGACTGTTGCATTCATGACCTCACAGTGGCTGACATAACCTGTACAATACCAGGTCCATCAGCATATCATGGATAATGAAGGAAGAAAAGAGAGGGAGGGAGCGAGGAAGGGAGGGAGGGAGGGACTGAGGAAAGAAGGAAGGGAGGGAAGAAGGGAAGGAGGGAGGGAGGTATCAAAAAATAAATATAGAGAGACTAGCTAAAGTGAGGAAATGATACAGTCAAAGGGTTATTGGGAAATGGGGGCAAGGAGAGAAAGGAAAGGGCCTATTATCAAAAAACATTTTGTATGTATATAAAAATGTCAATAAAACTTTAAAGAAATAGACAAAGCAAATTTTTAAAAAATCATAACACTAAAGTATAACTAAAGAAGTTGATCTAATAGATATAACTCTAACAGTGTTAGAATTCTGTGTAATAAATAATACATATTCTTTACAAATTAAAATTTAACTGTTTAAAATTATCCTTTACCAGGACTGGAGAGTTGGCTTAGAGGTTAAGGCATTTGCCTGCAAAGCCAAAGGACCTCGGTTCAATTCTCCAGAACCCACGGAAGCCAGATGCACAAGGGGGCACATGCATCAGGGGTTCGTTTGCAGTGGCTAGAGGCCCTAATGCATCCATTCTCTCTCTCTCTCTCTCTCTCTCTCTCTCTCTCTCTCTCTCTCTTTCTCTCTCTCTCTCTCTCTCTCTCTCTGACTTTTCTCTCAAATAAATAAATAAAAATAAAACTATTTTTAAAAGTTTAAAAAATTATCATTTACAAAGAATGACCTTGGCCTTATGTTAGGTTGAAAAGAGAAGTCTCATATATTCAAAGAATAAAATGCAGATATATCTTGATATATCAGAAATTAACAAGATGATAACATAGGAAATATAATATTAAAATATATAACTTCTGTGTCTACAAATGCACTGTCAAATAATTCATTGTTGAAAGAAGATCAAAAAGGAAGCTAAAGAATGTCTAGAACTGAAGGTACTATATGGAAAACTTAGGGGGTGAAAATGAATTACTACTTAGAGGTTAATTTAAAACTTTAGATACATTATTCAATCTTTTGTGGGGGAGGAGCTGGGCATCAAACCCTGGACCTCGTGCCCATTAAGCAAGGTTTCAACCACTGGTCTACATCCCTAACCCCACTGGGTGTACAGTTTTTAATTAAAGGAAAATTCAAGCATATATAAAAATAGGGAGGACACTGTATTGTACCTAAAAGCCAACTTTAACCATTAACAACATTTGACCATTGTTGTAAGCAAAACATATATTTCCTCTGTACATACTTTTGTGTGTATTTCTAAGACATGCCTATTTTGTCACCAAATAATTCTGTCATTATGACTAAAGCAATTAATAATTCCCTCATAATAGCATAGTTTGTTTGAATTGGGATTCCAAACAAAACAAAATTTACCTATCATATCATTTATATCTATAAGTTCTACCACCTCTTCTGTTTCCTCTTGATAACTATTAGTTGAAAAAAACTACAAGTTTTCCTTGTTGAATTTCCCAGTCTGAATTTTACTGGTCCTAATCCCATGGAATTGCTGAACATGTCCCATGGTTTTCCATACTTTCTATAAATACAGTAGGATCTAATTTAATCAAGATTTTCATTTTTTAAAAGAAACATAAGTGGCAACCAGCATGCGCTCCACACTGCAGTGAACCAGCATGTGCTCCACACTGCAGTGAACCAGCATGTACTCCACACTGCAGTGAACCAGCATGTGCTCCACACTGCAGTGAACCAGCATGCGCTCCACACTGCAGTGAACCAGCATGCGCTCCACACTGCAGTGAACCAGCATGTGCTCCACACTGCAGTGAACCAGCATGCGCTCCACAGCGCAGTGAACCAGCATGCGCTCCACACTGCAGTGAACCAGCATGTGCTCCACACTGCAGTGAACCAGCATGCGCTCCACAGCGCAGTGAACCAGCAGTCCTTTGCCACCGCTTAGGAGCATGGCCCACTTTGGTATGGCTCCTCAGGCCTGTAAAGTGGTGTTATCCTTTGTATATCATTCTTCCTTGAGTAACTAAAATTATCCCAAAGAGAGATCTCCATCATCAACTACTACTTACTTTCCCTGAGAAATAGCTTGTACAAGGGAAGCAGTATAAATACTGTGTTCTCCCTTTTTAAAAGGATTTTAGGATTATGAGTTAATGTTCTAACATCAACCATTATTATAAGGAACATTTAAGTATCACTGTGAGTGCTTAGATTTTAATATACATGATGTATTCCAGTCCTTTACAGATATTATTCTTGTTCACGGCCATATTGTTGGCATCAGGATTCTATTACTATGACCCTGACAGTCTTTGAGAGCTTTCTTGTTGCCTATGTGGTTTTAAAACTTATTGCCTGTGACACAAATGTCTTCAACAGCACAGACCTAAATTAAGATTATTAACTCAAAATAACCAGCTAAAATGGGAGGCCAAGGTCAGCCAGTATTTGGATAACAGCTAGCACTCGGCACTACTTCTCTAAGAATTCCTCTTTGCAACTCTAGTCCTCACTGCAGCAGGCATACAAGGTATTTTTATTAGTCCTGACTAGCTTGTCTAAACTCTAGAGAACCCCTAACTTTTTATCACCACACACAAGACCCCATAAGGGTCCTAGTCCCAAGCACATACCCGTATTGTTGACAGGATGATAAAATAGACTTTGTTTGATGCATAATTCCTACCTTTCCTCAAGGAAATACACTATAAAGATAATTTTAAAAGGATGCATAGGTGAGGATTCTCTAGAGAAATAGAATCAATACAGTTACTATATAAGAGGGGATCTAGTAGATTGTCTTACATGATCAGAGACTAAACAACCCCACAGTGGCCATCTTCAGGTAAGAGCTGGGAAAACCAGTCTCTGCCTCAGCCCAAGAAGCTGAAGCCTCAGAACCAAACAGGACCAACAACGCAGCCCTCATCCAAGAGTGCAGGCCTGCCAGGCCCCATTCCGAGACTGAAGAGTCTGAAGTTTGATGTCCAGGGCCAGGGCATAAAAAGAAAATGTACCTGCTTAAGAAGAATCAGGCTTGCCTGCAATGAACTTCCTCTCTCCCCACTTTCCATTCCATCACGGCCCCTCGCCTATTGAATGATGCTGCTGACATTTTGAGTGGGACTCCATCTCTCAGTTCACTGCTCCAGAAGCCACCCATCCTGGGAAACACCCTCCCAGACACACCCAGAAGTGTCTTTCTTTCTTTCCTATTTATTTATTTATTTGTTTGTTTATTTATTTATTTATTTATTTATTTATTTATTTATTTATTTATAAGCAGTGAGAAAGAGAAGGAAGACAGAGAGAATGGGCAGCCACCGCAAATGGATTCCAGGTGCATGCACCACCTTGTGCATCTGGCTCTATGTGGGTACTGGGGAATTGAACTCTGTTTATTAGGCTTTGCAGGCAAGCACCTTAAATACTGAGCCATCTCTCCAGCTCCAGAAGTGTCTTTTACCAATTTCCCAGGTGTCTCTCCATCCAGACTACAGGCAAGCCAACATTAACCACCACACGAGGAAATTCTGAAATTGCTCTTGCTTTTAAATTTATGTAGTTGCACAAAACTTCACACCTTTCTTATGCTAATTCATCACTGTCACAAGGGGACAGCTGGAAGTGTTGCCATAAAGCTAGAGGCTCAGGTGGTAGTTGTAGTGACATCACCTTCCAGTGGCAAGAACCCCATTCTTAGCAAGCACAAATTCTCAAACACCTCCCCTACCAGAAGGAAGCTCTTAGGACAGTTTCTCTCCCACACACCTCTCATGGTGGCAAGGGTCAATCCCAGGAGACACTGCAAATTTTCTTGCTTGTTAACTTTCATCACAATGTCAAAATGGAATGGACTTTGAATGCTGGAAATCAAAACCCTATCTGGGTTGAGTTTAGGGCTTCCTGGCAAAAGAGGAAGCAGGAATCTTTTGGTTCAGTGGCACTTTTAAAAAGAAGTTTAATTGAAGTCTGAAATGTTGCATAAATGGAAGATATAAGTTTTAATTGAAAAATAATTATAACCACTTAATCATTTTTAAATGAGGGCTGTAATTGCAGTCAGTGCACAATAGCCACATACAGACGCTGAGATTTCCTCAATAAAGCAGGGATGGTACAGCTTGATTTGCTAATAGCACTTCCACTTCTCCTCTCTTTTGTCTCAAAGATTAATTCAGGCAAGGGCTATTAGTGCTGTTAATTGGTTCTGCAATTTAGACCTTGTGTCTGTGAATGAATGACTGATGCAGTCGCTCAGCCAATAAATGGGAGCACTTCGTCAATGCTCCCCATTGTCCATTAGGGCATCATCCTGGCTGCCCAGTCTCCCTCCTGTCAGCCACTGGGGACAAAAGGCCCAGTGCCTCTTCTAGGTCACAGCTTCAGAAGGACCTGTGATCGGTCAACAAGATGCCTTTTAGATGAGTCTGACTTGTTGAGTCTAATGGATATTCAACTAGCGCTCTTCTCTCCTTCCCTCATCAGAAGGAAGATTTGGGGAGGAGGAGGACCCTCACTCTGTTAGGAGACTGTGAAGGAAGGGGTGGCCCAGTTGTCATGAAGCTTGGCAAAAGGAAGCACCAACTGTAATGTTTGCTTGAAGATAAATATACCCCAGATCTCAGAGGGAAAAAATAATGTCTTTAATTGCTGCAGTGCCTTCTTGGTGTGGGCACCCCAACCCAGGGAAGCTGTAGAGAGTTATCAGGCCCAGTAGGGAACCATACAGATTATGTTCCCTTCTGAGGGCTTAAGATATAACTGCATGCTGAAACATCACCAAAGTGGCATCCTGATTGAAGACCGTACTCACCAGCGATCATTTCCAAAGAGTCATTGCTCCACAAGAAGGCCTCTCTTCAACAACTGCAGGCCCCTTGCACTGCGCCACAGATATTCATGCCAATGCCTGAGCTGCGTTACTTAGACCCAAGGGCTGGCCTGCCATGTTAGCTCCCAGGAGCAAACTCAAGCTAGGAAAAGCCAAAGAAGATAAGAGTGTGGCATGCCTCAAACCAACGGAGGAAGGTGAGGATGAAAGGGCCTCTGAACCTACTTAACATTGAACATGGTAACATTAACATCCCTTGAATTGGGTGCAGTCTGTGTGTTGGGGTTACAGATCTCAGATCTGTGTTCCCTTTGGTTCTTTATGTGTGTGTGTGCAGCATGCATGTGTACGTGCTGATACAGTGCCGGGTAGGCTCCCTGAGGCCACCAGAGAAGGTCCAGTGTGTTCCTTGTGACAGTATTTGTTACTGACTCCAGAGCTTGCCAATCATGAGCCCCAGCAATTTCCAGTCTCCATGCCCCACAGGGCTGGCATTAGAGGCACATGTGGCCTTGTCCAGCTGTTTCCATGGGTTCTGGAGATACAACCTCGGCTTGGAGATTTGAACTCAGGAAATCTCAGGATCCCTCTGGCCCTCATGCTTCAGCAAGAAGTGTACTTGATCCACTGAGCCATCTTTCCAGCCCCATAACATGATTCTCATCTCTAAAATTAAGAGTTTAAAAATTACTTTTTCAATCCTTACAAGAAAAATTAGACCATATAGGAAGAAAACCTCAGACAAATGAGATGAAAATGAGAGGAAAGCCAAAGCACAGAGAATAAAGTTATTCAGCACAGGTCTGCAGCCACAAACTCAGGTGCAACAGAAAATATCTTTAATAAGTAAGGAACACTTTTACTTATAACCCATTTCACTCAATGATAGAAGCTAGGCCTTCATCTGATGTTTCCCTGAAGGTTGAATATAAGAGCTTATACAGTACAAAGTATTAAGGATGCACCATCTACAGAGAATTTAAAAGCAGTAATCATAGTCATTCAAATTGCTTTTTATTATCATTAGCGGCCTTTCCATTACTACAAATGATTAATATTCTTCCCCAAAATATTGCTACATAAGGCCTCTTAATTTGTCACATCTTGACCTATTCCAGTTTGACATTGGTCTTTTGGCTTTGTTTCTGCTCTGTACTTCTGTATGGCAGATGAGTTTCTGAGCAGAAACCTGCTATTGAGAAACAGGGTGCAGGTGTCTTCTGGGCTCTTCTTCTTCGTGCAGAACTCGCTCTTATCCTCATCATTTGATCCTTCCTCCTCCCCTCCCAGGAACACCACCAACTGCCTGATTCCTGGTGGGAGGTGGGAGGAGGTGGACCAGGGGAGAGCTCATGATCATAAGCCTTCCAACAGTGACACTTTGCTTAATCAAAGAAACTGAATCAGAAACCAGGAGTGTGGATTTCAAGGGTCAAACCTAATCTGAATCCAAGTGGGGCAGATGGGGCTGCTGCTTTAGAGGCCAGCTCCAGTGAAGGAGAGAGACAGGTAACAATGTCACCTCTTGTGACAGGAAAGTATTAGACTGGGAGGATGAGAAAAGCCTGCTTCAAAAAAACGGTGTCACCACACTGGCAGAGGGATGAAGGATGGAGGAATGGTTGCCTGGCCTGACTCTGCCACGGGCTTCATGCATATCATTAACCTCTTGAGCCCAGGGTCTGGGCAAAATCGAACAGGTAGCATGAATGAGACTCAGAGATGTTGACCAGCCAAACAAGGTATTGAATCCAGGAGCCAGCAACCAAAGCCCCTGTTCCTTCCACAGGTCTTTGGTTCCCACGCAACTTCTTACAAAAAACAGTTGGGGCTGGCTGCTCAGAACTTTAAGACCCCTAGTCTGTATTTGCGGGTTGTCTCCCAGTCCAGGGTCTGAGTTCAGGCAGAGAAGAGAAGGACGCAGGATGGATTCATAAACCCCTCTGGCAGCCTGAGCGGCAGTGAGTGGGGTTTGGAAACTCATACTTGAGGGAAATGCCATTGCTTCCATCGCCTTTGAGGGTAGGGGGGAAGTGGACAGTTATGTCCCCGAGCAACTCTGCTTTACTTAATGAACATCTCCTGGGCCCAGCTGACCTTCCGGGACACACAGTGAGGTTAAGTGTTGTCTGAGCCTGAGGAAGCTCACACCAGTCTCATGGTGTGCTGGAAGGGCCCTCGGAAGGTAAGGAATGGAGCTGGGTTCAGAACCCCAATCTGTTGGACCCCTGGCTCCTCCTCTTCCTACTTTCCCATTGGTGGACAGGGGCAGAGCTCAAGATATTGCAAATAAAAAAATAACTAAGGAGACAAGGACAGTCCTCAGGAAAGGCCCACCTGGCGAACTCTGGCTGGAAAAACGAGCGTGTGGAGACAGCCAAGAGCCGAGGAACAGGCGCAGCTCTGTGCTTTTTCCCAGGCCAGCTGCTCCTGAGACTTGAGGCGGCCTTGAGCAACCTTTATTCCGAGGAGCTGGCTCCCTCTTGTGGCAGCTGCCGCCATCACCAATGCTTTGGAACGCACCGGGGACAGCTGGTCTTCTGCTGTCCAGTCCTAGCCCACTAGCCAGGGACCGCTACTGAGCCTTTGCGATGGGACTGGTTCGAGGAGACGGCAGTGCAAACTGCACGCTGGATTTCAAAAACAGTACAGAGCTCTGTAGTTTCTATATCACTTATATGTTGACGTGGTATTTTGAATACTTTGGGTTAAATTAGTTACATTACTCCATTTGCTGCCTCCTTTTTACTTTTTAAAATACAACTATCAGAAAACAATCATGGGGCTAAGAAAATGGCTTAGCACCTGTTGTTGGTCCTGGTTCAATTCCCCGGTACCCACGAAAAGCCAGAGACACAAAGTGGCCCGTGAGTCTGAAATTGATTTGCAGTAGCAAGAGGCTCTGGTAAGCCCGTGCTCACTCTCTGTCTCCCCCATAAATAAATATATAATAAAATTACCTATGTAGTTCTTATTTGCAGCCTAGCTTATATGTAGGATTGCCAGGCTTAGCAAATAAAATACGAGATGACTAGTCTCTGCTAAGCACATATTTTTCTATATTTATTAATTTTAGCAGAAATGTGCTCCAGGCTACATTTTGGAAATACTTATACTAGAAATAAAATTGTTATCTAGTGCTTGCCTGTAAGGCCTAATGACCTGAGTTCATTTTCCCAGTATCCATGTAAAGCCAGATGCAAAAACTGGCCATGCATCTGGAATTCGTTTGCAGTGTCTTGAGGTCCTGGTGCGACCATTTATATTCTCTCTTTCTCTCTCTCTCTCTCTCTCTCTCTCTCTCTCTTTCTCTCTCTCTCTTTCTCTCTCTCTCTCTCTCTCTCTCTCTCTCTCCCCCTACCTCTGTCTCTCTCCCCCGCCTTGCAAATGAATCAATAAATAAAATTTTTAAATGTCATCTAGTATTTCACTTGGCCACCATCATTTGTCTCAGACCATACCAGTTAGACTCTGGCTGCTCAGAGTGTGGTCTGAGGACCAGTGGCATAGGTCTTACCTGGGAGTTTGTCAGAAATGCAGAATCTCAGGTCTTGCCCATACTGCTAACCCAGAATCTGCAGTCTAACAGGGCTGGTTACCTCAGTGTGGACCTAGACGTTCAGAAGGACTGAACTTAAGTGTTGCCTGGAGAAGGAAGATGGGGCCTCCCAGCGTTCTTGGGCAAAGCAGAAAGCCCTGAACTCAAGACCCTGAACCCACTCACATCTCTCCTCATCTCCACAATACACAACATACAAAGGTTAATTGAGTATCCAGATTATGTGAGAATATGTGAGTGTATGAATGGGCAAATAAATGAATGAATGAGTGGCTGAATAGGTGAAAGTTTGGGACAGTAAACAGATTCAAGTAGAGTGCACTCTGAACTATACAAGGACCAGCAGAAGGAGCAGAACTCAGGGGAAAAATGGAATGAATATGTGATTTAAAATGAATGAATGTGCGAATGCCCGCCCTACTGTCGATCCTTTCTAGCATCACAGAGGCTTTAGTCTCAATTATTGTCTCTTCTAGATCTTTATCTCTCTTCTTCCCTCAGCATTGACACACTCTAAAGATGCCTGCCCACCCTGACCCTCACAACTTCCCTTCAACCCCCTTTCCTTTCCTCTACACTTCCCATGTCTCATCATCTCTTTCTCAGCCAACTTTTGGGGAGGATATCTCTGCCAAAATAGTCTTCCCTGCCTCATATCCTACTCACCCCTCTTCTCCCTACATTCTGGCTTTCTTCCTTGTCTTTGTACTTAAAACATCCTTGGAAAAGGTACCAATGAGCTCCCTTGTCGATCAATCCATCTGATTGACCTCTGGCAGTACTGGGCACTGCCACGCCCTTTCTTCTCCTCCAAGCCCTCTGTTCGCTTGCCTTCTCTGACCTCACATCCTCAACTTCCTTCGGTCTTTCTGCTTAATCCTTCCCAGGATTTCTGATGATTCTGTTTGGTCTACCTGTCCTCTAAGCGTTGGTGGTACTTCAAGGCCTGGGCTTGGCCCTCTGTGGTACAGATTTTACGCTCTTCCTATGTTAACTCCCTCCTCCACTAACCATCTTATCTCTCTCATTGGGTTTCACCCATATGCTGAGGACTCAGAAGCCTACGCCTCCAGATCCCTACATGATGGCACCCCTCTATATGCACAGCTCAGAATACCTCAAAGTCAACTCATACCCACCATCAACTTATTACTCTACTTCCAAAGCAGTTCTCCTTCTTCTTTGTATTTTATTTCAATAAAATCTGCCACGCTCTCATAGGATACCAATGCTAGATAGTCAGGATCTTGCCTGACATTTTCTTTCTTAACTGTCTCAATAGCATTCTCCAAAACCTGCTGCACAGGGAATGGGTGCTGCAGGTTGGCTGGGGCATGTCTTCCTGTACAAAGAGTGTAGAGTTCTCTTGCTTCCTTCCTAGGTAATTAATGTTCCAATTAGATAAGCTTATGTGGGGCTGTGGTCAGAACTGAGTTATAAGGGAAACAGGAGTGAGGAGCATCCATATTGACAGTATGGACAGTGGCAGGGTTTGGTAGTGACAGGAGCAGCTTTTTGGCTATGAAAAAATATTATCTCACAGCTAGAAATATTGCTCAGTGGTTAAGGTGCTTGCCTATAAAGACCCAGATTCAATTCCCCAGTATCCACATAAGCCAGATGCACATGGTGGAGCATGCATCTGGAGCTCATTTGCAGTGGCTAGTAGCCCTGGTGTGCCCATTCTCTCTATATATCTATATCTGCCTCCCTCACCCCCCATCTCAAATAAATAAATAAAAATTTAAAAAATTATCTCCTCTGTAACATTGTGTGTATGCATGTGTATACATATATGTGTGCTCACACCTGTTCGTGTGTGTGTGAATGCAAATGTGCACAGGCCCCAGCACACATATGGAGGTCAGAAGATTGGTCCTCGCCTTTCCACCTTATTTGAGGCAGGGTCTATCTCTCTGGATCTCACTCTGCTATGGTCTTTTGCTGCACTCACAAGCTTCTGGCATATTCTCCTGTCCGCACCACACATCTCACTTTCAGCATACTAGGGTTAGAGAAGCCTACCATGGCTTTCTGCTTTATGCATGGTGTCTAGGGATTGAACTCAGATACTCAGGCTTGAGTAATAAGTGCTTTAGCCACTGAGCCACTTCCCCAGTCCTTCCAGAATAACTTTTCCCATAGAAACTGCCTGTAGTCCATCCCAATGAGCTTTTCTAAATGTTTTGTGGAATGCCTAGTTTCCTATAATAAATCCCATCCTGCTTAGATCATTTGCATTTCTCAACTAAGAACCCTAACCAATACAACCTCTCTAAGTAAATTTCAAATCCTTCCACTTCTCTCCTTTGACATTATGCTCAAGTCCAGGCCACCATGAGTTCTTGCCTGGATCATGCAAAGCCTCTAGGGTTTGCTGCTATTAATCAGCTACCCACTACTCCATTTCATTCTCCAAATGTTACCGGAGTGACCTTACATACAACCCCCTTCAACCTTTCGATGACCTGTCATCACCCTTGGAATGGAGTCTAGTCTTTTAACAATCTTACAAGGCATCTCATGGTCTACAAAAACCTCCCTGTCTTGGATTTTACTAATTCCCCCAGCCCTGGTTTCTATATTCACCCCACTTCCCTTGGTGCTGCAGCCATTTCAGACTTCCTCAGGCCATAGTCCTTCTTCCCCAGCCTCTGCTCAAACCACTCTCCACCTGGAACACTCTTTCCCTGGTTCTCCTCATTTCTCATTCTTTCCAATCAGCCAAGTCTCCATTAGGTACCACTTTGTTTCAGTTTCTGTGACTGCAAGAATTAAGTAAAACTCACTGGCATACCACTATTCTAATTTCTAAACTGTTTTCTGCCTCTCAAATGTGAGTTCCCTAAGGAACAACACCCTGAATGTATTTTTTCACCACTGAATCCACAACACCTTTCCTCATTGTAAGATGGTTACTAATGTTTTGAATATGTAAATGTATTACAAAATACACTTATGCATAAATTGTATCTAATCTTTCAATGCCTTACTTTCTCTATTTGTGAAGTTGGGGTAGATCTTCTATCTCATAGGGTTGTTTTATAAACTAAATTTGGCAATGCTACTAAATTTCTCACCAAATGCCTGGCACAGTATAACTACTCAATAAGACAGTCTTAAATCTCAGGTCAAACTTGGGAGTTTGGAATAATCTTAAAGTGGTAAAGACTATGGGGACCTTTAAATTTGGACTGAATACAATTTATAATGTGAGATGGTCATGAGTCTATTGGGGGCCAGAAGCAGAATGTGGTAATTCAAATATATGCCCCCCAATAGACTCATATGCTTTACTAAAGCTTGTTGGAGAGATGGCTTAGCAATTAAGGCACTTGCTTACAAAGCCTAAGGACTGAGGTTCAACTCCCCAGAACCCACATATGCCAGACACATGAGGTGACACATATGCACAAGGTGACACAAGATGGTGCATGTGTATGGAGTTCAATGCAGTGACTGGAGGTCCTGGCATGCCAATTCTCTCTCTCTCTCTCTCTCTCTCTCTCTCTCTCACACACACACACACACACACACACACACACAAATAAAATAAATTTAAAAGATTTTTAAAAGCTTATCTCCTGCTGCCTGGCTGTAGGAAGTATCACTAGGGGCAGATCCTGGGGTTCAGCCCTAAGGTGTTACTTGGGGGTGGATCTGAATTTGAGGCTAAAGGTATGCAGAGAAGTCTGAGCTCTGGCTGGGTCACTATTGATTTGCTATCCATGTGTGCTTGTTTGTGGCGCTGGCTGGTGTTGGTTTCTCTCTCTGTTTGGATCTGTAAAAGGGGAGCAGCCTCTTTGGCCATTATGGAATTTCCCCTGGATTTGTAAGCCTGAAATAAATCCTGTTCCTCCCATAAGCTGTGTCTGTTTGGAAGTTCATCCCAGCAAGATGGAGCTGACTTCAAGTCATTATTGCTGTTTCTCCCCATGAAGATGGTTTGTATGAATGAGTATTAGGAAACTGAGAAAGAGGCTAGATTTGAGTTTTGGATACACATGGTAGGGACAGGAACAAATGCAGGAAGCAGGATTCCAGAGGCAAACGGTGATGGAAGCATAAGACTCTCTGGGAATCATGGGAGTCTTGGACAGGACTTTGTAGAGTCACAGGCTATGGAACAAATGATAGAGCTAGCCTTATTAAGATTTGAGGAAGTTGGGTGCTCAGTATAACCACAGTACATACACAGATATGTATGCATAACTGCAACAAGCTTTTAGTCACAGAGCAGTTTCACTTCACACGAATGGGGAAAATGGGTGTTTTTTTTTCCTCCATTCACACCTCATTATCAAACAAACAAGTTCTACAAAGACTCAGTTATGACTCAAACATATACCAGATTTTAAAAAGTCCCTGAACCACCAGAATACTTGGATTCTCAGCCCATAAACAACTGCATTATAGTTAGTGATGACACTACATTTTTACCCCAAAATTGCAAGTGGATACATATGTTACATGTGTGTGGTTACAGTGTTGATTTCAGTGGTATCCAGTAGTCCCCAGTATCCTGAAACAGTATTAAACCATCTGTCATTGATAAAATGGAAAACTGCTTACATCTTAAATGCTGATTTTCAACTTTTACCCCTCAGTATTTCAAAGACCAGAAGTCCTGGTTTCTCAAACACAATGTTACACATGAAAAAGTAAAAAGCACTGGAAACAAACTAAATACCCAACAGTGGAGAAAGTATTAAACAAATTCCATACATCCACATCCTAAGATGTTAAAATTTATGCTTGCAATTAGTCTGTGATGAAGGAAATATTTTTACTAAATATAAAGTTGAATGAAAAGGCATAATAAGGAGTATATGTGCCATCTGGTTCCAATTATATAAAAAGTGTATACGGTACAAGGAAAGAGCTGTATTGTTGACAATGGTAACTCTTTTAAAAATCTACTTTATTTATTGATTTTTTTTCGTTTTTAGTTCTGTATTTATTTTGCTTTATGTATTGACAACTTTTATGCTTGTATATAATGTATTTTGATTATATTCACCTCTCATTACCTTCTATTGTTCCCATCCCACTGAGCCACCTCTTCTTCCCTAGTCCCAGTTCTACTTTGGTGTGTGTGTGAGAGAGAGGGGGAGAGACAGAGAAAGAAAGAAAGAAAGAAAGAAAGAAAGAAAGAAAGAAAGAAAGAAAGAAAGAAAGAAAGATGGAGAAAGACATCCATAGAGTTTAATTAGGCTTGCTTGCATAAACACGGGTAGGGATTATTTACTGGAGCACACCACCACTGAAGAAGATGTCACCCCTCCCCCAGTAACCACTGACTGCAAATAACTCCTCAGGGAGAGGTGAGAACCTCATGAGCTCCACCACCATCCATAAGGGAAGGTTAATGGGCCTGACCTTGTGTAGATAAGAACAAAGAATGATGACTCTTTTTTGGGGGAGCAGGGGGGTTCAAGGTAGGGTCTCATTCTAGCTCAGGCTGACCTGGAATTCACTATGTAGTCTCAGGGTGGCCTTGAACTCACAGCAATCCTCCTACCTCTGTCTCCCAAGTGCTGGGATTAAAGGCGTGCACCACCATGCCCTGCGAGAATGGTAACTCTTGAAGGTGGAATTGTGGCTTACTTTCTATGTTTTTTTTTTTTTTTTCCACTTGGGAATTTAAAGAATTCTTTTACTTATTTTTATTAGTATTTTTAGAGTACTTTTAGGCTACTGCAAAAATTGGAAGTACTGAGACTTCCCATAAATACCCTGTTCCCATACGCATGAGATATAGAGCCTCCTCCATATATTAATGCTGCTCTCAATTTTGGTTAGAGAAGCTTCTCTTTTCAAATGGTGGGGACCACTAGGGTGACTCAAAATTCACTATAGTGCTGAAAAGTGACAGAGGAGTGTTCAGCATGGAGACATCTCTATCACACCCTCCAAGTGGCCCTGATATTCATGACCTCACAGTGGTTAACACTACCTACACAAGCCATGAATAATAGGATAGGAAAAATGATGACATCATAACAGAAGAGAGACCAACTGGAAAGAAAAAAGGATTCAATGGAGGGTGGATTTGAGAAGGGGAGGAGGGTGGTGGTAAAGGGAATTACCATAGTTTATTACCTATACTTATTGAAGCTTTGAGTAAAAAGTTTTTTAAAAAGGACTTTGTGGTGCATTTCTTATGACTGGCGAGTCTCTGTTGACACATCATCACCCAGAACCCTTAGTGTTCAATGGGAATTACCCTTGGTGTTGTGTTTTCTGGGGGTATGAACAAATATACCGTGAGCGACATGTATCTGCCATGCAGTTTCCTACCCCAAATTCCTCAGGACTTCACCTGTCCATCCCTCCTTTGGATATTTAAAAACATTCTTTCTTTCACTCTGTTTTCTATTACCTTTGTGATAAGAAAAAATAAGCTCTGTTATTTAAAGAAACCCTTTGTGAAGGAAAATGCAGTACAGAGTCTTCATTTCCCTCATGACTCAGAAAGCCTTTGTGTAAAATTTTTAGCTCTCCTAAATAAAAGCCCCAAAGTGAGCATGCTGTTCATGCACTGAAAAATCGGGAGGTGGCAGGAAGCCAAGCAGGCCTACAGCTAGTCAAACAGAAACCAGCCTTCCCATCTTGTTTGCTCTCTTGCTTGACTCTCCTGATTCCTAAGAGCAGGAAACAGTCCTGCCGCTTCCTGATACTCAGTGTTGGCTCAGATAAGGTGGGTGAATCGAAACTTGACTGGTCATCACCCCAACTGCTTTCCACAGAGGG
This sequence comes from Orientallactaga sibirica, assembly GCA_036365145.1. Taxonomy (NCBI): domain Eukaryota; kingdom Metazoa; phylum Chordata; class Mammalia; order Rodentia; family Dipodidae; genus Orientallactaga; species Orientallactaga sibirica. The sequence goes on from JAEOAD010000009.1 coordinate 30,140,626, forward strand.
GTTCTCCTCTCATCTTACTGTTGTGATGAAATTAATTTATTACATATAAAGATAATTTAATTTTATACTTGAAAATGTGATGCATTTCAACTAACCAAAAGTGGGAGGGGAAACCTTTTTCTCAGCTCATGTACACAAACACAGTAGTTGGAGAACACAATCACCACCCAAGACCTTTTCCAGGAGTGTTTTGAAGGGTCACTGTCAGTCCTCCTACCTCTGCCTCACAAGTGCTGGGATTATGCTAGTTTGATGCTGGAATTCTAAATGTTATTTCAGACTTTTCAATACAAGAGTTAACACATGCAATTATTCTGTGTATATTGACCTTTGTATCCTGCAACCTGACTTATGTCTTCAACACTCCTGTTCATGGGTTCCCTAAGTTTTTCTTATATGTAAAGATATAAGAATAAGAATCTTACATATAAGATACTACCAACAAATAGAGAGATGAATGCCTTTTATTTCATTTTCTTGCTTAATTACTCTGGCTAGAACCTCTAGCAAAATGTTGAATAAGGGTAATGAGAACAGACATATTTGAATTACCTAGTATAATGGGAAAGCATTCAGAATCTTATCATTAGGGATATCAGTTTTGGGCTTTTCATACTTTTTTTTCTAACTAGGAAGGTTGGAAACATTTCTTTTCTAGAACATTCCTTTAGAGTTTGCTTTGGTTCAAGTCTGCTGTCCAGAGAACATGCTCTATTTCATTTGTTTGAAAACATTTTTTCTAACTTCTTGAAGATTTGTTTCCCAGATATAAAATTCTATACTGCCAGCTACCTTCCTTCAGCTCTGGAAGAGGTCATGCCAGGTTGTCTTCTGTCATCCACTATTGCTAATAGTGCAATTACTATGCATTGTCTCTCCCTTTAAGGGATATTTTTTATTGTTTATCATTAACACTTTTTCTTGAAATGACAGTGAAGTGTTCAGCGCTATCTCTATCTCATTCTCTAAGGCTCAGGAACCATTGTGGAAAAGGAGGTGGAAAGAATGTAAGAGCCAAAGGAAAGAGGGGAGGAGTACTTTTCAATACTGTCTCCCAGACACAAAGTGGCAGTGACATTCATGACCTCACAGTGGCTGAAGTTACCTATATAAGACCTGCATATTCAAAGGAAAAAATCACAAAAGTCAAAATGGAAGAGAAACTAGCTGGAAAGAAGAAGGGATTCAATCAATAAGGGACAGGGGAGAGGGAAAATGGAGAATGGTGGGAGGAGATTATGATCATGGCATATTGTTTATGTGTATAGAGATTGTCAATACAAAGTTTAAAATCTTTTAAATCTCTTCTTTGATTATCAAATGTCATGATGTAGCCATGAGTATTCTTGATTTATTTTGCTTAGGATTTGGGGACACTTAAAGATTCCAGGCATAAGGCTGGAGAGATAGCTTAGTGGTTAAGGTGCTTGCCTGTGAAACCTAAGGACCCATGTTTACTGTACAGATTCCATGTAAGCCAGATGCACAAAGGTGAGGCAAGCACAAGGTAACACATGCCCACTAGGTAGCATAAGCATCTGAAGTTCGATTGCAGTGGCTGAGTCCCTGGCTTGCCAATTCTCAATCTCTCTCTCTCTCTCTCTCTCTCTCTCTCTTTCTCTCTCTGTTTCTCTCTCTAAAACAGAGAGAGATATATACCAGGTATAGGTGCCTTTCATTATTAGTTCTAGAGATCCCAGTAATTAACTGTTTATTTAGACACCTGCTGCATTCTTTTTTGTTTGTTTATTTTTATTTATTTATTTGAGAGCAATAGACAGAGAGACAAAAGGCAGAGAGAGAGAGAGAATGGGCACACCAGGGCCTCCAGCCACTGCAAATAAATTCCAGATACATGTGCCACCTTGTGCATCTGGCTTACTTAGGGAATCAAGCCTTGAACTGGAGTCCTTAGGCTTCACAGGCAAGTGCTTAACTGCTAAGCCATCTCTCCAGCCCCACACCTGCTGCATTCCATTTCTTCTGTTTGGATTGCAATTAAACATAAGCTTGCACATACCTTATCATTGTACCTTCCAGGCTTTTCCTTTACCTCCCTTCTCCCCTCTCCCCACTTCACTCTCATGCTCACTCTCCCTCCCTCCTTCCTTTATTTTAATATCCACACTGCGCTCAATCAGTTCACTAATTCACTTTTCATTTACATGTATCTAGTTTTGTATTTGACCACATGTGAAAAGCATCTGAAGGAGAAGTTTGAGTCCACAAAAAAAGAGAAAGTCCCAAGGAAAAATAGAGCATGCTTCTGAACATTTTCATCCCTCTTTTCTGGCAGATATAACCTTTTAGTTTCCCCATTTATTATAAAAGAGTCTCTTGTTTCCTTCCCCTGCTTCTGCTCCCATGCCACTTTGAGTTTTGGGGCTCTGTACATGCCCCACAGGGCATCAAAAGAAAAGCTCAGATTTTAAAGGGTCAACAAATGTCCTCAGGGAACTGTGTTTCCAGTCCAATTTCATCTCAGCCTTTTGTCTTGCCTTCACTTTTAAACTAGTGATTTCATATTAACTTGTATGTTGATTACAGTCTAAATATTTTTCTTAACATTTCATTCAGCTTTTTCAACTGTATTTAGAAACTGATCACATAGCCTACTCTAACTTTCTAGAAGCAGAAGACTAACCACATGGCATGTATACTGCCATTCTGAGAAAAGACCAGCTCCCTCTGCCCTCTTCCTAGTATCCTTTTGCTGCAGAGTCAAGAATCTACTTTCACTGCCATCTCAGTTTCTGTTGTCACCTTCCATTTCCAGAGCTGGGTCAAGGCCGAACTAGCAAGGCAGCTGAAGCGGCCACAGTCTGTATGGGATATCAGTCCATCACTGAATAAATTGGAAATATTAAATCAATTAACTCAAGCTTCATCACATTGCTCCCTAACCTTATTGATAAAATATTAGATAGTCCCCCTCCTTCCAAAGTGGGATTTACACTCTGGTAGAAACTTATGAAACATATGACTGTATGATCTACACTTTTCTCTTAAACTTCGCAAACCCAAAGCTGGTTAGTCATTAGCAGTTGCCTACCTCAAAGAATCAAAATTATAAAACTGAATTACTGTTATTGTTCATATTTAGTGTTTGAATAGCAAACTACTTGCCAATGAGATGTCTGCTGCAGGAAATCATACAGGGAAGACTGAGAACTAAAAAAGAGTAAGGAATATTTTAAGAAAACTTTTAAGACATCTTGATGAATGGAAGCAAATTAGTAATCAAAATACATTGTTAAAAAAGCTTGTTGTTTTCTTCTAGCAAGCTGGTGCTGAGCAGAAAACCTTCTCCCTGTAGACCAGCCAACTGTAAGCTGGAAAAAGCTGCACTGCATGCAGAGTATGGGAGACAGAAGTCATCAGCAGTGAAAACAGTGGACGCTGAATATTCAAATTTGGCCAGACAGGCCCAAAGACTGAACGGGTGCAATAGTGGCATGTCTACTCGTGGGGTAACCAACTGCTCTATAATTGGACTAAAGGCCCTCTCTACGGGAGGGAATACATACCTGGTACTGAAAAACTAAGTAATGTCTATGGTAGGTAAGGTCATAAGCCTTAGGGGTATAAAGCATGCCCTTATCTAAATGTATATACTATTCCCACCAAGCTGCCCGGAAAATACTACACTTAATGCTCATATTCACATATTAATGCTACTCTCACTTCTGGTTAGAGAAGCTTCTCTTTTCAGATGGCGATGACCACTGGGATGATCCAAAAGGCAACATAGTGCTGAGAAGAAGGGATGGAGAAGTGCCCAGCACTGAAACATCTCTGTCATACCCTCCAAGGCTCAGGATCATTGCGGAAGAGGGGCGGATAGAATAGAAGAGCCAAAGGAAACGACTCCTCCAATGCAACTGCCCAGACAGAAATTGGCCTTGATATCCATGACCTTGCTGTGCCTAACAATACCTCCGCAAGACCCTCATAGTAGAAGTAAAAGAGGATGACATCATATTAAAAAAAGAGACTAATGGAGAGAGGGAGGGGATATGATGGAGAGTGGAGTTCTAAAGGGGAAGGGGGGAGGGGAGGGAAAAATACGCACCTTTGGTATGTAAGTATGTTTTGTTGTCAATAAATATTAAAAAAAAAAAAAAAGCTTGTTGTTTTCTTCTAAACAAATATTGAACATGGAGAGATTGCTCGGTGGTTAAGGCATTGCCTGCAAAGCCTGATGACCCAGGTTTGATTCCATGGTACCCACACTGAGCCAAATGTACAAAGTGATGCATGAATGTGGAGTTTGTTAGCAGTGGCTAGACACCCTGGCACAGCCATTCTCTCTGTATCTTCTTTCTGACTCACTCTTGGCTTGAAAATAAATAAATAAAACATATGATAAATAAATATTGAACAAATACTTAAAGACTTTGCATTGCTTTTTTATGCTTATGCCCATATATTAATGCTGCTCTCAATTTTGGTTAGAGAAGCTTCTCTTTTCAAATGGTGGGGACCACTAGGGTGACTCAAAATTCACTATAGTGCTGAGAAGTGACAGAGGAGTGTTCAGCACAGAGACATCTCTATCACACCCTCCAAGTGGCCTTGATATTCATGACCTCACAGTGGTTAACACTCCCTACACAAGCCATGAATAATAGGATAGGAAAAATGATGACATCATAACAGAAGAGAGACCAACTGGAAAGAAAAAAGGATTCAATGGAGGGTGGATTTTAGAAGGGGAGGAGGGTGGTGGTAAAGGGAATTACCATAGTTTATTACCTATACTTATGGAAGCTTTCAGTAAAAAGTTTTTTTAAAAAGACTTTGTGTTGGACAGAGGGTTGTAAATTATTGGTCTGACTATTCCTTGATTTCTTCTTTCCTTAATTTCCCCCAAAGCTACTCACAAGCCAATTTTTAATATTGTTTGTCAAGAGTTTATTATTAATCACTGTACACATAGAGATAAAGTCATAAATATAAAATAACAAAAACCTTTAATTTTCTAAGTATCTTATAGCATTGGTCCTGCATGACCACCCCTAATTACTTTCCCTTACATACCAGTTCTCTGCTTTTATTCCTGACCATTTAACTCCATATAATGATTATCTCTTCCTAGTTAAGGAGGAATGGAAGTTACTTCTACCTTTTTCTCCAAACATCAGGATGCAGAATAATGAAGTCTCTAGGTAGGACAAAGCATATTGATTTTTCTTGTCTCTATTTGATCCCTGGAAGCTGTATCAACCAAAATAAATTCTATCAACCAAAGTAAAACTGTAATCAAATTGTCTTAAGCAGAGGATGGATTAGGCTAGGTAAGAGTAGAGGGTAAGATGTTGGGTTAGCATAACTGAAAACATTTAAGTCAAGCTCTATGGTCTGACAGAGGGTTTTAGTCATCATCAAGAAATGAGAGTGGGGGGCTGGAGAGATGGCTTAGCAGTTAAGGTGCCTGCCTGTGAAGCCTAGGAATGCCTATTCAATTCTCCAGGTCCCATGTTTAGCCAGATGCAAAAAGTGACGAAAGGGAGCAATGCCACACTTCCCCACAAGGGGGCACATGCGTCTGGAGTTCATTCACAGTGGCTGAGACACCACTGGCAGGCCCATTTTCTGTCTCTCTGTCTCTCCCCCTCTCTGTCTCTCTCAAGAAAAAGAAAGAAAGAAAGAAAGAAAGAAAGAAAGAAAGAAAGAAAGAAAGAAAGGAAGGAAGGAAGGAAGGAAGGAAGGAAGGAAGGAAGGAAGGAAGGAAGAAAGAAAGAAAGAAAGAAAGAAAGAAAGAAAGAAAGAAAGAAAGAAAGAAAGAAAGAAGAAAGAAAGAAAAAGAAATGAGAGTGGGGCCTAGTGTATCCTCAATCGTGGTCCTCTGGACAAGTGGCAAGCTCTGCATTCATGAGGGCTTCCACCCCTCAATATCTTACCGACCACACTCACTTAATAACTGTTACAATACAAAACAATGACAGTGCTCTCCATCCCTTTATCTATGAAAGCTTTATTTGGATTCCATTTGGAAGTTTCTGCCATCTCCAAACATTTGTTAGATTTCTCATCATCAATCCCAAAGGAAACATGCCCTTTCCATCCCTCTAGTTCCAACAAAATGTCCATAATATAGTCTGGTTGGCCTGCTTTATATCATGTGACCATCCACAATCCAATCACTGTGACCAGGCCTGGCCAGCCGCCAGGTCTCAGCCAGTGCCCACCTTTACAGAGGAAGCCACTCCCCTGGCGCTAGTGGACTGACAGGAATGAGGCATTGTTCCTCAAAAGAGCAATCAAAGTGCTATATAGCTGGGGTTCATCAGCTGTCCAGTTTGTCTGAAACTGAAGGGTTTCCAGAAACTAAGACTTTCTATGATATAACCAGGAGAGTCAGTCCTCCACAAACCAGCTTGACTGGTCCCCTACTGCTGTTATCACATGACTGAAAAAGCGAAGGTTGAGTCATAGCACCCTGTGACCTGAAAACCAGAATCCCTGAGGTTTGTAACACTTCCTTCTTCCAGGTTTCATGGAAGCCCTTCCCACAAGTTATCTGCCATCATCACATGCCAGTGTGGGATATGTGCCCTATGGAGACAATGTAAATCATAGAACCAACCTCAAGTTGGCTCACTTACCTGGGTCCAAATGATCAATTCCAACCAGAGTTTTTTGTTTTTTGTTTTTTTTTTTTTTTTTTTGTTTTTTTGAGGTAGGGTCTCACTGTGGTCCAGGCTGACCTGGAATTCACTATGTAGTCTCAGGGTGGCCTCAAACTCATGGTGATCCTCCTACCTCTGCCTCCCGAGTGCTGGAATTAAAGGTGTGTGCCACCACACCCGGCACAACCAGAGTTTTTATTTATTTTATTTATTTTATTTGAGAAAGAGAAAGAAGGAGAGAGAGAGAAAGAAGAAGAAATGGGCCCGCCAGGCCTTCAGCCACTGCAAACAAACTCCAGATGCATGTGCCACCTTGTGCATCTGGCTTATGAGGGTCCTGGGGAATTGAACCTGGGTTCATTGGCTTTGCAGGCAGAAACCTTAACCACTAAGCCACCTCTCCAGCTCCCCCAAAAGAATTTTAAGCTACCTTTCTGTGTGTAAGCTCCTTTATATCACCTACCCCGATACTCACCAGTTTCCTTATTGCTCTCCTTCTTCCTCTAGCTCCAAACTACATATTCCCTTCTCCTCTTTCTTCTTCACTTCTCTTCAGTGCACTCCTTTCTCCCCCTTTCTCTTTGATTCCAAAGGAACTTGAACTATTCTGTGTTTGAGCCCCATGTCAATCTCTCAGCCTCTCCAAAGTCATCAGCACTCCCGCTTGCCATTTACTCAGTTGGCTCAAATGTGGTTTGACCGTGATCTGTAAGTTCAAGCTGTTTATAGCCCAGAGATAAGCAGAATAACCATCCACTGGACTGCAGGAAGAAAATTTCAGAACTTCTATTTATAATTATTTTTGCATTGTCTCCTTTTAGTTTTCATGTGAGAATTTTATTTATTATTTAATTATTTGTGTGGTGGTTGGGGTTGAATCCAGGACCTCCACACACATGCTAAGGCAAGTGCTCTACCACTGAACTACAGCCCAAGCTAGAGAGTATATAGCACATGCATACAAAAACAATACATGTATATAACCTATAAATAACTACACATCTGGGGACCTTTACCATTTCCATGTCTCCAGTGCTCACTGCAGTACCAAGCCAACAATTGCTTCTTTTAAAAAAAAAAAAAAAAAAACATTTTTATTTATTTACTTGAGAGATAGGAAGAGGGAGAGAATGGGTACACAAACAAATTCCAGATACATGTGCATTTGGCTTATGTGGGTCCTGGAGAATCGAACCTGGGTCCTTTGGCTTTGCAGGCAAGTGCCTTAACAGCTAGGCCATCTCCCCAGCCCAACAATTGCTTCTTAGGCAGATGCATTCATTAATGAATCATTAATGAATCCATCACGTGAAATCAATCAGTCAATGATGTTCCTTCCTCTGTGCCCACTGAACATTCCAAATAAGTCCCTTCAAAGTTCATAATCACAGTCCCTCAGGATATTTCATTCCTTCCTTTCTCGCCTGTCCCTTGATGTGAATGGTTTTCAGCAAACCTTCTGCCCTCACTTCCACCAACCTCAATCCCTGCCCTCAACATCAGATCGTCCAGATTGCTTTGATTTCTCTGTCTTTGCCCCTGTATCTTTCCGCAAAAGTATAACTTCCCTTTTAGACCATGCTGGTCTGTGGGCTACCCTGGACCACTTTTCCCCATAAGAGAAAAAACAAAGATAATTTAAAATGTAAATATAAACATATATCTAGCTGTCCATGAATTTCTTTATTCTGATAGTGTGGTTTTCTATCATTTTTTATACTAAAACGTTTGCTTATGTTAGGATTATGATAGTTATTGCCTTTATCTGGAAAACTAATTTAGTAACCCTCTTTGGGTTCCCAACTGTGTATGTATGTGTAGGAACGTATATGTGTATACATGTTCATGTATGTATGGGTGCTCGTGTGTGTGTGTGTGTGTGTGTGTGTGTGTGCAGGTGCACGTGCGTGTGTGTAGGCAGAAGCTGACATTGGATATCTTCCTCAATTGCTCGCCACCTTTTGGGTGGTTTATTTTTCTTATTTTAATTTGAGGCAGGGTCTCCATATAGCCCAGGCTGGCCTCAAACCCTCACAGTTCTACTACCTCAGCCTCCAGAGTCAACAGGTATAAATCACCATTCCTGGATTTCCACCTTATTTTTGTGAGACAAAGTCTCTCATTGAACCTAGAACTCATGGATTTGGCTAAAACAGTTAACCAGTAAGCCCCGGGGATCATCCTATCTCTCCCTCCCCTAAACTGGGATTACAGACATGATCTGCCACAACCCACTTTTTATGTGGGTGCTAGGGAACTACCCAAAATGCTGTCCCTTCTCTTGCTGTCAGCATATGCCTGTATGCTGATATATACGGGACCTTTAGATAGCAGAAGTTCTAATATGGAATCAGCCTCTAGCAAGTGTGGGTAGGATGTCATCACAGATAATCCTCAGGACTCTACAAGCAAGCAAACAAACAAGCAGAATAATCTTGAGTTTCCCAGTGAAACCCTGTTGGGTGATCAAGTACGGATTTGCTTCTTGTCTAGTCCAAGGGCATATATTGCTCAAATTCTTTCCAAAAATGTGCTTGAATTTATGAACTGCTTTAGACATACATTTCACTGAAACTCCATGTGCTATTGGTCACTCAATTCAGGCTCCAAAGGATAACCACAGCCAGAATGCAGATAGCATTTTACTTACGCACGCTTTCTGGCTTTAGAATTGAATCTTGTTGAATCAAGGAGACTAGGGTCTACAGACCTCTTATAAGTTCCGTGCACAGCCCTGGAAGTATTGTTTCATTATTCCCATACACCCAATCAAGTGGAAATGAGTCACTGGGCTGAATCGTGTTCTTGGAACGCCCATATTAGTCTAAAACTCAGTCTGATGGTCATTTCTCTGACTCATATCTGAGTTGGCAGCATTAGTTTATATGAAGAACATTCTCAGTTGCTCCTACAGAATCCAGGCTGGTCACTTCTCTTGGGAAGAGCAGGTGGGCTCCCTCACTGCTGAATTCACTTTGTCAGAGCCCATATACATAGTGCTGAAGATCTCTGGACATAGTGACATTCAGTCTGTCATTTTTCAAAATGTTCTCATGCTACTGAAAAGAAACATTCTCTAACCAAGCACTGTGGTATAAGCTCTACTTTCATCTATTGAGCAGCTTATTTCCTTTCTTTTTCTTACTTTGTTAACATTCTTAGTATGTTTTTGTAAGAATCTCACATATTTTGCAAATGTTGCTCTCTGTCTGTGGATTATCTTCTCAATATCTTGAAATTGAACTTTTAAAAAAATGTATTTATGGGCTGGAGAGATGGCTGAATAGTTAAGGTGCTTGCCTACAAAGCCTAAGGTCCTGAGTTCAATTTCTCAGTGCTCACATAAGACCAGATGCACAAGGTGACCCATGTGTCTGGAGTTTGTTTGCAGTGGCTAGAGGCCCTGGCATGTCCAGTCTCTCTCTCTCTCTTTCTTTCTCACTCTCTCCCAAATAAATAAATAAATTAAATATTTTTTAAAATATTTTAAGTGGAATTATTTCCTTACTTATTTACATGTGTGCATATGTATGTGGGAGGAGAGTACCAGGACATCTTGATGCAACAAACACACACCAGACACTTGTACCACTTTTTGCATCCAGTTTATGTGGGTAGTTTGGGAATTGAAACCAAGCTGGTAGGCTTTGCCATCTAACCAACCCCCTTTTTTGTTTTTGGATATCATATAATAATTATAAATGTATTCATAAAATACAAAATGATATGTAAATTTTTATATTATACAAAGAAATTGCTTCATTGTGATTTTTAATACATGCACATGACATAGATTGATGATATTCACTTTCTCTATTACCCTCTCCTTCCCCGTCCTTAACCTATTAGTCTCCCTTTTACTTTCATGCTTATCTAAATCTTACAAATGAGAGAAAACCCTTGTCTTGGGTATCTGACCTTTGGCAACACTATTATTAACCTTTAAAAACATAATGCTATCATTTCTAAGTTTTTCTAAGTTTCAATCTTATCAGAAATTGATACTTGGCTGTAATTTCTTTCATATTTTTAAAAAAGATTTGCTCTTCTTTTTTTTTTTCAATTTCACAATGCAACCAGGTATAGACTTGTTTTTATTTTACTTTCTTAGAACTCATGGCATTAATACAAGTTATCCTTTTCATCAATTTTATAAAATCCTTAGCAAATAACTAACCAAATATTGTCATTCTTTCATTTGATTTATTCTCTTTTCTGTTTTCTGGTACTCCTATTGCTCATATTTGGCAATTCTTGTCTTCTCTTCCATTTTTCTTTCAGCTTTCCATTTCTTCATTTCTCTGTTTATATTTTTTTGTTGTTTTTTGTTTTTCTGAGGCAGGGTCTCACTCTAGCCCAGGCTGACCTGGAATCCACTCTGTGTTCTCAGGGTGGCTTTGAACTCATGGCAATCCTCCTACCTCTGCCTCCCGAGTACTGGGATTAAAGGCATGTGCCACCACGCCTGGCTTTCTGTTTATATTTTTATAGTTTTCTTTCTTTTGGTTTATGAATACTACCTTCCTCTGGGCTCAGTCTGCTAGTCACTGCTACTAGGTTCCTATGCTGCCATCACACATTGTTAGTTGATAAATAAAATAATTATAAATTATTTGAATTTGTCAGCTTCAAATGACATAAATGTCATATGTCACAGTTCCTGTAGGGTAGGTGCCTTGTATCTTAGCATCTCCCCAGGCTTCCGTCAAGAACTTTGGCATGGCTATGGCTCTCCTACCGGACTTGGGATTGTCTTCTAAGCTCACTGTTCATTGGCAGGATTAACTTTTTTGCAGCTTTAGGAATATGAGGTCTATTTCCTTCATGTGTGACACATTTTATCTTCAAGTCAATGACTGTATTACAGCAGTCTCATTAATCGAATCTCTCTGACTTACCTTTCTGTCACATCTATTCTGCCTTCTGCTATTTTTTAAATATTTTATTTAATTATTTATTTATTTATTTATTTATTTATTTGACAGAAAAAGAGGGAGAGAGAGAATGGACTTGCCAGGGCCTCCAGCCACTGCAAACGAACTGCAGACATGTGTGCCCCCTTGTGCATCTAGCTAACGTGGGTCCTGGGGAATCAAACCTGGGTCTTTTGGCTTTGCAGGCAAACTCCCAAACCACTAAGCCATCCTTCCAGGCCCCTTGTGCTGCTTTTTAGATGAGACGTAGCTACATTGCACTCCCTAGATATCTGAGATAATTTCCCTATTTCTAATTCAACTGATTAATAGCTTCAATCATATCTGTAAAATCCTTTTTGCCATTTAACATATTACTACTATGAGAGTAACACAGAAGCCAGAGATTTGGAGTCGTCAAAATTGTTCCACTAAAATTTTTTAATTTGTTTCATATATTTATTTATTTATTTATTTGAGACAGACACTTGCTACTGTAAATAAACTCCAGAAGCATCTGGCTTTATGTATGTACTGGGGAATCGGATCCAGACCAGAAGGCTATTGATAATATATTTAATTTCTACAAATTTTAGGTTTGGAGAATCAAATCTTCCCTTATTTATTGAGATGGCTTTTATTTTTATTTATTTATGGGGGCGAGAAGTAGGCAGAAAGAGAGAGAGAGAGAGCACACCAGGGCTTTCAGTGACTGCAAATGAACTCCAGACACATGCATCACCTTGTGCATGTGGCTTATGTGGGTCCTGGGGAATCTAACCTGGGTCCTTTGGCTTTGCAAGCAAGCACCTTAACCACTAAGCCATATCTCCAACCTGGTTGATGACTTTTATTTACTTATGGTTTTAGTTCCTTCTTTTATGTCTTTAACTATTATGATTGTCTTGGGAGAAAATTCATTTAAGTCTTGTGATATTATTCATAACAAAGCAATACTCTGGAGTCAGCTTGTAAACACCCATCCTGTGCATCTCTTCCCAACACTGAGCCTTTCATGAGCATTGGTACCTTGAAATCAGCATGGTAGAAGTGCTTACATCATGAAAACTGACAGGTGCTGTCAGCTTTGTGTCTTTTGAGAATTGCTTATAGCCTGGAAATATTGCTCAGTGGCTGAGAGCTTGTCTAGCATGTATAAGGTCTAATCTTAGTGCTACAAAAAGATATTATTCAAGACAAGCTGTTTTACTGGAATTCAACTGTTTATAACAAATTTTGAACTTGGGGGTTACAGCCCGGGCCATTAACTATAGAAATCCTATGTAATCTTCACTGAAGGTTTTGGAGTTATCTCTGCAATTCATTCCAGATGTGTTAGAAACCCAGAATCACTTTTAAAGGTAAATGTGGGAATTCCAAGACCATTAATCCAAACCCTAGTTACATCTGAGACTCATGATAATACCATCTCATGAAGATCTTTCTCTTTTTTTTCCATACATACATACTTGCTTGTTCCCTATGTCAATGAGCTGATTTTCTAGTCCATTTCTTCAGTGTATGAATTGTTGGATAGATTTTTCAGTAACTTTTGTCCAGTGATTGTCAAATTAGGTCCCCTAGAACCCCACACGGATAAATGACACTACAGCCTCCTGTGGGGAGCAAAGGAAAAGTGAGCAGGTCTCCCCACCCCCAATGTAAAACCTAGAGTACCACATCTTTCCTTGTTTCCTCTGTGGCACACACACACACACACACACACACACACACACGCCCTAACGACATGGCACATGGGCCTTCTTAACAATACTATAGTCAAAGGAAGGGATTCTTCTGTTTAAAATTAGGAAATTTCTGAGTTATCCAAACTTTAAAACAGAGAAACTGCCAGGTGTGGTAGTGCATGTCTATAATCCCTACACGTGAGGTGGAGATAAGGATCAGGAGTTCAAGTTCACCCTCTGCTATACAGCAAGTTGAAGGCTAACGAGACTCTGCCTCCAAAAGAAACCCTGCATAGTGGCTCACCCTTTAATCCCAGCACTCAAGAGGCAGAGGAATGTAACAGGATGCTAAGGTCCAGGAAAGTCCTTGCACCCCTAACCCTAGGTTCACTTCTAATTTTTAATCAAAGAATTAAGAAAAGAAGATTGAGAAAGATAATTATTAAATTATTATCTTTATTGAGGGAAGTACAGAGCCAAGGAAAGGCACGCACGTGGCTAGAGAATCCAGGTGGAGGGCCTGGAAAAAAAGCATGGAAAGAAAAAGGAGGAAATTTCAAGGAGCTCCTGCCATGTGGGGAGCTGGAGGGGATAAAGAACCCATGCAGACAGTAAGGGTTAGGAACCCTCCTGGCTGGGTCTGGGCCTAGGCAGAGCCAGCCCAGCCCAACCCAGGGAAAAACTCACCCACAGCTGGAAGTTCCCAAGTGATCCGAGAGTCTGCCTTCCCCTTGCAAAGGTATTTATAACCTTTTAGTGGTGGACTGTCTTCCTGCTCAAATGAACCAGAGGGACAGCTCATTGGTTAGGGCTAGGGATTGTCTCAGGAAGAGATTACCTCTAGCACCAAGTTCTGGGGACTGAACTTGACCAAACACAATGTTTACAATCCTATGAAAGACCTCCCTCCCAGGAGGGGTCCTGACAGTGGAAAAAAAGATCTGGGGCACTAGGCAAGAGATAAGAAGTCAGATCATCTTTGATTTCTATCAAGTGCAAACTTTCCTGCACTTTTCACCTTCAGGGGTCCAGTCACCCTAACTACCCCCCTCTCAGGTAGGAGGGTCAGATCAATGTGAGTTCAAGGCCAGCCTGAGACTACATAATGAATCTCAGGTCAGCCTGGGCTAGAGTGAGACCCTACCTCAAAAAAAACAAAAAGGTGGGTGTGGTGGTGCATGCCTTTAATCCCAGCACTGGTGAGGCTGAGGTAGGAGGATTACCATGAGTTTGAGGCCATCCTGAGACTACATAATGAATTCCAGGTCAGCCTCAGCTACAGCAACACTGTACCTCAAAAAAGGAAGAAAGAAAGAAAGAAAGAAAGAAAGAAAGAAAGAAAGAAAGAAAGAAAGAAAGAAAGAAAGAAAGAAAGAAAGAAAGAAAGAAAGAAAGAGAAGAAAGAAAGAAAAAAAAAGAAAGAAAGAAAGAAAGAAAGAAAGAAAGAAAAAAGAAAGAAAGAAAGAAAGAAAGAAAGATAGAAAGAAGAAATAAATAAAGAAAGAAAGAAAGAAAGAGAAGACAGAAAGAAAAAAGAAAGAGAGAAAGAGAGAGAAGAAAGACAGAAAGAAAAGAAAGAAAGAAAAAAAGAAAGAAGGAAAGAAAGAAAGAAGAAGAAGAAGAAGAAGGAGGAAGGAAGGAAGGAAGGAAGGAAGGAAGGAAGGAAGGAAGGAAGGAAGGAAGGAAAGAAGAAATAAAGAGAGAGAAAAATGATGGTTCATTTAGCAAAGCACTTGCCATGAAACTATGAAAAGCTGTTTGGATCTCTGACACCCACATAAATATGGGGTGTGGTGGTGAGCGTATAATCCCAGTGCTAGGGAGCTGGAGACAGGGAATTCCTGGGGAAAGCTGGCTGGCTAGTCTAGCTGAATCAGTCAAACTGGGTTCAGTGAGAGACCCTACATCAACAGGTAAGGTGGGCAGCAATTGAGAAGGACATCTGACTTTGACTTCTTTCCTCTACACACATACTCACACATGTGCCCACACAAATATGAACACATGCTCACCACACACATACGCATGCAAAAAACAAAACAAATACATAAACAGAATTAGAGAAACTAAAGTATAGCCAATGCTGTACAATATTACCCTGAGCTAGAGAAGACTTAATTCTTGAGCCCAATGGGAGAGTCAAAATGGGTTGAGATAATAGCTGAATAACAAACAGAAAAAAAGTCTTTCTGAAACTAGACACACTTTGAGAAGTTAGGATTTAATTTGTGATTATTGTGAAAAATACAGTATAAGACTGATTATCAGTTGCTATATGTTATCAGTTTTCTCTAATGTTTGTTTATTTATTTATTTATTTATTCATTTTCAAAGAGAGAGAGAATGGGCACACCAGGGCCTCCAGCCGCTGCAAGCGAACTCCAGATGCATGTGCCACTTTGTGCATCTGGCTTTATGTGGGTGCTGGGGGATCAAACCCCAGTCATTAGGCACGAAAGGCACGTGCCTTGACTGTTAAGCCATGTGCCCAGCCCCTCTAGTGTGTTAATGTTTGTGTCTTCTGAGCACAGAGTTCCACACACAGCACTTAGCATTTCACTTGTACTCTCACATTCGCTCTACAAACAGTCCAGGTAACCAAACACTATGATTATCTCATTTCGCAAGTAGAGATGATGCGGCTCCCAGAAGTTAAGTGATTTTGCTGTTGTCTGTATTTGGCTGGCAAGTAATGGAGCGGAAACTGAACCCAAGCTGTTCAGCTCCAGAGCACAGACATCTTCTTGCACCTTACCTCAGCTCTTTCCTCCATGGTCTCCCTATTGTCGATGGCAGAGCCAATGGCACAGAATCTGCAGACAGTTTAACCGCATCAGCTCATAGGTTCCATCAAATAGCTACTACAGTTGACTCTCAAGATTTGTGAATTCCATAGCTCGAATTTTCTTACAATGTATTTGAACCAAAATCAATATTCACTCGGGGCACTTCCACCGTAATAAGTGAACGTCACGGGTTCACAAGCGTTTGGATGGCCCAAGTTCTGCATTCCCCGCTGAGAGTGAGCCTTCTACTTTTTTGGCTCCCATGCTGTAAACATGATCGACCTTTTGTGAAGTATATATAGTGTCACAATTTTCGTCTTTTTGTGCTCTTGTTGATTTTGCTGTTCAAAATGGCCGCCATGCACAATGCTGAAACGATGTCTGCTGTCCACAAGCACAAGCAGACCATTAGAAGCTTATGTAAGAAAAGCATTGAGAACTGGAGAGATGACTCAGCAGTTAAAATGCTTGCCTGCAAAGCCTAATGACCCCGGTTCATTTCCCCAGTACCCACATAAAGCCAAATGCACAAAATGGAGCACGTGTCCGGAATTTATTTGCAGTGGCTACAGGCCCTGATGCATCCATTCTTTCCCCCTCTCTTTCTCTCTCCCTTCTTCCCTCCCCCTCTCCCTCTGTCTCTCTCCTTATATATAAATAAAATATTTTTAAAAACATGAGATGAGGGGCTGGAGAGATGGCTTAGCAGTTAAGGCACATGCCTGCAAAACCTAAGGACCCAGGTTCAATTCTCCAGGTCCCATGTAAGCCCCATGCACATGGTGACTCATGCATCTGGAGTTCATTTGCAGTGGCTAAAGGCCCTGGTGTGCCTATTCTGACTCTCTCTCTTTCTCTCTCTCTCTCTCTCTCTCTCTAATAAATAAAATAAAATAAAGTAAAAATCTTTTTAAAAACAAATGAGATGATACTACTGTTGACTATGAGTTCAATGCTAATGAGTTAACAACATGTATTAAATAAGGGATCGTTAAGTAGAAACACATATCCAGTAGTAATGATGAAAATATTGTGATCAGAGGTTCACAGAAAGCTAACCCTGCAGTCCTGTGACCCCAGGGCAGGGTTTCTGTGCTGGTTAACTTGGTGTTGTGACTCGAGTGAATATCATGTCTGTGTGACAAATGACAGTAGATTATATTTCACCATACCTTCCCTAAACCCTTTTAACTAAAGTGGCAGTGTCCTAAGGAGTGCCCTGTAGTATCCAGTGCCCTCACTTGGAGAGCCACAGGGATGAAACACTATATACACTCCAAGCTTGTGTGGCTCAGCCCCTGGAAGCCCCACCTGATGGACATACCTCACCTTCCAGGCCTGTGTGCTGGCTTACCCTCCACAAAGGAGAACCTGGTTAATCAAGAAAGAAACTCCCTCCAAAGGCAAACAGTGAGTAGAGTGTACATATGGTGGAAAACAAATGGCTCTTGGTACCATGTTGTGGAAATTATCTCGGTTAGGTAGATAAAGAAAGAGGACAAGCCCAGGTGGCACTGGTTTTACATGGCCCGTGCGTGACGTGTGCACCAGCCACTACGAGAAAACACCGTCTGTCCATTCAGCGCCCTCAGAACCAACCAGGCTGTCCTTGGTTCTGTGGTGTTTGTGTGGACGATACTATCATGTCTGTCACTGCTTGCCAGGGCTTGGGGTTTGTGGTCTCAGCAATCGGGCTCGCAGGCACAATTGCAGCCACCTGCATGGACCAATGGAGCACCCAGGATTTGTACAACAACCCCGTGACAGCTGTATTCAACTACCAAGGGCTGTGGCGCTCCTGTGTCCGAGAGAGCTCCGGCTTCACCGAGTGCAGGGGCTACTTCACCCTTCTGGGGCTTCCAGGTAAGGGCCGAGTGCCTGGCTGGTGGGGCTCCTGGGGTTGCCTGGGACTCCAGGAGAAGTGTCAGGGATAAGGATGGCCTGAAATTCATTCTTGACTGGAGCAACGGCCACCACCACAATGGTTGGAATAGAAATATAGGAACCTTAGGAGCTCTTACTGCCCTAGCTGAATGGTGTTCCATTCTGCCAGCACCACATTTGATTAATAACTCCCTGGGTGAGCAAAGACAGTCTCAATCACCCACAAGAACAGGACTAGGAAGGTCCAGACTTTAGTGCTTTTAGACCCGAGAGTCCTTTTGGCAAGTTGGGAACTGCCTCTCTCCTAAACACACTCCATCTTCAGGGCCCCTGTGCCTGACCCCAGCTTCCAGGGATGTCTAAACCAGCTACAGCAATAGAAATGAGACAGAGGAAAAGATCTGAAAAAAAAAAATTAGAAAGAACGCCGGGTCTCGGGGGTGTTCTGGATGGGCCTCTGTTCTGGGAGAGGATCCAGGGTTATGACCTCCAGCAAGTACTGGTGACAAGGAACAAGACTCTAGGCCCCTCCTGCACAAGAGTATCACCTAACATGTGAGCTCCGACATGAGGGAAAGATGTCATGGGCTCTCATGCCCCTTCCCCAGATGAACATGTTAGCTACACAGAATCATAGGTTTCTCAGCCTAGTAGATTAGTCACTTCAACTAAAAGAGAAATTCTAGGCATAAGAGAATGCTCCAAGTGTCTGTCGCTCCCATGATAGAGTAAGACTGAGTAAATCTGCAAGTTTTATTTTCATTTCTTTGTTCCTTCTGTAAGCACAAATAAAAATCTTAATAAGGGAATTGCTCTAAGTTGGGCATTATAGGGAGGATCAGAAATAGAAATAGAAAGCATAGGATTTTTCCCAGTGAGAGAGTTGCCATTTGACCTCAGGATGCAGACTTGGAAACTCAGAAACAAGTGAAGAAGACATCAGGCCTCTCCTAGGGTGGGGAGAGGGTGGGCCAGCACCCCCCATGCGTATGATACAGATTAGGACATGGAGACCTGCAGGGCTGAGGCAACTTGTCCATGCTCACAAAGCTAAAAATGGGCCAGATCGGGGCTGGAGACATGGCTTAGCAGTTAAGGCGCTTGCCTGCAAAGCCAAAGGACCCGGGTTTGATTCCCCAGGTTTCACGTAAGCCAGATGCACAAGGGGGCATACGCATCTGGAGTTCGTTTGCAGTGGCTGGAGGCCCTGGCACGCCCATTCTCTCTCTCTCTCTCCCTGCCTATTTCTCTCCTTCTCTCTCTCAAATAAAATAAAATAAATTTAAAAGAATGGGCCAGATGAAGACTGCCTATCATACCTTCTTTTAGAAGGTGTGTGTGTATGTGTGTGTGTGTGTGTGTGTGCGTAAAAGAGACAGAAAGACACAGAGACAGAGAATCCTGTGACTATAGAATTTAGAGATATTTTTGGAGAGAATATTGTAGTAATTCTTTGAAAAGAAAAAAAATCCTATATCCTCAATGTTGATTGAAATATACTTACTTCTCTATTCCTTCAATAAATAGAACAATAGATTTAAATTTCTTCTGCAGGTCTTACACAAATACAAAAACCATACACAGAAAATGTAATATAAATAACCAAAAAGCGAACAAACCCAAATTTAAAACTAAACTTTGGGTGAGGGATAGTGCTCATTTCCATTTGGAGTAGAACAGGACAAAGATTTAGCCCCAAATCTGGTTTTATATTTCACCCATCTCAGTATTTTGGCTTTAATATTATTTATATAGGCCCTCTATACACACAGATTTACAAAATGATATTAATAACTTTGAGATGATCACACCCCACACTTACATCCCTTTCAGGAATAATTATCTCATGTCTGTGGTCACGAAGTGTCTGGGACTTTCATGCAGTGGGCCTATTCATTCGAGAGAAGGTTGTGATGTGATACTCTTGAAATCCAGCTGCAACAGTTATTTCCAGACTTGGGCAGATAAAATTCTTTATGCTGTATTTCAGTTGGTAATTATTGCAACCAGGTATGCGCACAAACAAGATGTGAAATACTTGTGGGTGGTGCCACTGGACTGACCGCCAGGCACAAGCCTTCAAGCTTGGAACATCAGCAGCACGAGTGGTGGGGAGAAATCCCCACGGCAGTTCCTATAGGTGCTGTGGGGAAGCTTTTATGCACTAGTGGTTGAGGACATTATTTAGCTCACCTCGTTCCAAACATGAGCATCAGTACCTAATAACATAAACCACACCCAGCCAGCCAGAGGATCCAAAACGCAATTGTTTCTATTTCTTTTCCATTGCCACTGAAATGAAAGCCTAGACTTTGCATTGCCATTCCTACTCAGTCCTGAGGATGCAAACATAGAGTCTCAGGCTCAGCAAGAAACAGCCACACATAACCAACCCCCCCCCACACACACACAAAGGAATGCAAGGCCTAGGATTGTTGGTCCCCTTCCTAGAAAAAGACCTTGCACTCAACTCACAGCCGTTGGTTGACCTGTTCTTGGATGATTGCATATAGACAAGCTCCCTTCTTGGGAGCCACAGGAAGGAAAAGCAAAGACTTGGGTCCTCTCACACAGGCATAAGTTGTAGAGAAATGAACAGTGACATAGAAACTGGATTTAGAAGTACTTATTCTGTCAGTAAACACTTATTGAACACCTACATGTTCAGGTTTTTTGGACACAGGTAATATACTTTTCAAAGAGCTCACAAAGCTAGAAAAGTACATCAGCAGTTACCAGACCACTGTCACACAGCTCCCAACCTTAACATTGTTGACATGTGGGAAGATATACTTCTCCCGTGGGGCCTCTGTGTAAGATATTTAGAACTGACTCTGACTCCCATTCACTAGACGGGAGTAACATTGTCCCTCCCTCTACTTGTGGCTAAAAAAAATGTCTCCTAGGACTGGAGAGATTGCTCAGCAGTTAAAGGTGCTTGTTTGCAAAGCCTAAGGGCCTGGGTTCTATTCCTTAGTACCTACATAAAGACAGATGCCCCAAGTGGCACATGCATCCAGAGTACATCTGCAGTGGCTAGAGGCCCTAGCATGCCTGTCCATTCTCATTATCTCTCTCGCTCCTTTTTTCTCTCTGTGTCTCTTTGTCTCTCTCTGACATTTCCAAATATCCTTGGGCAAGGGGTCCATCCCTGGTTGCAAACCACAACAATCAAATACAGTAAGTGACATCCACACTCATGGTATGGGGTCTAGATCGTGGAGACAAGGGGAGTCTTCCCAGAGGACAGCCAGGAGCCACATGAATATGAGTTCTTTGTGAAGACAAAATGGAAAAGGGATTTCCAGATAAGAAGACCTTCATCTGAAAAAAGGTCAGGTGTCGTGAAAGTAAGTGTGTTAAGAGCATTGAAAGAACTTGGCTCTGTGTATGGTAGGAATTAAAGAACGAAGGAGCAGCATAGTTTAACAGTGGATAGTAAATACTTGAGAATAATAGATGCAAATAGTTAACAAGAGTCAAAATGAAACAACAGAAATGCTTTACTAACAAAAATTCTTAAATAAGTGGAAACACTACAGGTTCTTAGCTGAGAAATATTATAAAAATGCATATTTGAGCTGGAGAAATGACTCAGCAGTTAAGAGCACTTCCTGTGCAAGCTTGAGGGCCTAACGAGGACCGAGAGACTGATAAAGTGAGATTCCCCCAGAACCCACATCAACAGCTGGGCATGGCCTCCGCTCATCTGTAACCTCAGCGCCATAGGGGAGCAGAGACCTGAGAATCCACCAGGGCTCACGGGGACAGGGGAAGGGAAACTTAAGCCCTGGGATCTGTAAGAGACTCTCCCTTACTGAGAGTGACAGAGCATGACACCAGACCTTCCACTCTGGCCATGGCAGGCCCACACACCCTGCTGCAGGTGAGCACATGGGACACTGCCTGGGCACATCGTGTGCAGACACCACACACACACACACCACAAGCAAAAAGAAAGATGCATATTTGCTTCTAACTAATACATATTAATCATAGAGTTTACTGAATCCTTTCTATGTGTTGGCGTTGTTTTGATAAATTAACATATATCATTTACATAAATATGAATTTAAGTAAATTGTCTATACATTAGCTATGGATACTTCAAGATTTTCAACAACCCTCTGAAGTGAGTATGCTTATTGCCTCCATCTCACCAACTGAGGAAAGTGAGGCCCAGGGAGTTAAAGAATTTGCCCTGTGGCCCTTTAATGTAAGTGGCAGGTGAGGTTTTCAACCAAGCAGGCTTTGTGCAGAGGCTGAGCTCTTCCCCACCCCAGGGCAAGAATCCTCCTCAGGCAGAAAGCGTTTTCCTCAGAGAACCTGACAGAGTGCATGTCTACATGAAGAAGCAGATGAGAAATTTGTACCTGTTTTTGTTTAAAAATAACAAAGTGATGGCTTAACTGCACCAGATGTTCAGCCCTATGTTAATGCTTTAATAATTAAAGCTGTGCTTTGCCACAAGGGTGAATGAACAAATTAATGGAATAAAAACCTAAAATTAGAAAGGCACCAATGTGAAGTCTGTTTAAGATAGAGGAAGTTACGAAACACTGGGGGAAGAGGCAAAGCGAGTCAAGAAATGCTGCAGAAGAGAGTGAAACCTTGCTTCAAAAAAGAAAAACAGACAGAAATACTGCAAAAAAAAAAAAAAGATTGAGTTTTATGGAAGGGAAAAGTGATCATAGCATCAACCAATGCATATTCCAAAATTAATTCCAAGATTAATTAAATATAAAATACATACGGAGGTGGGAGGGGAATATGATCATGTTATATTGTCTGTATGTTTGGAAGTTGTCAATAAAAGTTTAAAATATTTAAAAGAGTTTTAAATATTTAAATAGTTTTAACTTATAAAATAATCCTAATGTACTTTTTACCTACATGGAAAATAATTCTCTAAAAATTAAAAAAAAAATCAGGGAAAACAAAGATGTTTGGCTACATCATTCAACAATCATTTATTAAGTACATTTAATGCACTGGGTACTGAGATGCAAATAAAATAAAATCACTGCATTTTTTTCTTAAAAGCAAGTAATCACTTAAAACATATTTGCAGTAATTATTGCAAGGTATTAAAATTCTTTAACTGATATATAAACTGATGGTAAAAAATGTCAAAAATTTTTTTAAATGTCAAAATTATAGTGAATACATGGAGAAAGACTACAGGCTGCCAACTCAAGAAAAGAAAAAAAACCACTTCATAAGTATTTGCATTTTTTTAAAGAAGTTTAAACTCAGTAGGCATAGAGCTGCAAATTAAAACAAATGATCATGTATAAATTAGCGACTTCAAAGTACAGATGAAGGTGTGGTAAGATCTTTCAAGCACTGCTGCTTGAAAATTTATGAAAACAATGTTGTTCCATTTTTGTTTTAAAGGAGATTGTTTTATAACTTCACATTCTTTGGAAACTTAGTCTGTCTTACAAACTACCAATGGCAAAGAGTTAAGTGTTAAGTATTTGCATGAAAGAAAATTAGAGGAGATAAAACTCTAAGTATATGATAACAGATACTATTTAGGTGAATAACACCATGAATACTTCCATGAAATGGAACAGTAATTTATGCGATATGTTTACAAGAGCTTTGATGGCATGAACACAGCAAAGTGAAATGAGAAAAACATTAACTTTATAATCCCTCTTTCAAATAATTTATCTGAGAGTGAGAATGGGCACACCAGCGCCTCTTGCCACTGCAAACAAATGCCAGACACATGTGCCACTTTGTGCATCTGGCTTTACATGGCTACTGGGGACCCAAACCACCAGGCTTGGCAAGCAAGCACCTTTAACAGCTGAGCCATCTTCCCAGCTCCAACTTTATAATCTCCTAATCATGGAAAAGTATATACTTTTTGATTAGAAAAGTGTGCCAAATATTTTGTCTAAAGTTTAAAATTATGAGTAACTTTAACTTACTTAAATTTCTCCAAATTTTCTATTATAAACATCAAAACCTTTTTAGAATCAGAAGTTAGGAATATATAATGTGTTAGCTTTTTAAAAAATTAATAAATGTGTCCATTTCTTATTTAAATAACTTTACTCTTTCCTAATGCCCAGCAATAACATTTTCATTGCTCTTTGTACTATAATTTTTGCTAAATTACCATAGCTGATGTCATTAATAGAATTCAAAAGTTTCTAACAAAAGTGATGTCAGTAAAATAAATAAGCTCTGGAAACCCACAAGCTGGAATGACGCCAGCACCATGTTTAAGCGGAATGCAGGATGATTTCCCCAAGGAAGTCGGCAACACATTTTGCTCCATTTTAAAGGTGATTAAGCAAAGTTGTACCAAAGCCATTACTGTAAACAGAATGAGCCCAGGAGTTAGCACACAGGGATACATTTGATCCGTCTCAACAAACCTGTTGTCACAAACCAGAAATCAGATTTTTGCCCCTGTGGATTCCCATTCATTCTCTGGCGGAGACAGCAAAAGCAGTGTTCACTCATTTCAGAACACAGAAATCTCACCAGGAGGTGAAAATGAAAATTTCCGTGATGTTTTAACCCCTTCTTCTGAAGTGCATAGATTCATAATTTCTCTCTTTTCATTCAATATTCTGTGTGGGTATAGATAGCCTCAGTTTGCCATTGAAATTTAACCTTTTATCTTCCAAAACCATTAAGTCATTGTCATATGTCAACCAAGAAAGAAAGCTTATTACCTGAATAAGGTCGTTTCTGACTTTGGAATTTAACATAAAATCATTTGGGTACAGACTTTGGCTGAGAACTTGCCATGAGTGAGAAAAGATAATTTGTGGTAACACATCTTTTTCTTTTTCTTTTTTTCCTTTTTTCTGTTTTCCATCAACAATTTTGCTGGCATTACACCCAGCAATGTGTGGGAGGGGCATATTGATCAAATGTCAGAAAATAGCTAGAAACCAAACTCGTGGAACTTTTGAAGATTTCTGTAGGGCTGGGCAGGTGGCTCAGTGGATAAAGTGCTTTCTGTGCAAGTGTGAGGACCAGCGTCAGGATTCCCAATTCCAGACATTGGTGCAAATGCTGGGCAGACATGGCAGCCAGCCTGTAATCTCAGTGTGTGGCAGGCAGAGACAGATGGGATCCCCAGGGCAAACTGGTCAGCTAGACTAGACTAATCCATGACATCTGGGTTCAAATGAAAGAACCTACCCCAGTGCCCCAGTGGAGAGCAATTGAGGAGGATATCTGATATCAATTTCTGCGTGCGCGTGCACACATACACACACACACACACTCAAACACACATGCATACAAACATGCCTATACACATGCATGTAATGCCACATACATATACACATGAAAAAAAAAGTGAATGAAAACTCTGCCTCTTAGTAGAGGGGAATAAGATGGACGCTGTCCCCAGAAACAAAGCCAGAATAATAGTTTTCTAATCTAACTGGTCAGTGCCTGTCCACCAGCAGAGACCGGTGTCACTTCTTCAAGTTGCCCTCTCCACCTTTTACAGTTAGCCTTGTAACTCAGCTCAGAGGACACGCCACCATGAATGCCATTTTACTTAGTCTTATGACTCTTGTTTACCCCTTAATTGGGGGTTTTTGACTCATGCTTCCTCCTCTACGAACACTGACCACAGAACCTAAAGTAACAGGTGTGCAGTCAAGGGGAGTGTTGCCTTTGTTCAGATTAGGGAGGACACCTTCTCGATTTGCCTCTGCGATTACTGTGGTTAAAAGTCTAGGAGCAGTGGGTGGGTGTATCCAGATAACATTGAAATGTCCAGACACGTGGGCTGGTTTCCTGGAGAACATGTCATGGCTAGTGTGGGGGGGGGGAGACTCATGTGTGTGCATGCATGAATTTCAGGGCCTTGGAAGTCAGATTTGAGAAAGTCTAATTAAAATGACTCTGACTTCTGAGGCCAGATATCCAGAGCCCTCATTCCTGAGGCAACAGGTTGATCAATTCTAACAAGACTGAGTTGTAGAGTAAAATCCTAGCACCTGTTCGCTTCAGCCAGGCATCTCTGTACTTGATCATACCGTTTCCAGTATGTTCGCCAACCGTAATGAAAACTTTCCTACAAAATATGGAAGCTGATATGTGAGATAAGACAGGACTCTGGCCTGTGCTCTGCTACAAACGAAGCCTCTGACTTGCAAGGCCAGTTCATTGTGTGCACAGATGCTGGACGGCATCGGGAGCAATTCCTAAGTCTCTCAGTGGCCAGGACTAGCCAGGCCTGGTCCTGCTTTAGGCCTTCATAGCAACATGGTGCTCATACGTCTCCAGTGGTAAGAGGGACAGCAAAAGAAGGAGGTCAGTAGGATTCCTGGCTTCGTATCCAGTCCCAATACCTGTGGACCAAAATCACACCTCTTGGACTTGGATGTCTGCACTCAACCTTGCTGGTTCCTGCCACCACCCTTGGAAACAGACACCCACCTTGGAAGTGGAAGCATCTGTGGTTCAAGTCATTTGGACACATTCCGTGTCTATCTCACTCAACTCATCTAAAAATTGAATAATAGAGGCTGTCGATTTAAGACTGAAAGGAGAAGCTTCTCTTTTCAGATGATAATGACCACTGGGATGACCCAAAAGGCAACATAGTGCTGAGAAGAAGGGATGGAGGAGTGCCCGGCACTGAAACACCTCTGTCACACCCTCCAAGGCTCAGGGACCATTGCGGAAGAGGGGGCGGATAGAATGGAAGAACCAAAAGAAGGGTATGACTCCTTACAATGCAACCACCCAGACAGAAATTGGCCTCGATATCCATGACTTTGCAGTGCCTAGCAATACCTTCATAAGACCCTCAAAAATCAAAGAAAAAGATGATGACATCAAATTAAAAGAGAGACTAATGGAGAGAGGGAGGAGATATGATGGAAATTGGAGTTCTAAAGTGGAATGGGGGAGGGGAGGGAAATATCATGTGTTTTTTGTATGTAAGTATAGACGTCAATAAAAAAATAATAATTAAGGGCTGGAAAGATGGCTTAGGGGTTAAGGTGCCTGCCTCCTAAGCCTAAGAATGCTGGTTCCAATCTCCAGGTCCCACGTTTAGATAGATGCAGTGACTCAAGGGCACAATGCCCTACTTGACCACAAGGGGGCGCACACATCTGGATTTCGTTCTCAGCAGCTGAGACACTGCTGGCATGCCCATCTCTGTTTTCCTCTCTCTCTGTCTCTCTCTCTCTGTCTCTGTCTCTCTCTCTCTCTCTCTCTCTCTCTCTCTCTCTCTGTGTGTGTGTGTGTGTGTGTGTGTGTGTGTGTGTGTGTGTGTGTGTCTCCAAAAAAATAAATAATAATAATAATAATAATAATTTTAAAAAAGACTGAAAGGGGAAGGTGTGAGTGAAAGGTAATTGACGAGTAACAAGATAAAAATGTGAAAGTCTGATTTAAGATGGAGGGAGGCCGGTGCTTCCTAGGGCCATTTTATTTTAAAGTCAAGCTTAGTGGTCTCACACCATGTACTCAGTGGTAGGGAACAATCCATTGTTTTTCTCAGATGGCGGCATTATGGGCAGAGCCAGAGCTGAGATGGGAGAGGCTGGTCGGGCTTAGAGGAGAGAGTCCTTCTGTCCAGCAGGCGCTGTCTGCATTCCAACCCACCAGCCGCTGAAGTTCAGCCCGACAAGTGCCTCTTGTGGAGCCTCTTCCCCAACAAATGAAAATAATGTCCTTGAACCAGGAGTGAAACTCAACTATCTAAGGAAAACACCGTGAGCAAACACTGCACACTGAGACCATCTGATTAGCCCAGCTCCCCTCGGGGCAGGCGGCTGCACCCTGCGTGGCAGCAGCTCCTGGCGAGGCCTCTGGTGCGCAGCCGAGGCTATGGCCACCACCACGTGCCAGGTGGTGGGCTTCCTCCTGTCCCTCTTGGGTCTGGGTGGCTGCATAACTGCCACGGTGATGGACACGTGGAGCACCCAGGACCTGTACGATAACCCGGTCACCTCGGTGTTCCAGTATGAAGGGCTCTGGAGGAGCTGCGTGCGGCAGAGCTCAGGCTTCACCGAGTGCCGGCCTTACTTCACCATCCTGGGCCTTCCAGGTAGGTGCAGTGACCATGGGGAAGGACACAGCTCCTGCCTCAGAGCGTGAGGCTGGCAGCAGAGCTGATCAGAATGAAACGTGTGAATGGGAGTAGCTGGCCCTGTGTCAAAGAGGTCAATAGTCACACAGGAGAAAATAGAGAATTCAAAGTCAAAGGAACTGCTGTGGGGATGCAGGCCATGGAAAGAATGGGTGTGTTGTAAGAGCGTGTGGCATCCCTAATATTAACTGTTACTTAAGGAGAAAATGACTTGTTTCTTCCTGCACATCCATGGGTTTAGAAAAGGAGGGTGACATTTTGTTATAGCCAGGAAAGTATATTGGGAGCTAATTTAATTTCGTCCTCAATTCAATTAAAGTTTTCTTTGTAAACTTGGAGTTTTGATAGGTCCCAAAAATATTGTCATTAAATAACAATTTCCTTTATCTTCATTTGTGTTGAGAACATCTGGTACACTTCCTCTTCCTGAAAGTTAATGTTATTTAGAATATAAAATTATAATAATGTAGAAAATAAATGTATTACATCATTTTGCCTTTGACGGTGAAATAGGTTGAACTTTGCTTCTAATATACATAACTATTTCAAGTACGCATTATGGCAACTTTTCATTCTGGATAATATAGAATTGTGTATTTTTTAAAGCAAACAAGAAAATAATAGAGCAAGCTAACCAGTGGGTCCCAGGCAGGTGTCATGATGTATGTGGCGTTTTGACTCTGAAACAAACACCTTGTAAACAGATAGATGAAATAAATCCACAAGAAATTATAGTTGGGCGGGGGGAGGCTCTTGAAACTGAATTGTGAAAAACAATTCAAGCAATTGTCTTCTTTTTTAGAACAAAGTGAAAGATGGATGCCAGAGGATAAAAACAATTTTGTATTCCATTTTGGAAAGCATTCATTGAAAGACCAACGGGACCACTGGCTCTGTGCAAGTCCTCTGTAGGGAATAAGGACAGAAGAAGCTAGCCAGAGGGAAGAAAGACAGAGGAGGAGGGTTTATGCCATAGTGAGGGGAGAGGGCAAAGAGAGGAAATGCAAGGCCTGGCTTGTTGGATTGCTAGCTGTAGCCAAATTTAACTGCAGATGAAGAAAAAAGATTGACCTATTCATATTTTATCAAAGCATGCTATTCCATGCTCAGTTTCCTCTTTCCAGAGCCCAGCAAAAATTGTTTCTCTTCTCTTCTTCCTCCTTCTTCTTCCTCTCTCTCTCTCTCCTTAAATTATTTATTTATTTATTTATTTATTTATTTATTTATTTATTTATTTATTTATGTGAGAGAGAACATGGGTGCACCAGGGCCTCCAGCCACTGCAAACATACTCCAGATGCATGAGGCCCCTTGTGCATCTGGCTTATGTAGGTACTAGGGAATGGAACCTGGGTCCTTAAGCAAGCACCTTAACCACTAAGCCATCTCTCCAGCGGTCTCTCTCTCTCTCTCTCTCTCTCTCTTTCTCTCTTTGTTGTTGGTTGGCTGCGGATGGAATCCAGGTACTTGTGCTTGCCAGGTCCAAGTGATCTCCACCAAGCTACACCCCCAACCCCACCACCATGCTGACTTCAATTCTGCAAGGTATATCATTCCTTGTTTACAAAGCGGTCTCTTGCATAAGACATGCCATTGACTTAGGTTCATTTTGGAGGTGAGGGGAATATTGTTAAATTCCTCTGAGTGTTGTTTGGTGCAAGATAATATACAGTGTACAGTTTAAGAGGTCAGACATTTTGGTTCTCCACTGAAAATCTTCCCTGACTTTTAACATCATGTGAATATAAATGTGATCATTGAGAAAAGGCATGAGTTGTTTTTTTTCCCTAAAGGTAAGGAAGGGGAAAGGTAAATGGATAGAGGAAATGGAAAGGATGGAGTTGGTTTGGTAGTGCTAGGTACCTTATTCCAGTCAGGCCAAACAGGGAGCTCTTAGACAGGAAGCCCAGTTTCCACCCACAGAGCCCTGAGATGTTTCAGACTTGCAAAGGAAGAGGTCTTGGGCTTTCCTGGAAGAGTTTCAGGGTGCAGGGAGCTGGGAGGGGAGACTTCCTCCCACCACATGTTGAGGACTACGAGCGTGAATGTAAGGTCCCACAACGAAGCATTTAGAGTTCCTGGGAGCTGTTGGCCTTCTCTGTCAGTAAACATGAGGTCAGAGGACTCTGGGATGCCTGTGCATCCCCCCCCACACACACACCCAGCATGGCCCACAAGCAACAGGGTTGGGTGCTGCTCTGCATCCCATCTCCTAGTTATGCTATGCAGAGTCAAGCTGGACTGAGCCATCATGAGAGTGGAGGGACAGTGCCCAGTGGCTGCCCACCTGTCTGGGTCACAGGAACACAATTCCACTGAAGACCAGAAGAGAAAAAAACATTGGGCTGGAGAGATGGCGTAATGCTTAAACGCTTGCCTGTGGAGCCTAAGGACCCCAGTTCGAGGCTCAATTCTCCAGGTCCCACGTAAGCCAGATGTACAAGGGGCACATGCATCTGGAGTTTGTTTGCAGTGGCCAGAGGCCCTGGTGTGCCCATTCTCTCTCTCTCTACCTGCCTATTTCTGTATCTCTCTCTCTCTGTCTCTAATAAATAAATAAAGTAAAATAAAAATTTTTAAAAATTGCTTGGGTACTTTAAATCACTGAGAATTTGTGGCCATGGGGAACATGTGAATGGATTTCAGAGCAGCCAGTCTCACATAGAAAGAGTGGCCACATTATAAAGTGAAATCAAGAGGCACACATATTTGGTGACTTAGATTTGGCAGACTGTATAGGTGAGCAGACTGACAACCTGCAGGCAGCAACTTATGGGGACAGGGCCACCAGAGAGGAAGCGGGAAGGGACTCGTAGACACTGGTGGGAATCCTGAGGAAGTAGCATTAATTGGCCAGGACATAATTTTCGGAGAGGATTTGTGATCAAAAACAGCTGCATATGGTATTTCTTGAACATGAGGAGGGGCTGAGGAAGGTGGAGAGACACAGACATGCTGGATGAAGTACTTGAAGACAGAAAGTTGCAGAGAGATGATGCTGACAGCTTTATTTTTTGGGGGGGGAGAGACAGAGAGAGAGAGACAGAGAGACAGAGAGAGAGGGAGAGGAAGACAGAGATGGGTGCGCCAGCAGCCTCTTTAGCGGCTGCAAACAAAATCCAGATGCGTGCGCCTCCTTGTGGTCAAGTACGGCATTGCGCCCCTTTGCATCTGGCTAAACGTGGGACCTGGAGATTGGAACGGCTGGAGATTGGAACCAGCGTTCTTAGGCTTAGGAGGCAGGCGCCTTAACCGCTCAGCCATCTCTCCAGCCCTGACAGCTTTATTTTGACCCAGGACACGAGGAAACATCAAAGAAAGTCTTGAAAAGTGTGTATAGAAATCCACAAGGCAGATGCCTATCATACTTTCTCCTTGTAGTCATAATAACTACTAACAATTCTTCCATAAGTGCAGAGTCATTTCTTATAAAATCGCACTTGACTTTTTCATTTATCTGATGAAAGCATAGTGTGCCTATGTGGAACTTACAGGCATAGATAACATAATTCAACTCTCAACAAGCCGTACCATGTAGCCTACAGATAGATCAGGGAGGTAAGTGGTGATGGTAGCAAGACTGTTTACCTGCATATTACCAACTCTGGACACATTGACAGCTCAAGACTTTCCAGTCAGTGCAGCAAACAGTGCCCAGAAATAAAGGGAACAGCCATTTGTTGGATTGCTTCATACAGCGACCTTCATACACAGAAGTTTGCATAGCATTATTTTTATAAGGTAGGAACTGAGGTTCCGATTGGAAGGGTAGCATGGCCAAGATCCCATGGACAGAAGATGGCAATGTGATCCAAGACTGCCTTTCAAGTCGGTCCTGTCCTGCCGCCAGTCTGTTTCTATTTCCAGCTGGGAATGGGCTTTCTTAAGAACTGAAGAGAGGAGTCTGGGCTTAAGCATAATAAGCGCAAAGGGTGCATCGCTCGTGTCCCTTTCCTGGCAATGTTTAACTGCGCACGGCCAGAAGTATTGAGTTTAGAGTAGACGGTCTGGGCACCGTTTCCACCTCTGCTTCCTGGACCACGGAACAGGAGAGCATAAAGCAATCAGCACACAGATTGGGGGAAGCTCAAACTTGGGTCCCTGGCTGCATGACTGCAGTAGGGTCAAATACTGCTCTTTTAAAATGTGTTTGCAGGGCTGGAGAAATGGCTTAGCGGTTAAGCGCTTGCCTGTGAAGCCTAAGGACCCCAGTTTGAGGCTTGATTCCCCAGTACCTACGTAAGCCAGATGCACATGGTGGCGCATGTGTCTGGAGTTCCTTTGCAGTGGCTAGAGGCCCTGGCGTGCCCATTGTCTCTCTCTCTCTCTCTCTCTCTCTCTCTCTCTCTCCCTTTCTCTGTAATAAATAAATAAATAAATAAATAAATAAATAAATAAATAAATAAATAAATAAAGTGTTTGCAAACATTTGGGCTACACTTAGTGCAGCAATAGGCCCTAGGGTTAAAGGAGGGGGCGTTGGGGACAGCTTGGCCCTAAACACCTCTTGTCCTTACTTTATTCATCTCTGAAGTGCCTGATAGGAAGAGCTCAGCAAGCCACTCACGAGTTCTAGCTTTTGGCATCATTAGATCATCATTGCTGGGTCCACGCCACTCAACACTCTCAAATAGTTAAGGCATTGGATCTTCCAGCCTTCTTTGTCTTCACCAGAACGAAGCACCTCTTATGAATCCAAATATCCAAAGTACAAATGACTTAAGATACCTTTCTCCTCCTTTCCCATCCCAGCTGCAATGCAACTTTGCCCTGGGCCCTTCAGTGCTGCTCAGCAACACTGCAGGCTCTAAGAGGCCCAGGGTTTTCCATACGACTAGCTATACTCCCTCCTTTCTGCCCCAATGTATAAAAGATAACTACTGGAGAAACGGGGAGTTTCCCATCAATACATCAATTATATTTGCAGACACAGGAATCCATTGAACTCAGAGAACAACTGCATAAAATCTAAAGCAAAAAAATATATATATATATCCACAAGGGAATAAAATGAGACTGCTCTGAGGTGTCTTTCCTAAAGGAATTTCCCCATTTATATCTTCCCATCACTGCTGAATATTTTCTCATGAAGTGTAATGCTCATGGTCTTGTGGAATTAGCTTGTTTACTCCCAATTACTGATGCAAGAAGCTGTCCGTAACTAATCAGAAAGAAGGAGTTCAGTGGAGGGAGTGAGGGAAGGGAGACAACATAAGGTAATGGAGGGGATTATCACCAAAATACAATAAAGAAAAAAAGTTCCAAAAAGAAACAGCTGGCCCTAAGAGGTGAGATGATTATAAGTTAGTCATAAAGTTGAAATGAGATCTGGTAGAGCCTTGAGGTGTTTTTTTTTTTTTAAGATTTAGTTTTATTTATTTATTAGAGACAGAGAGAGACACAGAGAGAAAGTGAGAATGGGCGCATCAGGGCCTCTAGCCACTGCAAACCAACTCCAGACACATGTGCCACCATGTGCATCTGGCTTATGTGGGATCTGGAGAATCAAACCGGGATCCTTGGGCTTCACAGGCATATACCTTAACCGCTAAGCCATCTCTCTAGCCCTACTTGAGGTTTTTTTAATCAGGCTGCTTTCCCACTCTTCAAAAGAAAAAAAATTAACACAACATGCCTTTTTAATATGAGGGCATTCAAATGTTTACACTTCATTTTGCATGTGAAGTAGATACCATAGAGAGCTAAAGATGTGTTTACAAAGCTTAGGAGGACCTGTAACTGAGTTATAAAATGAGGTTGCTTGCCCTTCTTTCTCCAGGAGCAAAGCTGAAGCCCAGGGACCAGAATGTCTGCTCAGCTTGGGGTTATGGCAGTCTTTGTTTTGTCAGCAGAGCCAGCAATCACAAAGCATCCCGGCTGTGGCTGGTCTAGTCAGGAGGGCAACATCATCTCTTGGTGGGGAGACATAGTACCTGAGAGGCTGACAAAATACTATAAGAAAAGCACCTTAGACTGGAAATTTATAAACAGAAATGGATTTCTCATAGCTTTAGAGGCCAAGATCAAGGTATTAGCAGATTCAGCATGAAGTGAAGCCTGACTCTCTTGAAAGATGGTAACTTTGGCTGAGTTTCCACATAGTGGAAGAGAAAGAAGGGCAAAAAAGAACCAACACCTTTCCTTGAGACATCTTCTTAATACTATTATTGCACTGGGGGAAAAGTTTTCTCATATCCATTTTGAAGGGACACACTTGGATACTCAAACCATAGCAGCAGTGAAAGGAAGCCCGAAAACCCACCTCCACTTCCTCACCACAGCCACTCAGGGCTGGCCAGATCCTGAGTCCTTCTTTGTCTGCTCTTTTCCCCTCTTTTGGCGCCACTAAGTCCAGCCTTCCTCTTCTCAACCTTCTTCTTTTCCTGCTCATCACAGTCACAGACATGGATGGCTCACATCCTCAACTTGATCACCATGTGAGAACATTCAAGTTTGGGTACAGTCCATACAAGCCAAAGGAAAGCCTGCCTTTAAAGAAGGGCAGCCGGGCGTGGTGGCGCACGCCTTTAATCCCAGCACTCGGGAGGCAGAGGTAGGAGGATCACCGAGAATTCGAGGCCACCCTGAGACTACATCGTTAATTCCAGGTCAGCCTGGACCAGAGTGAGACCCTACCTCCAAAAAAAAAAAAGAAGAAGAAGGGCGGGGGCTGGAGAGATGGCTTAGCGGTTAAGGCGTTTGCCTGAAAAGCCAAAGGACCCCAGTTCAATTGTCCAGGACCCATGTAAGCCAGGTGGAGCATGCATCTGGAGTTCGTTTGCAGTGGCTGGATGTCCTGGCATGCCTGTTAAAAAAAAAGAAGAAAAAAAATAAAGAAGGGCAGGAGACTGGCATCTAGCAAGCCTGGCTTTGTTTCCTGCTGGTGCCAAGTGGCATCTGATCCTCACAACATCCCTTTGCAAGATCTGTTGTTATTCTACTCTAGAGTTCAGGGACGGCCTCAGTGAGATGAACTGACTTTCCCTGGGATGCTCACATGCTACCCCTATGTTCAGTAGGATTTCCACAGACCCAGGAGTCTCAGGATTTGTTCCCTGGCTCTCTGGAAAATCCAGGAGCCTCTGGCTGGTTTTGAAGAGCCTTTCCTCTGGGGTCAGCCACATACCTCCCTCGTTGGACTCACCAACCAGCCTTTGCTGTCCTCTAGTCTGCCTGAAAGTGTGGGCTGGCTCCAGGGCCCACTAAGCACCCCTGCTCCCCTACCACACACACACCAGGCCTTCAGTTCCCAGTGAATTGCTGTCTTTCCAGCCCACCCTGATGGCTTGGGGTGACAACCCTAGGGGCTCTTTTCTCTAAGCTTCCTACTCTGAGCAACCTCCTCTTGAGAGCTTTTGAGGGCCATTTTCCCACATCACACCTGGGAATCTTATATTATTGAACAACTAAATGAAAATCTCTGAGTGGGACCAAAACTACTATTTCTCTAACTGTTCCCCCTCCCCCCTCCCGGATGCTCCCTAGCCAGCATTGAGAACCACACCCTCTTGCCTCTCACCCCACCGCTTCTTTGGTGCATGAGATATTTTGCAACATGGAGGGAACACCCAGTTCCAGTTTTTCTGTTTGCTTTTTTCAATCCTGAGACCTGCCTACCCTTCAGGTCTGATAAGGCCTCATTATTCATTGGGAAAAATGCTGTAGTCACACCTTTGGAGCAATCTGACTATAGAGTCACTGACTCAGTTGCTATCAGCTGATAAGCCTCTGCTTCTGAATTAGACTATCCAAGATGGGACAGAGAGGAAGAGAAACCCACCTGCAGAGGGGAGTTTCTCTGGTTGCCTATGTATGGAGAAGAAATTGCATCCTAAAAGATATACTCTTCCAACTGGAAGGGGAGCTCAAATGACCACCTCCCCTCCCCAGAATCGTCATTAGGCATAAGAGGTTTCTAGCAATGGATGCTGAGTGCATTTCCTCCCACTTCCAGGCACCTGTCCCCATTCTAGTCCACTTCCCAGAAGCACCTCTCAAAAGGGTTCCATATCATGGAAAACCCACAGTCCATCCATCCAAGTTCAGATTTATGGTCCCAACCAAGCATCACAAGTCACAAAACAAGATTGTGTCCTTTCTAATCGCAGACTACAAAAAGGGGGTGGAAATTAAAAGAGGAGGGCATTCTAAAAAGCCCAAGGAATTCAGGGCCAGGGCGGAACCCTGATACAAAGCAAGACCCAGGCTTCATAAGAAATTTACAGGTTAAGAGAAAGTAGGAAAGAAATACAACCTTCTCGTGCAAACTGGACAAACAGAGGCTCTTGCACACTGTCACCTCTGAAAACCAAAGACAGAAACTGACATGACAGAATGGCTGGGGCTTCCATCCCCAGGGGCCCCTGTGGCATACCAAAGACACTCTCTGGGCAAATTCACATATATGTATATATGGAGAGAGAGAGAGAGAGAGAGAGAGAGAGGGAGAGAAAGGCAAGCCCAACAGACTGGCCTTTTTATGAGAGAGAGAGTGAGAAAGAGAGAGAACGAGAGAGAAAGAGAATTGGCAAGCTAGAGCCTCCAGCCATTGTAATCGAATTCCAAACGAGTGCACCACCTTGTGTGCATGTGCGACCTCGTGCATGCATCACCTTGTGAGTCTGGCTTACATGAGATATCTGGGGAGTTGAACGTGGTCCTTGGGCTTCTCAGGCAAATGCCTTAACCACTAAGCCATCTCTCCAGCCCTAAGAGTATATTTCTATCAGGAACCATGAACCTCACATTTCTTCTCACCTTGGGAGTACTTCAGGTACTTCAGTTGCATAAATACCAAAGAAATGCTGTGTGACAGTAGCTCATGGTATGGTTCTTGTTGTCTTTTTAAAAAAATATTTATTTGTTTGTTTTTCAGTTAATTAGTTAATTAAATTTATTTGAGAGAGAGAGAGGCAGCCACTGAAAACAAACTCCAGATGCATGTGCCACCTTGTGCATCTGGCTTACATGGGTATTGGGGAATCAAACCTGGGTCTTTTAGCTTTGCAGGCAAGCGCCTCAATTGCACACATCATCTATTTGTGAATAAAGAAATAAACAAGATGTTTGCTCCCAGCACCCCACAGGGCCAGAAAAGCCACTGGGCAAGGCTTTAGAGAACAGAAGGTACAGCTATATTAGAAAACAGATCTTAGGGCCACTCCAAGACTCTCATGGGTTGTCTGAGGGTAAGGGCTTATTGGAGTCACCAGTATTCTAGCATTCGAACTGAGCTGCAAACCCAAGATGTCAATATTATCACTTCTCCGAAGAAATGACCAGATCCATGGTCCACACCATAAGCTCACACACTTACCTGGAGAATGTGGTTGCTAGTAAGCCCAAGACCATTGGTGGCTTCTTGAAGGATGCACCTTCCAACAGAAAAGCAAAAGTTAAAATCAGAAGTTCCTAAGGGAGAACAGAATCCAAAGAAAGTGGATGGAAGTCTATAGCGTGGAAAGAGAGTCCCTGGACACTCAATTCTGCACCAAGAGGCCTGAGAAGGATGCCAGGGCCTCCAGTTTCAACACGCTGCAGGGAACTAGCCAACCTTGCATGATCTGTCTCCCTGTTTTCTAGATTCCTCGTTGGTCACCAGTTCTTACATCATGACAAATTGCTTTGTGATTCAACTGAATAAGCTAGTGATGCCACTGATTTTTGAGAGACATATCCGAGAGGAGATTAGTGAAAGCTCCCCTGATAGCTCCTGGAGGAGATGGCAATGTCTTTATCTTGAGTGTCATACTTACAAGTTACCACAGGGACAAGTAGTGACCTGAGATGATTTGGGGAGCGTGTCCCTATATATATTCATCAGAGGGTGACTTTTGTTTTTTCACCAAGGTGCCATCTGTTAAGAGCTTAGACTGTGCCTTGACAGTTTACAAAATCCCAACTGCTCTCCTAGGACAATGTGCTTTAAAGGGATGTACCTTTGGAGTAGAAAGACCTTATTCTGAGACAACCCTGAACTCACACTGCCTTTTCTTTGGTGTGTGTCCTCGGGCAAGTTACTTCACCTTTAAATCTCAGTTTTCTCAACTGCAAATTGGAGATGATAGCATCACATACACTGCTGATTATTTTTAGTATGTATTGAACTTTTTTACACCTGTCAGAACTTGCTATCTCCCACTTGAGTCTCATCTGCTTCCTAGTACAGGATAATTTCTCCACCTGATGGAAGCAAGGGATTCTCAGGACTGGGTATCTCACCCCTGGAGAAAGACTGGCCTGATTCTCTCTGTGTCCAAAGTGCAATAATTTTACATGGAAGGGTCTCATCTGCCCAAAGTGGGTCAGATGCTCATAGTGAATTAATTCACTGTGGCCAAGAGACAAGATATTAAGTTTTATCCTGAAAAATCAAAGTCACTATGCTAGCCAAAGTGGGTCTGTGGACCATTGCTGGCCCACAA
This sequence comes from Orientallactaga sibirica, assembly GCA_036365145.1. Lineage (NCBI taxonomy): Eukaryota > Metazoa > Chordata > Mammalia > Rodentia > Dipodidae > Orientallactaga > Orientallactaga sibirica. The sequence goes on from JAEOAD010000009.1 coordinate 30,179,046, forward strand.
GCTGTTATCCAGCTGAAGAGTGATGCTACCAAAATTGCAAATAAGTATTTCTAAAATTTTATAACAATCGGACATTTCTATGACACTCAGATAGGTGATTTTGTATTTTACCATGGCATCAATATATGACAGATGAAAAATTTTAAAAATTAAAACATTAACATAAAATGGCGGCTCCATCAAGATTCCTATGATAAAGAGAAGAGAGAAGAGTTGTAGTGGTTTGAATCAGATGTCCTCATGTGTTTTGAATGCTTGGTCCCCAGCTGTTGGCAATTTGGGAAGTGAAGCCTTGCTGGAGAAGGTGTGCTTTGGGGAGCAGGTTTTGGGATGTTATAGTCAGCTCCTCCTTGCCAGAAATGAGCTCACTGCCCTGCTGCTGTTTTCTGCCTATTATGGCAGAGGTGATGCCCACCCTCTGCTTGTGCCATGCTTTCCTCTGCCACCATGGAACTAAATACTTTCCTCCCATCAGCTGCTTTTGGTTGTGCTTTGTCCCAGCAAAGAGAAGGTAACTACAACAAAAAAATTGGTACTAGAGGAGTGGAGTCATTACTGATAGAAACCTGACTATGTGGCTTTGGGCCTTTTGGAATTGGTTTGTGGAAGGAATATGGAAGGAATTTGAAACTTTGGACTAAGAGATACTTTACAGTGCTATAAACAGGGCTGGATGGACCATTTTGGTCAGAGTTTAAAAGGCATAAACTCAGGAAGAGGGGTGCAGGCTTGGCTTATGAGGGGAAGAAAGAGCTTTGCTGGGACTGGACTAGAAGCAGTTTGTATGAGAGGCTACCTGTGTTCTAAGAATGTAAGCAGGGTTTAAGCTAGAAGAAATGGACAGTGTGAACAGAAGAATATGGCACAGAAATAAATGAAAGTTTTGGTCAAGGGACAGCAGTTTATTTCAGCTACAACTGATTGAGAGATGCCGCCATTAAGATTGTGCCAGCTGCTCTGTATTGTGACAACAGAAAGAATGCTGATTTTTTTTTTTTTTGAAAGTTTGGGGACAGAATGCTGAAGGAATTTTCCTGCTCTTCAAAGTCTCCTTTATTTCCCCCTTGGATTAACAAGTTTGATATCCTACCTGGTACTATGGAGTGTAACAAATGCAGGAAAGAAAGGGTCATTGGATTTGAAATGTGGTTTGTTTTTTGAAAATGGCCACTGGGTGATGTGAGGGTCTGATGAAGCCATGAGGATGAAGTGTGGGATGCAATGGAGATGGCAGAATTTGGAAATGCCAGGACTGTCGGATGGCTGCCAAGGAGATCTGCTGGCTCAGCATGGAGTTTTATCCAGGCTATGAGCAGCCCAGCTGAAGGGGGAGAATTGAAACCCCCAGAGACTTCATCTGAGATCTTGGGCTGAATACATTGCCTTTTACATCCTAGATGGTGATCACCTTATAGGGACCAGAGGTAGAATGTGGTGATTTGAATCAGGTAACCCCCATAAACTCATGTGTTCTGAATGCTTTATCCCCAGCTGATGGCAATTTTGGAGGTGGAGTCTTGCTGGAGGAAATGTGTTTCTGGGAGTGGGCTTAGGAATATTATAGCCAGCTCCCTCTTGCTCAGACCTCTGCTGTTGTTTTCCACCTATTGTAACAGAGGTGACGTCCAGCCTCAGCTCATGCCGTGCTTTCCTTTGCCATCAAGAAGCTTCCCACCAAGGCTGTAAGCCTAAATAAAAACTCTCCTACCATCCTTTGCTTTGAGTGGGCTGCTTTGTCCCAGTAATGACAAAGTAACTACAACAAGAGTATACTAAGACGGTAAACCCACCGGTGCTCAACACATCATATGTTGTGGTAGTTTGAATAAATGCCCACCAATAGATTCAGGAGTTTATTCAAACTTCTTGGATTTCCAGCCACCTGACTGGAAGAGGTGTCATTGGGTGGATCTTAGGGTCCAGCCTTAAGGTGTGGAGGTGGATTTGAAATTCCAATCTAAATATATGCAAAGTGCCTGGAGTTCCTGAAGTGTGCTGTGTAGTGTGGCTTTTCTCTCTTCTCTGCTTGGACCTGTGAATGTGGGCCAGCTTCTTCTGCTATTATGGAACTTCCCCTCTATCTTCAATAAATATCCCTTCCTCCATAACTGTGCCTGGTTTGGAAGTTCATCTCAGTGACCTGAAGCTGATTGCTATATTTGTCTATAGCACTCTGTAGCTTCAACTCTACCAGACATACATACACTGGAGGACTTACCCACTGGGAGACACCAGGGTTGATCTGTCTTTCTTATAAAACCCATTTCACTTGCAATGGTTGTCTGTCTTAGAGTGCTTCATCATAAGCTCTTCACTACTGTCACCCATCCCCAGTTGTGATACACTCAGTAAACAATTGTTGAGATGAGCCACTGTAGTTGAATGACAACCTAGAAACAACATTTGGTATAGCTGGAAATTAGGTCACTACAGGAGGATCCAGCAAGACACAGAGCTGATTCCTTGTGAAGGGGGCTACAGGCAAACTGCGGTCATGTTAAAAGGCCTGATATTAATATCATCTTTTTATGTACGTTGAAACCTATAGTTTATTGTGACCTTAGTAGCTGTCATTGGCTTCCTTGGTACTTTGATTTCATCATGCCTCCCATTAACACTGAGTTCTCTTGAAGTGTTCGAAGCTTTTAATTCATATGGAATTACAAGAACAGAAAGATACTGGGGCTACTTGATTTTACTGTCAGACCTATAAATAACTATAATGGTTACTTTAAACAGACCATGTTTCCTTTCTGGCCTCATTATCAAGTTTTAAAATAAGGATAAATTCCCAATTCCCTCTCAAGTCTAACCATCTATAATTCTGTCATTCTATGGGCATCCTTCATCAGTCAGAGGATTGTTAAGTGATATGGTCTTCATAGATGTGTTAATTGTGTCTTACTAACCCAGAGCCTAATCAATTGTGATTATCTATCTGCTTGTTTTGTGCATCCCACAGCCATGCTGCAGGCAGTACGAGCCCTAATGATTGTAGGCATCGTTCTGGGCGTCTTTGGTATCCTAGTATCCATCTTTGCCCTGAAATGCATCCGCATTGGCACCATGGAGGACTCTGCCAAGGCCAAGATGACACTGACATCGGGGATCTTGTTCATCATCTCAGGTAAACACGGATTCCCTCTCTCAGGCATGCTCCTGGGAGTGTCAAAGCAGTGCATTCTGGTGGAGGAAAAGTGAACATAAGTCAGAGATTCAAGGTCTGAGTGTGGAGGCCTAATTATACCCCACTGAACAATCATGAAGGCTAAGGCCACTCCTACCCCAATAGAAGAGGCTGGACCCTAAGGCAGTTATGTGACTAGGTCCTAAAAGCCTTCTTCTTGGCAAGACTCTAGAAAAGGGATTCTGTTTATTTTTTCTTTGCTATTCTTAATTTCTATGCATGTATTTATATTCATTTATTTCATTTTATTACATTCGTGTATTACTTATACATTCATATAATGTAATTTGATCATATTCATTCCACATTAACCTCTGTGATGCCATTTCTACTGCACTGAACCCTTTTTTCCCAACTGGTCTCCATCCTACTTTCATGGTTGTTTTTTTGTTTTTAAGATTTTATTTTTATTTATTTATTTATTAGAGACAGAGAGAGGGAGAGAGAGACAGAGAATGAGACAGAGAGAGGGAGAGAGAGAGAATGGTCTCACCAGGGCCACTAGCCACTGCAGATGAACTCCAGACGCATGCACCACCATGTGCATCTGGCTTACGTGGGATCTGGAGAACTGAACCTGGGTCCTTAGGCTTCACAGGCAAGCACCTTAACCACTAAGCCATCTCTCCAGGCCCCTGTTTTTTGATAGATACACTGAGATTAATTAGGATTAGGTTGTGTGAACGTGACCGAGGGATTATAAAGAGATTTTAAAGAGCTCTTGACATCAACCAATGACCAGGCCCAAGATGCTTGGACTATTTACCCTTGGTCCTGAAACACATGGAATAGCTCTCTCCACACATGTGCATGAATCCTTCCCAAGTAAGTGAAGTAAGAGATAAGCACCCAGCCAACTGTCAGGTACATAGAGGAAGTCGGTCATCGATGGCAGATTGGCCGTTCTATTACAGGAGTGGAATATTCCGCAGTCTGCTCATCTAAACTCATTTAAGCATAAACTGCCTCAGAAACATTATTGCCCCTTGAGGTGATCTGGACCTTTTTGTTCTTCGCCCACAGGAATCTGTGCAATTATTGGGGTGTCCGTGTTTGCCAACATGCTGGTGACTAACTTCTGGATGTCCACGGCCAACATGTACAGCGGCATGGGTGGGATGGTGCAGACTGTGCAGACCAGGTAACCCCCTAGTCCACATCTCTGTGTTTCATGGTGCATATTATTATAAGAATATGATTAAATACATGTGCCTAATGTGACTGTCAGGGCCTGAAATAGCAAAACTTTATCAGAGGCAACCATACCATATCATAAATCAACAATGATCTGTAAATTCATAAACTTCATTTCCATGAAATATCCGTGCTGATATGACTTGAGGCTGATCTGACATTTGCATTGAAATACAGTGACAGCTCACAGTATTTATCTAACAGTCTTACACAGGCCCCATTGTGGTGGCAATGAAACCGGCACTATTAACCCAGGCATGTAAATGAACATCAGCTTACATCCGCAGTCCATAATGGGAACTTGGCAGGAACAGGTAGACGCTTGAATAGAAATGAGCAAGGTGCCGTACAGGTAGAAAAGTAATGTTTCTTCCTACTGCTGCCATTTTCTCTTATTCATTCATTCATTCATTCATTCATTCATTCATTCCACAAGTTTGTTGATCACCTGCTGTGGGCTAAGCAGTAATCAGAGTGCTAGAGACACAGACACAATCCCCACCCTCACAGAGGTCCAGCAGCAGGTGGTGAAAATTCCACTGTAAGTTTGGAACCTGAAGGAGGACATAACATTTAATAAATAGAAAAACAATATCAACATTGGTATTCATTTAGCCAAAGTGTCAAATGGGTGAATCTCATGGCAGTAAATACCAGTGAAGTCCCAAAATAGAAAGACCTTACTCTGGGACAGTGGTATAAATATTAGACCAAAGTGACATGTCTCGTCTGGACGGATGTGCTTGTTATTTCTCCAGCCACCCCAGCATGAGGTTTGAACAGGAAGTGACGATCTATTATGCTCCCTGGAACGCCAGTCCCCATCTATGGTTCTGCTTTGTTTCAAGGCTGAAAGGAAAGCAATCTCCATACGCGGCCCTCATCCTTCCCCATGTCACTCTCATGGTCTCCTAATTATTGGAGCCACTTGACAGGCAGCAGATCAACTCATTCCAGTTTGCCTTGCCTGTCACAGTGTTAGCCCTAGAATTCCCGTAGCCTGAGAAATCCCTGCCTCATGGGCAGAGCAGAACACATTGCCCTGTATGACCTGCTAAAGCTACAAGTATCGCACGTTGTGTTTGTCGGAAGCAGGAGAGGGCTCCTGGCAAGAGGTTATTAAGGACAAGGAGAATGGCTAGAAGTGAGGGAGGTGGGACAGGAAGCGGAAGTCCAGCATGAGTGTTCTGGGTGGAGCTTCAGGCTCAGCCTGATCCTGAGGGAGGCTGACAAACTGAAGAGCTGGGCTTGCATGCTCTGTGCCAGTCTCCCTCTGTGGGCACAGACGAAAGGGCTCCAGGAGCTGCCAGAAGCCCAGGGAGAGTCTCAGGGACCAGCCAGGGAGAGACACAGAAGTGGTTAAAGGGCCAGAGCACCATTCGTGCCTGTACGTGATGATTCCACACATACCTGTTTTCACAACTTCTTTCATCAAAAACAAAAGCTCAGAAGATTGAGCAGCTGGGGCCCTCATTCTCACAAGGAGTCTCCAGGTATCTGAGAGGCTGCTGCTGAGGTGCTGCCCACCAGCATACCACCATCTGCACGGCTCTCAAATGACCCAGCTCTAAGGCTGGTTATCATCACGCTTATAGGGTTTTCCCACACATGACGCACGTTCTTATGTCCAGCTCATCCCACTTACTTTAGTTTCTTGCCTGCACCGGGCATTTAAGTTTGCTGACTTTGACCCAGAGTGTCTCTGATGGGAACTCCACTCCCATGCACAGACCATGGTAGAGCTTAATGATTAACAGTGAGGTCTTTGAAAGTAGAGGGAAATGAATTCAAATCCTCATAGGACCATATCCTTCCCCAATCTTTGAAGAAGCTACTTAACCTCTGAGTCCCTCAGCTTCCTCATTAAAAATGGGTATAAAAAGTTGGAAAGGAGGCTGGAGAGATGGCTTAGCGGTTAAGCGCTTGCCTGTGAAGCCTCAGGACCCCGATTCGAGGCTCGACTCCCTAGTACCCACGTAAGCCAGATGTACAAGGTGGCACATGCATCTGGAGTTTGTTTGCAGTGGCTGGAGGCCCTTGTACACCCATTCTCTCTGTGTCTGTCTCCTCTCTCTGTCTGTTGCTCTCAAATAAATGAAAATAAACAAACAAAAAAATTTTTAAGTTAGAAAGAAGAAGGGATTCAGTGGAGGGAGGATTTGGGAGAGAAGAATGAGAGGGGTATGTGGGGGGATTATGATTCTTCTCTATATGTATTGAGATTATAAATTAAAAGGTTTTTACAAAAGGAGAAAGTGAGCTGAGCACCAGTCAAGAAAAATGAGCATAATAAATCCTATTAATGACAGTTGGGAAACTTAAGTGAGATGGACATAAAAACGTTTATCACTATATCAGTAAGGGATCAATAAATGGTGCCAGCTATAAGTTTCTTCCCATTGAACAGGCCTCTTAGCCAATCAGAGAGCCACTGGTTACCCACATAAGTTGAGTGCCACTATTGCACAGGTGTGTACATCTTGCCCAGCTAGTAGATTTTGTATAGTAGTGTCCCCTCCTTGTCAGAAATTTTTCACAGGCTGAGCTCAGTTGACCAGGCTTGCTCTACACGTTAAACTTCAACATGTCTTACACTGTATTTTAATCATACTAAAATGCATGTGTCTTTGAAGCACATCTAAAGTACTGTATTTTCTTAAGTTGTAGAGATCTTCACATGTGTGACTTACTGTCTTCTTACTACTAGTATAGTGTTTCTTAGTTCATATTAGTAGAGTTGAGATGAATTAGTGATGCGCAGTGTTATGCAAACAGCCCCCACACCCTTGGAGGAGCACAAAGGAAGCCCTCTACAGAGAACATCCACTATGCTAGGCTCTCCTTTTCCGGTGGACCTTTCAAATAAATTAATTTTTTTATTTTGGTTTTTCGAGGTAGGGTATCACTCTAGCCCAGTCTGACCTGGAATTCAATATGTAGTCTCAGGGTGGCCTCGAACTCATGGTGATCCTCCTACCTCTGCCTCCCGAGTGCTGGGATTAAAGGCATGCGCCACCACACCCAGTTAATTAAAATATTTTTAAGAGTTAGAGAGATGGTTTAGCAGTTAAGGCATTTGCTTGTGAAGCCTAAGGACCCAGGTTCGATTTCCCAGTACCCATGTAAGCTAGATGCACAAGGTAGCACATGAGTCTAGAGTTTGTTTGCAGTGGCTATAGGCCCTGACACACCCATTCTCTCTCTTTCTCTCTCTCAAATATATATAAGAATAAACAGTAAATGAATGAGGAAAAAATGAACAATCCTCTAGGCATGGTGCCACATGTCTTTAATCCCAGCACTCGGGAGGCAGAGGTAAAAGGATAATCATGAGTTCGAGGCCACATTGAGACTACATAGTGAATTCCGGGTCAGGCTGGGCTAGGGTAAAACCCTACCTCGGAAAACCAAAAAAGACAAAAGGATGAATAACCACTTCAACTTACTTCTTTCTGAAGATAATATTTCTACCTGCACACAAGGTGTGTTAGTCAGCTTCCAGTTACTATAATGAAATGCCAAGATAATTAGTTTATACAAAGAAAAGTTTTCTAGTTTTGGAGATTCCAGTCTAAGGTTGGATGTAGACCTCTTGCTCTGGGCCTCTGCTAGGGGTGCCTGATCACAATGGCAAGGAGGATGATAGAGAACAAACTGCTCACTACATGGCCAGGAAGCTGAAAGGGAAGAGAGAGGACTGGAGAGATGATGGCTTAGTGGTTAAGGCACTTATCTGCAAACCTAACAACCTGGGTTCTATTCCCCAGGACCCACGTAAAGGCAGATGCGCAAAGTGGTGCATGCATTTTGAGTTCATTTGCAGTGACTGGAGGCCCTGGTGCACCCATTCTTTCTCTGTCTCTCTTACTCTACTTGTAAATAATGCACAATATATATATCAAAGAAAGAAAGGCCAAGGATCCATAACCCCTTTGAGGGCACATCCACAATGATCTGAAGTCCTCTCTTGGGCCCCAACTCCTGAAGGTTTCACCACTCCATAGCATCACCCTGGGGACACATGGGCCTTTAGGGGACAGTCAACAACCAAACAATAGCACAAAGGTTACCTGAGGGCTGGAGAGATAGCTTAGAAGTTAAGGTATTTGCCTGTGGAGCCTAAGGACCCAGGTTCGATTCCCCAGTACCCACATCAGCCAGATGCACAAGGTGGTGCATGTGTCTGGAGTTCATTTGCAGTGGCTGGTGGCCCTGGCATGCCCATTCTCTCTTTCTCCAATAAATAAATAAAATGTTTTTTTTAGAGATCACTTGAGTAGCCGGGCATGGTGGCACATGCCTTTAATCCAAGCACTTGGGAGGCAGAGGTAGGAGGATCACCATGAGTTCGAGGCCACCCTGAGATTACATAGTGAATTCCAGGTCAGCCTGGGCTAGAATGAGACCCTACCTCAAAAAACCAAAAAAAAAAAAAAAATTACCTGAGTAAAGTAAGATGATGATGAATACTCTTGAGCCCACAGAGAAGATTCTATGCAATAAAATTCCTTCAGAAACAATCACTTGAGACTGATCCAAATCTCTCGAACTTCATTTGCCAAAACTTCCAAAAGGTATCTTTCACAGTAGAGGTGGGAGTGGGCGGGGGGCTCCCCAAAGGGGAACAGAGGGAATGAGCATGACCAGTGGGAAGAGCCTGGAGAGCTGAGGCAACTGTATTCACACCACCATCTCCCCTCTCTCTCAGGTACACCTTTGGATCGGCTCTGTTCGTGGGCTGGGTTGCTGGAGGCCTCACGCTAATTGGAGGCGTAGCGATGAGCATCGCCTGCCGGGGCCTGACACCTGATCAAAGCAAGTGAGTCCTTCTGCCCCTCTACAGTAAGATGCTTCAGTTGATGCATGCTTTATGTCCAGACCAATAAGTCCACGTGTTTGGGGAGAAGTTCATTGACTAGTGGTTCATTGAACTTTCTTCTATGAGGAACCTGAAGAACAGAATAAGAGTAGTTCTGCCTGGCAGGATTTGTGTATGGTACTATTTAGATGGGAGGAAAACATCCCTCTAAGTTCCTTCTAGCTCCATGGTTCTTTATTAACATTTTTAATATACTTTATTTATATTTGAGAGAGAAAGAGGCAGAGAGAGAGAAGGAAGCAGATAGATAGAGAGAGAGAGAGAGAGAATGGGGACACCAGGGCCTTCAGCTGCTGCAAATGAACTCCAGAAGCATGCATCATCTTGTGCATCTGGCTTACATGGGTCCTGGGGAATCAAACCTGGGTCCTTTAACTATGCAGGCAAGTGCCTTAACTGCTAAGCCATCCCTCCAGCCCATGACTCCATATTTCTTAATCCTAAGCTGGGAGAGATTGTGCATCACTACTATTACCCAGGATATTTGGCATCATCTGAAGACACTTAACTATTCCATCCTTCGTAGGGGTAGGAGAAAGTGATACTGTTTTCTAATGGGTATAGACCAGCATAAACATCCTACAATGCACAGGATGCCCCCTCCCCCGACCAAAAAAAAAAAAAAAGAGCATCTCTTCCAAAGTATCAAGAGCTCTGTCATTGAAAAACTCTGTTGTTAACACCACAAAGGACCTGGGATTGGTTGAGGGGGATTCTATGGTTGTTCTACCACTAACCAGCCCTGTGCTCTCCAGGCCTCTGTCTTGGTCCGCTTGGGCAACTGTAACACAATATCACATAATGGGGAATGTATAAACAATAAAAATGCTCTGGTCATGGTGCCAGAGGCTGAGCAGTCCAAGATCAAGACACCAGGAGATTGGTGTCTGGTGAGGGTTTAGTGTTCACTTCCAAGATGGTCCTTGTTGCTGCATTCTCTGCAGGGGAAGCAACCTGTTCCTCACATGGAAGAAGGGATGGAAGGGCTAGAGAGAGATCCATCCAACCTTGAACCCTTTTTAGAAAGCACAAATGAATGTCTCATGACTTGATCGCTTCCCAAAGACCTCATCCATAATACCATCACAACGAGGATTAAATTTCACATGAATTTGGGGTGGTATATATTCATCCCAGAGCCACCTCTATCACCTTATTCACAGCACAAGCAAATTAGAGATGAGATAAACATAAGTACCTTCCAGTTCACAAAGTCTATGCCTCTTTGCCAAAACCATGTCCCTCTCAATTGTTTCTGGTTCACTTTTGTTTTAATCAACTAACAGGAAGAACTCACTAGTCTGCCAGCTCCTTGAAGCTCTAGTGTATGTTTTTTGTTTATTAATTCAAAACCAAACAAACAAAAGCTAGGGATGGGGATGCATGCCTGTTATCACAGGACTACAGAGGTGGAGGCAGGAGGACCAGAAGTTCAATGTTATTCTCTACTACTTAGCAAGTTAGAGGCCAACCTGGGCTACAAGAAATCCTATCTTTAAAAAAAATTTAGGTTAGTATGCAAAGTGTCTATTTTTGTTATGATAGTTTCATACGTGTACGTCATTATATTTTATTCTTGTCTCCCTCTCCCATATCCCCTCCCCACTTCTTGATGGTTCCTTCCTCCCACAAAGAGACCCCCTTCAGTTTTCATGTCATGTATATTGATACCCTCTCTTTATTCCCCCCACTCCCACCCTGGCTTCTTCCTTGCCTCTCATAGTCCCCTTTCTTCTTTGAAGAGCCAGTGGAAATCATGCTACAATGCAGAGACAGAAATCCAGGCTCTTGAAAACCATACTGAGTCACTGCCTCTGTCTGACCAGGACTAATGTGTTTCCCAGCACGCTGACCTTTTCAGCGCTAAACCTGAGAGCATCCAGAGTAAATGGGAAGGCTGGTCCTTCTACGGAAGACATCTGTGGTGATTATCCTTTTCTTCTGCTTTCAGCTACAAAGCCGTATCTTACCATGCCTCTGGCCATAATGTTGCCTACAAGCCTGGAGGTTTCAAGGCCAGCCCTGGCTTTGGATCCAACATCAGGAACAAGAAGATCTATGATGGGGGCGCCCACACAGAGGATGAGGCACAATCTCATCCTTCCAAGTATGACTATGTGTAACGCTCCATACATGGGCAGAAGAAACCTCCCCCTAAAGAGAGCTCGCCCCAAAACAAGGACACTCTACCTTGACCCTTTATGGCTTTTGACTCATAGTTGAAAGTTAGTACAGCCTTGATTTCATCTGGAGTGAAGCCAAATGGTCTTAGCCACATGTCTGTGTCTCTAAATATTCCAACACAAGACAGCTGAGTTGTCACTTATCAGTAAGAGGCTACACCACTCCCATGCTCCAATCCTTTGGGTTGTTTTTTTTTTAATGTAATCTTTTGAATCTGGTGATAGAATTTAATTTGATGCCTATCTATATAGTTTAGACAAACCTGCTCTCCTCTTTATATTTAATAAACCTATTCATGATGTTTCCCAGCATGTCCCTCAAGAAAATATTTACAAGGAAAAAAGAGAATAGATCAAAAGACATTATTATGTTTGCAATTTGGTTTTTGCTTCATCCATCCCCAACTGGACCACTAATGCACACTAATTAGAGGGTAAAAAATGAAAAGGAAAGATATTTGTAATCACTCCAACCCATCATCTGAGATTTCTTTTCTAAAAAGTCACTAGATCTAAATGATTTTCTGCTTGAGGTAACCAAGCCTGTTAGCTTCTATTGGCATCTGATTGTTCTGGCAAGACCAGCCCAGGGCTTTTTTGAGCTTGCTACTGGAGCTCCTCTTTCTGTCACAAGTCAGAAATTGTCCCTAGAAAAAGTAAAAATGGGCTTTTTGTTACCTGAGTCCTATGTACATTTAGAATAAATAATGTGCTAGCAAAATGATATACTATCTAAGCGAATTGACCTCACCTTTGCACACAGATACAAGAGACTGAAAAAAAAAAAAAACTATCTTTTCAATTGTCTTTATTGTAGTTTGTAAAGTCACAACCAAGTCCAAGAAAAGCTCACTAATCCTAATTCTTTCCTTTTGAGGTCTCCACAACTTGTGAGTATGCATAAGTACTATGTAAGTAAAATAACAATAATAATAACAATAAACACAGCAATCCTAAGGGGTAGCTTAAAACCAGTTCTTTAAAAAGAAAAAATGGTGAGCCTATATTTAATGTTGGGGGTCTACATTGGCATAGCTACAGACACTGCAGGTTGACACTTTCTTGCCACCGTTGTTATTTTTGTCATCCTGACATCTGTTCTCTTCACTCTATTCACCTGGAGTTATTAGAGCATTGAAAGCACAGGCCAAACTGGAAGTTCTTTGTGACCACATACCTTCCCTGTGCTTGTATTGCTGCCTTTTTGAGTAGAAAGCTTGAACTCCTTCTTCCAGGACCATGATTACCATTCCTAGCATAAAGCTAGAATAGGATCCCCGGGAACTGAAGATAAGGACAGTCACTAAAAAAAAAATCACCCACCATGGAGCTGCTGGCCATTGGATTGTTATGGGGGAGGCATAGTCCTGACATCCACAGTGCATATGAAAGTGGCCTCCAAGGGCTTGATGAATAGAGAGGTCTTCAAGCTACACAGGCTATGTCTCCTCGTTAAAGACCAGATCACGGTCCATAAAGGAGTAAGAGCTGTGTTCACCAAGTGTCAGGGAAGTACTCACAGAGCCCTTCCCACTGGCATTCCAGTGGTTTTAGGCCAGATTTGAGAGGGCACTCCTGGAACTCATTGCCTAAAGTGGGGTCAAGGAGGAAGAGAGAAATCAATTCCAGAGGGGGGCAGAAGGAGGTGGAAATTGGTACTCTAGGGCATGAAGATTACTAAGCCTTCTCCGGATCTGAGTTTAAGGTCATCTCCTTGAACTGAAGCCCATGGGAACAATGAGCTCCTCCCTCAACCACCGGAAAGTTCCAGGTGAGATCAGAAGCAGTGAGGGTCAGCTGTGTTTTCAATTACTACATTCTCTACCCAACCTGTAATTGTTTAAAGGCCCACATATAGCTAGACCTTGCTTTGTAATTTTGTTGTTGCTGTCTTACTGTGTATGCATTGAATATCGACCTGCATATTTTGTTACTTAAACATTAAAAACACTGTTATCTTCCACTTCAGTAATTGTGCTCTTTTTTTTGTAAGCTTATGGAAGTGGAAGTGGGAAGTCTCAGAAATTCAAAGCTGAATTCATCTCAGAATTGCTTCTGCTTGCCGATCTTTGTCTTCCACTGCAGCATTCTGGCTACCGGGAGGCCAGCTGGGCCTGAGTCCAGTCCAGTAGTGGGAACCCTAAAGAAAGGACAGTCTTCCAAACAGCCAGTCATGAAGCACTGGGACCTAGGACCAGTTTAGCCTGTCTGACCCATGGTGTATGGCCCTAGTGTCTAGCATTAGTGGCTTGGCCATGGTCCAGTCAAACAAGAGTCAGCATCTGCTCTCCTCATGCCGCCTTGGTCAGGCTGACCAGCTCAGTCAGCTGTGCTCAATGAACCTGAATCAGGCATGAAGCAGCATGAGCTACAAAGTCAGAACAGTCCAATCTCCACTGCAAATCACACTGCTTCCTAGCTGCACACTTAAACAAACTTGAACTTTTAGAATCTCAGTTTCCTTATCTATACCATGAGGATAACAAGAATGTATCAGTTACTTTCTCATTGCTGTAACAAAATACCCAACCAGAGACAGCCGAAGAGAGGAAAGGGTTTATTTTTGGTTTAGAGTCTCAAGGAAAAGTCCATTGTGGCGGGGAAGCATGGCAGGAGCAGGAAGCCTGAGTCACATTGTCACATGTGCAAGAAGGAACTAGAACTGCACATAAGGTCTGATATAACCCAAGACCCACCCCCAGTGCCATTCTTCCTCCAGCAAGGCTTCACCTCCTAAAGGGTCCACAACCTTCTCTAACAGCATCACCAATTGAGGATTAAGTATTCAAATATGTAAGTCTATGGGGACATTTTACATTCAAATCACTACAAAGGATAATAGAATCATGTGAATATAGGTCCTGCTTATGTGTAAGTGCCCACTTGCACAGTGTTAAGACCAACAGGATATTAGCTTATAGATCTGGGATATCTAAGACCAGAGTTGGCACAGGCATAGTTGGACCAAGGGATAGGGTCAAGGGTCCACCTTCCTCTGTCCCCATATCTCTGTGTTATTTTCCTCTCTGTTGATTTGCTTCTCAAGAGGATTGCCCCACAGAATGTCATGGAGAGCTACTTATATTTCCAGGCAGAAAGCCATGTTTGAACAAGGGAATATATAACCAAGAAGAAGCATCGCTTTCCTGACACATGCCGGTGAAGAAATTCTGACCAAATTCATTGGACCATCTTAGTCCTGTTTTGTCCCTAAGCCTCCTCCTTAGCCAGAATAGTGGCTTCTAGGTTGGCCAATCTCTGGTTGCCTGGTTAAAATATGGAGACTTGTTATATTCCACAATTACTATATTCTAAAGACTCAGAGTTCTTCAATGTCAGGCAAATTTAACATTTTGTCTCATTTATTTTCCTCTTTTGGTTGAACCTAAATTACAAGAAAAATTTCAGAAATCTAACTTCTGGGCCTTTTTACCAAACCGCATACAAGAACAAAAGAGAGAGGATCTAAAAAATTCCCCTGGTTTTAAATTAAAACTTAAAAATGTGTAAAAAAAAAAAAAAACCCTTCACATTCAACTTTAAATAAGTGAGATTACAATTGTGGTTAAGGATTGTCCTCAAGACTAGGGGTATAGCACAGTTGGAGAAAGCAAAAGCATGCTGGGCATGTTCAAGGCCCTAGATTTAATCTGTAGCAGCAAAAAGAGAAAGGAGGAAGAGAAGGTATGGGAGAAGAGTATATATTTTCCTTGGGTATAACATTTAGTGTTTGCAAGATCAGTGACAATAATTCATTATCGTGCTCTATTTTATTTTGTTGTTGAGTCCTCATGATAATCTACAGTCTGTGACCAGTCTGAAAGGACAAAAGCTCTTAAGACACTCATCAGGAATCTCACACACACACTCACACATATACTCATATACACACATACACACACTCATAATCATGTACACACACATATATACACACATACTTGTCGGACACAAGCAGGGTCCCAGGTTAAAGTAGGCCTAAGCTATCAGACATGTCTAGGGCCCCAGGATATGGAGAGGTCACAGCAGCCTTGATCCCTGGACAAATCTCAGGCCCCAAGACTGGCAGGAGGAGGGACACTCCCTCCCCACAGTCCAGAGTGCCTGGATGTCCTGATAAGACTTGGGCTTCACTCATAGTCCTGTGACCTTCGTCCAGTTATCTAGGAAACTCCTCATACAGTATGCGCCAACAGCCTTTACACAGCCCATCACCCTATGACTCATACCCTATACCTCTTCCCACCACTACGTAGATCACCTGGCCCTCTCCCTACATGCTGGAATGAATGTCCCTATATGCCAATTAGGCATTGGCAAACAACCTTTGAACCTACCAATCCCCTTGGGACCCTCTTCTCACTCTCTCTCTCTCTCTCTCAACTGCTTATAAAAACCCAGTTCCTTGTTGAATAAATGAGAGCTGTCCTCTGACAAAGCCCCCCAGATGTTTCTTCCCATTGTACTCACAGCCACTCAAGACCCTGCTCCACAGTTGCCTGGATGCCTCCAGGGACCCAGTGCACAATGGCCCTTTGAGGAACCAGGGACCCACACATACTCATATACACACATACATACCCACATACTCATACTAACACACACACATGCATACTCATATACACACATACACAGAGTCACATTTCAGGATTCTCATCAAGGACCATCATTTCTTTAATTTTTTTTTTCTATTCTTAAGCATTCGCATATGGCTCGGGAATGTTTTTGAATTATTCTCTCAGCCAGGCTGACGTTTTCATGAGAAAGAATGAGAGCAAGAGAGAGAGATCAAAAGAATTGGCACAACAGAGTCTCCAGCCACTGTAATCAAACTTCAGATGTGTGCCACCTGTGTGCATCACTTGTGCATCTGGCTTAATTAGGATCTGGGGAGTCAAACGTGGGTCCTTAGGCTTCACAGGCAAGTGCCTTAACCACTAAGCCATCTCTCTAGCCCAAGTCTGATTTTTAACACATCACAATATACAGTTTAAAAGTAAAAGCATATTCTTTTACATTCTTTTCACATTATCCTAAATAAATGTGAAATGACAATGTTGGGTTTTAATAATCAAAGATAAGAGAAAGTTTCAACCAGGCATGTTGGTGTACACATGTTATATGTTATCCCAGCTAGCACTTGAGAAGGACAGCCTGGGAATCATAGGGAAAAAAAACTCCTAAGGAGGGGCTGGAGAGATGGCTTAGTGGTTAAGGCATTTGCCTGCAAAGCCTAAGGACCCTGGTTCAATTCTCTAGGTCCCACATAAGCCAGATGCATATGGTGGCACATGCATCTAGAGTTCATTTGCAGTAGCTAGAAGCCCTGGCGTGCCCATTCTCTCTCACTCTCTCTCCCTCTCTCTCTCTCTCTCTCTCTCTCTCTCTCTCTGACTGTAATAAATAAATAAAAATATATTTTTTTAAAACTCCTAAGGAAATAATCATACAATTATATGTATTTATAACCAGTGATATATATCAATTGTTTAAAATAGTATAACTACATAAATGTAAGATTAGAGATGCATACATTTTATATATAAACTAGGATAGAAATATTAATATTGAGAATTTTTCTAATATTAACTACTGAAAATGTATTCCAAAGTGTTTTTACATGTACATGTGTAATATGTGTACACATGTGTATTGTGATGTGGAGTGTATGTTTGCAGAAGCACATGCCCTGTGCCATAGGAGAAGGTTGGGTGCTTTCATTTATCACTCATCAGCATATATCCATGAGGTGGAGTCTCTGAATCTGGAGCTATATTTTTTCAAGCCCCAAAGATTCTCTAGGCTACGTTCCCCACAGGACTAGGATTACAAACATGCATGGCTACAATCATGAGCCCAGAAGCTGACCACACTGTTATGTTTGCATTCTCCTCTCGGTTTGGAGTCCTTTGGTGTTTGTTTCTCCACTTGATCACTTCGACTTGCCTCTGAAAATGGGTGAAATGCCAGGCATGGTGGTGCACGCCTTTAATCTCAGCTCTGTGTAGGCTGAGGTAGGAGGATCACCATGATTTCAAGACCAGCCTGAGGCTACATAGTGAATTCCAGGTCAGCCTGGGCTAGAGTGAGACCCTATCTCGAAAAACCAAAGAAAGAAAGAAAGAAAGAAAGAAAGAAAGAAAGAAAGAAAGAAAGAAAGAAAGAAAGAAAGAAAGAAAGAAAGAAAGAAAGAAAGGAAGGAAGGAAGGAAGGAAGGGGGAGGGAAGAAAAGAAAAGAAAAGAAAAGAAAAGAAAAGAAAAGAAAAGAAAAGAAAAGAAAAGAAAGGAAAGGAAAGGAAAGGAAAGGAAAGGAAAGGAAAGGAAAGGAAAGGAAAGGAAAGGAAAAGAAAAGAAAAGAAAAAAGAAAAGAAAAGAAAAGAAAAGAGAAGAAAAAAGAAAAGAAAATGGGTGAACAGAGGCCCACATGCTCAGGACCCTTGCTAAGGCATATAAGTGGGGCAGAACAAGACTAGAGTCCTTTCTCAATTTAGCCTGTTAATTTCTCTCAAGACCACATAGCTCGGCGTGGTGGCACACACTTTTAGTCCCAGCACTTGGGAGACTAAGGTAGGAGTATTGCTATGAGTTCAAGTCCAGCCTGGGACTACATAGTGCCTTCCAGGCCAGTCTGGGCTACAACAAGACCCTACCTCAAAAAAAAAAAAAAAAAAAAAAAAAAAAAAGACCACGTAGACATCACTCCTTGCCATCAGCCTGACCAGTTCCCAGATGGCCAGTCAGAAGGAGTAAGGATAGGTTTGCTTCAGGGTGGGTGGCTAATGCCGGCAGTGGTTTGGGCCAACAAAATCCACTTTCATGAGGATAGTCAGAAGAGTTCCCAAACATTCATCACCTGGGAACTCATCCACATGCATGTTATAAAGAAGGGGTCTGGTGTGCACTGCACATAATATCTAAAGAAGACTTTGGGGACTGTGGTGGTGTGAATGTATGTCCCCCAAATAGATGAAGGTGTTTAATTAAAACTTGGATTGTCAGCCACCTGGTTGGAAGAGGTGTCATGGCAGGATGGATCCTGGGGCCACCCTGTATTGGGGCAGGTCTGATTCCAGCCTAAGTTATGCAGAGAAGAGTGAGCTCTGGGGGTCCTGCTGCTGCAGGTTCATGCTTGCTTGCTGGTGGTGCTGACTGTGTGGTTGTGTCTCTCTGCTTAGATTTATGAATGGGAGCCAGCTTCTTCTTCTACCATTGAGGGTACTCCCCCTTGGATCTGTAAGCTTGAAATAAACCCTTCCTCCTATAAACTGGGTCTAGTTTGGATGTGCATCCCAGCAACATGAAGCTGACTACAATAGGAACCTCAATGAGTTTTCAAAAATTTGTAAAAGTTCACCTCAATGCCAGTTGGTATGTAGCCATTAGATACCACTTATGTTCTGAATTGGGGGAAGTTGGCTGTGGGTTTTTTTGTTTTGTTTTGTTTTGTTTTTTTTGTTGTTGTTGTTTTGTTTTGTTTTTTTTTTTTTTTTTGGTTTTTCGAGGTAGGGTTTCACTCTGGTCCAGGCTGACCTGGAATTAACTATGTAGTCTCAGGGTGGCCTCGAACTCACTGGATCCTCCTACCTCTGCCTCCCGAGTGCTAGATGTTAGCTGTTTTTTAATTGACCTCAGAAATTAAAAGCATTGATCACAGAAATGAAAGCTGGTGAAAGGTCACAATAACCTTTTAAAAGTAAAGGTAGGGCTGGAGAGATGGCTTAGCAGTTAAAGTGCTTGCTTGCAAAGCCTAAGGACTCTCCAAGTCCCATGTAGCCAGAAGCAGTGTCACAAGCATGCAATGTCACACATGTGCACAAGGGGGCACACATGTCTGGAGTTCAATTGCAGTGGCTGGAGACCCTGGAGCACCAATTCTCTCTCTCTCTCTTTCTCTCTCTCTCTCTCTCTCTCTCCTCTCTCTCTCTCTCTCTCTCTCTCTCTCTCTCTCTCTCTCTCTCACACACACACACACACACATACACATTTTCAAAAAAGGCCAGTCTGATGGGCTCGCCTCAAAAAAAAAAGTAAAGGTAATTACTGTTATTGGTATTGTGATCATTACCGTCTACTGAGAATCTACAAGTTCCCAAATGCAGTTTCTGACTCTTTGTATACAATCTCCAGTCCTAACCCTAACCCTAACCCCACAAGTGTTATTATATCTATTTCACAGTTAAAGAAACCAAGGCTGAGAAAAAGGAAAAAAAAAAAAAAGTGACCAACCATTCCATCCTGCCCAGGACTGTCCTGGGCTCAGCACTGTATTCCAGGAAAGCCCCAGCCATGAGCAGACCAGGATGGCAATGACAAGGTTACCAGGAATGCATGGATTTCTGCCAGGGCCTCAAAGACTCCACACTTCACCCTTTCCTCACTGTGCCAGGGAGAATTCCATTAAATGGGAAAAATAAATGTATATACATATAAAAAGAACAAAAGAAAAGATGAAGGGAAGGAAAGAAAAATAAAAATTTAATGAGGAAAGAAGGAAAGGAGGGAGGGAGGGAGAGAGGCAAGGAAGGCCAGAAGGAGGAATATAAATGTACATTATTGTATAAATGTACTTAAAAGAAAGGGGATAGAGAGAGGGCGGAACAGTTAAGGTGCTTATTGCCTGCAAAGCCTAACAACCCAAGTTCGATTCCTCAGTACCCATGTAAAGCCAGATGTACAATAATGCATGCATCTAAAGCCCTGGCTCACACATTCTCTCTCTCTCCCTGTCTCTCTATCTCTCACTCTCTCCTCCCTTTCTCTGCTTACAAATAAATAAAAATATTTTTGAATAGAAAAATATTTACCTATGAAGCCAAGAAGCCTAATACTTAATGCAATTATTTACTTCAAATCTTCATTTTTGATTTTCCAATTTCAAAACTTGCACAAAAAAAAAAGACACTTGCCTGCAAAGCCAAAGGACCCAGGTTCAATTCCCCAGAACCCACATAAAGTCAGACGCACAAGGTGGCACATACATCTGAAGTTCATTTGCAGTGGTTAAGGCCCTGGTACAGCCATTCTCTCACTCTCTCTCTCTCTATCTCTCTTTCTCTCTCTCTCTCTCTCTCTCTTTCTCAGGTAAATAAATAAAATAAATATTATTTAAAAATCTGCTAAATAAGCTGGAAGTGATGGTGCACACCTTTAATCCCAGCACTTGAGAGGCAGAGGTAGGAGGATCGCCATGAGTTTGAGGCCACCCTGAGACGACATAGTGAATTCCAGGTCAGCCTGAGCTAGTGTAAGACCCTACCTCAAAGAAGAAAAAAAATATATCTGCTAAATAAGTGCACGAATCTTGTAAATAGTGCACAGCTAGACAATGGAGTGGAAGATGCCCAGGCTATACCTGGCCCCTTCCAAGCTAGCACATTCCACCTATGCAAAGCTTTTAGTGTGCCCTGTGACATGTGTGCCCTCTTGAGGGTTTCCAATCTACAGAGAATTGTGGAGTGATGCTATCCAAAAGGTCAGGGAAAGCCCCAACACCCCCAAAGTGCATTGTGAGTAGGAAAAATGCCTGTCTCCTCTGGTGTCCGGAGGGCCAGCCAGAATCCCAGCAAGCCCCTCGGGTTAGGGTTCCCCAGCAACAGCTGGAATCCATCGGTTTCTGTCAACACGAGAGGTTTCTCATTTCTTTCTTGTCTCAAGTGCAGCTGGACATGACTCGTTCCCTTTGGTTTCAGGTTGGTAGCCAGTGAGGATTTTTTTCTGTTATCAAAGCTGCCGCCCTTAGCCCTTGTTGACAACAAAATCTTATTTATTTTGCTCAACAGGCCAACTTGAACTCCCCCCCCCACCCCACCAAAGAATATTTTAAAGTAAAATATGAAACATATGAAGCATGTGGAACTTTGCCACTCATAGTGCCCAAAGGAGGGAGGTTGCCATGGTAATGCTCCTGCCAAGAAGGATAGAGCCTGGCTGAAGAGTGAATAAAATACCACAGTGGGCACAGACTGCCCAGCCAGCCAGCAAGCCTCTATGGTACTGTGAGTGTTTATTCAAGTCTTAGGAGTTAAGTCATAATTAAGAGTTAGAGGGACAAAAATGCCCAACTGCAAACAAACATGCTGAGGGGCAGGGGTGAGGTCAGACTGTGAGTGGAGGTATTCTGAAAGTGAGTGGACGTCACAGCGTCTTTGTGAGGACTGGCAGAATGCTCTCCCCAGAGCAGAAACCAGCCCCACCCACAAGCAGCGGGGCACAGCCAGTGGGTAGAAAGAAGTTTAAGGGAGTTCCCTGGAGTTCCTTTGTGATCAAATGACCCTTGGGCCCTTTGGTAACACCCACCAAGACTCCACCTGCTCATTCTCCATGACCCAGTCACCCCTTAGGATTTCTTAGGAACCTGGCCAAAGGAAATCATCCTCACTCCAAAAAAAAAAAAAAAAAAAAATGGCTACATAGCAAAGTTCAGTGTAGGGTTGTTTTTAGTTCTGTAAAAAAAAAGGGGGGTGGGGCTGGAGAGATGGCTTAGCCATTAAGGCGTCTGCCTGCTAAGCCTAAGAACACCTGTTCCATCTTCAGGTCCCACGTTTAGCCAGATGCAAAGTGACACAAGGGCACAATGACGCACTTGACCACAAGGGGTCACATGCATCTAGAGTTCGTTCACAGTGGCTGAAAGGCCCTGGCTCACCCATTCTCTCTCTCTCTCTCTCTCTCTCTCTCTCTCTCTCTCTCTACCACTTCCTCTCTCTCTCTCTCTCTCTCTCTCTCTCTCTCTGTTTCTCTCTGTTGAGCTCTCTCTCAAAAAAAAAACTAGAAAAGAAGGGAGGGAGCACTTCATTTTAGCAGCAGAGAAGGAGCTAAACTAAGGTGTAATGATGATGAAATAGGAGGGAGACAATGAAATGGATGTGTAAGAAATCTTCCCAATAAGTGGAAAACTCATCTTTTTCCATCATAAGGTAAAATTTATAAATTTATAAATTTATAAATACAACATGATGAGCATTTATCAATGACTGGTTAATGAAGATGTGGCACATATATACTATGGAGTTTTACTAGCAGTAAAGAAAAATGAAGTTATGAAATTTGCAGGAAAACAGATGGAAATGGAATACATATATACTAAGTGAGGTAACACAGGCTCAGAAGACAAAAATTGCTTGTTCACTCTCATATGTGGATCCTAACTTTTAATGTGTGAATATATATAAATAAGGGGCTGTGAGACTGGGTATGGGGTATGACTTCAGATAGGGTAACAAGAGGTGATGAGAAATGGCAAAGGACACTAGGAAACATTAAGCATAAAAACAGGAAGGAGACAAAGTTGGGGGGCAGGGGAAAGGGGCACGGGGAAAGGAAAACAACAAAAAAAATTATTTGAAAACACCATAATGAAACCTATTTCTTTGTAGGCTAGTATGCAAAGACAGGGCCCCCAAACACACAATTTCATACCTTTCATTCTGTCTGTGCTTGCACTGGTGGCTCATTGTGCAGACACCATGAATTATTCTTTTAAAAATCCCCCAGTGTATCTTGGCTGTGACTTCAGGCTCCCTGGTCTTGGGGGTTATACCTGGCTACAACTCAGACCTATAGGTTCAGCAAGAAACCCCACCTCAAAGAATAAAGAAGAGCATGACTGAAGAAGACCCCGGACATTGACCTCTGACCTCCACAAGTACACACACATGCATATGCACCTGCACACACATGCGTCCATTATACACGCAACCACACACACACACACACACAAAAGAAGGAATGATTTTAATCTTTTTGAATAACTAAAGGCAAAATGTAGTTAACAGGTAAAAGGAAACCAAGAGAATTCATTGTCAGCAAAGCTGCTGCTCAAAAAAAAAAAAAAAAAGTTCCTCAAACTGCAGAGAAATCATACCAGATGGGAATTAGAATCTTGGGGAAGAAATGAAGAGCATCAGACACAGGTCCTGTTGAACAACGTGTTGGCTATCACTGGACAGAGTGTAAGCCTCCCAGCCTGGGAACCAGGGGAAACCAGGCACTGGGCACAGACAGCAGTTCTGGGTGGCTCAAGGCTCGCAGCACACTGCCTCACATGACTGGGAGCATGGACCAAATACAAAAATGTATACATTCAGCCCTCTGCACCTAGGAGTTCACCCAACAGCTAATCAAAAATTTCAAGAAAAGAGCTGAGAGCTGGAGAGCTGACTCAGTGGTTAAAAGTGCTTGCTCACAAAGCCTTGATGGCCCAGGTCAAATTCCCCAGTACCCGTGTAAAGTCAGATGCACAAAGTGGCATATGCATCTGGAGTTCATTTGCAGTAGCAAGAGGCCCTGGTAGGCTCACTAACCCTCTTTCCCTCTCTCTATAAAATTAATTAATTAATTTAAAAAAATAATTAAAAAGAAATTTCAAGAAAAAAATTGCACATGTATTGCACATGTATAGATTTTTGCCTTGTCATTATTCACGAAACAATTTGGCATGACCACCATAGCAATTTACATTGCACTCAGCCATAAAATGATCTATTGATGACTTAAAGGATAAAGAAGGGTATATGTAAGTTACTTGCAAGTACTGTGCCATTTTCACGCACTTTGGTAGCTGCAGGGGTCCTGGGACCATCCCCTGAGGATGACAAAGGATTCACTGCCTAGGTACTGTGATGGTTAAGTTCCCTTGTCAGCTTGATCTGTTTGGGAATCCACAGACATTCCTCTTGAGTCGGTCTCCGAGGTTACTTCCAGGAAGGATTAACTGAAGGAGGAAGTCCTTCCCCCAGAGTCAGTCTTTCCCCCAGAGTGGGTAGCCCCTCTCATAGGGGGACTTTATCTGAGGAAGCTCTGGGGAAAAAAAAAGAATCTTTTCCTCCCACCTGGTTGCTGGTGCTGCTTGCTGCCTTCCAGTGTGGACTGAAGATCAGAGGCTCCCCAGGAAGGCTCCGGGCCTTCAGTGCCGGATTGGGACTGCTGAGGCATCCAACCTTATGGACTGAGCAGCTACCGGGTTCCTTGACTCTTGGACCTGCAACCTGCTATTGTTGGACTAATCCAATAAATTCCTCTTTAATACAATTCATTTTATCAGTTCTGTTCCTCTAGACAACGCTGACTAATACAGATACCAAGAGGAACCACAGTGGCGTTAAGGAACTAGCAGCAATAGATAGATCGTGGCAGTTCTAAGCCCAATATTAAAACCAGTCAAGTCTTAGTTCTGAAAACTGAATTGAAAGAATCAAATTCTTTCTCTGCTTCTCTTGTCTCATGCTGGGCTCTAGTATCATCTTAATTGATTTTAAATATTTTTTACTTCATATTCTCTCCCGGTCTTCATTTTATTTATCTTTGTGTTTTGGTCTCCCCTTTTATGTGTATTGACATTGACTGTTTTAGGTTCTATATGGGTCTCTGCTTTGTGTCTATGGATGAATTGTGTATCAGCAATTATAAATGGTTTCCATAACCCTTAGTTCTCTATTAGAATGTGCTTAAAAATGAACTTCTGGGGGATTTTTTTTTGCGGGGGGGGGGGGGGGTTGAGGTAGGGTCTTGCTCTAGTGCAGGCTGGCTTGGAATTCACTATGTAGCCTCAGGGTGGCCTCTGCCTCCCTAGTGCAGGGATTAAAGGTGTGAGCTACCACACCCAGCTCTGGGGGAAAAAAAATTTAATGTAATTTTATGGCTAGCACATTAAGCTGATTGAAAATATATCTACTAAAATAAACTTTTGCATACTAGGCTGGTAATGGGAGTATTGTGTGTCCAAATGAAAGTTGCAGAGAGATAAGATTTTTAAAAAGAATGAAACTCAGGCCACCCTGTTTGCTTTTAATCACCTAGAAATGCGTCAGGCACAAGGATTACAAAATACCAATTCCTCATCATCACTGATAGCAAACAGGCTCCCCCTCTCCCCAAAGCTCTTCTCCCTCCTAGATGTGGAAGAAATGGGCCTTTTAGAAGCCCATTCGGAGCCCACATTTCCCAAGGGAATTAATTATGTAGGGCTCCTGCAGGGAGCAGTTCTGCCCCAGGGCAGCTTCTGAGGAGGATGGTGTACAGAGAAGGGGGGGACAACAGGTACCTCTCCCATTCTGCTCTGCCCCGTGTGGCCATTTCCTTACCGCTAGTGCATCCTAACCAAAGCAAGAAGGCCCAGGCCAGGGTTTCATCAAGCTCCATGATGAGTGAGGCTCCCTTAGACATAGCCACTGCGCCTGGTGAGTTCAGTAGACTAGAGCGCATAAGCCATGAATGGCTTGCAAAGTCCCAACTCAAAGAAAGGCAGGTGACCAAAGGACAAGCTTGCTTCAAGGATGAGTAGGGACACTTAGAGATGTGGAGGGATAGCTGTCATTTTAATTGTCCTCTAGGGAGACAAAGTTTAAATTCTACAGCAAGTTCACTGCAAAAACGACTAAAACCATTAAGGGGAGCTGGAGAGATGGCTTGGCAGTTAAAGCCTTTGCCTGTGAAACCTAAGCACCCAGGTTCAAATCCCCAGGACCCATGTAAACCAGATGTACAAGGTGGCGCATGCATCTGGAGTTCGTTTTCAGTGGCTGGAGGCCCTCGTGTGCCCATTCTGTCTCTATCTGACTCTCTCTTTCTCTCTCTCTCTCTCTCTCATAAATAAATAAATAAATTTTAAAAATTAATGGTTGTGCCAGGCGTGGTGGCGCACGCCTTTAATCCCAGCACTCGGGAGGCAGAGGTAGGGGGATGGCCGAGAGTTCAAGGCCACCCTGAGACTACATAGTTAATTCCAGGTCAGCCTGGACCAGAGTGAGACCCTACCTTGCAAAATCAAAAAAAAAAAAAAATTAATGGTTGCTTCTCTAAAATTGCCATAGCGTCCTAGATACAAGCAGATTCACAGGCTTCATGGGAGCCTTCGAAGGGAACTCTGAAGACCTTGAATGATGGCCACTCAACAGGCCCAAAAGTGTCAGTTTTTGGAGCCAGAGACAATAATAGTTGGTTGGCTCTTAAAAGCCAACTCAGACTGACTCCAGTGGACTATGCTAAGAAGGACTCAGGCATGAAAGACTGTCCTGAACGGTGTTTATCACAGACCTGGCTGGGGGCCAGCAGCACACGCCACACTAGCCTACTCTGAATCCCATCATAGCTGGACCTCAGCCAGTGCCCCCACCTCCATCTCAGAAAGGAGGCACTCCTCCCACCCGGTACACATTCAAAACTTTTTTATTTCTTCTCTATTCTTAAGCAAGGGTGCACTTACAAAAGTGTACTAGCTGCCGCCAATGCAGTCATTGTCAAACAATCCACCCGAGCCCACAAGCTGTTCTTGTCACTTTCATTGTCCCTTGTGCTCCAGGATACTTGACAGTCCTCAACTGCGGCTGCTTCTCAGAGAGCAACAACACACTCCACCTAGTGAGATTTACTTCAGAATCTTAGGGCTGTTGTTATTTTTAGCGTTATTCTTGTCTCTGTCTCATCCTAAAGATTGTAACCACGAGGAGCTTAGACATGCTTCGAAGCTTCCTTTGTTCTCCAGGGAGCTTTTGGAGAGGGTCCAACTTCATGATGTCCTTATGAAACAAGGCCACGGAGAATCCTTTGAATTCACTTCCACAAATATTTCCGAGTACTTACTTAGTGTCAGGTGCCACCGCAGGTACAAAAACGAATATGGAAGAAAGGGAAGTATCATATGTTTGCTGAAATTCCCACGTGCTATGCAACCTGCCAATACTGCACTGTGGACTTTCAAGTGTTCAGTTCATTTCAGTCCCACAATAACTTCTGAAAGTATCATTATCACACAGTTGAGGAAACTGAAGCTCAGAAAGGCTACAGGTCTTGCCCATCTCTCATCTCATGATTAATGGAAGTATGGTTTGAATCATGTCTGTCTGACTCAGATCCCATGATGTTTTAATCCACCATGACTTTTTTAAGTTTAATGATTTTAAGGACTGGAGAGATGGCTCAGCAAAGCTTGTCAGCCCACGTTCGATTCTCCAGTAACCACATAGAGCAGATGTGCAAAGTGGCACATGTGTCTGGAGTTTGTTTGCAACCCCAAGAGGCCCTGGAGTCCCTCACTCAGGAGTCTCTCTGTCACTCTCTCCTCTCTCTCATGAATAAATTTTAAAAATCATTTTTAAAAGATTTTACTAGAAAGATTTTTATGGAAATTAAGAGAAGGAAGAAATGCAGAGCTCTTTCCCAAAGAAGAGGCAAGAAGGGGTTCTTGGGAAATGAGAAAAGCCCCTTAGCCGAGACTTTTAATCACCATCGTTTAGTTTATGGGAAAGGGGAGGGAGAAGGTCTTAGAAAACTTAGAGGCCAACACTTCCTAGCAAGCTGTAGGAAAGTGGGCCAGTCACTAACCTCACAGCCTCAAAAACCCCATCGCCACGGGCTAATACCAGTCTTTCAAGGCTTTCTTGCAAGGATTAAAGACCATGCAAACGTCCTCCTGCACAGTGGCGGTCTATGCAGAATGGCTGTTATGATTCAGAGCTACATAAGCTGCCATTTCTCAAAGAGACAGGAGCCATTTTCCCACACATCAAATTTTCAGAACTTGCAATAGGTATGAATTATGGTATCCAGGACCTAAGCTAACAAGATTTTTGCCAGATGGCTTTAGAAGGTACATGGCTGTCCTAAAGCTCTCAAGATCCTCTGCAAGGAAAGAAAAGCAGAAGTGAGTTCAAAGACTTGCTGTCCTGCTCCCAAATCTTCCTTCAGTTGGGTTACTGGCCAGGAATGACAAGCTTATGAATCTTTGTGAAAAGTGATAAATACCACAGCTACTGAATGTGGCCCCCTGGAAGAGCCCTGGTACCACTGTGAGGGCAAGGCCAGAGATAGGAGGACTGCCATGAGTTCAAGGCCACCCTGAGACTACATAGTGAATTCCAGGTCAGCCTGTCAGCCTGAGCTAGAGTGAGACCCTACCTCGAAAAACCAAAAAATAATAATAATAATAATAATAATAATAATAATAAATAAATAAATAAACAAACAAGGCTGGAGAGATGGTTACCTGCACTGCCTGGAATCCCACCTGCAGAAAGGCACAGACTCACAGTGGAATAGGCTTTAGCTAGTCTCTGGAGAACGCTGACTTGCTGGTTAGTGTCTCAACAAGGAAACTGAAGGGACATCTGTCTCAGCATTGAAGCCTGACTAAAAGGAAGGCCAGCCCCTTCCATTCTCTCAGGAGGCTTCACAGTTTCCTTTGTGAATCAGTAATTTCTGTGGCAGGAAGACTCCATCCTTGCTCCTTCTTATCATAATCCACACCATACTAAATACTCAAGCTCCTTCAGCGAGCAAAAGTACCCATCCAAGAAGAAGAAAAGATAGTTCCCTACACAAGGGGACTTGAGGGGAACTGAAGACGCAGAGTTCCCAGACAGAACTATGACCGTTGTTATTTAGAGCCATATAAACCACACCCTGGAGAAAAAAAAAAAAAAAGCTTTTCCCTGCCTCCTTTATGGGAGCTGCAAATGCTAGTATGGAGACAGAACGTTTAAACTGACAGTACTTTCTAGACTTTTCATTAAAAATTAATTTTAAAAAAATCAACTTTAAAACAGGGAATTAGTGGAAATGATCGCACAATACAGTGCAGACGCTGAGACCACAGAATTCTACACTTTAGAATGACAAAGGTGAAGCAGGAGAGAAAAGAGCCCCTCGCTGAGCAGTCTGTTGAAACCTCATGCCAGCAGTGAAACAAGAATCACAGCATGATTAACAACTGCAAAAGGCTTTTCTCCCTGCCAGCTGTAAACCTGCTGTTTTCCAGGAATCTCACAGAAACCTCATGTACACTTTGAAACCACTGAGCAAACCTAGTGGTTTCAGGTTTTAAACACATTGTCAGATTGTTATTCTACCCAACACTCCGAGAGCCATCTTATAGTCTCACTTATCAAACGAGGAAAAAGTGGGGAGGGGGTTCTTAGCAACCTTTTGGGATGTAACTTGAGATCCACCAAAATGGTATATATGCCCAGTGCTGGGATAATTCACTGTGACTTTTCCTGGAGGGGCCCATACTCACACTCGCATGCTACTCTCCCTCAGGAAGTCTCCTCTGAGACCTCCACACCCATTCTTGGGCGCGTCTTACTTTCCGTGACTCTCCCTTGGGAAGACCCATACTGGTTGTGTCTTACATATCTGCTAACTCTTGAGTTGAAATTTGATATTAAAATACCTTTTAAATATTTTTTTTAATTAATTAATTTATTTATTTATTTATCTGAGAGAGAGAGAGAGAGACAAAGAGAGGTTGTTCATGCCAGGGCCTCTAGCCACTGCAAACAAACTCCAAACGCCTGTGCCACTTTGTGCAACTGGCTTTCATGGGTACTGGGGAAACAAACCTGGGTCCTTAGGTTATGCAGGCAAGTGCTTTAACCATTAAGCCATCTCTCCAGCCCTAAAATATCTTTAATAAAATCCCCGACTCTGCTTTATATTGGCTAGTATTGAAATTCTTTTCAGCCTTGAAGCCATGAATACTGGGTTTGCCTGAGTCAAGTTCCCTAAAATATTAAATAAATGCCTCAGGCTACAAGGGGTGACAGTGTGGAGCTCAGTCTCTCTTCCCTCACCACTGACAAAAGTTTTGTATGAATTATAGTTTCACAATAGTATAACATTTTTAACCCACAAAGGAAACTCATCTTGTGTTCTTCAGAGGCCTCCAGGCTCATATATAAGTGAACAACTCTAGGCATGGTACCACACACCTTTAGTCCCAGCTCTTGGGAGGCTGAGGTAGGAGAATTGCCACGAGTTCAAGACCAGCCTGAGGCTGTAGAGTGAGTTCCAGGTCAGCCTGGGCTAAAGTGAGACCTGCCTGGGGGATGGGAGGGTGGTGAACTCATATATGTTGCATTCTGCTCCATAGTAGAGCTGCATTTTGCAATTAAGGTTAGGCATATTTATACTTAAAATGCTTAACTTTAAGGCTGAAGAGCAGTTCAGGCACTTGCCTGCAAAGCCAAAGGACCCAGGCACAATTCCCCAGGACCCACATAATCCAGATGCATGAGATGGCACATGTGTTTGGAGTTCGTTTGCAGTGGCTGGAGGCCCTGTTGCGCCCATTCTCTCCCTCCTCTCTCTCTCTCTCTCTCTCTCTCTCTCTCTCTCTCTCTGCCTCTTTCTTTCTCTCTCTTTCTCTCAAATAAAGAAAGATAAAATAACCAAAAGCATGCTTAACTTTTATGGAGATAGTCAAATAAAATTAATATCCTAGGAAGATGCAACTTAGCTTCTAGATAACGGGAGAAGCCAGTGGCAACACCCCTGACCCTATTCATGGGCTTAAGAAACGAAGTGGGCCAAGATGTGATCCTGGGATGAGGATGCCCACATTTCATGAGTAAGTTCTGGGGCACTCCCACAGGCCCAGCATCTTGTGAATGTGTCAGGGCTCCTCCACATCCTGTTCGCAGTGCTGCTCAGGTTTGCAACATCCACAGCAGTGGGCACTGTTCACCGTGGGACGTCTCCCGACCCCTCTCAGGCTCCATGCCATGTATCTTCTGAGTGTGACCTCACCTCTGACTTCTCTGAAGACTTTTAAGACCTAACATGTTACACCTGTGGACCCCTCCAGCCAGTGCCATCACGTGCCTCCAGTCATGGTGACACATGCCAGTTGAAAGGCATCAGTGCACAAATGTGCCTTGCACAACGGACATAGCTTGCTCTTCTTGCCTTACCCACAGGCCCTTCATATAGACTCCCTGAACCTAGGTGGTTGTGTGAAGAAGGTAGGGATGTGTCAACAATGGAGGAGATCACATTCTGTGAAAGCAACCATCACAGTCTAAAATGTTTAGCTAGTAAGTCAATGCACTATTCTACTAATATAATAGATTATAATAATGTGATAATAGATTATAAACTTAAGTTCCAAGTAATAAATATAACATGACTACAAAATTATCACTCACATCTTCTCGTGTAGGCTGGGTGAAATTTGTAATAGTGTTTGTTCATCAACATTTGAGTCATTGGAAGCCAGTATCCATGGGTGGCAGGACAAAGGCGTCAACATCATAACCATCGATGTAACCCGGAGTACAGGTGAAAGTCAAGTGTGCCCAGGTCTATCCCATGGGTGCTAGGTAAAGTGTATTTCCTCCTGGAGCCCCGTTTGCTCACATGTGACCCTGTGCTCTGCTGCCTGCCATCCCTGCTGGACTCACTCGATGTACCTCACCCACCCCCTTTCGGGTCCTGATTACTGCTTTCTGGCTTCTTCCCAGCCACCTTCGATGCCCCCATCAACACTGCTGCAGGCCTGCCACACATCACCCACCCCGTCTCAGTTGTTCTTTTCTGTCTCCCCAGGACAGAGCTGCCTTCTGAAATCCAGTGCTGTCCAAAAGCCGTGTAGACCCCTAATGAGAATTAGTTTTTTCTTGTGTGTATGTGTGGTGAGTACATGTGTATGTCATGTTCATATGTGCATGGGCACACTGTGTGTGTGTGTGTGTGCATGTGTGTGCACAAGCACGCACACATATGGAGGCCAGAGGTCGAGATCAGATGTCTCCCTCTCTCTCGCCACGTTATTTATTTATTTATTTATTTATTTATTTATTTATTTATTTATTTATTTATAAATTTGGGTTTTCAAGGTAGGGTCTCCCTCTAGCCCAGGCTGACCTGGAATTCATCAGGTAGTCTCCAGCTGGCCTTGAACTCATGATGATCCTCTTACCTCTATCTCCCGAGTGCTGGAATTAAAGGCATGCACCACCATGCCCAGCTTCCACCTTATTTTTTGAGATAGGATCTCTCACTTAAACCCACAGCTCACCACTATGCCACCAATGCACACGAGTGCACCAATTCAGCTAGTCTAGCTAGCCAGCTTGCCTCAGAGACTCTCTGTCTCTGCCTCCCCATACTGGGATTACATGCAGGCTGCCACACTCACCTGCATTTATATGGGTGCTGGCAGTCCAAATTCAGGTACTCACACTTGTGCAGCAAGTGTTTCACCAACTGAGCTGTCTCCCCAGCCCCTGAGCCCCTTAATTCCTAAAGGGCTTTTGCAAAATGTATTTTATTTGTGCTGTATGTTAACCAGAGAACCAATACTAAAGCTTAAAAAAAAAATAGCCAATTATGTGAAAACGACTCAGAACCATGAAATAAATGCTGATTATAAATATAGGCTTTAGGCATTATGAAATGAAGCAGCTCTAAATTTTCAAAGAACAAAGAAAAAGCAGGAGAACTTTTTAAATATCAAAAGAACTTTCAGGTTATAATTAGTAAATTGACTGACCGTTTTAAAGGTAAAAATGAATTTCTGATGCTTGTGGAATTCCTGGAATTATACAATACTGTAATTCTGGGAAATGGACTCTGCCAACCTCTTCGCCTCAAAGGTGTGCAAACAAGTTTGCATAACTTCCCCAAGGTCATAAGACAGGTCTGTGGCTGCCAGGATTCCAATCTGGATCCAGGCTGCCCTTCTTCGGGTCCTCGCCATTCATTCTACAGTGGGAGCTTCTTTCACGGCTACACAGTGCTCACGTTACTTACATAATGACACAGCAGTGCTGTTTGTGGAGGTAGGAATGACTGTGGTATCGAGAGTTCCAACTTCATTTGTCCCCCCAAGGCCCATGTACTGGCAGCTTGGTCTTTGTGGTGGTTTGAATGTGAAATGTTGGTGCTCCAGTGGTGTGATTGGTTAGTGCATGGTGCCTATCATGAATGTGAAATGTCCCTCCATAGCCCCCTGTGCCTGGTCCCCAGCTGGTGGCAATTTGGGAAGGTTGTGGAGTATCTGATGTGGAGAAGCCTTACCAGAGGAGGTGGGATGGGGAGGGCAGACCTTGAGCTTTATTAGCCCAGCTCGCTGGGTGTTCAGAGCTAGCTCACTCTTGCCACCACCTTCCTGCTCCCAATTTGTGGGATGTCAGTCAGCTGCCTGCTTGCCATGCTATTCCAGCCATGATAAGACTTCCACTCTAAACTGTAAGCCAAAAATAAACCCTTCCCTCCCATAAGCTCTTTCTGGTTGGGTGTTTTGTCCCAGCAATGAGAAGGTTAACTGCCACAGTGTTCCAGGTGGCAGCGTTGAGGTGGTACACCATTAAGAGGTGGGGGCCTTGGCAGCACTGAAACACCTCTGTCACACCCTCCAAGGCTCAGGGTCCATTGCAGAAGAGGGGGCGGATAGAACAGAAGAGCCAAAGGAAGGGTATGACTTCTTACAATGCAACTGCCCAGACAGAAATTGGCCTCGATATCCATGACCTTGTAGTGACCAGCAATACCTTCACAAGACCCTCAAAAACAGAAGAAAAAGATGATGACATCAAATTAAAAGAGAGACTAATGGAGAGAGGGAGGGGATATGATGGAGATTGGCATTCTAAAGTGCAATGGGGGGAGGGGAGGGAAATATCATGTGTTTTTTGTATGTAAGTATAGAAGTTGTCAATAAAATAATAATAATTTAAAAAAAGAGGTGGGGGCCTTGGGACTGGGAAGATGGCTCAATAGTTAAAGGCATTTGCTTGCAACACATGCCAGCCAGGGTTCAATTCCCAAGCTACTCACATAAAGCCAGTCACAAAAAGTGATGTAAGAGCTTGTTTGCCAAAAAACAACAACAACGAAGTCTGTTTGCAGTGGCAAGAGGTCCAGGAGCAGACACATACCCATGCAAATAAATAAGTTTTTTTTGAGAGAGACAGAGAGAAAGAGGGAGAGGAAGACAGATAGAGATGGGCGCGCCAGCAGCCTCTCAGCTGCTGCAAACGAACTCCAGTTGCGCGCGCCCCCCTGTGGTCAAGTGCGGCATTGCGCCCTTGCATCACTTTTCGTCTGGCTAAACGTGGGACCTGGAGATTGGAACCAGCGTTCTTAGGCTTAGGAGGCAGGCGCCTTAACAGCTAAGCCATCTCTCCAGCCCAAATAAGTAAATTTTTTAAAGAAAAATTTTTTTTAAAGTTAGGGATCTTTAGGTCAGCTATAGACCTGCCCTCAAAAGGGATTGCAGGATCCAAGTGTCTCTGACCTATCTGGCAGCGTGACTACATGTTCCTGAATGCTTTTCATTGCTGTCTACCACGAAGTGACATGCAAAGGGGGAGCCTCTCCAGAGCTTGTACCACACTGTTTGAACTCCTAGGCTTTTAACATGTGCGCTAAATAAACTTTTTCACTTTATAAGTTGGCCTGTCTTGGGTATTTCATTATGATAATGAAAAATTAATCCTGTGGTGCTGGTGGTTGTGGTGGTAATGGTGAGGTGGCAGCATTGGTGGAAACAGTAGTAGTTGTGGAAACGGGCAATGGTGTTGGTGTAGATGAAGGACTGATGATCATGGTAAGAATAGAGACGGTGTGTCAATGTGCTGAGAAGTAGAGGATTAGATAGATGGGAGAACAAGGGTAGCTCAAAGGCATGTTAGCCAAAGCTATGACTCAATTAAAATTAGACATAATCTGAGAAATTGTTGGAATGAAAAAAGGATGAAGTATAAACATATCGATTGGAGGTGCGTGTGTGTGTGTGTGTGTGTGTGTGTGTGTGTGTGTGTGTGACGGCAGCCACTATAGCAGCAGGGTCATAAGGGTCTTTCTATGTGGAATCACCATGTGTGTTGGATTTTTCCAAACAGGAAACTCTGGCAGTGACGCCCCTTTGAAAGCAGGTATGGGCTGCAAAACCTCACATTTGTTGTTATCTGTTTCTGTTTTGCTGGGGATCATCAATGAAGGTCTCCATTTACATGTGCCATGTTTCAGAGCCACAACTTGTCGCTGGCATTTGTGGATTACTGGATGCAAGGGTCTCTACTAGACATTAGCAATGAGGTGGGAGGGAACCACAGCCGGCTCTATTCAGTCTTTAAAGACTTGGGGACTTCATGATGTTTTGTTTGTGTTTTAGGCACCTGAAGACAATTTGCAGAACGCTGCCCACAAGCAGCTGAGAAATGGCTAAATGGGTACAGTACTTGACTTGAAAGCCTAAGGGTCTGGGTTCAGATTCTCAGCCACCCATGCAAAAAGCCAAGCGCAGTGGTACACACTTGTCATCCCAGCACCGGACATGCAAGCGTGAGGGCCTGAGTTCAGACTCCCAAGCACTCACGTAAAAAGACAAGTACAGCCAAGAGTGGTGGTGCACGCCTTTAATCCCAGCACTCGGGAGGCAGAAGTAGGAGGATTGCTTTGAGTTGGAGGCCACCCTGAGACTGCATAGTGAATTCCATGTCAGTCTTCCAGAGCAAGACCCTACTTCAAAAAAACCAAATAAGGGCTGGAGAGATGGCTTAGCAGTTAAGGCACCTGCCTGCTAAGCCTAAGAACGCTGGTTCCAATCTCTAGTGGTTCCAATCTCTAGGTCCCACGTTTAGCCAGATGCAAAGTGACGCAAGGGCGCAATGCCGCACTTGACCACAAGGGAGCGTACACATCTGGATTTCATTGGCAGCGGCTGAGAGGCTGCTGGCATGCCCATCTCTATCTGTCTTCCTCTCCCTCTCTCTGTCTCTCTGTGTCTCTCTCCAAAAAAATAAAAATAAAAATAAAATAAAATAAATAAAATAAAATAGATAGCCAAATGCAATGGCACACACCTGTAATCTCAGTGCAGGGAGCAGGGGAGGCAGACAGGGAGCCCTAGGGCTTGCTGGCCAGCTAGTTTAGCCAAAGTGATGATCTCCAGATGCAGTGAGAGACCCTGACTGTCTCACAAAAGAGCAATTGAGGAAGACATCTGGTGCCGACCTCTGGCACCCACATATATGATGAACACACATGTATGCATGCAGAAAGGAAGAAGGAAGGAAAGAAAAAAGGGAAAGAAAGGAAAGAAAAGGAAGGCACTGGTGTACCTTTGTGGCCCACATCACATGGAAGGCACCTGTTGGCTTCTCCAGCACAAAATAAGATAGAAACTCCAACAGCTTTTAAGCCAACTTATCATCTTATCCTTGGTCAGGAAGTCTAAACACTCCCTCCATAAAACTGTTGTGTTCAAATGATGCAAAGAAAAGGCTCATGGGTCTTAGGCTCCACATGGACCCTTAGTGAGAAGCTACAAGGATGTGGACTCATGGTAAAAAAGCAAAATGGTACACACATTATGAAAAACAAGTTCCTCAAACACTGAAAGAACCAGGGGTGGTGGGGAGCTACTACCGTATTTGGAATGACAAAGCTGGAGAATCACACTTTAGAAATCTCTAGTCGGCAGGTGGATTTAGTCACTGATCACACGTGCCCATCTTAGTGTCCCTGTGAACATTATCTGAAGACAAATGGGATGTTCTGTGCCTACTGGTGGAAGGATGTAGTACCTGTGAAGAGTTATGTTTAACACACACACACACACACACACATATACACACACACACAGAGATGGCTCAGTTGTTAAAGGCACTTGCTCACAAAACCTGATGGCTTGGGTTCAGTTTCCCAGTACCCACATAAAGCCAGATGCACAAAGAAGCACATGTGTCTGGAGTTTGTACTGGTGGTGGCCATGGTACATCCAAACTCATTATCTCTGTCTCCCTTCTCTCTCTCTCTTAAATAGATAAATAAATAATATTTATAACAATAAAACAGAAAGGGCTGAGGGAATGGCTTAGCAGTGAAGGCATTTGCCTGCAATGCCTAAGGACCTCCGTTTGATTCCCCAGGACCCACATGAGTCAGCTGCATAAAGGGGCACATGCGTCTGGAGTTCGTTTGCAGTGGCTGGAGGCCCTGGCATGCCCATTCTTTCTTTCTCTCTATCTGTCTCTTCCTCTTTCTCTCTCTCTCAAATACATAAATAATAAAATATTTAAAAATAAAACAGAAAGATTGGCTTTGATCAGATATCCAGAGAAAGAGGACTACACTTAACCAGTGTTGCAGAAATCACCCACCCAAGAGCAGCTTTTGGGGAGAAAAAGAGGGGGTTATTTTGGCTTACAAGCTCTAAGGGAAGCTCCATGATGGCAGAGGAAAATGATGGTATGAGCAGAGGGTGGGCATCACCCCCTC
Source organism: Orientallactaga sibirica (assembly GCA_036365145.1). NCBI lineage: Eukaryota > Metazoa > Chordata > Mammalia > Rodentia > Dipodidae > Orientallactaga > Orientallactaga sibirica. Next base: position 30,216,484 of record JAEOAD010000009.1, read on the forward strand.
AGCAATGAGACAATAAGAACAGGAGAGTGTGCCAAGTACTGGCAAAGGAAAGCTGGCTATTTTACCCATAAGCCCGCCCCCAACAATACGCTGCCTCCAGGAGGTGTTAATTCCCAAATCTCCATCAGCTGGGAACCTAGCATTCAGAACACCTAAGTTTATGAGGACACCTGAATCAAACCACGTCAACCACAGAAATCAATAAGCAAAACGCAGATGAGGGGGCCATTCTACAAGAACACAATCAGACTTCTTCAGCAACAACACCAAAATGCATGGGAAGGGAGAGAGGGAAGGAAGAAATGAGAAAATTAAAAAGGAATCTGTACATTAAAAGTTTAAGCATGAATAGAAAAATAGAGAAATTCGGGCTGGAGAGATGGCTTAGTGGTTAAAGAGCATGCCTGTGAAGCCTAAGGATCCAGGTTCAATTCTCCAGGTCCCATGTAAGCCAGATGCACATGGTAGCACATGCATCTGGAGTTCGTTTGCAGTGGCTAGAGGCCCTGGTGTGCCCTTTCTCACTCTCTCTCTCTCTCTCTTCCCTCTCTGTGTCTCTAGTAAATAAATAAATAATAAAATCTTTAAAAAGAAAAATAGAGAAATTTATAAAATCATTGATTTTTTTTTTTTGGTTGGAGTTTGATGGTGCCATATTATTTTTAAAGGAAGTATAAGAAATACAGAGAAATATTTGTAGATATAGTGGTATGATTATTTTGGAGGAAGGTAATGAGAGGAATACAGGAAATGATTCCTGTGTGCTAATAATTGTTAAGCTAAGCAATAGGGACATGGAGGTCATTATATATTTTTCCCATTTTTACGTAAGGTTTAAGTTTTCCATGATAAAGATGAAAATAGCAACAAAAAATATTCAACTCCATCAACTTTTAAAAAGGGCCAGGTGTGGTGGTGCACATCTTTAATCCCAGCACTCAAGAGGCAGAGGCAGGTGAACTGCTGTGAGTTCAAGTCCAGCCTGAGACAACATAGTCAATTCCAGGTCAGCCTGGGTTAGAGAGAAAGACCCTACCTAAAAACAAAACAAACAAACAACAACAAAAAAAAAAACTTTTAAAAAGGGACTAAAACGATGATGATCAGGCAATTCATGAAAAAAAATTGAAATGACCAATATGAAAAAATGAAAATTAATCCCACTTCAGAAGAAATCCTAAGGGTGCAAAATGTCTTCAAAGTAAGGTTCGGTTTTCTGTGTGTCACATAATGCCTAGCACTGAGAGATGAACCATGATGCAGGAGAATGTAAGGAGGCAAACACTAAATTGTCTCAGGTATTCTGGAGAGCTTTGGGCAACACACACACACACACACAAAAATGCAGGAGTAGAGGCTGGGGCCAGACTTCAGGGCCAGGCTGCCCTGGTCACAGTCCAGTTGCACCACCTACTGGTACAAAGTAAATTCCTCAAGTGAATTCCTAAAATGCTTCTAATAGGGGCCCCCACCTCAAAGAGTGGCTGTGAGGTCAAAGCAGCAAATATTCACAGGGAACTTGGGTCAAGGACAGAGAGTACTGGCTTGCCATACTATGTTGGCCCATAATTTACACTTTAGAAATCATTTCATCATTTATAAAAGACAAGTAGAAATGACCAGTTAAATAAATTTTAGGAGGCTGGAGAGATGGCTCAGTGGTTAAGCTGCTTGCCTGCAAAGCTTAATAACCCGGGTTTGATTCCCCAGTACCCATGCAAAGCCAGTTGCACAAAGTGGCACATGTGCCTGGAGTTTGTTTGCAGTGGCTGGAGGCCCTGGCATGCCCGTTCTCTCCCTCTCTTTTTCTCTCTGCTTGAAAATAAATAAATAAAAATAGTTAAAAATAAGTAAATAAATTTTGGGAATTTTTGCCTTGGAATATTATGTGCCCATTAGATATAATTATGCCAAGATACACTTATTAATGTAAGGAAAATTAAAACCTATTTGAGGGGAAATCAAGCTAGAGAATTATGAATACATGAACCTTAGGAAGAATTCTTGTGAGGATTTTTTTCTCATTAGTGCATATCTGGATGTATATGCTAATTTTTATACATATGTTTTGCAATGTTAGAGATTGAACCTAGGGCCTCCCACATGCTAGGCAAGTGCTCTACTCACATCTCCACTCCTTTTTCTTTTTTTCACTTTTTATTTTGAGACAAGTCTCACTAAGTTGCTCAGGCTAGACTTGAACTCACTCTGCAGCCCAGGGAGGCCTTACACTTGAAATCCTCCTGCCTCCGCCTCCAGTGGCAGGCCTTACAAGTCTGCACCCCCAGGCCTAGCTACATCAGTCTTCTTGTTCGTATCATTTTAAATAATGTTGCACATGTTCTGTAGTCCTTACAAATCCTGTCGTGGTGGTGAATTTTAGATGCCAATTTGATGGGATTAAAAGACACTAAGCCAGGAGAGGATTATTTCTGGCATTTGAATCAGCAAACTGAATAAAGAGGGTTCGTTTCTACCTGAGGTTGGTAGACATTATGCAATTTGCTGAGGGCTCAAAAAAAAAAAAAAAATAGAGGAAAGTGAATCCCCCCACACACACACACACACAGAGGATTTTCCATCTTTCCCTGTCCACTGCCAGGTTCTCAGGTCCTCAGCCTGACAGTTGGGACCTTGGCTCCCCTGGTTCTCAGGCCTGGGCACTTGGATTGAGCCACATTATTGTCTTTGAGTCTCCAGCTTTCAGATGGCCTATAATAGGACTTCTTGGCCTCCATCAGTCTGTAAGCCAATTCCCTAATATAAAAAAAAAAAATCCCTTCTCGTATTATCTATATGCACATATAATTTATATCCTATAGGCTCTGTTTCTTTGAAGAGCCTGGACGAATACACTTGCTAAAAATTTCTAAACTAATTGAAAATGAAAAGAGGAGGTGAACAGCATAGAAATGCCAATGTAGTACGTTAGTTACTGTCTCCCAAGTGGTAGAAAACCCCACCTAGGTGCCTTTAATGTAATAATAAATATGCAAGAGTCATTCTCAGAGTTGGGTATATAGCTCCATGGTAGAGCACTTGCCTGGCATGTATAAAGCCCTGGGTCTGATTCCCAGGACTGAAAAATGTTCTCATTGATAATTATCATCAGGGTGTGCACACAAACACAGAGGCTTCCACAGAGGGAGGCACAGTCTTGGATGCAGGTTAATTTACCTCAGAAGTGCTCCCAGGATACGGAAGTAAGGGAGCAAGAAAAGTATAACCAAAGGAAGAAAGACCACTGTGAGAACTCCACCGGGGACTCTTCCAGAAGTTATGCAGAATAGAGCTCAGAATTGACCCATAGAAGCATGGGGAGGCTCGAACTCACCAACTCCCACCTCACTGTGGCTGTGGGCTACCCTGGGAGCATCAGCTCTCCTGCATTTCCAGTTGCCCCTGTAAGTAGACTGCACAACCTTCCAGAGTGTCAGCCATGACCCAGAAGCCACAAAGCAGACCCCACGGTACATGTATGGTGTGGCAATGGAAGCATGACGTCAGGGTGTTACAGAAGAGACTAGGATCAAGAACAAGTGCCTTCTTGCTCACATCTCCAGAACAGAAAAATGCTGGCAGAATCCCAACAGGGGGATGAATGCCACCACCATTCTCCACTCGTTGATTCTTCTTATCTTCATCTAGTTACTGGGATGTCCATCAGCTGGGCAATGGAATGAGATACTCAAAGGGAATTCCCCACGTGCACAGCCCTAGCCAAGCCCAGAAAGCCTCCTCATAACCTCTGCTTGAGCTTCAGTGAGCAGCTTCCTTTATACAGATGTCCCAGCCCTCCCTTACCCCACCGCTACACCCCTTTTGCCCTCTGCAGTGCCTGTCCTCTATCACCCTTCCTCTGTTCCTCCTCCAAGAACATCAGCATCTAGCCCAGGCTTCAGAACCACCTAAAGGATGCCTGGATGATGTGAGGCCAGGCAATGGGTAAACGAGATTGGCCATGAGTTGGCAATGGGATAAGGACATGAGCTTACCACGGTAGTCCCTCTATTGGTACGGATGTTTGAAATCTTCTCTAACAAAAACTGAAAAATAGATCTCGCTGCGACAACCATAAAAGTGCATAAGCGGGTCTTCTTTTAGGAAACAAAAATGCCCTTCGACTCTGAGGAATGAAGCTGGCTGACAGAGTTCACCTCTGCCTTCAGGTTGAGTTCCCACCTGTCCTGGCTGCCCCGGCTGATAGCCAAGCATGGCGCAGGTACAAAGAGGCCTGAACAGTTTTGCTTGCCGGGACTCCAGGGTGGCAGTCATTGCTCTGAGACTCTGCCAAGTCAGCCCTGCAGTGCACTCAGGACTGCCTCTTCTCTTCCACTGGGCACTGCATGCTCTACTCTTTCCCTGACCCTGACATTTCTGCCACCTTTCTCTTTCCCAGCGCGACTCTTCACTAGATCTCTCCCCCGCCGATCACACTATCATCGGTGCACCCTCCCCAAGTGCCACGACTGACATACTGGTTAGTTCAGTCCCTCCTCCTCACCCGCAACCCCTCAAAGTCTGGAAAACAATGAAGATGTCACCGAGAAGTGCATACATCATGCTGTATTTTAATGCTTGCGTATCATAAATGAATGTTTTTCCACACTAAAAAAAATTACAATAGCAAGGTATAAAACTCGATATTGGAAATCGTTTCTAAAATTAAATTTGTGGTCCTATGAGGACAAGAGACTTCGGTGACGCTGCTGTCCTTTCTTCCCACCCACAAACAGACCCCCACCAGGCATCCCCCACCAGGCATCCCAACTCCTGGAAGATCTCCGCAATCACTCCAGGCTGATTCACGTGACCTCTCTGTTTTCATAACACTCGAATCTCTGAGACCACTAGATTACTACCTGAGCCTGTCATGGTGGAAGACCTTCTGCCCCACCTGCCTCTGCCTGTACCCCAACTCAGTAGTGGAAGGTTGGAGAAAGCAGCATAGAGGAGGTTCCCGATAAATGACTTTGGATCAATGATTGACTGGTATTAGGGCCCATCTACACAGTGACCTGCATATAAGAAAAAAGCTCAGAAAAAGTGACTGAGTGACTCCTTTTAGTCTGACATAGACACAGGAACTGAGGAAGAAACACTTCAAAGCCGTGTTGTAACCTTTTCTCAAGCATGGGAACCCAAGAGGTAGGTTGCCTCACAGGGAGAGAGGGAAGAGATCTGTCCCCAGCTCCGTTTCTCTCCAAGGGGAAAACTTCTTGGTTGCTAGTGAAGGCGAGAGGTCCAGAAGCCTCATCTGTTGAGAGTGTGACCTAAGCTGGCCCAAACAGGTGACAGCCTGGGGCAGGATCACCAGCCAAAGAGCTTCGGTAGGGGTCACCAGCCAGGGACCCTGGGTGGACCAGAGCTCCAAGGACTGGTATTGAACTTTTCTGGGAGCTTCGAGCAGGAAAAGGGCTGTGGCTTCACTTTCTGGTCCAGATCCTGGGAAAGGTCTTCTAATGAAGAGATCTCTAAGTCGCTCTCATCCTCAGAAAGCTGCAGAGGTGGGAGAACAGAAGAGAACACGCTTTGATAAATGCAAAGGTAGGTGGACAGCAGAGAATTAAACATCAGGCAGGACAAAATGGGGACAATGCACAGAGCTGGAGGAAAGCAACTGGGAAAGGTGACTTCCTCCTGCTCCTACCTGTGGGAACTGCCCCAGACCTGAACTCGGCCAGAGTGACTTAACACCCCTAGAGTTCTAGTAACCAGGCCAATGCAAGCACCTGGGAGAAGCCCATGGGAGAGATCTGACCGATCGTGTTTGCCTTTCAACACAGGCAACATGCAAGCCCCAGAGCAACACCTCCACTGGTCCAGAACACTTGGTGTTCCTTCCCCATAGAGGGAAGGGAAGAACTGGGAGCTCTTCTAAGGTATTTTTCTATTTTTATTATTTATTTTTATGTGTATACATGCATGTGTGTGTGTGTGTGTGTGTGTGTGTGTGTGTGTGTGTGTGTGTGTTATATGGATGTGGGCACACACATGCCATATTCCATATGTGGAGATCAGAGGAACAACCTCAGGGTGTTTCTCGTCTCCTTCCCCACCTTGTTTGAAACAGAGTCTTTCTTGTTGCTGCTGCTTGTCAGCTTCTAGGTTCTCCTGGACCCACCTCCCATCACCATAGGCAGGTTGGGATTACAGGCAGGTTGGGATTACAGGCAGGCTGGGATTGCAGGCAGGTTGGGATTACAGGCAGGTTGGGATTGCAGGCAGGTTGGGATTGCAGGCAGGCTGGGATTACAGGCAGGTTGGGATTGCAGGCAGGTTGGGATTGCAGGCAGGTTGGGATTGCAGGCAGGTTGGGATTACAGGCAGGTTGGGATTGCAGGCAGGTTGGGATTGCAGGCAGGTTGGGATTGCAGGCAGGTTGGGATTGCAGGCAGGCTGGGATTGCAGGCAGGCTGGGATTGCAGGCAGGCTGGGATTGCAGGCAGGTTGGGATTACAGGCAGGTTGGGATTACAGGCAGGTTGGGATTGCAGGCAGGTTGGGATTGCAGGCAGGTTGGGATTGCAGGCAGGCTGGGATTGCAGGCAGGTTGGGATTACAGGCAGGCTGGGATTACAGGCAGGTTGGGATTACAGGCAGGCTGGGATTGCAGGCAGGCTGGGATTGCAGGCAGGCTGGGATTGCAGGCAGGCTGGGATTACAGGCAGGTTGGGGGATTGCAGGCAGGCAGGTTGGGATTACAGGCAGGCTGGGATTGCAGGCAGGCTGGGATTGCAGGCAGGCTGGGATTACAGGCAGGTTGGGATTACAGGCAGGTTGGGATTAGGCAGGTTGGGATTACAGGCAGGCAGGCTGGGATTACAGGCAGGTTGGGATTACAGGCAGGTTGGGATTACAGGCAGGTTGGGGCAGGTTGGGATTACAGGCAGGTTGGGATTGCAGGCAGGCTGGGATTACAGGCAGGTTGGGATTTGGGATTGGGATTACAGGCAGGTTGGGATTACAGGCAGGTTGGGATTGGGATTACAGGCAGGTTGGGATTACAGGCAGGTTGGGATTACAGGCAGGTTGGGATTACAGGCAGGTTGGGATTACAGGCAGGTTGGGATTACAGGCAGGCTGGGATTACAGGCAGGTTGGGATTACAGGCAGGTTGGGATTACAGGCAGGTTGGGATTACAGGCAGGCTGGGATTACAGGCAGGTTGGGATTGGGATTACAGGCAGGTTGGGTTGGGGGCATTGGGATTACAGGCAGGCTGGGATTGCAGGCAGGTTGGGATTACAGGCAGGTTGGGATTACAGGCAGGCTGGGATTGCAGACAGGTTGGGATTACAGGCAGGCTGGGATTGCAGGCAGGTTGGGATTGCAGGCAGGTTGGGATTGCAGGCAGGTTGGGATTGCAGGCAGGTTGGGATTACAGGCAGGTTGGGATTGCAGGCAGGTTGGGATTACAGGCAGGTTGGGATTGCAGGCAGGTTGGGATTACAGGCAGGTTGGGATTGCAGGCAGGTTGGGATTGCAGACAGGTTGGGATTACAGGCAGGCTGGGATTGCAGGCAGGTTGGGATTACAGGCAGGTTGGGATTGCAGGCAGGTTGGGATTGCAGGCAGGTTGGGATTACAGGCATGCACACCAGTTTGCATCCAGCTTTACGTGGATGCTGAGGAGAACTGAAATCAGGTTGGTAGGCTGGAATGCAAGCATCTTTAACCACTGACCCATCTCCCCAGTCCAAATTTGGGGTTCTTTACGTGATCTCCATGATAAACTAAACAAATTATCTGATTTTTTTAAAAGGTATGTAAGTGAATACTATCAAAAAACAAGGGGTTGGAGGGATGGCTTAGCAGTTAAGGCACTTGCCTGCAAAGCCTAAGGACCCATGTTCGACTCTCCAGATCCCATATAAGCCAGATGTACAAGGTGATGCATGTGCACAAAGTGGTACACACATCTGGAGTCCAATTGCAGTGGCTGGAGGCCCTGGCACACCAATTTTCTCACTCTCTCTCTCTCTCTCTCTCTCTGTCACTCTCTCTCTCTCACTCACACACACACATAAAAAAAAAGGAGCCTGGGAAGATTGCTTAATGGATAAGTACACTTGCTGTGCACGGACGTGGGTCCAATCCCCAGCACCCATGTAAAAAGCTGAGTGTAACTGTGTACATCTATAACCCCAGTGTTGAGAGACAGGACTGCTGAGGCTCTCTGGGGAGCCAGTCTAATGAGAGCAAATACCATGGGCTCCAAGATCAGTGAGAGACCCTGTCTCAAGGAAATAAGACAGAAAGGTGATAGAAAAGGACACTCAATGTCCTCTGACCTCCACACATGTGTGATGGGGCATGTGCATCTGCATGCACATGTGTATGAACCACACACATGCACACACATACACCATGCACCAAACAAAACAAGAGAGGCTGGGCGCACAGCTCAGTGATAAAGCAGTTGGCTAGCATGCATGAGGCCCTTGGTTCTGTCACCATAACAGCAAAAACCCAGAAAGAATGATCAGCCACGACTTTTACAGCAATGGCACTGATCATCCCAAGATGTTCTTTTAAAAAAAATCTTATTATTTATTTATTTAAGAGAGGGGGCAGATAGATAGAGAATGGGTATGATAAGGCCTTCAGCCACTGCAAACAAACTCCAGACGTATGCACCACCTTGTGCATCTGGCTTATGTGGGTCCTGGGGAATCGAACCTGGGTCCTTAGGCTGTTCAGGCAAGTGCTTTAACCACTAAGCACTGAAAGGAATATGAAGACAGCTATAAATGTTTCTACCTAAGAAAATAACAGGCAGGCAGCCGTTGTTCCTGATTGGAGGAGAGGGCAGTGACAAGGGTTCTGGTAACAGTGGAGGGAACACCTCATCAGAGTGCTAAGTGTGAAAATATGATGGCAGCTACAGCCTGAAGCAGGTAAGGTCATCACAACCCTCTTACTGCGAAGGTGCTGCCTTGAGAAGTTAGGACAAAGGCAGCTACATTTCTCCACCATACATTGTTGCCTCTGATGTACTGTGTGTGGCGCCACTCCACTAGCCACCCCTCCCGACAAGGTGTGTTCTACCCGCAAAGGAGTGCGGACTGGGGAGGGGCCCAATGTAGAAAGAGAGCAGACCCAGCAAGAAGCCAGACATGCTCCCTGGGTTCTCAGGGGTGGGAGATGTGAATGAAACCTTCTGAGTATGTACTGTGTAACAAACCGAAAGGACTTGTTCATGTTAATATGGAGACGTGTATAAGGTCAAAGGAAACCATACCCCTGCCCCAGCAGAGTCCTGCTCAGTTCAAAGCTACTGATCCTCCCTTCAACCCTCAACCCAAACAAACCCCTCGAGTCTGGAGCAGGCTCTGCAGGGCCATCTTCAAGCATCTTACCTGAGACTTCCGTCCTGGCGTGGACGTCCTCTGAGGGCCACTGTTGGGCCTTAAGAACACACTGACCCCTCCACTGGGCTTCTTTACTGGAGTCTCAAGCTGCTTCTCCAGGTTTTTTACCATTGACTGCACCAGTGTTTCTGGAAGGAACGAGCCTGGGCATTAAAGCACTTCATCCTTGTGGGTCACAGCCAGGATCCAGTATGGACAGAGGGCGTGGAGGGAGGGACAGGAGGAGGAAGAAGGTATATACCAACGACACAGAAAATGGGCAAGGAGACACCAGGCCCAGCTAACATATGCCTGGAATATCCTGATAATATAACCAGGCTGACTGTGACAGTTTGATTCAGGTGTCCCCCATAAACTTAGGTGTTCTGAATGCTAGGTTCCCAGCTGATGGAGATTTGGGAGTTAACGTCTCCTGGAGGCAGTATATTGTTGGGATGGGCTTATGGGTATTATAACCAGTTTCCCCATGCCAGTGTTGGGCACACTCTCCTGTTGCTATTGTCCACTTTATGTTGGCCAGGGGATGATGTTCACCCTCTGCTCATGCCATCATTTTCCCCTGCCATCATGGAGCTTCCCCTCGACTCTATAAGCCAAAATAAACCTTTTTTTTTTTTTTTTTCCCAAAAAAGCTGCTCATGGTAGGGTAGTTTCTGCCAGCAATATGAACCTGACTACAACAGTAATGTTGGTACCAAGAGTGGGGTCATTTGCTACTAGACACCTGACTGTGTGGCTTTGGCCTTCTGGAGCTGATTTTCAAGAGGAATGTGGAAGGGTTGGAAAGCTTGGTCTAAGAGACACCTTATAGTGCTGTAAGTACAGCTTGATGGACTGTTCTGGTCAGAGTTGAAAGACTTGAATGCAATAGAACTATGGACTGTGAGGTTTGGCTTGTGAGAGTGAGAAAGAGCTTTGCCTGGACTACGCTAGAAGCAGTTTGTGTGAAAGGCATGTCCTGAGAATTTGTGCAGGGTTGCATTGTGTAGGAATAGACTGGTATGAGCAGAGTGATATGGCACAGAAAAAAATGATATCTTTGGGCTGAAACTGCTGCCCATTCAGCTGCAATTATATGTGAGATTACAACCTTTGAGATTGGAGCAATAGGAAGAATGTAGATTCTTTTGAAGGGGCCTGAATGCTCAAGGAGTGTCCTGTTCTTCAAAGTCTGCTTTATTCCCCCCTGGATTAAAAGATTGGCACCACACTTGGTATTGCGGAGTATGAGAAACGCAGGAAAGAGAAGATCATTGAATTTGCAGCAGTCTTGTGTTTTGGAAACAGCCATGGGTAGTGTGAAGCAGGATTGCCTGCATGGAGACCCGATGGAGCCATGAGGATGGACCGTGGGTTGCAGTGGAGACCCAGTGGAGATGCTGAGACCACAATATGGCTGCCAAGAAGGGTTGCCGGCCCTAATGAAGTTTTCCAGGACTGTGAGTATACTGCCTAGCTGGAGGGGCAGAATTGCAACACCAGAGATTTATTGCTGGTTAGAATTATTAGACTTGGAGGTTTGTCACTGGCTAGAGTTTTTGGACTTGGAGCTACAGAATTTTATGTTTGCCCTGCTTAGATCTTATATTGGTTGACTATTTCTTTGCTATGCCCAATGCCATCTTTTGCAGTGTGAATGTTTATTCTGTGCCATTATGGGCTTTTATTGGAGATTTTTTTGGTGTTATGGCTCAGTTAAAAGACCTTGGATTATGGGGATGTTTGAACATCATTAGGATTGATAAAAAAATATATGGGGACTTTTAAAGATGGACTGAATGCATTGCATTTTACATCATGGATGGTTATCAGTTTATGGGGGCCAGGGTGCAATGTGATAGTTTTGATTCAGGTGTCCCCCATAAATTTAGATGTTCTGAATGCTAGGTTCCCCGCTGATGGAGATTTGGGAATTAACACCTCCTGGAGGTGGTGTATTGTTGGGGGTGGGCTTATGGGTATTATAACCAGTTTCTCCTTGCCACTGTTTGGCACAGTCTCCTGTTGCTATTGTCCACCTTATGTTGGCCAGAGGTGATGTCTACCCTCTGCTCATGCCATCATTTTCCCCTGCCATTAAGGAGTTCCTCTCAAGTCTGTAAGCCAGTATAAACCCTTTTTTCCCAAAAGCTGCTCGTGGCCAGGAGACTTCTGCCCGCAATGAGAACCTGACTGCAACAATGGCTTAACAACATGGCTGGTGGTGGGGCTTAGGAAGATGTTCTTCCATTTCAGGGAAGTAAGAGACAGCCCTCTGCTTGGTTTGGTCATGAACCACTAGATTAATGTGCTGACAGGCTTCTGTGAAAGTTCATCTTGATTGTCAACATGATTGTGTGGTAGAAAAGAAGCTAAAAGTCGAACTGATTCACTGAGTTACTGTAAAAATTAATTGCTGAGGAGCCAAAACTTATCTTTGTCAGCAGACGGAAAAATGTCAAAGAAGGAACCGTCCAGAAAGGGCTCAAAGGGATGATAAGAAGGAAAGACAGTTTAGGCTAAAACGGCGTTCATTGTTAGGGTGGCCTGACTTCAGAAATGATTGATATGCAAATTGCCACATCTTGTTTGTTCACTTACCCCTCCCCTTGGCTATGAAAACCATAAAATGGAAATAAAAACTCAGCTAGGGCCAGAGCTTCTTTGCAGGGCTATCTCAAGCTTTTTGGCCCCAGGAGTAATACACTCCTCTACTTTCACTCATCCTGGTGTTGGATGATCTTTCCAGAGAATGTCTACAACAATTGGATTGAGATTGCCCAGGGACTTAGTAAAGAAAACATCTAGATACGTCTGTGATGGTGTGACAGCTTGAATGTCCCCCATAGCCTCATGTGCTTTGAATACTTGGTCCTCAGATGAGGAAGGTTGTGGAGCCTTGGGGAGGTGGGGCCTTGCTGGAGGTGGTACATTACTGGGAAAGACCTTGAAATTTACTAGTCTAGTCCAGCCCACAGAGTGTACAGAGCTAGCTCGCTCAGACTACCTCCTCCTTCCAGCTGATGTCACAAAATGTGATGCCCAGCTTTCTGCCCTGCCATGCTTTCCCTACCATGATCAAACTTCCCTTTCAAACAGAAAGCTAAAATAAACCCTGTCTTCCCTTAAGCTGATTGGGTGTTTTGTCCCAGCAATAAGAAGGTAACTTCTACAGAGGGCATTTTCTATTTTTTTAAAGATATTTATTTATCTGAGAGAGAGGAAGGGGCAGAGATAAAGAGCAAATGGGCACATCAGGGCATTCAGCCACTGCAAACGAACTCCAGATACATGCGCCCCCTTGTGCATCTGGCTTACGTGGGTCCTGAGGAATCAAACTCAGGTCCTTACACTTTGCAGGCAAATGCCTTAACCGCTAAGCCATTTCCCCAGCCCTACAGAGGGCATTTCTAAAGATGATTAAACAATGAGGTCTGACCCAATCAATGGATTTATAATATAAGGGCATTTTGGGAACATGGTAAAAGGTAGGAGGTGGAGCCTAGTTGGGAAAAGGGGGTCACTGGAGGCATGTCCCTTCCTGTTCTGCTTTCTCTGCTTCCTGCCTGCCATGATGTGAGCTACTCTATCCACAGCATCCCCTCCATGACAGACTGACACCTCTGAGACCATGAGCCAAAATAAACAATTCCTCCATTCCTTTGAAGTTGTGCTTAGGTATTTTGGTTACAATGGTACAAAAAGTGCCAAATACACCCTTCATCAACATCATTCACAACAGACAAAAAGAGAGATCAAATATGAGAAGCACAGGAGAGAATGATTTCCTGTGCACTCCACGCAGGAAGCAAATCGAAACAGGGACACAGATCATCAACAGGCCTCTGGCTCACAGTAAACCAAGATGATGAAAAGGCAGGACATTAACTTCATGCAGCCTCTAGGATTTAAATGCCAGAGACCTCTGCAGACTTTCAGAACTACAGCAGCCCTTGGTGACCAACCATTCAAGAAATGGTTATCAAGGTCCTACTATGTGCCAAGCACTATTGCTCCTTGCTTTCTTATTGACTTTCTTGTCCGAATAACTCATTTTACAACAAAGGAACTTGAAACTTTATACAAAGATAAGCAGGTAGTGAGCTAGAGCTGTATCTAAAGACCCCCGACTCCCAGTTCCACCACTTTGCCAGACAAACACTCTGCCTATTAGGACAAAGAAACTTCTGTAGAAAGCTGCTTCTGGTGGATTCTAATGGGCATGTAGAATCACTGTAGGGGCCATTAAGCATAGGCACTTACAAATTGAAAACCTAGATGGAGGGCTAGAGAGATGGCTTAGCAGTTAAGGTTCTTGCCTGGGAAGCCTAAGGATCCAGGTTTGATTCTCCAGGTCCCTTGTAAGCTAGATGAACAAGGTAGCGCATGTGTCTGGAGTTTGTTTGCAGTGACTAGAGGCGCTAGTGTGCCCATTCTGCCCCCCCCCCACTGTCTCAAAAATAAATAAAAGAATAAATAAAATTTTTCTTAAAAAGTTTCAATAGTGAATTCCAGGTCAGCCTGGGCTAGAGTGAGACCCTACCTCAAAAAAAAAAAAAAAAAAAAAAAAAAAAAGGATGGAAACCCCAGAGCTTCTCTTGCTGGCCCTGCAACTAAAACCTCCACTATCCATTTTACTGGAAGACTAAAAGAACGGGAGCAAATGCCAACCAGCCATTGGAATAACCTACCAGAGGGAAAATTATAGGTTTAAGGAATAATTCATGCCAATTATCATAATTCTTAGCTTAAATCTCTATGATGCCCTTTTCACCCACAAGCTGAATTCTTTGTGTAAAGTATCGAAGAACCTTCCTGTAGGACAAAAACATCTGCTGGGGCTTGAATTTGTGGAGACTGGAGGCTGCCTGCTAACAAGGCCCCCTATTACCTTCTGGGACAGACATCTCAAGGTTAAACTGGTAGCTGGGAGGAACATTCCAGCTGGCCTGCTCTCAAAGGTAGCTAGGAAACCATACTCTTCACTCTTCTTTTTACAAAAACCTACTCTTGCTTAAGTTGGGGAGGATGTGTGTTTCTGTGGAAAAGCACTTGCCTACCATGTGTGAGACCCTGAGTTTAATCCTCAGCAACACACACACACACACACACACACACACACACACAGAGTATTTGTTAAACTACACATATTACAAGAAATTATATTTGTCAAAGTACTCCTTCTTAACCACAGTGGTTAACTCTAGGACCACAAAGCTCTGATGAAGTGCTATTGAACAGACCTACTGTGTGCTTCACAGTAGACACACAAAGGCAGGGTGTGTGTTTGGAGTTCGTTTGCAGTGGCAAGAGGCCCTGGTGTGCCTATTCATTCTTTCTTTCTCCAATAAATAAATAAATGATCAAAATTCAAAGTACTGGGCTGGTGAGACGGCTCAGCAATTAAGGCACTTGGCTTGCAAAACCTGACAGCCTGCGTCCGATTCCCCAGTACTCACTAAAGCCAGATGCACAAAGTGGCACATGCGTCTGGAGTTCATCTGCAGCAGCAGGAGGCCCTAGCATGCCCATTCTCTCTTTCTCTCTCTCTTCTTGCAAATTATATACATATATATTATACACACACACACACACACACACACACACAAATCAAAGTGTAGTTTCTTCTGGTAAGTCAGGGATAATCCACAGCCCAGTCTTTCCCAGCACTGTGAGGAGTAGGGATCAGTGAGGGCAGGGTAGACTCAAGCTTTCACAGAAGGAACTTCTGTGCCACATTCTAGAATGTGCAAGAATGGGAGAAAGATGCACTCGGTTTCCCCGGGTTCCACAAAACAGTCAGGCTCTGCCCAGAGAAGGCACCAAGCAGAGGGCAGAATTGCAGCCTCTCCCAGGGCCACAGCAATGGCACCTCTGTTCCTTGACCTGTGACTGGGTTTTGATGACAGTAGAGATGTGCACCACAGCTTCCCAGGAAAGATCCTAAGTGCAGTCAACTTCTGGATTTCAGAAGCCTAGGAGGGTCGCCCACCCTCCCCCGGCACCTCTGACTCATAGTACTGGCTATTTCTCCAGTCCAGCCTTAAGAGGGAGTTATGTCTAAGACATCCCTTTCTACAAGGGAAAAGGGGGGGGGTCCCCCAACCTCCAACAGTTAATTCAATGACAAAATAAGGGGAAAAATAACACTCAAATTTTAACTTCTCCTGACATCTCTGTTATCCAAGAAATCTCTCTGAATCAAATAAAGAAGAAACGCCAAATTAGAAAGCCCTGAGAAAGAAGAAGGGTTGTTTTGTTTTTCCAGGACTTACAGAAATCTGGGCTGGGGAGGGGCTACCTGAGTGGTCCCCACCCACTCACCTGAGGAAGTTAGTCCTCCTGAGCCCTTTCCAGGAGGCTGGACATCCTCCCCTGAGATCTCAGAGTCAGACCAGTCCCAGTCATCCCCCTGCTGCGGCTTGGAAAGAACCTTCAGGGGCTGAAGAGACACATGTTGCACAATGTCTCCCTCTGGATCCTCTTCAGAACTGAAAGGGGGTGTGCTGTTTTGGGAATAAAGGGGAACGGGGGGGGGGGGGCCAGAAAGAAAACTTTAAAAGCCAGACTGTGCCATCTTTTAAGCTTGTTTGCTTTCCCCAGAGCCTGTTTAGTTCCTCCCTTCAGGCCCAGGGACAGCCAGGAGTCTCCTGAACCTCACCCTTCCAGTACAGCAACTGGTTGGAGGAAGAGATGCAGAAGGGGAAGGTAGAGGTGTCTTGACTGGGGAAGGATCCCCAGTTTCTTCCCAGATGCCGAAGCTAGTCACCGCCTGAGGTACCTCTTGTGTTCATGTCTCTCTCTGCCCCTCCCTTGTCTACAGAGATTCATGTGGGCCCAGGACAGGCCACCTGAGGCCAGGGATGGCTACCATCTCATGCCCTATATGAGAGGTCAGAGTCCAGGGCTCACCTCAGCTCAGGCCCAGGGGAAACAGACGGACTAGGGGGTTGACGCACTCTGGGACGTGGAGTAGGGGCGGACACCTGAGTCAGGACAGGGCCGTGGCTGCTGCGGCTCTGGGTTGGAGTGGGAGGCTCTGCTGGCTTAGATGGCAATGCCAACTGCTGGGTTCGGGTCTTTGGCCGGGCCTCCCCTGTGGACAGTGTGCTCAGCCGGCTTTTGACTAGAAACACAAAAAGGAATGACTTTCAGAGCATGCCTGTGCTAGGCCCGTAAGCCTGACACCATGCAGAAAGAGTCCAACCCCGGAAATGGTCAAGTCAGGCTTGGCTTGGTACGTCCTAATCATCATGGCAGACCTGAGTTGTCTCTCACCGGGGGTCCCTCGGCTACGACAAAACTCCACAGTTCCATCAGAGACAAAGAGAGCAGAAAGGTGTCCCAGGGTGGTGTTTTCATGACTGAACACTACTGAAGTCAGCAGGTCTGAGTCCTCTCCCTGCACAGTGCTGGCAGCCCATCTAGCTGGAATGCAGATGGCCTTGCAGGAAGGCCCTACTGCCACCAGAGGTCGCCACAGGTCTACATGGCCACTGAGATGGCCACATGCAACCTCTCCTCTCAGCCAAGGCAGCCCTGACAGGAAAGCTGCAATTCGCACCCTTGTTTTCCAAACTGCATCAAGACCCACAGAGAGAAAGATGTCCAGTGATGTTTATTTACGGAAAGCAAACAGGATAGGGAGTCAAAGTAAGTGTGCTCCATTACACTAAAACATACACACTGAGTCAAGCTAAAGTGGGTCTCAGGGTGCCTTGTTAGAGCAATAGGTAGCATGTCAGTCTCAAAATGGGTTCCATACTGTAGTAGCTCAAAGTCAAAAATGTTTGAAATACACTGCTCTAAAAAAATTTCAGGGCTAGCCGGGCGTGGTGGCGCACGCCTTTAATCCCAGCACTCGGGAGGCAGAGGTAGGAGGATCGCTGTGAGTTCAAGGCCACCCTGAGACTACATAGTTAAATCCAGGTCAGCCTGGGCCAGAGTGAGACCCCACCTCAAAAAACCAAAAATAAAAAAAAAAATTTCAGGGCTGGAGAGATGGCTTGGTGGTTAAGGCGCTTGCTTGCGAAGCCTAAGGACCCACATTCAACTCTCCAGATCCTACATATGCCAGACGCACAAGGTGACACAAGCATGCAAGGTCACTCATGCGCACAAGGTGGCACATAGGTCTGGAGTTCAATTGCAGTGGCTGGAGGCCTGGCATACCAATTTTCTCTCTCTCTCTCATAAAAAAATCAAAATTTTGTTCAGAACTCATAAAAGTGCTAAGAACTTTTGAACAGCGGAATGTTCAGTAATGACAGGCATCTCTGTCACACCCTCCAAGGATCAGGGACCACTGCAGAAGAGATCGCAGAAAGAAAGTGAGAGCCAAAAGATGAGGAGGAGTTCTCACAATGCTGTCTTCCACACGCAAAGTGAGAGTTGCATTCATGACCTCACAGTGGCTGAGGCTACCTACAGAAGACCTGCATAACAGGAGTGCAAAAAAAAAAATCAAAATAAAAGAAGGGCTATTTAGAAAGTGAAGAGGTTCAATGGAGGGGGATATGGAAGGGGAACCAAAGAAGGTGTTGTATTATGATCAGGGTACATTGTGTATAGGTACGGAGGTTGTCAATAAAAAGTATACATTTTTAATTTGTTCTGATGTGGAGACCTTCTGGGAAAGAGTGAGCTGAAGATGGTGAAGGTTAAAACAAGCTTATAGAGGGAAAAATAGCAATGGCTTACAACTACTGCGTACCAGACACCGAGTGAAGCACTTTGCATGCATCCATTTGGCTCCTGAGCATCTTAAAAGGAATCATTCTGCTTCACAGAGGCTTTGAGAGATGAAGGCACCTGCCTGCGTTTCCGTGGAAGAAAGTGACAGGTGCAAAGCGTGGCCCTTGGGCTGCAACCACCTTCTCTGCATCCCTTAGCCCAGCTCCCCAGCAGAAGTGGCATGTTCTGACCAGAGGTGAGCATCAGCACGGCACTTAGGGATGCAGGAGAATGTCAGCTCCAGTGGGAGAAAAGGTCTACAAAGTGCCAGGAAAATAGTTCTCTCATCTCACTCAGAGGGACTTGAACCCCAAAATCAGGGAAGGAAAAAGGGAAGGCTCTTACCTCTGAAATTTTTTTATTAGAGAGAGAGAGAATTGATGTGCCAGGGCCTCTAACCACCTCAATCGAACTCCAGACACATGGGCCACCTTGTGTGCATGTGTGACCTTGCACGCTTGCGTCATCTTATGGGACATGGAGAGTCGAACATGGGTGCTTAGGCTTCATAGGCAAGTGGCTTAACCACTAAGCCATCTCTCCAGCCCTGACTTTCTTTTTTAAAAACATTTTTTTACTTATTTTTGCCAGAGAAAGACAAAGAGAAAGATGGAGAGAGGAGGAACATGGGCATGCCAAGGCCTCCTGCCACTGAAAATGAACACCAGACACGAGCCACTTTGTGCATCTGGCTTTGCGTGAGTACTTGGGAATTGAACCTGGGCCATAAGGTCTTGCAAACAAGTGCCTTTAACCACTGAGCCTTCTCTCCAGCCCTTACCTGTGACTTTCTGACAAAAGCAGTTAGTGTGAGACAGGATGGTAGCATCTAGAAAATCAGGATACCTTTCCTTTCTCTTGGGGGCCAGAAATCAGAAATGTTTCTTCCAGTCTCCCTCAGTCCTTGCCCCTCCCTTTTCTGAGCTACCAGCAGTCCTGTGCCTGTCTCCCTCACATCCCCTCGTCTTGGCTGATTTCACAGGTGACAAGGCAGGTTCTGGCATAAAGTCAGGCACAGCAAAGGCTCACTAATGGAGGGATATTTGGGGAAATGAGCAAAGGAAAGCAAGCTTAAATGCAGGAAGGCAGGTTAGCATCCTTTCTGTCAAAAGAATAGGATAGAGTTTCTCAGATCACCACATAAATTTTTCTCATATGCTCATACTAAGTATCCTTTTACCTATTTAACACATTATATAAAATAATACTGTTAAACATAAAATACTGCTTTATTGCTGTTAGGAATTTTTTTTTCTAATTCAAAGAAAAAAATAAAAATATTTAATTTAAAAATGATTGGTCCATGTACCCACTAAAATCATCTCGCATGTTCCCAGAGATACGCAGGACACGCTTTGCAGACTTTCTTTGCATGAAGTGCTCAGGTCAGGTACACCAAACCAGCCTCCTCCTGGCCGTGCACCTCCATGACTGAGGAAATGGCCCGGAACCTGAGGGAGCACCACTCACATGAGCACACGCAGACCCCAAAGCCCTCCCAGGAGCCAGTGGGTCTGGGGGTCCTCTTGACCCTAGGAAGGAAATTTCCCTTACTCCAAAAGGTCTTTGAGGACACAGAGCTGAGGGATCTCAGCCACATCCTTGAATTCTCCACCAGAACTACAAGCATCCACAACCCAAGCCCGCCTTTGACTGTTTGCCTCTGATGGTTCTCGATTCATTTGCCTGTGAAGACCCTACCAGCTCTGGTCTTCTGAGCAGTGTCCCTGTATAAGTAAGCCTTGGAAAGAGTGGAGTCCTCTCCCACGGTCTCAAAGCCAGCCCTGTCCCCTGCTCACCTGGAGGCTGGCCATCATTCTGGGACACCACAGCCTCATTCTCCAACCTCTTCTTTGCTCTGCTGTGGACTTCCTTCAGGAGCTTTCCCCTCAGGCTCAGAAATTCAGAAAACCTCCGGGCCTTCTGATCCCGCTGGATTTGCAGCAGGGACTCCAGGTGTCTGAAAGTCTGAGTAGAGATCCCCTTTGTGTCCTAGAGGAGACAGAAGTCCACCTTTCAACACTCAGGCTCCCCTTCTTTTATCCCCCATTTCTCACAACTGTGGCTGCTCAGTCACTATGATTGGTACCTGATTTATCAAAATGAAATGAGAATCAAAAATAAAAAATCACACATCAATGGAAGCATGAAAGGTCAGAGCTTGAGGACCCATAACAATGTGCAAACAGCTGAACCACAAGTCTACTCACATCACAGAGAAGGAAAGGACGTGTTTTTCCACTACCCAACTGTAGACTAGATGAGAGCACGGCTTGCTCCTTTTTATGCCTCCAAGCACTATCATGTTCTCCCTGGCTAACGATACATGAAAAACTGACTGCAAAACCGACCTGAACACCTGAAGTTGCCTTGCTTTTGACCCAGAGCTCAGGGGAAGGCCTGAGGAAGCATCTGATTCCAAGAGGAAGATTCATTCAAGTTTAAAAATATTCTAATCAATGCTAGGCATGATGGTGCATGCCGTTAATCCAGCACTCGGAGGCCGAGGTAGGAGGTTCACTGGGAGTTTGAAGCCAGTCTGAGACTGCATAGTGAAACCTAGGTCAGCCTGGGCTAGAGCGAGACCCTACTTTGAAAACAAAACAAAAAAAAGTCTAATCTCCTAATCAAGCCTGAACATAGAGCCAAGATTAGATTAAGCAGCAGCAGTTCAAAACAGTCCAGCCTCCATGAGCACCCTTACTGAATTAAACCTAGCTATCTGACTTTGTTTTGTTTTCCTAATCTTACTCACTGAAATACACATGACATTTTCAATGATGTGATGCTTGGCTACTTTAATAATAAGATGTATTTTTATTTTACTCACACATTTCATTGAGCCTTTAATGACGATGTGTAGGCTCTGGCTACACACAATGGCATTCAAATATTAACTGGTGCCAGGCATGGCTTTCAGTGCCTGCTGCTGAGTGGAACTAGCAAGATGTTCCATAGACAGTGGATTTAGAGGGCTAAGGACACAAATGGCTCAGTGGTCAAAGGCACTTGCTGGCAAAGCCTGCCAGTTTGGATTCAATTCCCCCAGTACCTATGTATAGTCAGATGTACAAAGTGCCTGGAGTTCATTTGCAATGACAAGAGGCCCTGGTATGTCCATTCATATTCTGTCTCTTTCTCTCTCCATTCACAAATAAGTAAAAGCACTTTTTTAAAATGATAATTGGGGGCTGGAGAGATGGCTCAGCAGTTAAAGCATTTGCCTGCAAAATCTAATGACCTAGGTTTATTCCCCAGTACCCCCATAAAGCCAGATACACAAAGTGGCACATGCAGTCCATGTGCAGAGGCTAGAGACCCTGGTAAGCCCATTCCCTCTCTTCCTCTGCTGGGCGTGATGTTACACACCTTTAATCCCAGCACTTGGGAGGCCAAGATAGGAGGATTGCTGTGAGTTCGAGGCCAGCCTAAGACTACATAGTGAATTCCAGGTCAGCCTGGGCTAGAGTGAGACCCTACCTAAAAAAGAAAAAAAGATAGTTGGGCTGGACATATGGCTCAGAATTAAAATGCTGCTTGCTTGCAAAGCCTGATAGCCAGTACCCACATAAAGTCAAATGCACAAAGTGGCACATGCATCTGGAGTTTGTTGGCAACAGCAGAAGGCTCTGGCATGCCCATCCTCCCTCTTTCTTTTTGTATCTCTTACTCTCTCCCTCAAATAAATAAACGTTTTTTTTTTCAAAAAAAAAAAAAAGATAGAGATGGACATTATCCAAGGGGCCTCGTTCATAGGCACAGTAGGCCCTACACTCCCTCTGTTGGGAAATCTGGTTAGAGACACAAAGGAAGTAACCAATGATGGAGAACACAGCGGGTCAGGATGAGGGGTGACACCACCAGTCAAGAAAGGCCAGCCTCACGAAGCTGGGAAGAAACAGAGAAGATCACGCTGCTCCTTGCCGTGGAGCCTCAGTGGAAGTGAATGCAATGCAGGAGTTATAGGGCAAAGTACAGTCAACCGCTGGTCTCCTGTCTCCCCTCTAGGTCTCAGCCCTTAAAACAATGTCCTTAGCCTGGTGTGGTATGGCATATACTCCAGTAATCCCAGCACTCTGGAGGCTGAGGAGGAGGATTGCCATGAGTCTAAGACCAGCCCAGGTTTCATAAGAGACTCTGTCTCAATAATAAATAAATAAGATTACAGAGACGGCCCAGTGGTTAACATCATTTGCTTACAAAGCCTGACAGTCCGAGTTCAATGCCCCAGTACCAGATGCACAAAGTGGCACATGCGTCTGGAGTTTGTTTACAGTCACAGAAGGCTCTGGCGTACCCATAGTCATGCTCTGTCTGCTTCTTTCTCTCTGTCTCTCTCTCTCTCAGATAAACAAATAATAAACAAACAAACACTGGCCCTGGAACCCACCCTCTTTATCCCCAAGTCTTCCAATTTCTCTTGCAGAGTGTCCTCCAAAATGGGCCGGAACTGCTTCAGCCAAGTACGGTTTTGCCTCAGGGCCACCATCACCTTCTTCCGCTCATTCTGGGAGTCCTCCAGCTCTGTAACACAGACACTCGCCAAGGTCAGTGCACCCCACCCCCAAGACTTCCCTTCCCAGATCCCTGTTGCACCTCATGCTACCAGGGATCCAGTTTCCAGCCTGACTCCAGAGTCACGTGTCCAGCCTGGGCCAGCAGCTGGGGAGTTTTCCATCCTGGGTGCCACTGTATCAGATCATCCACCACCTCCCTCATTCTCACCCTCTGTCAGTCTGGCTCTCCCAGGTCCAGGTTCAGCCAGCCCTGCCACAGTTCAACTCAGCTTTTGCACTTGAACTCTGAAAGCACCATTTTACCTGGGATCCATTCAAGTCCCCCATTCCAGGCCCTCTTACTGCCAGCTCCCACCTGATCCCAGCCTGCAGCTGATCCGCTCCCCACCCCCCACTGGCCGAGCTGTTCTGTTCTGATCCAGGAGATTTTTTATTTTAGAGAGAGAGAGAGGGAGACAAAGAGACACAGAGAGAGAGAAAATTGGCACGCCAGGGCCTCAGCCACTGCAATCGAACTCCAGACACTTGTGCCACCCAGTGGGCATGTGCAACCTTGTGCTTGCTTCACCTTTGTGTGTCTGGCTTATGGGGGATCTGGAGAGTCGAACATGGGTCCTTAGGCTTTGCAGGCAAGTGCCTTAACCACTAAGCCATCTCTCCAGTCCTGATCCAGGAGATTAAATGAGTGAACAGATAGAGCCCTTCAAGTTTCCTCTTTAGGACAAGGATTCTCCCTTCAACTGTAGTATGTATCAACTTGCCTGAGTTAAAAATATATATCACTCATTTCTCTCCCCAAAGTTTGGCTCCACCTACAGGTCTGGGAAGAGCCCTTAAATCTGTATTTTCATATGCCCAGATGGTACTAATGAAGGTGAGTCACAGATCACACTTTAAGAATTACTGATCCACAGACAGGATAGAGGGAAAAAGTAAATACAATAAAACATACTA
This sequence comes from Orientallactaga sibirica, assembly GCA_036365145.1. Lineage (NCBI taxonomy): Eukaryota > Metazoa > Chordata > Mammalia > Rodentia > Dipodidae > Orientallactaga > Orientallactaga sibirica. The sequence continues at coordinate 30,240,040 of JAEOAD010000009.1, forward strand.
ACTGCTACCACAAGTTAGTCCAGAGTGAATCAGGAAGTTTTCCAGGAAGACCCATCAGAGCCTGTGGGGGAGGGGTCCTGTGGACCAAACCCTTCATTTCATAGCCATTGACTCAACAAGTAGCACAAGTGTGGACAAGACCAGACTAGATGCTGAGGAGCTTACAGTCAGACATGGTGACTTCCAACCTCAGCTGCACATTCAAACCTCCCCAGACTAATTACATCAGCATTTCTGAGAGGAGGTCACAAAAGTCCCTGCACATTCTAACAGCATCTGCCAGTAACTTAGGAGATATGCTGGTTCTCAGCTTCCACTCCAAACCTACTGCATCAGCAATTCTGCAGGTGGAGCCCAGCAATCTGTATTGGAACAAGACATAACCACCACCGCATCCAGCCTTTCCAGGTGGTTCTGGTCAGAGAAGTTCTACTGGGGTGTGTACCTCAGCCATAGCTGGAAACTGGAATTGCCTGGGGAACTTCAAATGCTTTGGAGGCCTGCAACCCACCCCCTGCAGGGTCAGTATGGCATGGGGTTGCCATAGCTCTCCAGTCACAAGCTCCCTGGATGGTGCTTAATGCTTACACAGCTGTGAAGAGACACTGGTTTTGACTGGTTCTCAGGTCTGAACAAGAATCAGAATATGGGCTAGAGAGATGGATCAGCGGTTAAAGTGCTTGCCTGCAAAGCCTAATGACCCGGGGTTTGATTCCCCAGTATCCACATAAAGCCAGATGCCCAAAGTAACCCATGCATCTGGAGTTTGTTTACAGCTGCTAGAGGCCATGATGCACCCACCCCCTTCTCTCTCTGCTTGCACATAAATAAATAAAAACATTTTTAAATTTATTTTTATTTATTTATTTGAGGGAAAGGAAAAGAGAGAGAGAGAGAATGGGTACACAAGGGCCTTCGGCCACTACTAACAAACTCCATGTGCATTTGCCACCTTGTGCATCTGGCTTATGTGGGTCCTGGGGAATTGAACCTGGGTTCTTTGGTTTCACAGGCAAGCACCTTAACCACTAAGCCATCTTTCCAGCCCAGTAAAAATATTTTTTAAAAAGAGTCAGAATATTCTGGAGAGTGTATGAAAACAGACAGCCTCCAAAACTTTGGCTTCAGTTTGTGGGATGGGGACTGAGAATTTGAAGTTTCATATTTCTTACAAGTTTCCAAGTCCTACCGCTGCCTGCAGGTCTGCAACAGGACTAGAAAAGTGCATGAAGGGGCACAGCACAGTGTGATAAGCAAAGAAAATCTCCGCCATGTCAACAGGGATCCACCCATCTCAACTTCCTCCTCTCTAGAACTTTGAGGATTTGGTTCCCCCTACCTGAGGGCCTTGTGTTACTCCACAGATACCTTTCCCAAAGGTATGTGTAATTGTAACATTTATAACATTTATAGCCCACAGTTCAATGCACTGAAGGGAGGGAGAGCTAGTCAGGGGGTGTTAAATAAATTCATCATGCAGTGGATACCAGAGCCCTGGGAATGATTCCCAAATAAGTTAATAAAAGAAAAAAATGTACATATGTTTCCATTTGGGAAAAAGGAAATGGACAGGTACAACTGTTTGCATGTATTTGCATACAAGATAAATGAGAAATCATTGACAGAGAACCTCTGGCAGGAAACTGGACAGGTAAGCAACAGAAGAGAGGCATATTTCTCACTGGGCATCCTTCATACGTTGTTTTTTGTTGTTTATTTTTCTTTTGTAAGTGCATAGTTTGCCATCCCCCAAATAAAGTGTCAGATTAAAAACAAAATAAAAGGGTAGGGGGCACAGTCTGGACAATAGGTGGAAAAAGCTTAACCTTAAAACCATGGACTCTGACTGGTAAATCCCAGGCGTGGAGCTCAATTGCCCTCCACAGTGACCAGGGAGACACATGAGGTCCCCAAAATAATGGAGGCCATTGCCAAAATACTTGATTACCAGCCAGAGCTAAAAGGTAAGACCCAATTGCTGAAGGCACTACAGGCTACGGTCATATGCCATCAGAATGTTATGCTGGAACAGAAAGGGTAGCTCCGTCTCAGGTAGCCCTCATAGTGCTAAAAAGCCCTATGGGAGCCGCTGGAAGACAATGGTCACCAACAGCACGAATAAGCAAGGGACCCTGAAGACTGGAAAATCCAACCAGCTAGACAAGAAGCACACACTTGTGCAATAGTGGCACACAACCTCTGCGGGTAACTAATTGTTCTTGGAGTGGACATGAATCCCGCTCAGTGAGAGAGAACTATTCAGTACTGGAAACCAAGTGAGAATCCCATGGTCAGAAAATTATAGACTTCAGTAAGAAGCCCCTACTGCTCTCTAGAGAAGAGTGGGCTTGCACACCAAAAAGTCTCTCAAATAACTTTACAGACCCTCTTTAGCCCAAGCTATTCTCACTCTTGGTTAGAAAATCTGTTTTATTTTGCAGATGGCACAGAGAAAATGGAAGAGAACCAAGATCCATTGATAAGACAAGAAGATAGCCAACTGCCCACCACAAGATGTGCCACCTCTACCACATCTGCCAGGGCCCAGGAGAAATTGCAGAGAAAGCAGCAACATGAATACTGCTCTCACTGGTAGACTGACAACCAGCTCCAGAGCAATGGTGACAGACACAGTGGTCAGTCAAAACTCATCAAAGCAGAAATCCAGAGGCTACAGAGAACTCAACACTAAATTATACTGCCAACAGGCCTACCTTGGCTCAGGGAACATTGTGGAAGAGGGGGTGGAAAGATCGTAAGAACCACAGAGTGGGTAGGAATACCCTGAGGCACAGTCCCTCACTACCCCATAGGGACTGACTGAGGCCTTCATGACCACACAGCAAATACCATAACCCCTCTGAAGAGGGCCCCAGGGTAACAGGGGCAGGGACAAGGGGATACAAGAGTATATAATGTGTGTATGTGTGTGTGTGTGTATGTGTTAAATTAAATTTAAAATAAGGGAGTCGGGTGTGGTGGTGCATGCCTTTAATCCCAGCACTCGGAAGGCAAAGGTAGGAGGATTGCTGTGAGTTCGAGGCCACCCTGAGACTACATAGTAAATTCCAGGTCAGCCTGAGCTACAGTGAGACCCTACCTCAAAAATAAAACAAAAAAAAAAATAAAAATAAATAAGGGCTGGAGAGATGGCTTAGCAGTTAAGGTGCTTGCCTGTGAAGCCTAAGGACCCATGTTTAACTCTCCAAGCCCCATGTAAGCCAGATGCATACAGTGACACAAGCATGCAAGGTTACACATGTGCACAAGGTGGTGCACACATCTGGAGTTCAACTGCAGTGACTGAAGGCCCTGGAGCACCCATCTCTCTCTCTCTCTCTCTCTCTCTCTCTCTATCTCTCTCTCTCTCTTATTCTCCCTCTCTCACATTAAAAAGAAAAAAGGCAGCCAAGTGTGGTGGCACATGCCTTTAATCCCAGGACTTGGGAGGCAGAGGTAGGAGGATCACTATGAGTTCTAGACCAGCCTGAGACTACATAGTGACTTCCAGGTCAGCCTGGGCTAAAGCAAGACCCTACCTTACAAAAAGAAAAAACAAACAAACAAACAAAAAAGCCAGTCTGTTGGGCTTGCCTCAAAAAAAATAAAAATGAAAATGAAATCATAAAATAGACCATGATGTACTTGTTGTGATAGAAGTAACCATCTCCAGGGTACAACTGTTGGATGGTTTTGGAATTGTCCTCTCACAGCCTTGCTGAGGGGCCAGATTCTGACCCTTAGGTTGTCCTGAGAATTCCTTCTCATCTCTCCGGGGAGCTTCCTCCCTCGGATTATCCCAGCAGCTCCTTTCAGTCAGGGAACATGGCTGTTTTATTCATTTCTCTTTAATACCCCTTGCACCACCTGGTTGAGAGCTCTGCACAGTGGAGGGGATGAATGAAAACAGCAGGTGCTCAGTATTCTGAAAGGGGAATGAGGCAAATTCTCTCGCATGAGCTGGGCCCGCATGATCTGCCTTTGAGTAGCTTCCACTACCAAGAACAGAACAGCAAAGGTATTTTAAAGCCAATGCAGTGAGTTCTCCTCCATTGCTCTAGACAGTACCAAGTGAGAAGCAATCAGGCAGGCACAAGCAATAGGACTTGAATAAAATGTCTTTCAAGTCCTGGCTCTGCCACCTGCTGGCTTTGTGACTCTGGGTAAGCTAATGTCCCTTGCTGAGTCCTGGATGCTCCACCAGTGAACCAGTAGTATATTAGTACCTGCATGAAACATACCTGGCACATGCAAGGTGATTGAAACATATTTATCACATGTGCTTAGTTTCTGCTACGCCAGCTTCAGAGGTCCAGATTACAATTAAGGAGAGACCAGCTAAACGATGAAGAGAGAAGCAAATCTGCTTCCTCACTGGATGCCAAGAAAAGAAAAATAGGTCCCACCTTCCTCAGAAGAATCTTCCTCCTCCTCCTCTGTGTCCATAGCCTTTGGTGTCTCTTGGACTTCTGAAAGAAACAGAAAGCGGTACTTAGTGGCTCCAGGACCTCAAAGCCCATCCCTGACTTAGAGAAAAGAGAACAAGCACGCCCCCAGGAGAGTACTGGCCAGCAAGAGCAAGTCCCCATAGACTCATCTGCATCAGAAAGAGCCAGAATGGAGCAGGGGTCACAAATATGAACAAAGGAGGTGGGAAGGTCAGAGTTCACGTTCCAGCTCTGCCCCCCACCAAGTAGCTGTGCATGAGATAGCAAGCCTTTGGACCTCTCTAAGCCTGTTTCCTCAGGTAGCAGTATTGTACACTCATCCCACATGAAACCAAGAAAATAACAGAATGACACAAAGAACCCAAAGTGCCTGGTATTGCACACAGCTGTTATTAATGGTACTATTCCAGATGATCCCATGGCCCACCACAGGCATGGCAAATAAGAAAGCTTACTTCTGGGCTGCATTAGCTTAGTGGTTAAGGTACTTGCCTACAAAGCTTAAGGACTCAGGTTCAGTTCCCCAGAACCCACATAAACCAGATGCACAAGGGTGGCACATGTGGCCGGAGTTCATTTGCAGTGGCTAGAGGCCCTGGTGCACCCATTCTCTCTCTCTCTCTCATAAATAATTAAAAAAAAAAAAGAAAGAAAGAAAGAAAGAAAGAAAGAAAGAAAGAAAGAAAGAAAGAAAGCTCGGGCTGGAGAAATGTCTTAGTGGTTAAGGCATTTGCCTGAGAAGCCAAAGGATCCTGGTTCGATTCTCCAGGACCCACATAAGCCACATGCATCTGGAGTTTGTTTGCAGTGGCTAGAGGCCCTGGCGTGCCCTTTCTCTCTCTGTCTGCCTCTCTTCTCTCTCTCTCTCTCCTTGCAAATAAATAAAAATAAAATTTAAAAAAAAAAAAAAAGAAAGAAAGCTCATTTATGAGACTGGCCAATCGCCAAAATCCTTACCCCTTCTCACCACTTCCCTCCCTGTATAGAGAAAAGGGCAGGCAAGAACCTCTGGCAACTGAAAGAAAGCCTTCAGGGCAAATGCCCCCAGTCTCAGAAGCTGTCTCCCTTACTGCCAACTCTCCACCTATAAACTGACTGGGAGATGGGAAGAAGAAGAGCCGAGACACCCCCTAAGACTGTCACAAACCACCCATTGCACACTTACCCTCCACCTTCCTGAGGGACAAGGTCTGGATCTGCAAGGAATGGAACAGAGCAGGTTACAGCCAGCAGGGGGCATTGTGGGGATTGTGCCCTGCCTGGCACCAGGAAGAAAAGTCGGCCACTGTTGCCAATGCCAACCATTGGGAACTGGAAGGAGGCAGTACCCAGCCTCACACCCGCCTCACCCTGCTTGGTCAGTGTGAACAGGCATGGCAGCAAGGGAGAACATCGGCAATGCGGGGTGAAAGCCTGCTCAGTGTTCTCAGGGTGGAGAGAACAGAATGACGCATCTTCAGAGAAACACTGCGCCTTGGAGGCAGCAGGAGCCCATGGAAGCAGAGTGAGTGGGACAGGCACGTGGTCAGTACCAAAGATGTAACTGATGTTCAGCAGCCGGGACGTGGTAGAAGCTCCTGTCCTGGGACAGTTCCTCCTGAGCTGAAAGCTCACAGCAGGAAGGAGGCCAGATACAATTTCTGTCCAGAGGCATGAGGGGGGCGCTGACCAGACTGTTTGCTCAACATCCCTTACCCATGAAGGGCCTTTTCCTTCCTCTCCCACCTGGTGCAGACTGGGCGGCTGAACATGACCTACATGACCTCAGACCACACCACAGCTGACCATCCATGTTTGGGTGGAGAGTTCTGGACTGCTAAAGAGTCAAGAGCTGTCAGCAGCTGCTGACTTTGGTTTTCTTGGGGTGTTGGTTTTGTCGCACGGAACCAATCTGAAACAAGCTGACTTTAGAGTAAAAGAAAAACTTGAGGGCTGGGGATGTGGAAAACTTAGTACAGTACTAAGCACTTAGTACAAAGCACTGGGTTGGATCCCCAGCAGCACATAGAAACCAAGTGTGATGGCACGTGCCTGCAATTCTAGTGAAGTAAAGACAAGGAAGTCAAAATTATACATATATCTCAGATACAGAGACCCACAGAAGAGGAACACTATTGAGCAGACTCAGTGTATTCCCGGACTCGGGCTGTACAACGTTCTGTCTACCCCATGACGTTTCTCTCCTCTGCTAGGCTTGAGTGATTGTTTATTACCTGCTCTGTCATGAACTGCAGCTCCACTCATGTAGCATCCACACCCAACTCTTTCTCCTTTGCCTGCCTCTACTCTAGACTGAAACACCAATTACGCTCTTTTCCAGTCTCCTTTGAAGTTGCCATCGTGCACATGATACAGCTTTGCCCAACAGTACTGCTGTAGTCAGCCCCACAATGCTGGGATCAACTTCCACACCAACACAGTTTATGGGAAGAAGGGATTTATTTGAGCTTACAGATGTGGGGGAAGTTCCATCAATGGTGGAAGAAGCTGGCTCCCTTTCATAGATCCAAGCAGAGAGACGCCTCCAAAAAGCCAGCAAACACCAAAAAGCAGCAAGCATGCACCCAAAGCGCAGACAACTCTCCACTTTTGGGCTGGCATCAGCTCCACCCCCAGTGACACCGTAGGGCTGGGCGCCAGGATGTGCACCCAGTGACACCTCCTCCAGCCAGGCAGCTGGGGACCCAAGTTACAAGCTTTATGAAACACCTGAGTCTATGGGGGACATACATTTTCAAACTGCCACAAGTACATCATCAAAAGTCTTGGAAAGGGGCCTTTCCATCAAATCATGACTGTAATGGTGAACGTTCTGCCAACTATCTTGTAACTATGAGAGTTGAACATGAGAACAAAAACCCATGTTAAAATAAAAATACAGTGTGAATTGCCAATGGCACAACATTGTTGCTAACCACAGCTAACCACTGATACCTTTTAGGGTATGTGATAAAAAAAGAATAAACTATTATTTATTTTGTTATCTTGAGCCAACAGGTTTCTCGATAAAAATTTGCCAACAGGATTTGGGGAAACATAAGGACACCTCCATACTGGTCCCAGGGTGGCCACAACAGTGAAGAGCCAAGTGTAGCAGCAGAAGAGGGGTGGAAGTGCTGACTGGGCAGAATGCAACTGGGGGCAGAAAAGCACAATTAGCAAGGGAACAGGGACAAGGACTGAATGGTGACAGCAGCTCTGTAGACCAGGGGAGCTGTGTGGAGGCTGATCCATGAGGCAAGAGGTATCAGAACCATGGCAGGAACCCAAGGCCCCAGGAGGGGACCACAGAGGGAAAAGTACAGCTCTCCCACAGGCTCTGGAGGATGGCTGAGTCCAGGGTGGGTTGGGACTGACCACGACCAAGTGAAGAGCCACAGGCACTGGTTTTAAGAGGGGGTAAGAGGGGTGTTTAGAGAATCAGCAACCGTCATGCTGGCTTTACTAGCCAAACTCATCCAAGACTGCCCATTTATGAAAAAGGAACTGGTTGAGAAATGACATCTAGGGGTTGGAAAGAGACTCCATGGTTAAAGGCACTTGCTTGCAAAGCCTGCTGGCCTGGGTTCAGTTCCCAAGTCATCTATGTAAACCTGAATGCAAAAAGTGGTTCAAGGGAGCTGGAGAGATGGCTCAGCATTTGTGATGGTTAAGTTGTTGTCAACTTGATCTCTTTAGCGTGGACTGAAGACCTGTGTAGATGGAAAACCAGCGGCTCCTCAGGAAGCCTCCAGGCCTTCAGTGCCGGGTTGGGACTGCTGAGGCATCTGGCCACGTGGACTGAGCAGCTACCAGGTTCCTTGATTCTCAGGCGCAGGCTATTGGCCTGCTATTGGACTGCCATATGCTAATCCAATAAATTCCCTTTTAATATAATTCATTCTAAAGGTTCTGTTCCTCTAGAGAACCCTGACCAATATAGCTTTTAAAGGCACCTGCTTGCAATGCATAATGTCCCAGGTTCAATTCCCTAGCACCCACATCAAGCCAGATACACAAAGTGAAGCATATGTCTGCAGTTTGTTTATAATAGCAAGAGGCACTGGCATGCCCGTTGTCATTCTTCTTCCCTCTCTCTATCTTTCTCATATAAATAAATACATTTTTTAAAAAATTTAAATATGGTTCAAGGGTCTGGTGTTCTTTTGCATTAGCAAGAGGTGCTGGTGTATAAATACACACACACACACACACACACACACACACACACATACCATGTGTAAATCAATAAATAATTGTTTTAAATGACATCTGAGAACACAGTGTAAAGAGCACATACTTTATGTCCTACCTGCCTAGCTAGGGTTGAATGTCACCCCTGTCACTTACAGCAAGCCCTGTGCAGACACAAGCAAGTCTGTTGGATCATCTGCAGAATGAAGATGGGAAGAAGTTGATGCCCACCTTGAAGGGCAGTAGTGAAGTTTCAATAATAAGAAAATAATAAATAAAAAAATAAGAAGAAAAGGTAATAAGAGAAACATCAGTCCGGAGCTATACATCCTACATGGGCTCTGGTTTTACAGTAAACCATCTGCCACAGCCCCTGGAAGGAGACAGCTGTAGCCTTAAAACTTTGTAGCCCTCAAATGAGAGGCCTTTGCTCACCCCTACAGGGGCCTAATAAAACCAGCAGAATCCCAAGTCATCCTGACAGAAAAGAGGCCTGAGCAATGCGAGGCCTGACTGGGAGAACAGACCTACCATCTCTTTCTGGGAGGCGATAAGCCTGGATTGCTCCTGCAGCTGGGTGCGGAGAGAACTGATGTGGCGCTGGGACTGGGCAGCTGCCTTCCTCTGATCCTCAGACAAGGCGGCCTGGAGCCTCTCATTCTCCTCCAGCAGCTGGTGGGCACAGAAGGATCGATCAGTTAGCTCTCTGTAGGGGCTGGAGTGCCCCAAGCCTGAAAGACCTGACTGAAGGCAAATGCTGCTGAAAGGTATCACCTGAAGGAGGGCAGAGGATTCTAGACTAGAGCAAGTGGCTTTCTAACAGCACTAACAAACTGCCTTCCATTTAGGGCACATTCCTGAGATGTGCTAAATGGAATGTAAGCCTCTTAAGACCAGGAGAGAAAGTGCTCTCTCTGTCCAATGTGGTCATTCACCAAAGGTATACTGAGACCACGCAAAAGTTATCAAAGGCATGTTTAGATAATGCTACCTCTGATGTGTGAGAGATTAACGTCTGTATAAAGAAACTAGCAGAGGGCTGGAGAGATGGCTTAGCGGTTAAGACACCTGCCTGCTAAACCTAAGAACGCAGGTTCCAATCTCCAGGTCCCACGTTTAGGTAGATGCAAAGTGACGCAAGGACGCAATGCCGCACTCGCCCACAAAGTGGCGCACGTGTCTAGACTTCGTTCACAGTGGCTGAGAGGCTGCTGGCGTGCCCATCTCTGTCTCCCTCTCTCTCTGTCTCTCTCTCTCTCCCCAAAATAAAAATAAATATTAAAAAATGCTTTTAAAGAAACTAGCAGAAAGCCTGGGATGGCTGTGTGTGCCTACAATCCCAGTGCTAGGGGAAAGGGGCAGAGACAGGTGGATCTCAGTGGCTCACTGGCCAGCCAGTCTACTTGGAAAACAGCAAGCTCAGGTTCAGTAAGAGATCCAATCTCCAAGGACAGAGAAAGACACCCAATGTCAGGAGGACACATAACATCCTTCTCTGGGCTTTGAATGTGCATGTGCAGGTGAGTGCACCCACACACATATGTGCATATGCGCACGTGCACACACACACAAAGAACTCTAGAATACATGCGAAAGCAGTAAAAGCCCATCCCCCCTTCCCATGTGGGTGGATGTTGGAGCAAGGTCGTTGGAGACAGGTGGGAATGACTCTGTTCAGTGTACCACATGTCTTCTGCTTTTGAATCAAATTTCAATGTATTTTCCAATTTAAAATGTTGCAGGGCTGGAGAGATGGCTTAGCGGTTAAGGCACTTGCCTGCAAAGCCTAAGGACCCATGTTCAACTCCCCAGATCCCGTACGTAAGCCAGACGCACAAGGTGATGCACGCACAAGGTTACACATGCACACAAGGTGGCACACACATCTGGAATTCAATTACAGTGGTTGAAGGACCCGGCACACCAATTCTCCCTCTCCCTCTCTCTCTCTCTCTCACACACACACACACACACACAGACACAAGGGCCAGTCTGTTGGGTTTGCCTCAAAGCAAACGTTTCTAATGCAATAAAACCATCACAAGAGAACTATGTATCCCCATAATGCAGTGGTGAGTGAGCATCTGCCATGGGCCGGGCTCTAACCCAGGCCTTGTCATCTTCTGGTTTGGGGTCTCTTAGCCAGCTTCCTCCTCAAATTGCCTCTTCCTCCTCCTCAGGGACATTTGCCAGAAGCAGACTTCTTCCAGTTCACTGGCTCAGTGCTGAGACCTTCATCTGGACGCCCTCTGAAATAGCACTAAGATCTCTGCTGCTTGGTTTTCAAGGATTTTCAGAGAGGAGCCCACACAAACCAGGACCCAGGGACTCATCTGAGGTTCAGAAGTCAAGGCTGGGGCCCTTGTTTCTTGCCAGATAGTTAACACCATCTGTGTACTAATGGGGACCAGAAGACAGGAACAATATCAGCAACAAAATATCCGTCAACCAGTTCCAGGTGGGAAATGTGAAGTGGGAGGGGGTGCTACTTCATGTGAGAGAACATGGAAAATCAGGCTCTCCCTCGAGCCCAAAACAGCTACCTCTCTCCTCTCAGCTGCTCGCTCTGCCTGCAGTTCCTTAATTTTCCTCTTCCACTCCATTTTCTGAAAAAGATTAAAAGCTTATTAAATGGAGCCCTCTAGATATTAATATAATTATAAACTATGGAAATTTAAAGTACTGGCTCAAGGATAGTCTGACAGACTAGTGGAACAGAAAAGAAAGCCCAGGCAAATTTAGGGGGAAATGGAAATTTAGTTGGTAAGGGAATGGGGATGTGGATTATTGACTATAAGGGTGTTTGAACAAGGAGCTAGCTGCCTAGAAAAAAACAGGAATTTGGATGCTTATTTTTATACATTAAACCAAAATAAAATGTAGGTAGGGAAGAGAATTAAATTTTTAAAAATCAAGGCCATATAAGTACTAATATACACAACAGGGATTTTTTTTTATTTTATTATTTATTTACTCATTTACTTTGTTTTTCTGAGGCAGGGTCACTTTAGGCCAGGTTGCCGCAAATGCACAGTGATCCTCCTGCCTCAGCCTTCCAAGCACTGGGATTAAAGTCATGTGCCACCACGCCCAACTTAATATTTTCTTTTTAAATACCAGTCAGGGAATGACTATACAGAAAAGATTAGTAATTTTACCATAGAAAATTGCTCTTTTTTTTTTTAACCAAACCACAATAAAATGAAGTTTAGAGGGACCAAGAGAAAAGTGGGGAAAATAGCCACTACTAGAGAAGCAAAGGGATGGCTTAATTTCCACATAGTAAACAAATTCGCAAATAGGTAAAGAGACAGCAGCATCAGAATTATGAGCCAAATTCCTGACACTGTGGAGCACGACTGTCATCCTAGTACTTGACAGGAAAATGCGGGAGAATCAGGGGTTCAAGGTCATCCTCAGCTACACAGCTCAGGACCAGTATGGGCTACAATGAAACCCCCCAAAAACATGGAGGAAGAAAGGAAGGGAGGAAGAGGAAAGGAGGAAGGGAATTCATAGGAAAAGAATGGGTTTTTTTATTATGTGAAATTTGTGAAGCATCCAGTTTTATCATCGTACAACTGACAAACTTCAAGCTGTCTCTCACCCACCTTGGAGAACACACTCGGAAGTATGACTGAATGGCCGTGCCCATTACCTCCCTTGCCCTAAGGGTATCATCAACGGTGCTGGCTCCTGTGCCTGGGCTCCCTCAGGTTCACCCAGTGTAGCCAGATCGGACTGTGCTCCTGTCTTTCCAGCTCCATTCAGTGACCTCACACTCATAGCATTGTAGGAGTCTGCACATTGCAAAAAGGGGTTTGTTTTGTTTTGTTTGTTTTTGGCTCCAGAGAGCTAGTTGCTAAACATTTACCATCACACCTCACACCCAGTCCTAATATCGTCAAACCTGGAAACTATTACACTTTCTGAATTGCTTTCAGCTGGATTAGAATAAAAATGAGGACAAAAATGTCAAAAAAGGGGATTGAAGAGATGGCTCAGTGGTTAAAGCTACTTGCTCGCAAAGCCTGATAGCTCAGGTACTATTCTTCAGTACCCACGTAAAGCGAAACACACAAAGTGGTGTATGTATATGGAGTTTGCAATGGGAAGAGGCCCTGACACACCTAATACTTTGTCTCTATCTCTCTCAAATAAATAAATAAAAATGTTTTATTTAAAGATGTCAAAAAGGCATCTTTTTTAAATTACCTTATTTAAATAAGATTTAAATAAATTAAATATTTAAATTTAAAATAACAAAATAACATCTTCTTAAAATAACCTTACTTTAGCAGGGCGTGGTGGCACACACTTTTAATCCCAGCACTCAGGAGGCAGAGATAGGAGGATCGCTGTGAGTTCAAGGCCACCCTGAGACTACATAGTTAATTCCAGGTCAGCCTGGGCCAGAGTGAGACCCTACCTTGAAAAACCAAAAAAAAAACATTTTTAAATAAAAAAAATTTTTTTAAATAAAATAACCTTATTTTAAAAATAAAGATACAGAGCTGGAGAGATGGCTTAGTGGTTAAGGCGCTTGCCTGCAAAGCCTAAGGACCTATGTTCAACTCTCCAGCTCCCATATAAGCCAGACGCACAAAGGTAAGGCAAGTGCAAGGTCGCACATGCCCACTAGGTGGTGCGAGTGTCTGGAGTTCAATTGCAGCAGCGCTCCAGTTCTCTCTGTATCTCTTTCTCTCCCTCTAAAATAAAATATTTTAAAAAATATTTTAAAGATATGGACATTTATGTATCTGTGTGTATTATATGTCTGTGTATTTGACAATATATCTGTACATACCAGGTAAGACTGATATTATACATGTGTCACCAGCCTTGCTTGATAATCTTGATCTATGCTTTAACACATTGATACAGGTCTGAAAATACACAACTTTGAAGTCTCTTGACTTCCCTAAATCCACAAAGGAAAAAAAAAAAGAGGTTCTGGTGGAGACAGTGAATTTCTTGGCTTGCTCTGGGACGAAGGGCATAAAATGTCAGCTTACCTGAACCTCCATCTTCTTTCTCAGGGCCTGGAGCTCCTGTGTCTGCCTGAGTCGCTCCTCAGACTCCTCATCCCGCAATGGCCCAAGGTGAGATTCAGTCACACTATGCGATTGCAGTGCCTGCAGCTTCTGAAAGACAGGGGCATCATTTTTTGTTAACATTTTATTTTATTTTTTTTAAATATTTTATTTTTATTTATTAATTTGAGAGAGAGAGAGATACAGAAATAGGCAGGTAGAGAGAGAGAGAATGGGCACGCCAGGGCCTCTAGCCACTGCAAACGAACTCCAGATGCATGTGCCCGCTTGTGCATCTGGCTTACATGGGTCCTGGAGAATCAAGCCTCGAACCGGGATCCTTAGGCTTCACAGGCAAGTGTTTAACCACTAAGCCATCTCTCCAGCCCAACATTTTATTTTTATTTGTTTATAAGAAAGAAAGAAGGAGAAAGAGAGAAACAGAGAGAAAGAAAGAGAAAGAGAGAGAAAGGAAGGAAGGAAGGAAAGAAGGAAGGAGGGAGGGAGGGAGGGAGGGAGGGAGGGAGGGAGGGAGGGAGGGGAGGGAGGGAGGGAGGGAGGGAGGGAAGGAGAAAGACAGAGATGGAGAGAAAGTGAGAGAAAGAGAGTGAGTGTGCCAGGGCCTCTAGCCAATGCAAATGAACTCCAGACACATGCGCCACCCTGGGCATCTGGCTTTACAAGGGTCCTGGGGGATCAAACCTGGTTCCTTTGGCCTTGCAGGCAAGTGTTTCAAACACTAAGCCATCTCTCCCGCCCCAGGGGCATCATTTTATTTAGATGAGGAAAGACCTACTCGAGATGTTAGCTTTATAGTTCACCCCAATACATCAGAAGGATACAGCTTACCCCAACTGTGAGCACTGTTTGCCACCACTAAACACTTATGTGCCTGCAAATACCCACACAATCACCAGACCCCTCAATAGTCCTGTCCCGAGGCTCAGCCCGTGCAATGTCCTGTGGAAGGATATACTGGAGTGCTGCTTCCATGTCCCTGAAACTCTGCTGTCCTCAAAACCCAGAGCGTTCCCAACTGCTGCCCAATTTCTTCCTAAGTCTAGAATAAGCTGAAAAGACCCACACATAGAACCCACAGGAGAGTCCAAGATTCTTTGGCTGTCCTGGCTATGGCCTTTGCCATGCATAAAACTCTGGCTGTCACCAGACAGGGCTGGTTTTGCACAGCACACAGAGTGTGTCAATAATATCTGGTGACTCCTGAGTCAGTACTATGTAACCAGAAAGAAAGAGCACGGAAAATTAAGGACAGAATGTCTTTCCATCTAATTATAGTTGTTTTTAAAAACCTGTCAGTACATTGCAAAAACAACAGACACCTATCTGTAGTCCTCTGGAGAGATGGCTTAGTGGTTAAGGTGCTTGCCTGCAAAGCCAAAAGGACCCAGGTTCAATTCCCTAGAACCCATATAAACCAGATGCACAAGGTGGCGCATGTGTCTGGAGTTCATTTGCAGTAGCTAGAGGCCCTGATGCGTCCATTCTCTCCCTCTCTCCCTCTCTCTCTCTCTCTCTCTTTCTCACTCTCTCCCTCTCTTTCTCAAATAAATAAATAAAATATTTCTTTTTAAAAAAATCTTAGAAGCTTCATTACAGCTTTAAGAAACTTCAGGCCTGAGTTTGATTTGGTGATATTCTTGCTAACGCTTCACAGTCACTGCTTAAACAATATGGGGACCAAGTGTTAATCATTACCCAACTGGAGTATTTTTGCAGTGAGATGCTTTACCCAACACAGACATGAGTAAGGGGTGTCTGGTATGTCAGCTCTGGTTTCCAAATCACTGCTGCAATACAGCATACAGCTGGCCCCTTGCATCACAGACCTACATTTCCTGTGCTTTCTAACAGACTCCTTTGTTTACCCCATGTAATTTAAATATTTTCTCTGCACCCAGGCAATTCAGCCAACATAAGCTGTCAGAGAGCACCAGGCAAAGCTCCAAGGCAAAATTTTTTCAAAACGCACTTAACTCTTTTTGCCCACCTAACATCAGGAAAATAATATTCGAGAATCTTGAAGACTATCTTACAGTTCTTTTCACATATTCAATCTTATCAATTGTTCCCCCTAGAATTAAAAAAATAAATTGAAAAAATAATTATCTACCTATACTGAGAATCTTTTATCCAGTGTGGTTCCTATACTTTAAAAGTAAAAACCAAGACCTGCTGAGAGGAGGTGGGATGAGACACAAAACCTGTGTGTAATCTTCTAGGAGAAAGACCAAAAAAAAAAAAAAAAAAAGTGAATAAGGGCTAGAGAGATGGCTTAGTGGTTAAGGCGTTTGCCTGCAAAGCCTAAGGACCCTGGTTCGATTCTTCAGGTCCCACGTAAGCCAGATGCACAAGGGGGCACACACGTCTGGAGTTCATTTGCAGTGGGTGGACACCCTGGCATGCCCATTCTCACTCTCCCTCTCTCCCTTCCCCTCTCTGTCTCTAATAAATAAAAATAAAATCTTTTTTTAAAAAGTGAATAAAATCATAGGATATTCCAATGTAGGAAAGTGTGATCTGAGTCCAAAAACAAACCACAACTAGGAAAGGATTTTGTCATCATTTACCAAAACTCAAGATTTTCTTTTTTTTTAATATTTTATTTTTATTTATTTATTTGACAAAGAGAAAGCTGGAACAGAGAGAGAACGAGAAAGAGAGAAAGGGTGCGCCAGGGCCTCCAGCTACTGCAAACAAACTCCAGACACATGTGCCACCTTGTGCATCTGGCTAACGTGGGTTCTGAGGAATCAAACCTGGGTCCTTTGGCTTTGCAGGCAAGCACCTTAATTGCGAAGCCATCCCTCCAGCCCCAAAACTCAAGATTATCTAACCAAAAGTAATCCTTTGACCCTAGAAGAGGTGGCTTCTGAACCAGTACTTCCAATTTAAATTAATTTGTTTATAAAGGTTTACCCAACAGGCAACAATGTCAGGGTAGGTGTGGGGATCAGAGACATTTAAGCTAGCTTGGGAATGATGAGTGTGGAGCTGGTGCTGGAAGCAGAGGCCACTTTGTGGAAGGACAGCTTGTCTTCCACAAGTCTTCTGTGATCCATTGGGGGGTCATTTTGGTAGGGAGGGCTTGAGTCGTTTTGTAGTGTAGATTTTAAATATTTCAGACTCCAGGCTGAAAGAATACACAACCTTGAAGCCCTGTTGTATAATCATGCCCCAGCACTGCTGCCTCCTGACTGCAGTGAGATTCTCACAAAACCATACCACGGGGAAAAGCTGCCCTTGAACTAACAGCTTTCTTTCTTGCTTTCTTCTTTCTTTATTTATTTATTTATTTATTTATTTATTTATTTATTTATTTATTTTTGGTTTTTCAAGGTAGGGTCTCTCTCTGGCCCAGGCTGACCTGGAATTAACTATGTAGTCTCAGGGTGGCCTCGAACTCTCGGCGATCCTCCTACCTCTGCCTCCCGAGTGTTGGGATTAAAGGCGTGCTCCACCACGCCCGGCTTCTTCTTTTTTTTTTAATTTGGTTTCTCAAGGTAGGGTCTCACTCTAGTCCAGGCTGACCTGGAATTCACTATGTAGTCTCAGGGTGGCCTCAAATGCACAGTGATCCTCCTACCTCTACCTCCCTAGGGCTGGGATTAAAGGTGTGCACCACCATGTCCGACTTGAACTAACAGCTTTCTGTATGTCCTTAGTCATGTAGCACATAAGTTTACCGCGCCCATAATGTAAAAACATTCAAGGTGGGGATGGAGAGATGGCTCAGTGGTTAAATGCATTGCTTGCAAAGCCTGCAGACTCAGGTTTGATACCACAGTACCCAAGTAAAGTCACATGCACGAAGTGGTACATGCATCTGGAGTTTGTTTGCATTGGCAAGAGGCTCTGGTGTGCCCATTCTCTCTCCCTTTCTCCTTCTCTACCTGTCAAATAAATAAATATTTCAAAAAGAAAAAAATCTTTTAAATATCTAGGTGATGTCAGACTACCTGCCAAACAGCCTATAAAAACTCAGACCCACCAGAGCTCTCCTTAGCCCACTGGTGTAATAATCTGAATTCTCCAAGCTCTCTGGAACCCAAGTTTCTACAACAACTTTAGTTAATATCTTAACACACACAGAGCTCTCATTCTAGTCCTATCACCTTCCATCCCTGCCTTTCCATCTCAGATTCTAAGTATACCCTATGAGAATCCCCCTAGGAATGCTTGTCTAGGTTTTTCTTTAGATAAGATGTGAGTTGACTGTGAAAAACACTGTCGAGGGCTGGAGAGACGGCTTAGCGGTTAAGGCATTTGCCTGCAAAGCCAAAGGATCCTGGCCAGGACCCTGATGCACAACATACATCTGGAGTTCATTTGCAGTGGCTGGAGGCCCTGGCACACCCATTCTCTCCCTCTCTGCCTCTTTCTCTCTCTCAAATAAATAAATAAAATATATTAAAAAGAAAAAAAGAGCCAGGTGTGGTAGCATACGCCTTTAATCCCAGCACTCCAAAACGTGAGTTCAAGGCCACCCTGAAAAATAGTGAAAGGTCAAAAGACCCTACCAAAAACCAAAAAGAAAAAAAGAAAGAAAGAAAAGAAAAACACTGTCGAATCATCTTTCAAAAACAAGGTTCCTAGGCTAGGAGAGGGTCAATGGATAAAGCACTTGCTGTGCAAGCATGGGTCAGAGTTCAGGTCTCCAGCATTCATGTAAATACCAGGTGGGCAAGGTGGCCTGCCAGTAATCCCAGCACTTGGAAATGCAGAGGCAAGGGAGGGAATACCAGGAAAAGCCAACTAGCTGAATCAGTGAGCTTTGGGCTTAAAGTGAAAGACTCTGTCTATCTCAGTAAATAAAAAGGAGAGCGATCCCAACATTAATCTCTGACCACCACATGCATGTTCACACATGTGCACGTGTACCAGCCCATTCATGCTCCCACATGTACACAAAGGTGTGTACATACATATAAAAAAACAAGGTTCTGGAGGTTGGAAAGAAGGTGAGATTCCCTTTTCATGGAGGACCAATGAGAGATAAATACACTTTTAAAATATTTTTCTCTACAAGTTACACAGGAAAGTATAATTCAGGGATAAGTTTAAAAAGGTCTTCCTGGGGCTGGACAGATGGCTCAGCAGTTAGGGTGCTTGCCTACAAAGCCTAATGACCTGAGTTCAATTCCCCAGTACCCACATAAAAGCCATGTACACAAAGTGACACATGCATCTGGAGTCAGTTTGCAGTGGCTAGAGGCCCTGGCATGCTCATTCTCTCTGTCTCTCTTCTATCTCTCTTGCAATTTTTTTAAAATTTTTTAAAAATTTTAAAAAGGTCTTCCGAGCTGGAAAGATGGCTTAGCAGTTAAGGTGTTTGACTGCGAGGCCTAAGGACCCATGCTCAACTCTCCAGATCCCATGTAAGCCAGATGAGCAAGGTGACATAAGCACACAAGGTCACACATGCTCACAAGGTGATACATGCATCTGGAGTTCAACTGCAGTGGCTGGAGGCCTTGGTGCACCAATTTTCTCTCTCTCCTCTCTCTCTCTCACACACATACTTTCTCTCATAAAAAAAAAATTTAAAAGGTCTTCCTTCATAAATTGGGTAGTATATCAAGTAGAAAAACAGGACTGTGAAATTTGAAAGGCTGCATTCAGAATCTAGCTCCACCTTTTACTAGCTGTGTGAACTTGAACAGGTAATGCAGTCTTGATGTCCACACCTATAAAAGCAGAATGTAAC
Organism: Orientallactaga sibirica; assembly: GCA_036365145.1. Lineage (NCBI taxonomy): Eukaryota > Metazoa > Chordata > Mammalia > Rodentia > Dipodidae > Orientallactaga > Orientallactaga sibirica. Next base: position 30,259,419 of record JAEOAD010000009.1, read on the forward strand.
AGGTATTTTAACACAACTAGCTAGACAGGTGGCTCCATCAGTAAAGCACTTGCCTCTTAAGTGTAGGACATGAGTTTGGATCCCCAGCACCTATTGTAACTGCTGGGCAGGCATGGGATCCCAGCTGTAATCCCAGTGCTCAGGAAGCAGCCCAGGGAACCTCGGGGCAAACTGGCTAGCTAGAGTAGCTGAACTAGCTAGCTCTATATTCAAGTGAGAGACTTTACCTCAGTAATAAGGTGAAGAGTGATTGAGGAAGACATCTAACATCAACCAAAGGCACACACGTGCACACATTTGTACACACACACACACATACACACACACACACACGAAACTTAATCCCACCACTCAGAAGGCTGAGGCAGAATGATCACAAATTGAAGGCTAGCCTGGACTACCAAGAGTTTGAGGTCAGCATGGAAGACCATATCTAAGACAAAGAAATAAAAAAGGAACTTTAAAAAATGAAATTAGAGGCTGAGAAATGGCTCAACAACTAAAGGTACCTGCTTGCAACGTCTGACAGCCTGGGTTCAATTCCCCAGCACCCATGTAAAGTCAGACACACAAAGCGGTGTATACATCTAGAGTTCATTTGCAGCAGCAAGAGGCCCTGGCCCACCCATACTCATTCATTTTCTCTTTCTCTCTCTCTCCTTCCCTCCCTCATTCTCTCTCTGCTCCCAAGTATGTAATTAAAAAAAAAAAGAAGGAAAGGAAGGAAGGGAGGGAGGGAGGGAGGGAGGGAGGGAGGGAGGAAGGAAGGAAGGAAATTAAGGGCTGGAGAGATGGCTTACCAGTTAAGGCACTTGGACCCATGTTCAACTCTCCAGATCCCACATAAGCCAGATGCACAAAAGGTGAGACAAGTACAAGGTCACACATGCTCACTAAGTGGTACAAATGTGAGGAGTTTGATTGCAGTGGCTGGGGCCCTGGTGCTCCAGTTCTCTCTCTCTCTCTCTCTCTTTCTCTCTCTCTCTCCCTCCCTCCCTCCCTCCCTTTCTCTCTCTCTTTCTCTCTCCCTAAAATAATAAATAAATAAATAAGAAAATTAACAAACAAATGGTGCACCTACTTAATGAATGTGCTGTTCCATTGCTAATGAAAATTAAAGGTGTGTATAAAAGGTTCTGCACAGAGATGAGGCAACAGTAAATGTCAGCTATTACTTGTGACCTCCACAGACCCCACAGGACTCAATAGTGTCTGGCATATAGCCAGCATTCACAGAAAATATATCAGGAAAAAAAATATTCATTTAAATTCTAACTCATTCCTTGTCCAGTAATGAAAATCCTTCACAAAATAAGATAAACATCTGAGAGCATTTACTACACATTAGGTAATGTCAAGTACTATGTTAAGTGTAAATTAATTAAAATCTGGGACAGCCTGGCCAAGTGTGGTGGCATATGCTTTTCATCCCACCACTCGGAAGGTCAAGGTAAGAAGACCACTGTGAGTTCGAGGCCTGCTTGAGACTACATAATGAATTCCAGATCAAACTGGGCTAGAATGAGATCCTACCTCCAAAAAAAATTTTTTTTAATTAAAAAAAAAAAAAAATTGGGGGCAGGGATGGAGAGATGGCTTGGTAGTTAAGGCGCCTGCCTGCGAAGCCTAAGAACGCCATTTCCAATCTTCAGGTCGCACGTTTAGCCAGACGCAAAGTGACGCAAGGGCGCAATGCTGCACTTGCCCTCAAGGGGGCATATGTGTCTGGAGTTCATTTACAGTGGCTGAGAGGCCCCTAGCGCACCCATTCTCTCTCTCTTTCTCTCTGTCTTTCTGTCTCCCTCTCTCTCAAATAAAAAATAAAAAAACTTTGGGCAGCCTGTCTTTTACAAAAGAAACTGAAGCACAGGGAGGTTATAATAACTTACCCAAGGTCACACAGAGTACAAAATATGGCAGTACAGTTCCCCCTTGGCACCAGTCTCTGATATCTGACCTCACACTACATTATAGATGAAATAACATGAGCGATGACTAAGAAATGAACTCTGAGAACATGCAAGCAGGTCTTCAACAAAAGAACCCAGGAAAAGGTTTTTAAGTTGGGTACCTCTTCTAGTGTAGAGTTCTGGTTGGCAATAGTTTTAAATTCTTCCCAAAATAACTGTTTCAGCTTGTCTATTTCCCCGTACAGCTTACTCCGCTCTTTTTCTTTCCACTCGTCGAATTTTTTCTTAGTTTCTAGTTCCCTCTGTCGAGTGATCTCTACTTCCTACAAAAAAAGAGCAACACAATCACTAATTCTATATTATACCATATCTGCTGAGGAGCTGCTAAGCCCCTCCCCCCAGGACATGCAGGACACTGTGGGGAATTCAAAGAACCTATGTCACAGGTCCTGCTGTTTGGACCTGGAGTGGGTCCACTGTAAGCCAGTCCTATCTAAATTGCAAAGTCCCTTGTGATAAAGAATCCATTATATCCCTCACCTGGCATGTTGGTACTTGGTAAACGTATGCTAAGACAATGAATGATGAAAAAGTAAATGAAGGAACCAAGAAAGCATTTTCATTCTGCAAATACTGATGGAACATTTCTTTCAGGCTGGGTTCCAGAACCTTCAGAATCAAACCCATTCTTTGCCCTCAGAAATCCAACTCACAATGTACAATGTTGTCACGGAGTTCTAATGCCTCCAGCCTGTGCTCACAGGAGACCACAGCCCTCTGCTCCACTTTTGGCCATACAGGTCTGGCAAGATCACTCCATTCTCCTCTCCAAACTACCTGAAATACTTAGCCACACCCAAGGAAATGCCATTCTGGCCCTGACTCCCAGCTCTAGGAAACCAGGGGGACTTCTGACTCCATAGGATGTTTGCGTGTGGAATCCTGTGAGCTGCGTCACCTTGATGGTTCCCCTGCAGGCCCACCTGGAGCTGCCGCTGCCTCTCAGCCTCCCTCTGGGCTTCCAGCTCTCCTTGGGTCCACTTGAGCTTGGCCCGCAGCTCTTCCAGCACCTCCTCCGATGGCTGCTCCTGCTGCTTCTGCTTTCCTAGAGGCACACAGCAAGAGAGGGTGGGAAGGCCACGGAGTGGGATGTCGTCCTTCTTGCATCCACCTGAGACTAGCTTTGCCACCTATTTCACTGATCTCGGGCGAAGCTCATGCATCTCTCTCACCTACCTGACTCACTGTTTCCCCAAACCACAAACACAATGTGCTTCTTGCATAGCAGCTTGATAAATGTGTGCCAACCACCTCTATACTGTCACTTAATGTATTGTGACAATACTGGCAAATGGAAATGCAAAATTATTACAGTAAAAGTAACAGAATACCCAATAGTTTGCATATGCCAATTATTAACACAGAGAACCTAACTATGTATTTTTGCAGCAAAGAGGAATTAAAGTCATAAAAATAACTAGTTTTAAGATTCTGTTTTTTCAGTAATGTAGTACAATTTAAATGCCATTTTAAATTTCAAATGAAAAGAAGGCAATGTGAAGGAAGCATTTTAGCCAAGTTACTTTAAGTACATTCTTTAAACCATCTTAAAATTCTTTCTTTGCTAAAGATTTTTAATTTAATTAATTAATTTATTTGAGAGACAGAGATTGAGAGAGTGAGAAAATGGGCACAACCAGGGCCTCCAGCTACTGCAAATGAACTCCAGACACAAATGCCATCTTGTGCATCTGGCTTTACATGGGTACTGGGAAATCGAACCTAGGTCCTTAGGCTTTGCAGGCAAGCACCTTAACCACTGAGCCATCTCTCTAGTCGTTACAAGATTTTTTTTTAAAGTTAAAAAAAAAGTGACTCAGGCTGGGCATGGTGGTGCACACCTTTAATCCCAACACTTGGGAAGCAGAAGCTGGAGGATTGCTATGAGTTAAAAGCCAGCCTGGGACTACAGAGTGAGTTCAAGATCAGCCTGGGCTAGAGTAAGACCCTACCTCAAAAAAAAGTCTCAGTATTAGAGTTAGAGAGATACTTAGCAGTTAGGGTGCTTGCCTGCAAAGCCTAAGGACCCAGGTTAGATTCCCCAGTGCCCACTAAGCCAGATGCATGCATCTGAAATTCATTTGCAGTGGTTGGAGGCCCTAACATGCCCATTCTCTCCCTCTCTCTCTCTCTCTCTGTTTCTCTCTCACTCTCTCAAATAAATAAATTAAATTAAATTTTAAAATTTTAAAGACTCAGAATGAATCAGAAAAACTAAACCACATGTGGATAAAGAAAAAGTTAGAGTCAACAAAAAGACCAGTTATGGGGCAATGACTCAATGGTTAAAAATGCTTATTTGTAGGGCTGGAGATATGGCTTAGCAGTTAAGGCACATGCCTGCGAAGGCTAAGGACCCAGGTTCAATTCTCCAGGTCCCATGTAAGCCAGATGCACATGGTGGCACATGCATCTAGAGTTCCTTTGCACTGGCTAGAGGCCCTGGTGTGCCCATTCTCACTCTCTCTCTCTCTCCCTCTCTAAGAAATAAATAAATAAAAATCTTTAAGGACTGGAGAAATGGCTTTGTGGTTAAGGCGTTTGCCTGCAAAGCCTAAGGACCCCAGTCCAATGCCCCAGGACCCACATAAGCCAGATACACAAGGGGGCACAAGTGTCTGGAGTTCATTTGCAGTGGCTGGAGGCCCTGGTGTGCCCATTCTCTCTTTGTCTCTATCTGCCTCTTCTTCTCTCTCTCTCTCAAATAAATAAATAAAATATTTTTAAAAATAAATCTTAAAAACAAATGCTTATTTATAAAGGCTTCCACCTTGGGCTCGATGCCCCAGTACCCATGTAAAGCCACATGCACAAAATGGTACAAGCATCTGAAGTTCGTTTAGCCCTGACTTTCTCTCTGTCTTTCTCTCAATCTCTCTCCTCACAACTAAAATTATTATTATTATTATTATTTATTTATTTATTTATTTATTTATTTATTTTTGGAGAGAGGGAGAGGAAGACAGAGAATGGGCGCGCCAGCAGCCTCTCAGCAGCCGTGAACGAAATCCAGATGTGTGCGCCCCGTTGTGGGCAAGTGCAGCATTGTGCCCTTGATTCACTTTGCATCTGGCTAAACGTGGGACCTGGAGATTGGAACTGACGTTCTTAAGCTTAGCAGGCAGGTGTCTTAACCGCTAAGCCATCTCTCCAGCCCCCTAAAATTATTTTTAAATGACTAAATATACTGAAACATTTATTGCATTTTACAATACACTTGGTAGCTGAGGGTGGTGTTGCAAACCTGCAATTCTAGAACCTGGGAGACTAAGGCTGAAGGAACATGTTGGAGGTCAGCCTGGTCTACATACGTGAGACCCTGTTTCAAACTAGAATAGACTAGAATATATCTCTAGACAGACAGAACTGAGTACTGTTATTAAAACTCAACCTCCAACACTAAAGTCGACTTAAAACACACCCACCACTGCTCAGGGAATTTTGCAGAAGAGAGGGCAGAAAGACTGGAAGAGCTACAGTGTGGGGAGGAATATCCAGAGGCATTGCCCCCCCCCCACCATGACTAACTGCTGCTCTCACAACTCATAAACCCACAACCACATGGTGAATACCAGCAACCCCACTGAGGAGGGCCTTCAGTGGCATGGGGGCAGGGAGGAGAGAAATGATGGTACCAACATATGATAAGTCCATACAAAGTTCCTACTTAAGAAAAAGAAAAAAAGAAAATTAAAAAAGAAAAACGCCAGTTATGGTGGCACATGGCTTTAATCCCAGTACTCAGGAGGCAGAGGTAGGAGTTTGAGGCCAGCCAGAGACTACACAGTGAATTCCAGGCCAGCCTGGACTAGAGTGAGACCCTACCTTGAAAGAAAAAAAAAAAAGAAAGGAAGGAAGGGAGGGAGGGAGGGAGGGAGGGAGGGAGGGAGGGAGGGAAGGAAGGAAGGAAGGAAGGAAGGAAGGAAGGAAGGAAGGAAGGAAGGAAGGAAGGAAGGAAGGAAGGGGGAAGGAAGGAAGGAAAGAGGGAAGGAAATAGAGAGAAAAGACTCAACTCTTTCTCTGGCAAAAAAAAACAAAGACAGCTTTTCTCAGTCTAGATGTTTTTAGGAACAATTTGGTGAGGGGCAATACCAGGGACTGGGCATGCTACGTGGGCACCCTACCACTGAGCTATAGCCCTTTGTCCTTTTTATTTTGAGATGGACCCTCACTAAGTTGCCCAGACTGGCTCTGAACTCTGCAACACAGACTGACCTTGAATTTGTTATCCCCCTGCTTTAGCCTCCTAGGTCACTGGAATTATAGACCTTTGCCGATAGGTCTGAAAAACAAGCAAGTTTTAGATGAAGGAGAAATTATTTTGGTTTAATAAAGTAATCTCAGGTAACTGTGGAATAGAAGAGCTGAACATTGATGTAGCAAAAGTTGCCCTGAGACCATATTTTCCCTCTCCTTGGAAATATTAAGACATGTACAAAGACTTACATCTGAGAATAAACCATCCTATGATGTATAATAAGGAAAATTCTGAGTTACTCATATAGTCTAGAGGAAAATACAAAATAAATTGATAGCCATAAGATGGAATATTGTTCAGCTTTTAATAATCATGTTTTCAAAGATGATTAAATGACATTGGAAGATGGGATACACTCTTAAGTTAAAAATAAGCAATAGGGGGCTAAAGAGATAGCTGAGCAGTTAAGACTCTTGCCTGCAAAAACAAAGGACTTTGGTTCGATTCCCCAGGACCCACATAAGCCAGATGCACAAGGTGGTACATGCATCTGGGGTTTGTTTGCAGTGGCTGGAAGCCCTGGTGTGTCCATTCTTTCTCTCTCTATGCCTCTTTCTCTCTCTCAAATAAATAAATAAAATAAGCAATACGACCAGTTGTGGTAACACATGCCTTTAATCCCAGCACTTGGGAGGCAGAGGCGGATTGCCATGAGTTTAAAGAAACCTTGAGACTGCAAATTCCATATCAGCCTGGGCTAGAGCAAGACCTTACCTCAGGGAAATAAAAGAAAAAAGAAGCAATAGGGCTGGAGAGATGGTTTAGCAGTTAAGGCACTTGTCTGTAAAGCCTAAGGACCCATGTTCACCTCTCCAGGTCCCACATAAGCCAGACACACAAGGTGATGCAAGGTCACACATGAGCACAGGGTAGTGCAAGCGTTTGGAATTTGATTACAGTGGCTGGATGCCCTGGCATGCAAATTCTCTCCTCTCTCTCTCTCTCTCTCTCTCTCTCTCTCATTTAAAAAAAAAAAACCGGTCAGTCTGTTGGGCTTGATTTAAAAAAATAAATAAATAAGCAATAGTCGTTCCTTCTGCCTTGGTCACCACTGAAGAGTTGCAGCCATGGCTCTGCACTACCCCATGGCCCTGGGCCTCAACAAGGTGAGTTAAGAACGTGAGCCAGCCAAGACACAGCCTGCACTGGGGCACCTGACCACACACAGCACATTCATCTGGGACATGATCCCCAAGGTGCGCAGCTTTGCACCTGCGCCATGGAGATGCTCAAGTGTCCAAGAACAAGCACGCTCAAGTTCATCAAGGAGTGGGGACACACATCCACTCCAAGAGGAAGTGCAAAAAGCTGAGCAGCATGCCGGCTGCCATGTGCAAGGCGGCCACCAAGAAGGACTGAGCCACCCCTGTCCCCTCAATAAACCCTTGTACTCAGAAAAATAAATATAATAAATAAATAAGCAATGAACTGTGTATGTGGCTGGAGAGATTGCTTAATGGTTAAGGCACTTGCCTACAAAGCCAAAGAACCAAGGTTTGATTCCCCAGGACTCATGTGAAGCCAGATGCACAAGGTGGTGTATGAATCTGGAGTTCGTTTGCAATGGCTGGAGACCCTGGTATACCCATTCTCTCTCTCTCTCTCTCTCTCTCTCTCTCTCTCTCTCTCTCTCCCTACTTATCTATCTGCCTCTTTCTCTCTCTCTTAAATAAATAAATGAATAAAATATTTTTACAAAAATAAACTGCATGATTACATATACTTCAGGAAAAATTGAGAACACGTGAGAATAATTGTTAGTGAAATTGTCCATCATTTACATGTTCATTTCCTGTCTTCTTGTATTTAGTTTCTATATCAAAAACAAATCTTTTCAGCCGGGCGTGGTGGCGCACGCCTTTAATCCCAGCACTCGGGAGGCAGAGGTAGGAGGATCGCCGAGAGTTCGAGGCCACCCTGAGACTACATAGTTAATTCCAGGTCAGCCTGAGCCAGAGTGAGACCCTACCTTGAAAAAAAAAAAAAAAAAAAAAAAAAAAAAAAACAAATCTTTTCATAAGAAAATAAGTATTTAGGACCCAGAAATCTGTCTTTTTTCCTTAGCAACCTCCAATACATAAATAGCAAGAGTTAGATCTATAATAAATGCATAGTTATAAAGGATATTATTGCACAATTTTTTTAAAAAACTGGAAATTGAGCCTAAGGACTCAAATGTTCAAGAATTGAGCTATATCCTCAACCCTAAAACTCATTTTTTTTCCAAACTATTTTTATTTACTTGAAAGAGAAAATAGGTATGCCAGAGCCTCTTACTGCTGCAAGATGAATGCTCCATCTTGTGCATCTGGCTTACATGAGTCCTGAGGAATCGAACCTAGATCCTTTGGCTTTGCAGGCAAGTGCCTTAACTGCTAAGCCATCTCTCCAGCCCAGGAATTTTTTTGTTTTTTCTTTGTTTTTGAAGAGAGAATTAAAATGATGGAAAAATGAAGTTTTCTTTAATGCAATTTTTTTTATACTTACTGTACAGGTATTTCTGCTGAACCTCAAAAAAATATATATATAGCATTATGGGACAACACGCAGCCTTGGTACTCATTTTGGAATCTGAAGTGGTAAAATTAAATAAAGTAATTAAGTCAAAATAAGCTCTGATAGATAAAACAGCCAAAGACTTGGCCTGAGTGCTCGTCTGTCCCATTTTCACTCATTCATAGCTAGCCTCACACAGCTGTAGATTCACCAAAGGCTGGGAGCTAAAGGCCCTCCAAGTCACTGTCTGCTCCATTCACAGAAATTCAGAGGGAAGCAATGACTAGTGCCACATCACAGAAAGGGACAAAGCTAAGACTGGTACCTACTGGTCTGACCCTCCTCTTCTCTATACATACAAGATTGTATAGGTACTCAAAACCCATCCACCCCTATTCAGGAACCTTCTCCCTCTACACACACACACACACACACACACACACACACAGAGTCAATGGCAGGACCACCCCATCCTCAACTGAAAGGGCAAGTTCAGGTATATATGTGTCCCATCCTCTGAATCCCAAGTCCAGTAGACTTACCGCCTTCTGCTGCATTGGCATGCCTGCGCTGAATATGGCCCCGAAGAAAGGTGGCATTCATGAATGTCTTGTCACACAGGTGGCACTACACAGAGGGAAAGGAGTTGGAAGTGACAGGTTAGATACCCTGAGTCACCTGGGATGTCCCTGTATTGAAACTTCCCTTCTTGTGGGCCCATGGGCTGTCTCAGAAAGAATTTAAAGGGTTAAAAGTATGACCGGGGGCTGGAGAGATGGCTCAGAAGTTAAAGGCACTTGCTTGCAAAGCTTGACTATCTGGGTTTGCTTCCCCAGTACTCACATAAAGACAGACACACAAAGTAGCGCATGGGTCTAGAGTTAGTTTGAAGTGGATGGAGGCCCTGGCAAACCCATGTAGTCATCCTCACACTCTCTCCTTCCTTCCCTCCCTCCCTCCTTCCCTCCCAAGTAGATAATTGTTCTTAATATTTTACTTATTTGAGAGACAAAGAAAATGGGCATTCAGGGCCTCTAGCCACTGCAAATGAACTCCAGAGGCATGCACCACCTTGTACATGTGGCTTTATATGGGGACTGGGGAGTAAAACCTAGGTCCTTCGGCTTTGTAGGCAAGCACTTTAAGTGCTAAGCCATCTCTCCAGCCCTAACTACTTTTAAAGTATGACTTAGTAATATAACTTGTGTTGAGGGCTAGAGAGATGGCTCAGAAGTTAAGGTGCTTGCTTGTAAAGCCTAAAAGCCTGAGTTCAATTCCCCAGTACCCACATAAAGCCAGATGCACAAAGTAGCACATATATTTATAGTTCGTTTGCAGTGGCTACAGGCCCTGTGGTGTCCAACTCACTCTATTTACCTATCTGCCTCTGTCTTTGTCTCTGTGTCTCTCAAATAAGTAAATAAATAAATAAAAATATTTTTTAAAAGAGGACTTGTGTTGAGCATGTGTGAGACCCTAGGTTCCATCCTTAGCACCACAGAGAAAGAAGGAAAGAATAAAGGGAGGGAGGAATAACGAGGGGAGGGAAGGAAAAGATGAGTTTGATTTACTAAATGAGGCAATGGCATCAATCTAGAAATACCACCAGCACTCTGGGGAGCTGTGAGTACTGACTGCATACTGATGATGCCAAGGGATATAGGGTGTGATGATGATGGAGTGTGTATGCTTGAAGTGGGAGCCTTTGTCTTTAAGAGATACCTACTGAAATCTTACAAACAGCTGGGGTGGTGGCTCAGCAGGTGAAGGTGCTTGTTTGCAAAGCCTGCAGGACTGGGTTCACTTCCCCAGTACACATGTAAAACCAGAGGCACAAAGTGGCACATGTATCTGGAGTTCATTCGCAGTGGCTAGAGGCTCTAGCATTTCCATGCTCTCTCTCTCGCTCTCTCCTCCCCCTTCCTCCCTCTCCCTCCTTGTATATAAAATAAATAAATAAATAAATATTTTTAAAAACAAATGCAGGACAAACACATATTATGTACCACCTATTCTCCATACATACAGATAGACAGTTAACCCTGTAAGCATTTACATACACACATTGAACACACATGCATGTATACCATCCATACATACACATATAATCCATGCAGTCATATACACACACTAGATATGCACCCTCTCCATACACATATCTTCCATATCCATACATGCATCTCTCACACCTGTAGTCTACACAGTCCACCCACACACACAGACACACACACCCATAGACTCTAATCAGACATCCTCAGGCCCTCTGACCACAATCAGGATCTCTAAAATCTGCTCATAACCATGAGAATGGCCCACAGTGGCCCTATATCCTCAGGCAGTGCCACCCAGCTGGCCTAGTGGCTGGGGGTGCCCAGCTCCCCACCCACGAAGACTCCTCACCGTGTGGTAGGTGTGGGTGCCTGTCTGCAGCAGTAGCTGCTGCAGGGTGGTGATCATCTTGCGCCGCCGCCGGCTCTCTTCCCGCACACCCTTGAGCTCGTCAGCCTGGCGACCCAGCTCCTGCTGGCCCCGCTGCTGCTGGCCCAGGCTGGCCTGCAGCCGTGCCTCCAGCTGGGCCACACTGGCACTCAGGCAGTCCTGGCAATGCAGCAGATACTCAATGATGAGCTGTGCCAGGCGCAGCACCTTGAGAAGCACTGGGTCCACAGGCTGCCCACAGCGGCTGCACGACTCCCGGTCCAAGTTACAGAACGTGACACTGGTGATGTTCTCCTGCAGAGTGGCCACATCCAGCTCCCGGGCCACACGGTCCACATCCAGGGCGCTAATGCGCCTCCAGTCTATGCTCTCCCGGCGAGGCTGGAACTTGAAGGTGGGGAGTGTGTAAGCTCCAAAGGGAGAGCCACTGAGGCTCTCAGCAGTGGCCGCTGGGAACTGCATGGGCAGGAGAGGTCCTGGGCTGACCACAGGCAGAGAGTGCCACCAAGGCCACTGACTAAGGAGCTGAAAGAGGGGCTAGAAAATGAAAGAGAGCCCTAAATTAGACAAAGTTTGAGTGGGCACCTGCTGTATACCCAGCTAGCAAAATAATAAAGGGAGAGCACAGTGAGGTATCTGTGCAGCAGCTAGAATTAGGACAAAGCCTTGCTGTGGGGACCTTGTTGTCACACAGATATGCTTTTGAATCCTCTGCTGTGGGCAAATCTCTTTCCTTTATGCATCCTTTTGTCTAATGAGGGGACAGGGAACCCACTTAGCAGAACACTAGTGAGGAAGTAGGCATTTGGTGCACCTCCCCGAGTGCCTGGCACGTGGTAAGTCCTCAGCAATCCCCTCCAGGTCCACTGCAAGAGTACCTGGCAGAGAACTGTGCCAAATGTATAAGGGGGTCTTTCTGCAACCCTACCCTTATTGGGGATAAAGCCCAACTACTTGCCAGGAATATTAAAGCCATCTACGTCCACATCTTTGCCTTCTATAATGCAGGATTCTAGTAGAGCATGTGTGGACCACATTTCCCAGCTTCTCCCACATAGTCATGTGACTAAGTTATCTCCAGTGGAATCGATGTGAGATGATGTCCACCCCTGCCAGGAGGGGCTCCAGAGACCTGCTGTGTCAATGCACAGTGTGTGCTCCATCTATGCTGGGCTAGTTGTTTGTTGCTATACTGGGGATCAAACCCAGGGCCTTATTCATGCTAGGCAAGTACTCTACCTACTGAGCTACACCTCAAGCCTGTAACAGATCATAGAAAAGCGCTCTGAGCCAGGCGTGGTGGTGCACACCTTTAATCCCAGCATTCGGGAGGCAGAGGTAGGAAGATCGCTGTGAGTTCGAGGACACCCTGAGACTACATAGTGAATTCAAGGTCAGCCTGGGCTAGAATAAGACCCTACCTTGAAAAACCAAAAGACACATTCTATTTTCCACACTCTTGGTAGTCACAGAAATTGCTCTCTCCCTCCCCCTCTCTGAACAGTAATTTGGCAGTACCAATGAGAACTTAAAATTAGTATTTCAATAGTAAGATTTATAATTAGAGCTACAAGGTAGTTCCATGGGAGAGTGATTGCACAGTATTCATGGAGCGCTAGCACTGAAAAATAAATAAACAAGTAATAAACAAACAAACAATAAAAATAGATTCTTAGAGCCAGTGTGGTGACACAGGCCTATAAACCCAGGTACTTTGGTGGCTGAATAAGCAATATTTTGATTTCAAGACCTGCCCAGATGACAGAGTAAATTCAAAGCCAGCCTAAATCAGCTTAGTCTGACATGTCTCAGAATAAAAGGTGGGGGGACAGGGGCTGGAGAGATGGCTTTATGGTTAAGGCTTTTGCTTGCAAGCCTGATGGTCCAGGTTCAAGTCCCCAGTACCCATGTAAAAACCAGATGCATACAGTAGTACAAGCATCTGGAGTTCATTTGCAGTGCGAGGCAAGAGGCCCTGGCATGCCCATACCCTCTCCCTGCTTGCAAATAATAATATATTTTTTTTAATCTTACAAAAAAAAAAGTCAGGACTTCTGGTTAAGATGGCAGCATAGGAACCACGCCAAAGTAGCTTAGAGGAGAAAAAAAAAAAAAAAAAAAAAAAAAAAAAAAGTTATCAACCACAGCAGAGAAGTAGGAGAGATGCAGAGTATCTAGAGACCACAGAAGCAGGCAGAAGCAGCTCCAGTGGCACCAGGTCCATGTGGCCACAGGCTCTGCCTGAGCCACAGGAAAAGTCAAGTGAGGGGATTTTCCACTCACACCAGCCTCCTTGAAAACTTGAGAAACATGAAAGGGAGGATAGCAGGGACCAGCGGAACAGCTACTGAGGAAGGGGATCAAGGATACAACTTTAGTCACCATCAACAGCCTCCCCTCCCCCCCCACCAGTGTAAACACCAGCAAGCACCAGACTTGGAGAAGAGAATTCACCTACACAGCACCCAGCACAGGCTCTCAGAGCAGAGACCCACCGACCCAGCCAGCCTACCTGAGCCCAAAACACAACAAAAAGGAACCCAAGTGGGCACACAGCATAGCTGAAATCAAAGCTATCCCAAAAGGGAACTGGGGGCTAGAGAGATGGCTTAGTGGTTAAGGTGCAAAGCCTAAGGACCCAAGTTTGATTCTCCAGGTCCCACATATGCCAGATGCACATGGTGGCACACAAGTCTGGAGTTCATTTGCAGTGGCTATTGGCCCTGGCACTCCCATATTCTCTCTCTCTCTCTCTCTTAAATAAATAAATAAATAAATAAATAAATAAATAAATATCTTTTAAAAAGGTAACTGGGATTACACCAGGTCAGTACCCACCAAAAAAGCCTGATATATAAGATTGCATCAGAAGTGCTAATTGCACCTTGCATATCAGGGTAAATTATGTGCTAAATCTGATGAATGGTCAGATCTGCCATTCTTTTTTTTTTTAATTTATTTTGTTTTATTTATTTGAGAGAGAGAGAGGGGCAGACACAGAGAGAGAATGGGCACACAAGGACCTTCAGCTGCTGCATACACCATCATGTGCATCTGGCTTACATGGGTCCTGGGGAATTGAACCTCAATTCTTTGGCTTTGGAGGCAAGTGCCTTAACTGATAAGCCATTCCTCCAGGCCCAGATTTGCCATTCTTAAATAAGCTAGATTTTGGGGTTGTCATTTGTTGCTTCCTGGTTTATAGTACCTTTGTCTCCTCTTCTGTGATTTGTTGAGACAGGGTCTTACTGGGTCAAAAGTTGACCTTGGAACCCTCTACAGAACAGAAATCTTAGCCTCCCAGTTGACAGGATTAATTATGGAGGGCAACACACATCCCTAGGGACTTTGAATTTGTTAGAGGATCTGTTTGTTTTAATACCTACTCTTGCAAAAATACTCTGTGCTGGTTATACTGTTCAGTTAAATTTAGGAATTTGCCTACATTTTGTTCTACTCAGCCTACTAGAATACTCACATATCAGGCAAACCCAGCACCTAGGGTCACTTTTGTGGTTACTGTGAGAGTCTTTTAAGAGCCACACATAGCACCTTAAGCTCCTACCCTGAAGATACATAATATCAGATTGATTGATACATCTAAGAATACTACAGATAATTAGAAAACCTGAGCAACAAATTAATCCAAGATACAAATATCTCTACATTATAATACAAGAAAAACAAAAAAATCAAGACAACATAATTCCACCAAAAATTATAAATCCATCAGAAATGACCTCCAGTGAGACTGATTTGGAGGAAATTCCTGAGAAAGATTTTAAAAGAATGATTATAACTATGCTCAAAAAATCAAAGATAAAATCAAAGGAATCAAAAAAGACACAGGAAACCAATTTAATGAAATAAGGAGGACAATATAAGCCATGAATAAGGAAATAGAAATAATAAAGAAAAACCACTCAGAAATACTAGCAATGAAAAACACAGTAAGTTAAATAAAAACTCTGTAGAAAGTCTTACCAATAGAATGGATGAAGGAGAGAACAGAATATCTAAACCAGAAGACCAGGTAGCAGATCTAATACAGTCCAACAAAGAGAAAGACAAGCTAATAGGAAGACATGAATAGGAATTTCAAGATATTCAGGACATTATGAAAAGATCAAACATAAGAATTCATGGAATAGTAGGAGAATTTCACTCCAAAGGCATAGTAGACATTTTAAACAAAATTATAGAAGAAAATTTCCCCCAAATTGGGAAAGAGATGCCAAAGCTGATACAGGAAGCCTTTAGAACACCAAGTAGAAAAAAACCTGAAAAGAACCTCCCCTCACCACATTATAATTAAACTACCAAACACACAAACCAAAGAAAATATATTGAAAGCAGTTAGAGAGAAACAAACAAGTCACTTGTAAAAGCAAGTCTATCAGGATAAGAGCAGATTACTCAACACAAACTTTAAAACCCAGAAAGGCTTGGAATGATGTATTCCAAGTTCTGAAAGGCAACTGTCAACCAAGAATACATTACCCAGTAAAGCTATCCATCCAAATTGATGGAGAAATGAGGACATTCCACAACAAAAAATAGGCTAAAGAATATATGACAACTAAGCCAGCTCTACAAAAAATGCTTGAAGGGATCCTACACGCCAAAGAGAAAGGAAAGCAAACATATGAGGAAACAGGGAAAAATAAATCATACTCAATAAACCAATACAAGAGAGTAAAGGGAAAAAGGAAGCACTACAAGACAAGAAGAATGGCAAGTACAAATACATACCTTTAAATAATAACTCTTAATATCAATGACCTCAATGCCCCACCAAAAAGACACAGGCTTGCAGATTGGATTAAAAGGCAGAATCCTTCTGTTTGTTGACTCCAAGAAACTCACCTCTCCATAAAAGACAGACACTGTCTTAGGGTGAAAGGATGGAAAACAGTATTCCAAGCAAATGGGCCAAGGAAACAAGCAGGGGTTGCTATCCTAATATCGGACGGGATAAACTTCAAACCAACATTAGTGAGGAAAGATAAAGGTCATTTTATATTGATTAAGGGACAAATTCAACAGGAAGTCATTACAATTCTAAACATTTATGCACCTAACATGGATGCTCCCAATTTCATCAAACAAACACTATTAGACTTAAGGACACAGATAATACCAAGTACAATTATAGTGGTGACTTCAATACCCCACGCTCATCAATTGACAGATCATCCCAACAAAAAATAAACAGAGAGACATCTAGATTAAATGGTGTCATAGAACAAATGAACCTAACAGATATCTACAGAACATTTCATCCAAATGCTACAGAATACACATTTTTCTCAGCAGCACATGGAACATTCTCTAAAATAGACTATATATTAAGGCACAAAGCAAATCCTAACAAATACAGGAAAACTGAAATAATTCCTTGTGCTCTTTCTGATCACAATGGAATTAAACTGCAAATCAGCAACAAGAAAAAGTACAGAGCATACACAAAATCATGGAGACTAAACAGTACACCACTGAATGACAACTGGGTCATTGAAGAAATCAAACAGGAAATAAAAAACTTCATAGAAGCAAATAATAATGAGAACACAACATACTAAAACCAGACAAAGACAGGACAATCTCCCTCATGAACATAAATGCAAAAATTCTAAACAAAATATTGGCAAACAGAATACAAGAATATATCCAAAAGATTATTCACCCCAACCAAGTAGGCTTTATCCCAGAGATGCACAGATGGTTCAACATACACAAATTGATAAGTGTAATACACTCTATAAATGGACTGAAGGACAAAAGTCACATGATCATCTCAAGAGATGCAGAAAATGCATTCAACAAAACTCCAACATCCCTTCATGGTAAACATCCTACAGAAACTAGGAATAGAAGGAAAATATCCTAACTTAATAAAAGCTATTTATGACAAACCTACAACCAACATAATACTAAATGGGGAAAAACTTGAAGCTTTTCCACTAAATTCAGGAGCAACACAAGGGTGTCCACCATCCCCACTCTTATTTAATATACTAGTGGAAGTCTTAGCTATAGCAATAAGACAAGAGAAGCACATAAAAGGGAAACAAATTGTAAAGGAAGAGATCAAATTATCATTATTTGCAGATGATATGATTCTATGCACAAAGGACCCTAAAGACTCTACCAGCAAACTGTTATAGCTGATAAGAACTTTTAGCAATGTAGCAGGATACAAAATATACACACAGAAATTAGTAGCCTTCCTGTATGCTAACAACACAAAGAGGATAAAATACAAGAATTTCTCCCATTCACAACTGCCTCAAAAAAATAAAGTACCTTGGAATAAACCTAACCAAGAAGTGAAGGATCTCTACAATGAGAACTTTAAAACACTCAAGCATGGGCTGGAGAGATGGCTTAGTGGTTAAGGTGCCTGCCTGCCAAGCCTAAGAACAGCCCGTTCGATCCTCCAGGTCCCACATTTAGCCAGATGCAAGTGATGCAAGTGTGCAATGCTGATCTTATCCACAAGAGGGCACACGCATCTGGAGTTCATTCACAGCAGCTGAAATGGCCCTGGTGCACCCAGTCTCTCTCTCTGCCTCTTCCTCTCAATCTGTTTCTCTCAAAAAAAAAAAAAAAAAAACACTCAAGCACAAAATTGCAAAAGACACTAGGAAATTCCATCAAGGAAACAAATGACAATAAGTGTTGGCGTGAATGTGGAAAAAGAGGAACACTTCTACACTGTTGGTGGGAATGTAATCTGGTCCAGCCATTGTGGAAATCAGGGTGGAGGGTCTTGAGACAGCTAAAAATAGATTTACCATATGATCCAGCTATAGCACTCCTAGGCATATTTCCAAATGACTCTTTTCACTACCTTAGAGATACTTACACAACCATGTTTATTGCTGCTCTATTCACAATAGCTAAGAAATGGAACCAGCCTAGATGTCCCTCAACAGACGAATGGATAATAAACATGTGGTACATTTACACAATGGAGTTCTATTCAGCAATAAAGAAAAATGAAATTATGAAATTTGCAGGGAAATGGATGGATATGGAAAGGATTATACCAAGTGAGGTAACCCAGGCTGTGAAAGCCAAATGTCACTTCTCTCTTATATGTGGATCCTAGCTACAAATGTTTAGACTTGTGTGTGAACCAAAAATTGGTAGCAGAGGCCAGTAAGCTAGAAAAAGGCTATAAGGGAGGGAGGAGAGGCTAAGACTTAAGGGGATGGTATTGTATATATGTAAGTAGAAGAACAGATTACAAGGAATGGAATGGCCTAAGCAAGGACAGGGGAAGAGACTGAGTAAATGAAGGGTGGGGGAGGGGCAATCAAAATTCAAGATAGTCTGAATAAGTCATATGAAAACCTACTTTTTTAGATAATGGCACATCCAGAAGCCATATATTATTACTAGAAAATTTTTCAGTGCCAGGGATGGGATACCTTCCAGTGAGTTGTTGGCCAGGGAGATCCCTGTTGCCTTCAAAACCTCACAGGATATTGTGAAGGCCCTTGGTTTCCCATGAGAAACAATTGGTAAGACCCTGTTGCTGAAGACTCCACATGCCTGGGCAGCAAGGTCACTGAGAAATCAAGCTGGGGCTGAGCTAAAACCTTCTCTCTGTAGACCTACTAATTGAAAGCTGGAAAATGCTGCACTGCATGCAGCCCTATGGAAGACAGAAGTCATCAGTGATGAAAACAGTGGACACTGCAAGCCTCAAGTTTGGCCAAACAGGCCAAATGACCAAACAGGTGCAATAATGGCATGCCTGCTCTCGGGGAAACCAACTGCTCTCAAATTGGGCTGGAGGCCCGCTCTATGGGAGAGAATATGTGCCTGGTACTGAAAACCTAATCAAAAGCCTATAGCAGGGGAGGTCATGAACCTTAGGGGTTCACCAAACTGCCCTGTACACACTACACTTAATGTTCATATTTATATGTTAATGCTACTCTCATTTCTGGTTAGAGAGGCTTCTCTTTTCAGCTGGCAATGACCACTGGGATGACCCAAAAGGCAACATAGTGCTGAAAAGAAGTGACAGAGAAGTGTCCAGTACTGAAACATCTCTATCACACCTTCCAAGGCTCAGGCAAGGACCAATACCCTCAGGTTATCCTCTGACTGCTACACACACACCATGATGCTCACACACCCATATCTCCACACATTCACACACACACACACACACACACACACACACACACACACACACACCAAAAACAGAAGGGGTGCTGGGACCATAGTTCAGTGGTAAATCACTTGTTTAGCAAGCACTTCAGTTTGTTTCCCAGCACCCTACACAAACTTAAAAAAATAAGTAATTACAATTTATGCTACAAATTATGTGTACAATAGTGCTTGTAAAAAAATGTCATTTTATTCAGGCCATTAGCAAAGCACTTGGTTACCCAACAAAACTAGATGGTTAGGATCCCACTGCTGAAGACACCACAGGCTGTGGTCATAGAATATTGAGAAATAAAGCTGGAACTAAGATGGAAAGCCAGCTATCTGCTGGCTAGCTGTCAGTGTTGGAAAGTGCAATGCGAGCTGCTGGGAGAGATAATTATCAACAGTGTGAACAAGTGGTGGATCTTGCAAGTTACAAAATCAATCAGCCAAGCAAGTTATGGAGCTAATCAAATGCTTTCTGATTGGATATGAGGCCCAATCAATGGGAGGGAATTCATGTCTGGTAGTGAGAAACAAGTCAGAAGTCTATGACGTGGAAGGTCATAGACCCTAGAAAGAGGCTTACAGTGTTCTTTGGCTAGAAGGCTTAATCCCATCAAAAGTCTTCTAGGGGGTGAAGATTTAGCTCAGTGGATGAGTGCTTACCTAGCAAGCACAAGGCCGTGGGTTCAGTCTTCAGCACCGAACAACAAAAAAAATTCTAAATGTATATGTTTATCACCCTTTATCAATGCTACTCTCACTCTTGGTTAGAGAACCTGCTTTTTATGGATGGCAGAAAATACCAGTAGAATCCAGACTCATCAGAATGACATGAAAGCCAATTGCTTAGCCCTGAACAAGTCACCTCTATCATATGCACCAGGGCTCAGGGGACATTGCAGAAGAAGTGGCAGGTTAAATGTGCTACTATCATGACTAGCCAGAGAACCTTCTCCAGGGAGATAGCAGTAGACACTGAGGAGACTCAAAACTCATCAAAGCAGAAAATCAGAGGCTGACTAGAGCTCAACACTAAATGAGACTTATCATAGCCCTCCAAGGCTCAGGGAACATTATGAAAGAGGGGTTGGAAAGAATGTAAGAGCCACAGAGTGGAAGGGCTTACTGTGAGGCATTGTCCTCCCCACAGAAACCCACTATTGTATTCTTTGTTTTTGTTTTTTGTTTGTTTGTTTTTGTATCTTTTATAAGAGACAGCAAGAGCAAGAGGGAGAGAGAATTGGCATGCCAGGGCCTCCAGCCACTGCAGTTGAACTCCAGATATGTGCACCAGCTTGTGTGCATATGTGACCTTGCACACTTGTGGTACCTTGTGCATCTGGTTTTTGTGGGATCTGGAGAGTCGAATATGGGTCCTTAGGTTTCTCAGGCAAGTGTCTTAACCAATAAGCCATCTCTCCAGCCCGCATTCTTTTTTGTTGTTGTTGTTTTGTTTTGTTTTGTTTTTGATTTTTGATTTTTTGAGGTAGTGTTTCACACTAGCCCAGGCTGACCTGGAACTCACTATGTAGCTTCAGGGTGGCCTCAAACTCACAACAATCCTCTGCCTCCCCAGTGCTGGGATTAAAGGTGTGCGCCACTACGCCCAGCTCCGCATTCTTTTTTTAAAACATTTTATTTGTATTCATTTATTTGAGAGAGAGAGAAAGAGGCAGATAGATAATGGGCATACCAGGGCCTCCAACTGCTGGAAACAAATTCCAGAGGTGTGCCCCACTTTGTGTGTCTGGCTTACATGGGTCCTGGGGAATTGAACCTAGGTCCTTTGGCTTTGTAGGCAAGCACCTTAACCACTAAGCCATCTCTCCAGCCCCTTTGTTGTATTCTTGACTCCACTGTGATTACCCATAACCCCACTGAGAGAGCCCTCAGTGGAATGAGAGTGGGGAAGAAGAGGCATAAGAGTATAACCCAGTGGGAATAAGACCAATTTGCAATATGTTCATATATTAAAATTCTCAATAATTTTTTAAATAAAATTGTCATTTTAGTTCTGTATACAAAAGGGAAACACAAGAAAAAACACAAGAGAGCAAAGTACAATAAAGAATATACGTGACAGAGCTGGGCATGGTGGCGCACACCTTTAATCCCAGCACTCAGGAGGCAGAGGTAGGAGGATTGCCATGAGTTTGAGGCCACCCTGAGACTACATAGTGAATTCCAGGTCAGCCTGAGCTAGAGTGAGGCCCTACCTCGAAACACCAAAAAAAAAAAAAAGGATACATGTGGCAATTTTATACAATTGCTATGCAGCTACTGATATGAAATAATTTCATATGAATAACATAAACATACATATATTTGCCTTCCTTTCTGTCTTAACAATACATTAATAAAGTCACACTAGATCATTTAATAATAACTCACAAAAATTGGTGCACACCTTTAATCCCAGCATTCAGGAGACAAAGATAGGAGGATTGCCCTAAGTTGGAGGCCAACCTGGGCTATAGAGTGAGTTCTAGGTCATCCTGGGCTAGAGTGAGACCCTTCTTCAAAATACCAACAAAAAGAGTGTGTGTGTGTGTGTGTGTGTGTGTGTGTGTGTGTGTGTGTGTGACATTGGAATGTCTATGAGAGACAGAAATTAGATTATGAAATGGGGATAAATAAATGAATAGATGGGGCTGGAGAGATGGCTTAGCAGTTAAGGCGCATGCCTGCAAAGCCAAAGGATCCCTGTTTGATTCTCCAGGTCCCACATAAGCCAGATGCACAAGGGGGCACACGTGTCTGGAGTCCATTTGCAGTGGCTGGAGGCCCTGGCGCACCCATTCTCTCTCGCCCTCTCTCTTTCTCCCTTCCCCCTTCTTTCTCTCTTAAGTAAATAAATAAATAAAATATAAAAAATTTTGTAAAACAAAATGAATAGATGAATGGCATACAGATCAGACACTAGACAAGTCTTTCACAATGGTAACTTTAATCATTTGTATCTGTTGGGATCATTCATAATATACTCATTTATTATCCATCATACCATCCATTTATATGCATGATTTCACAGCATATAATTTTTGAAAGATAGCAAAAAATTGTTAGCAAAGGCTGCCTCTACAAAATGCTAAATTCAAAGACTTCAATTTTCATGTTTCACCTCTCTATACTGTTCAAAGTTATGATCTCCTATTACCTTTATTTTTTAAAAGAAATAGTACAATTCCTGCCCCTGAGTACATAAGAATCTGAGATGAAAAAATGTATTCATGCTACCCCTTTAATCAAATTCTTTTTAGCCTGTGTAATTCAGTCATGTACATGCAATCCAAAGTCAGAATAGAAAAGTGTGATAATTAATCATTGTCAACCTGGGTCTAGAATCACCTAGGAGACACAACCTTGGGTGTTTCCAGGGTGGTGTAACGGAGGAGGGAAGACCCACCCTGAATGTTGGGAGCACCATCTCATGAGCTGAGCTCCCAGAATGAACAAAAAGGGACAAAAGAGAACCCATATTTAGCCCTCTCTGCCTTCTTTTAAAAATATTTTTATTTATTATTGGCAAGCAGGGAGAGACATAGAGAGAAAATGGGCATGCCGCGCCTCTGGCCACTGCAAATATACTCCAGATGCACTCACCACTTTGTGCATCGGGCTCTGTATTTGCATGCTGGGGGAACAAACGCAGGCCCTCAGACTTTGCAAGCAAGTACCTTTAACTGCTGAGCAATCTCTCCAGCCCTCTCTCTGCCTTATAACTGCAGAGAGTGACCAGCTGCCTCACACTCCCACCATCATGCTTCCCCCACTATAATGGACTGTCTTCACATGGGAAAAACTAACCGTGACAAGCCAGGCCTACCTACTTCCCAGGGACTGTGAGAAGTGAGGTGAGGCAGGGCAGGTGCTCAGTGAATGCACCAGCACAGTGCAAGAGAGCTGCACACAGATGCTGTGTGAATTCACACATAGGTGCAGTGTTATAGTTCCCATCTAACAAACAAAACAAGGGGCTGGAGAGTTGTCTTAGCAATTAAGGCTCTTGCCTGTGAGGCCAAAAGACCTAGGTTGGATTTCCCAGGACCCACGTAAGCCAGATGTACAAGGTAGCACATCCATCTGGAATTCATTTGCAGCCGCTGGAGGCCCTGGCAGACCCATATACTCTCTCACTTTCTCTCTCAAATAAATGAATAAAAATAATTTTAAAAAAAAATTTTTTTAACTAGAGACTGAAAAGGGGGTGTGGCTTGCCCCAGCGAGGGAGACCAGGGTTGAAGTATAAACTACACAGACATCCAGCTGCAGAGTCTGTGGATTTGAAGCATTTAACTGTGACTCAGGACTTCCTCTTGAAACCTTACTTTGACCAGAATATCACCCCTTTTCCTTCAAGCTTCCAATTCATTCATAGTCCCCCCTCACGTAAAACATGCCTACTTGAGCCTAGCCCGGCAGCTAGCACCTGGAGTACTGAGTGGTGGATTATCCACACCTCGCCCCCCACCCCCGCCCCTGCCCTGGAGCTCAGTGTGGCTCCTTACTAACACAGCACCAACTGGTCCTAAGATTAGCTACAGGGTGCCATGGGCCTAACTTGTTTTCAGCTCCCATACCTCCTTCCTCAGAAACTCCCAAAGTAGATTCCAAAAATAAACCCATCCAGATATAAGCATCCCACCAAGGCCACCAGACGATCGCCAGTACATTTCTACTCTACCTCAAGTGTCATATTTAAAAAAAAAAAAAAATGGGGTTAGATTCAGATGACAGGGTACTCACCATGCTTACCTCCAAGCTGCAGCTTTACCACTAGCACCTCAGAGACAACTGCTTACAACAAGCTGTGCCCCAGAGCAACAGCTGGTTACCAGGCAGGCTGTGGGCAAGAGTAACAAGACACCCACTTCCTGTCCTCCCATAGGCTGTGAGCTCACCTGAGAACTTCACCATTTAACTAGTGAAGCTTTGGCCTCCAATGTTTGCCAATAATCCTCTCTCTAATGCTAAGGCCAAGACTCTCCATCACCAATGCTTTGCACTCGCCCCTACCTCTCTGAATGTTCCTCCCAGCTTCCTCATTTTGTTCAGCTTTCTTTTAAGGCAATGCCCCCTGCCATGCATTCTGCTGTTCACCTATGATCCACTTCTCACTGCACTCTCCTGAGCTCGCACATACCTACAGCTTCAGCTACTCTAGGTCCACTCCTTTTTCAAATATATATATATATATATTGGTTTACTTATTTTCAGGGGAAGGAGGGAGCAGGGTCTCTTGCTGCTGCTAAAAATGAACACTAGATGCAAACACCACTTCTTGAATCTGGCTTTACATGGGTGCTGTGGAACTGAACCCAGGCTGGCAAGCTTTGCAAGCAAGTGCTTTTAACCAGTCTCTATGCCAGCTCTTTTCTGAGCCTCAACTAACTCCCAAATCTCTCTGCTCCAGTTATGACCTTTGGATGCAATCTTTCCTAAGTGCTTACATTATAAATCCAAGTTCCAGCAGTGCCAAGAAAGTAGCATTAAATGCATGAAATTCCATGTAGCAGAGAAACCATAACACAAGCTTGATGATAAACTAAGTCTCTGCCTTAATGTCCAAGCTTCAGTAAGGCCATGGTTCAAAGTGTGCTCCCTGGACCAGCAGCATCAGCGTCACCTGGGAACTTGTTAGAAATGCAGAATCTCTGCAGTTGGGAGTGTTGGGGGTTGTGGCAAGGACGTCAGCCATCTGGGAGGGAGTTTATGATCTCTTCATGGGCTAATTCCAAATTCATTACAAACGACATTCAAGCCAGGTGTGGTGGCGCACGCCTTTAATCCCAGCACTTGGGAGGCAGAGGTAGGAGGATCGCCATGAGTTTGAGGCCACCCTGAGACTACAGAGTGAATTCCAGGTCAGCCTGAACTAGAATGAGACCCTACCTCAAAAAAACAAAAAAAAGAATGACATTCGGGGGCTGCAGAGATGACTCAGCAGTTAAAGGCACTTGCTTGCAAAGCCTGATTGCCCAGGTTCAATTCCCCAGTACCTGCCTAAAGCCAGGTGCAGAAAGGCACAAAGTGGCACATGCATCTGGAGTTCACTGGTACTAGCAAGAGGCCCTGGTGCACCCATTTTTATTCATATTCTGTCTCTCTCTCTCCTTGCGAATAAATAAAAATATTTTAAAATAACCCCACCAAAGACTCTCAGCAGAACTGGGGGAGGGAAGAGATAGTCTATGTGTGCAACCTTTTTATTAAAAAATCAATGCATTTAAAAAATGATGACATTCAAAGACCTCTATGAGGGGCTGGAGAGATGGCTTAGTGGTTAAGGTGCTTGCATGCAAAGCCTAAGAACCTGAGTTCAATTCCCCTGAATCCATATGAGCCAGCTGCACATGGTGGTGCATGCATCTGGCATTGGTTTGCAGTGGTTGGAGGCCCTTGTGCACCCATTGTCTCCCTCTCCCCCCACCCTGCCTCTTTCTCTCTTGCAAATAAATAAATGAAATATTAAAAATATATCTATCTCTGTTCTTTCCAGGCTGCCTGTCTAACTGCATCTCCCATGGATCCTGTTTCTTCTTTCTGTCCAAACTTTCATACTTCTGAGCTGTTTCATTTACAGCCACTGTTTGGCAGTGCTTTACCGAGAATAATTCATGCAATATCTCAGAACAAAGAGATGCTGAAGAGGTACTACTACATCTGAGTCACACAGACATAAAGATACTTGCCCAAGGTCCAGAGGCTGGATTCCAACCCAGGCAGCCCAACTCCAGCTGAGCTCTCAGCCACTATTCTATGCTGCCTGTCAATACAGATGGCCCTCTCCACCTCCTTCTGCTCCTACTGAAAGTGGATACAGGCTTCAAGGCCCTGTTCATTATGAGTACCACCAAAAATCCCTTCTAGGCCCAAATCAAAACTGCCTGGCCCTCTTCTGGGCTCCCGGGGCAAGGAGCATCCACTCTGCTCAGGGCTGTACATCATTTATCCACCCATCTCCTCACCAGCAAATGATTCCCAAACTCCTCCTAACTGCCAGCTTCTAACTGACACTCGGAACTGATGGGGACTCACACAATGGTTCCTGCCATTTTGAAGAAAGGGCAATAGAAAGGGCAGGGAAGAAAGAAGGGAGGGAGAGTTAACATTTCTGGACTGCTCTGCTCCACACGATTCTAAGGTTTTACGTGCGTTGTCCTATTTAATTCTGAAAATTACCCATTCGACAGATAAGGAAAATGAACAAGGAAGGAAATGACTCTCCCACAATCACCCAACTAACTACAGTGTCTGGTGCCAGTTTCTTCTCCAAAAAGACAGAAAAATACACAGTAATTACCCTATAGAGTGATAAGTGCTAGGGTAGAAGACAGAAGAGGGGTGCTGTGGGAGCACCAAGAAAGGGGCTACACCAGGACATTTTGGTGTCCTTGCCTTCCTCTCCTTTGCTCCCCCAACTCTCAACTCTCCAGGGACTGTACACTGTTGCATCCCAGTCTTGGTTCCATTTCCTGAAGTTCAAGGTTATTAAACCAAAAAAAAATTTTTTTAATCTTGACTCTCTGTCTCAAAATTCTATATGCTTGAGGTTTTCAGGGAATGAAACTAGAGATCACCAAGAATTAGGGTAAAGAGGGGCTGGAGAAATAGCTCAATGGTTAAGGCACTTGCCTGCAAAACCTAAGGACCTGGGTTCAACTCCCCAGTACACGTGTAGAGCCAGATGCACAAGGTGGTGCATGTGCCTGGAGTTCATTTGCAGTGGCTAGAGGCCCTGGGTGTCCATTCATATTCTCTCTCTCTCTCTCTCCTCTCTCTCTTCCTCTCACCCCCCATAAATAAATAAAATATTTTTAAAATAAAAAAGAGAAATAGGGTAAAGAGTGAAAATGAGTTCAAAGTCCTTCACATGGACTCACTGGAGGAAAATGCCATCCAGTCACAACAAAGTGCTTGGCTAGCTGACCATCTGCTCTCACAGATTAATCCCACCAGCTACTGAGACTTAGCATGCAGGAGCCCTGCACATCAGTGAGAGATCCCCACTCACATGGGGTGTCAAGATACAGCCTCAGTGTCACAGCTTGCTTCCCCAACAGCTCTTAGCTCTTTGTATCCATACCCTAAGCATCCATCATAAAATCAGAAGGTAGAGGCTCCATGTACAGTTATGCAGGGTTCTGGATTCGAGGTCTCAGTCAATCTCATGAATCTACAGCACACCTAAAATCTCACTCCCCTCTTCCTCTAGGAATCCCGAAGGTCCAGTCCATAAGGTCAAGCAGAACTGTGGAAATCTGAAGGTGATGACATGATGACGGCAGCTGTCATTTATCAAACACCTATGTGCAAGACATTAGACTAGCCTTTCATAGTGCTGTTTCTGGGAAGAAAGGAGTGCAATGGAAGGCTGTCTTCCAGACATGAAGTGGCCATTGCATTCATGACCTGACAGTGCTTGTCATGACTTGCGCAGGACCTGCATAATATAGGGCCCTTCAACATTCCATCATGGATGTGGAGGAGGGGGAAAATGATCAAAGTACAAGAAGGAATAACTGGAAAGAGGTGGCTCAGTAGAAAAGGGGGGGACGGACAGAAGAGAAAATAACAGGAAAGAATTAAAATTAAATACATTATGTACATATACGAAAATTTTTCAAAAAAAAAATAGGAGCACAAGTACACAAAATAAAGTGTGGTCACGGAAAAAAATAAACAAATGAATATTTGTAGCTGACATACAGACTTATAAGTATCTAGGATTTGCCTGCCCTATGTGATGGGCATAGAAACTGAGACTCAGAGGAGATAAGAGACCTGCTCCATATACTCAAGTACTGAGTAACAAAGGTAAGAATCAAACCAACTCCTACCTGACTCCACAAAATTGAATTAACCCAACCCACCTCCCAATAGTCACAGTGCTGGTATACAAAGTCTATACAAACTATTATCTACCCTGGAAATTACAGTACCTAAGATTTCTTGACCACAATGCAAAGGCGGCTAGAGTGTACAGCAAATGATGCCAGTCAGTGCTGGAGACCTTAGATCCTCCTTTCGTATCACTGCTCCACGGCTAGCTTCCCAGGGAGGACAGGCAACGCCGAAGCCAATGAGAGTGCTGCAGGTTACCAGGAAACCACACACCCCAGAGGCAGGGACACATACCTTCTCCAGACTGAATTATCAGCAGACTGCTTTCCTGCATCTGGGAATAGAAACACAAGGTAGAGATGACTCACCATTATTGGGAAATCTGAAGCTGTGTTTTCTGTCTCTACATGTTTTGATGGTGCCCCAGAAAACTTCCCAGTCCTAGTCCATGAGCGTGAATTAGTGACCCAAAGGGATGTTTGTGCTAGCCTTTCCAACTTGTTTCACTGGTGAAGTGCTGGTTGCTACCCGTGGCAATTCCACACCCAATTGGGTGATCCCAAACCCATCTACTAACCTTGCTTTGCACTGCCCCAGTAACTGGTGTTCACCTCCTCAAAAGGCAGGCATCCCTCCGAGAAACAACACCCAGACACCTTTGTGAGGATCTTATAAACAACACCACCTTACTGTCTGGAGGGTGCCAAGCTTCAAAGAAGCTGCCAGCAATCATTGACAAACTCACCCTTGCTTCCAAGCGAACTTCATGGTGCCTGCCCTGGGGAGCTCAGGCATGTCATTAACGTTAATTGTCATGGCTGCCAAGGAAACGTTTCCACAGTTTGCAAACACATCAGAGACAAGGGAGTGCTGGAGCCCCAGTGGAAATGAGGGTTTCGGGGCTCTCTAGAACATTACTTTTACAAACTGTGGTCTTGATCTTGGATTGTTAATTTTTTTAAGAGCTTCTATTTCTATCCTACTCTTCCCTGTCACTCTTAGGGGCTGTACCCACTCTCAGAACTTACAAGCAGCAAGAGAGACTTCACTCCACCAGATATGGAGCTCTCCCTTGCCATTGACCTCCTATGTAGCTCTAAGTTTTCCTTTTATCTACTTGATGTGTGATGACCGATCCAGCCCAAAACTCCTTATATGAGCTACATCTCCAGCTCCAAGAAGATGGTTTTAAATAGAAGTGTCCATGTTTTTGTCAAAAGCAAATGATGAATTTTTGTCACAAATGGATTTTCTTTGTGATAAAAATAGGGATGGGAGCTGGAGAGACGGCTTAGCAGTTAAAGTGTTTGCCTGCAAAGCCAAGGGATCCCAGTTCAACTCTCTAGGCCCCACGTAAGCCAAAGGCACAAGGGAGCGCATGTATCTGGAGTTCGTTTGCAATGGCTAGAGGCCCTGGCACATCCATTCTCTCCCCCCCCCCCCCGCGCTATTTCTCTGTGCCTCTTTCTCTCTCTCAAATAAATAAATAAATAAAAATAGGGATGGAGCTTTCTGATGCCTGCTGGGAATATTAGAAAAGAAAAATAGGTACTGACATGACATCATCCCAGGTACAGAACTGTCAAGGACAAACAAAACCTGCTTTTCAGCTGGACATGGCCACACGTGTGCAACCCCATTCTTGTGGGAGCAGAGACCTGAGAATCACTGGGACTCAGGAAAATGGCAAGCTCCAGAATCAGCAAGAGACTAATCTCCAGGAAACAGGGTGAGTGACACAGAATGACACCTGACGTTCCGCTCTGGCCTCTGCACGCATGCCCACGTGCACACATAAGGGACACAAACATGCATACACCCCACATACACCACACCACACATACTACACATATACACATGGAAAAAATTAAAAATACTAAAAAAAAAAAAAAAAAAAAAGTTTCTACATCTAAAAGAAAACTGTCTTAGACTCTACTGGTTTTCTTTTCCATTAAGGATGTGTTGCTTCTTAATAGCGTTCCTCCATCCTTACAGTCTGGGCCAGATGGCTCACAAGGTTACAGGACTGTGTAAGGCAGGTGATACCTTGTTGATAACTGCAAGATGGCCACAGGGACATTCCCATTATGCTGTCCCCTTCCACACTTTGTCAGTTTAGGTAGAGCAACAAATCTGACAAAATTCCAGCTCCGTGGCAGAGCCCACAGCTGTGTTATACAAATGGTTTCAGATCCTAATCTGAGGCAAAGAAGCATAGGGCAATTTCCCAACCTGGATGTATCCAGAGCTATTTTTACAGGACGGCGCTGTCTCCAGACCCAGACAGGACACAGAGATACAGAGCGGAAGACAAGCCTTCTCCAAACAAGGTTGCTCTTGCTTGCCAGTCCTTAATTTTAGGAAGGATGGAGGAGGTGCTAAGGACCTCGCTGAGAGAGACCATTTCACCCTGTCTCCAGACTGGGGGAGGAGGGGGGCAAGTCAGAACAGCTCACACTCACCAGGCCTCTCAAGTCCTGTTTGATCTTGAATTCCCAGAGAAAAGGAGGGGGGGAAGTGATGGCCCCTGGGACCCTAAGAGATGTTTTCGAAGGTAGTCTGTATCCAGGCCCAGTCCACTGACCCTGCGGGCCTACATTCTTGCTCTGTCCCCAGCCAGTCTACCGTGGTCTTTTAACTTTAGCCACTGCAAGTCGGAAATACTGTTGCTAGCTACTGCTACACTTCAGTCCAGGCTGTTAGACCAAGGAACTACAGAAGCCAATACCGTTTGTCTAAAAATCATCTCAAGACTGAAAGATCCCCGTTTACCTCCAGAACGCACACCTTCAATCATCCCAGGGCCAGCCTCCCTGGGAAGCCAAACCGCGAGGCTCAGTCATTCCTACTCCGCGCATCCATCACCCGTGCGAGAGAGTTCTTCCCTCCAGCGTGTGTCAGACCAGAACAATCCGAAGTGCCCGTGGTGGCGGGTGCAGGGAGCTGGGGTCGCGAGGCGGGAGCGTCCAGGAGGCCTGGTCCCCAGCCAGGCTCGCTGACCCGGCTGCAGCGTGCTGAGCAAGGCCACTAATGTTTAACCTGCGCGCTCAGAGGCCCAGATGGCTCCTCCGGGAACAGCGCTCCCCTCCCGCGCCTCCCAGGCTGAATTCCAGACATAGTTTTCCCAGGAGGCCAGGTACTCCACGGGGGGTCCCCCGGTGGCAGGGACAGTGGGAAGAGGTCTTTGGGTGCCACCTCTCGACTCACCCCATCAGCCTAGGTCGTGCAGACGCACTCCATCCATCATCCCCTACACAGCGCACGGGGCAGTTCCGGGAATCCTAGCCGCCAACAGCCAGGGATGCTTTTTCCCCATCCCCACGGAGGCTGCGCGCTGGGCGCCAGCACCAAGTTTGCCGGGGGCCGCCCCAGTGCTGCCCACCCCGGGGCGGGGCTCGAGAGAGTTTCTGACGCCATCAGCTCCAGCCCGGGGGTCTCGGGGACCTCCCACTCCCGCCACAGCAGAGGCGGAGCCTCTCCCCAGCGCCCCTGGGACAGCTATTTTTAGATCCTTAAGAGGCGGAGGGAAGGAGGGAATGCCACATTGAATCCGTTAAGAAAATCCTGCATCCAAGTTCCCTGGCCTTGTTTGAGAGGCTGGGCCTGCTCCTCGCTCCCTCACTTCCCTGCCTTTGTCGGGCTGTAAATTGGGACAGCCGCAGCTCGTCCACACCCTCAACAGGCAGCTGCACGCCTGCCCCAAACCAAAAAGAACTTCCCGAGTTTTGACTTGGACCCTTCTCATGAGTCTCTTTGCTGGGCTGAGGCTCGGAATTCTGCAAACTTTTGTTTCGTTGTGTCTTAAGGCCTTTCTCCCTCATAGCCTCGGTAGGCCAAGCTCTACATCTTGGGACAGAGCAAACGCACAGGGAATAAGCACTAGCAAGAATGGGCAGAAACCTTGGGAAATGGGCAGCTCTGTGCATTGCTGGTAGCAATACAAAATGCTACAGTCGTTGTGGAAAACAGAATGGTGGTTCCTCAAAAAATTTAAAGAGGATTGCCATAGATCCAGCCATTCAACGTCAGGTATACATCCAAAGTAATTGAAAGCAAGACCTCCACACAGATGATAGTACACTTATGTTTAAAAATAGCATTATTCAGGGGCTGGGGAGATAACTCAGCAACGAAAGGCATTTGTTTGTAAAATAACATTACTCACAATATCCAAAATGTGGAAACAATTCAAGATCCCATGACAGTTGGATAAACAAAATGTGGTATGTACATACAGTGGAATTTCATTCATCCTTAAAAAGAAAAGTTATTCTTTTGACATATGTTATAACATGAATGGACCTTGAAAAGTGACCCAGCAGGTCAATCACCAACTTCTAGAGTGTCCTGTCCGGTATCTGAACTCCTAATGAAATCATTAAGAGTAGGCTTGGGTAGATTTGTCCCGTCCACTGTGCTGCCTATAGCCTCTCTCATGGCCAGATCTGTCCACAGCCCACAGCATTTCTTGACAGATATCCCATGGTCCTGGTCTACAATAGCCTGAGGTCTCCATTGCAATTTAGGGTTCCCCTTCACAGCTTCATGCAGAGTCCTTGTGTGGTGGTTTAAATCAGATGCCTCCCTTAAACTCATGTGTTCTGAATGTTTTGTCAGTACAACTGATGGCAGTTTGGGAGGTGGGGCCTTCCTATTGGGAGCAGGCTTAAGGGTGTTATAGCCAGCTACTCCTTGCTAGAATTTCAGCTCACTCTCTTGCTGCTGTTTTTCACTTTCTGTGGCAGAGGTGATGTCCAGCCTCTGCTCATGCCATGCTCTCCTTTGCCATCATAAGGCTTCCCCCTGAGATTGTAAGCCAAAATAAAAACTTTCCTCCCATCAGCTGCTTTTGGTTAGGTGTTTTGTCCCAGCAATGAGAAGATAACTACAATGCTTTGCAGGGACTCTAGCCCTGCCTCACTTTGCTTAGCCTCATCAGCTCTCTGAAGTTGTTGTGCAATATTCCATGACTTCCTGAATCTTGCATCATTCATTCTTCTAAAACCAGGACCTCAAGGGCAATGTTGCCAAGTTCTGCTATCAGATTGAGATGAAGCCTGGAAACCATGGAACACAGCTGGAGCAGTGTCTGTATACTGACCCTGGGGGCAGAGATCTCCTTCAGCATTCTTTGTTAAATACACACACACACACACACACACACAAAATTTGTTTATTTGAAAGAGAAAGGAAAAAGTCAGAGAAAGATAAAATGGGTGCATCAGGGCCACTAGCCTCTGCAAACAAACTCCAGATACATGTGCCACCTTGTGCATCTGGCTTACATGAGTACTAGGGAAATCAAACTGGGGTCCTTAGACTCTGCAGGCAAGCGCCTTAACCGCTAAGCCATCTCCAGCCCTCCTTCAGCATTCTTCAGGCCATTTCTCTTTTTTTTTAATTTTTTTAATTATTTTATTTATTTTTTGGAGAGAGACACAGAGAGAGATAGAGAGGGAGAGTGAGACAGAAATGGGCGTGCCAGCAGTCTCAGCTGCTGTGAACGAAATCCAGATGTGTGCACCCCCTTGTGGTCAAGTGCGGCATTGCGCCCTTGCGTCACTTTGCATCAGGCTAAACGTGGGACCTGGAGATTGGAACCAGCATTCTTAGGCTTAAGAGGCAGGCGCCTTAACCGCTAAGCCATCTCTCCAGCCCCATTTCTCTTTTTAAAGAATTTGCATTCTTGCTAGCTAGAGCCTTCAGTGGGTCGAGTCTTTCCCTCCTTTCTATTGGCCATCCTTCCTATTTTTGTCCCAGTGAAGAAGAGTTGTCTTACCTTTAATCATAGTCACCTCTTTAACAATTGAGTTCGAGGCCTCCCTGAGACTACATAGTGAATTCCAGGTCAGCCTGAGCTAGAGTGAAACCCTACCTAGAAAAAAAAAAAAAAAAGTACAAGCTGGCACTAATTAGAAGTTAGTAGGACCTTTAAGAGGTGGGGCCTATCATTAAAAGTATGCCCTTGAAGGTGATAATGAGACCCTAAATCCCTTGTTTTTCTGTCTGATGCTTCCCTGCCATGAAGTGAGAGGTTTTGCTCCAACACATGTCCCTGCCATGATGAACTGCCACAAGGCCAAAGCAGTGGGGCCAATCAGACAACTGTGGCCCCATTAAAACCGTTCTATAAAACTATACATCTTAGCTGGACATGGTGGCGCATGCCTTTAATCCCAGCACTCGGGAGGCAGAGGTAGGAGTATCACCATGAGTTCGAGGTCACCCTGAGAATACAGTGAATTCCAGGTCAGTCTGGGCTTCAGCAAGACCCTACCTCAAAAAAAAAAAAAAAAAAAAACTATACACCTTAAGCTTTCTCTCTTATAAGTTGATTATCTCAGGTATTTACCATGGGGACAGATAGCTAACAAATATGCTAAGTAAAATAAGCTAGTCACAAAAGGAAAAACACTGTGTGCTTCCACTTATATAAGGTAACTAAATAGAGTCAAGTTCATAAAGACAGAAAGTATTGTGGTTACCGGAGGCCATGGGGAAAGCGACAAGGGAATTATTGTATGATGGGTACAGAATTTCAGTTCAGGAATAACACGAAACTTCCAGAGATGGGCAATAGTGATGTCTGCAGAACACTATGAATATTTCATGTCACTCAGTTATATTCTCAGAAATGGTTAAAACAACAAAATTTATGTTTCACCGCCTTTTTTTTTTTTTTTTTTTTTTTTTTTTTTTTTTTTTTGTCTTTATGAGGTAGGGTTTCACTCTAGCCCAAGCTGACCTGAAATTCACTATGTAGTATCAGGGTGGCCTCGAACTCATGGCAATCCTCCTACCTCTGCCATCCTCCTACCTCTGCCTCCCGAGTGCTAGCATTTAAGGCTTGTGCCACCATGCCCTCACCACCAATTTTTTTTTTTTTTTTTTTTTTTTGTGGAGAGAGACACACAGAGAGAGACAGAGAGAGAGGGAGAGGAAGAAAGATAGAGATGGGGCGCCAGCAGCCTTTCAGCTGCATGCGCCTCCTTTTGGTCAAGTGCAGCATTGCGCCCTTGCGTCACTTTGCATCTGGCTAAACGTGGGACCTGGAGATTGGAACCAACATTCTTAGGCTTAGGAGGCAGGCACCTTAACCACTAAGCCATCTCTCCAGCCCCTCACCACCATTTTTTAAATGTGAGGGAACATGTTCAAAAAGTGGAGCAGGGATCAGAATGAAGTGAGCATGTCTGTAAGCCACCTCCTTCACTAAA
This sequence comes from Orientallactaga sibirica, assembly GCA_036365145.1. NCBI lineage: Eukaryota > Metazoa > Chordata > Mammalia > Rodentia > Dipodidae > Orientallactaga > Orientallactaga sibirica. Next base: position 30,294,818 of record JAEOAD010000009.1, read on the forward strand.
ACAGTGTGTTCTTCCTCTCATCTAGCAAGGGTCCCCTTTTCACTACCGAGAGCAGAGTGCAGACTTTGGGGTCACAAACATATCTATATTCCTCCTTCCCGTACTAGGTAACCCTGGGAAAATCACTTGACCATCTAACTTTCAGTTTTCTTAGCTATAAAGTGAGTAAAATAAACTTCTTCTTGCAGGGTTTGATTCTCCAGGACCCACATAAGCCAGATGCGCGTGCATTTGGAGTTTGTTTGCAGTGGCAAGACAGAGTTTTAGTAAGAAAGTATCAAGGAGTTACACAAGGGTTTTACACAATTCATTCATGTTTTGGAGGCCATAATGAAGACTTCATCACTAGCAGCAGTGAAGTCCACCAGATTTAGCACAAACGCAGCGAACTGCCAATTGCAGAGCTGACCGGGCACACACACACCATCAACTGTGTGAACTGGAACCCACAGATTGCATCCAGGATGGCCAGTGCCTCAGATGATGGCTCTGTCAGAATGTGGGGACCAGCACCTTTCCTAGACCACCAGAATATTGAAGAGGAAAGCAGCAGCGTGGATAGCTGATAGAGAATTTGGAGCAGACAACTTCTGTTTCCCTTAAAATTAGACATATTTTAATGGCTTGGGATTTGGTGCAAACAAACATGATTGATAGCTGGACAGACATGCTCATCATGAAAAAAAGAATCATTTCTGAAGCACAATTGGGGCCAAACATTTACACCTTGCTTCATAGTAACCAGCTGATGAAGCACATCATTAGAACATTGTTGGACACTATGTTGAATTATCCCCCCACACACCCCCATCGGTTGAGAAGAACTGTGCTACATTTAGGCTTACCCACTGAGCTCAATATATATATGTTCCCTCCTGCCTTTTGTCTGGTGGGATACCATTCTTGTTGCTCTTCTGTGTAATGAGGTTTAAATCCTTTAGTTAACAATTCAAAAGGCTTGATACAAAGAATGCATTAGTCTGAAGAGTATACATTAGACAGGAAAGAACTTCCTTCTTTTGTTTCTCCAAATCTTTCCACCTTATTCAACTCGAGATCTTTGCAGCTTGGTTCATGGATTCTAGCCTTGCCCATTGCCCAGCATATACTGATCAGATGATAAACCAGTGAACTATGTCAAAAGCACTCTTAATATTATATTTGACCAAAAGTTTTGTACTGTTCACAAAGCTCGTTGCCCCATAAAAGGGTTAACAGCACAACTTTTTAACAATAAGTTAAGAAGTATTTATAGGATTAAAGTGACTTCATTTGTATACATGTGGAATCTAAACCAGCTTAAAAGTTTCCTCAATGACTTGGATATGCAGTATAAGTCATACTGTTCTGGAATACCACACGAGACATGGTCGTCGGTCGGAAACAGTGCTTGGAAGGACATTACAAAGGAAATGGAGAGGAATACTTTGAAGTTCTCCCCTTTTTGCTTTATTCCTGAAGGAACATCAGTACCTGATGTTGAAGAAATTCAAGATACAAAAGGAGAATTTTAAATATACCAACAAGAGATGCCAGCCATCAGACTAGGTTTTCAACAGTTTGGTCTAAGTTGTTCTCAACTTGGGGAGTCATTTTGGTGTGATCTATCAAGACAGTAGAAACCAGCAGGAAGAACTACTTTGGAAGTTGATAGTGCAGTTGAGACTTAGAAGGATTCAGCAAGTGAAAACAAACTTAAACTGGAATTAAATCCTCACAGTCATCCCTACTAGCAATTATGGCACATTTAGGGGCACAAAAATTCGAAGATGATTCCTTCTCAGCTTTTCAGATGTTGTCATACTAAACCTCATTCAGACTGGTGCTGTAGCTGGTCTTTCTCTCCCTCCATCCCCTTTTGGTTTAAGAAAGGTTTCCTTCTGCTTCATGGAAAAATGCTTCATTTTTGACAGTTCCACATTTAACATCAGCCAAAAGCCTGATATTCATGTTGTGTTTTTAAACCCCGTAACAACTCTCAGTACAGCATAGTCTCCCCTGAAATACCGTGTTTTCAAGCCGGCGTGGTGGCTCACACCTTTAATTCCAGCACTTGGGAGGCAGAGGTAGGAGGATCACTGAGAGTTCAAGGCCACCCTGAGACTACATAGTGAATTCCAGGTCAGCCTGAGTTAGAGTGAGACTCTACCTCAAAAAACCAAAAAAAAAAAAAAAAAAAAAAGAAGAAGAAGAAGAAGGAAAGAAAGAAAGAAGGAAGGAAAGAAAGAAAGAAAGAAAGAAAGAAAGAAAGAAAGAAAGAAAGAAAAGTCCTGTTTTCAGTTAGAGGGTAAATAGGGTGGCAACAGCTGTTGGGGAGAGAAATGTGGATACCCCTGTATTAGTTAGAACCACTCCTGGGTACCACAATCTGTATTAGTCAGTGTTTTCTAGAGGAACAGAACTGATAGAATGAATTGTATTAAAAGGAATTTATTGGATTAGCTTACAGCAATCCAACAGTAGCAATTGCAGGCCCGAGAGTCAAAGAACCTGGTAGCTGTTTGGTCCACAAAGCTGGATGCCTCAGCAGTCCCAACCCAGCACTGAAGGCCTGGGGGCTTCCTGGAGAGCCACTGTTTTATAGTCCACGCTGGTCTTCAGTCCACACTGGAAAGCAGCAAGCAGCCAGGTGGGAGGAGGGGATACTTTCCTTCCCCAAGCTTTCTTATATAAAGCCCCCTCCCCTCCAACAGGGGCCACCCACTCTGGGGGAAGGGCTCACCCTGGGGGAAGGATTCCTCCTTTAGTCAATCCTCCCTTGAAGCAACCTCAGAAACGCACTTATGGGTAATGTGTGTGGATTCCTAAACAGATCAAGTTGACACAAAACTTAACCATCACACCCCCAAAGTAAGATTCTGGTGAAGAAAATCTCTTGTATCAAGTTGCCCTTCAGGCCTTGCCAAGTCTAGTAACTCTGTGAGTCTACCCCGTCAGGACCCACTGAGAAGAAAATGCTTGCATTTCAGGAATTCTTTCCTTGTGGGCATGGTAGGGAAGGGATGGCAGCACGGAGAAAGGGGAAAGTCAGGGAAAGGGGGAAGAAAGTAAAACACATTTGGCCCCTAAATTATTGTGGAGTCTCCCAAAAACCCATAGGAAGAAAATAACAGATCATGGTCAGCAGATTCTTTTGTCAAATTAGTATATAAAAGATTTAAATTCTGTTTTTGCAGAGATCACCACTTTAGAGAATCAAAGACTTCCTGTTTTGAGACTTCTAAGTTAAAATAACTATTACCATTTATCTGGTACTTCATTTTCCTTGACTAAGATTTTTACATTGAGCTTGAATAACAATGTTCGTTGGTAACTGTAAAATAACAACAACAACAACAAAGAGCAGACTGAAAACTGCTTACAAATCAATAAACAGAAAAGAACCCAACATAAAATGGACAAAAGATATCGCATGGTTCACAGAACAAGAAAATGTGTATTTCTAATTAAACCTGTATAACACCCAACCTCACCAAAGTGAACAGGAAAATTGTATTGTTCAGTTCTCCCCAGAACCACCACTATCATGTTTCAAATTATTCTTTCATACCATACAAACTGCATTTATTACACGATACATTATTAACTTATTTCTCATGTTTATTGATCAGAAATTTATTTTACTGCCAGGCTCCAATAAACATCAAAACACCACTATTGCCACAATAAATCCATACAAACACTGAACAGCATAAAGAAATACGTCTGACATTCATTTTGACGTGTTTGGTCTGGTTGAGAGACATCTTATCTTTCTGAGATATTGAAATGGTTACAGCCAAATTCCTCAAAACCCTAGTGTTTTTATGGCGACGAGAGCCCACATGGGAGATGCTTCTCTTTCCCAAGAAGGTTAGACCTGGGAATCCTCACCTGAAAACCAGTAGGAGTTCCAGGGATGTAAGCCAGAGGGCAGTCCTCGCAGGACATGGGGACAGAGAGCCCTGAGTGGGACGTCAGATATCTATCTAAGTCTAGAACAAGTAATGAAATAAATAAAGTTCATGAGGACACATGACTTATGAGTCGTTTTTAGCAAGACTATCAGAACAGTGATTCTTGAAGAAAAAAGAAAACATTGGAGTCTGTGTGGTGGCTCTCATTTTTAATCTCAGCAGTAAGAAGGTTGAAGTAGGATCACCATGAATTTGAGGCCAATCTGGGCTATTATACAGTGAGCTCCAGGTCAGCCTGGGCTAGAGTGAGATTTTGCCTCAAACAAATAAACAAAAATCACTGAATTAGGGCTGCAGAGATGGCTTAGCACTTAAGGCACCTGCCTGCAAAGCCTAAGAACACCCGTTCAATTCTCTGGGTCCCACAAAAAGTGACGCAAGGGCACAATACCACACTTGTCTACAAGGGGGCACATGCATCTGGAGTTTGTTCACAGCAGCTGAAAGGCCACTGGCATGCCCATTCTCTATCTGTTTTTGCCTCTCTCTCTCTGTCCCTCAAAAAGCAGTGAGCTGCCTGTCCCAGCTTCCCTCTGACCAGGAAGATGCAAGGATATGAAGCACATGTCCCTATAAAGTGCTTGCAGGAAGACTTTATAAAATAAAATAAAGAGGCTGTGCCTTTCCTCATCCCTTCATCCTACTGCCTAAAATGAACATATGACGGGCTGGGCGATGGCTTATAGATAACTAGCATGACAAACAAAAGGATGCAAGCCTGAGATCCATATGACTGCTGTTACCACTCCTGCTCTAACTAGCCTGCCTTCAGACATGAAAGAGAAATAAACGTCTATGCTCTGTAGCCACTGTCTTTGGGAGAGTGCTATTATAGTCAGAGAAAGGATAAGGTGTGGATTAGCCCCTAGCCCCTGGGGACACTGGAGATCAAGTGAGATTGGAATAGTCCAGAAAGTGTTTCAGTTGCAAATGGTGGCAGTAACCTATCTGATACCCGGACCTGGTTCCCTGGTCACTGATCCTTCTGGGCTTTGAATCAGGTCCCTGTAAGTCCTGGGACAGTACTTACGATAAAGGTTTTCTACCAGGGTGTTGCTTCCTCTCGCCACAGTCTTCCTTCCCTGGTTCATGTAGTTCCACAAATGCAGGGCATAAGAGTCATTAAAACTTGGCTCTGTGTCCCAGACTTCATAGTAGCGCCTCCACTCTGGATAGGGGATGGGGTAAAATCTCTTGGGGTGCAGAAAGGACATGTTCAAACACTTGAGGTCATTTAGATCTTGGAAATCCCCTAGTCTGCACCACACCCTCAACATCCTCGTCATCAGATGGGGACCTTGATTGCCCCAAATGTGGGAGTTGTAGTGTTCAACAAAGTTTTCCATGCAGTCCCACAAGAAGGGGTGGTGAGAAAGGAATCCAAAAACCCCATTGCTAGAGTGCCGTGAAGCCTGAGCAGCCAGAAAATTCTCCTGGGGGATGGGCCTGATGGAGATCACATCCGTGTCCAGGTAGATGCCCCCATATTTCCAGATGATGGCCAGGCGGCACGCATCTGAGCTGACATGGAGCCAGTGTTTCTCTGTGCTGCTGTTGACCTAGGGGAGCAGACGCAAATGAACCGTAAGCAGTGAGCAGAGGAAGTGTCGTCACAGCAGGAGGCCAGGACAAGAGTCACTGGTGGGGGTGAAGGGTGGAGCCAGGAAGATGCCTCCCCCCAAATCCATTTGATCACAGTTGGTAACTTTGCAGATTTTCCAAGCTTACCTCCACCCCCAAATTACCCTCGAAGTAAAGAGTTTTTACAGCAACTAGAATCAATGAAAGTACTTCAGCAGCTTTGGAAGATGTCACAAAATTGGGTGTTTTGTTTTATCTTCATTAAAGCCCTGGACAGATACAGAAGAAATCCAGCAGGAATTTCCCCATGAGCTCCATGAGTCATTCCTCCGTGTGGGTGTATATTAACCACAAATATGAAAGCATGAAGGAAGAATTTGTAAAAAGCCCTCAAAATGCCAAAGATTGATACTAAAAAAAAACAAACAAACTAATGTCCAGAACTAGAAAAGAATCAATGTGTACACTAGTTGAGAAATTGGTGCAAAAGATAATCTCAAAATGCATTCTTTTCATAATATTTATTGAGGACCTATTTATTACATGGCAAGCTCTGTGAAAGTTGCTAAAAAGTACAGCAGTGAACAAACAGGCAAAAATCCTTCCTGGGGGCTGGAGGGATGGCTTAGCGGTTAAGGCACTTGCCTGCAAAGCCAAAGGACCTCGGTTTGATTCCCCAGGACCCACATAAGCCAGATGCACAAGGTGGCACGTGCATCTGGAGTTCGTTTGCAGTGGCTGGAAGCCCTGATGCTCCCATTCTCTCTCTCTCTCTCTCTCTCTCTCTCTCTCTCTCTGTCTCCTTTCATGGTTCCAAATAAATAAATAAAATAAAAAATCCTTTCTGGGAGGGGACCAACAATAAATAAATATATACTGTGTTGGGTGTTGATAAGGACTATGAAGGAAAAAAAATCTATAGCCAGGTGTGGTGGCACACGCCTTTACTCCCAGCACTCGGGAGACAGAGGTAGGAGGATCACTGTGAGTTCAAGGCCACCCTGAGACTACATAGTGAATTCTAGGTCAGCCTGTGAGACCCTACCTCGAAAAAAACAAAAAACAACAACAACAAAAAATCTAGGTGAGGAGCTATAAAAGGGGTGTAATAGAGCACAACATTACATTAGTTTCAGCCAAAACCTGAATGAAGTAGATGGGAGAACCATGGCCATGTCTGAGAGAAGGTTCTAGGTAGAGGATTCAGCAAGTACAGGGGCCCCAAGGAAGAAGCACATTGGCTGTGAGACAGAAACAGCGTAGAGAAGGGAGGAGGGGCAGAGTATGAGTACAGAAAAGGGTCAGAATGGGATAGGGAGGCATCCTGTTAGCTGGGGTCAAGACTTTGCAAGGTTTAGAAGGTTGAACCGAAAGGACTGATGTGATCTGGCTGCTGTTTGAAGAATCTGGGCCCAGGCTGGAAGGTAACAAGGGCAGAAGCAACAAGGCAGCTGGGAGCTTGTTGAAATAATCCCAGACAGTGGGCTGAGGAGGTGGCTCAGCCATTAAAGGCGCTTTCTTGAAGTAATCCAGGCTTGTGAGATCCTCGTGGGGATGAGAGAAGTGATCTGATTCTGGGTTTATGCACCAGATAAAACTGGTCAAGCCTTCCTATTAAATTGGGTGGGTGGGAAAGGGTGATGGCAGATGCTAAAATGTGAACAAAATAGAAGATGAGTTTAAAAGTCTGTGGTTTAGTCTGAAAAATGTCTCTGGTTGACAGCAATTAGATTCAAGTGTGGTCACCACACACGATGGCCCATCCAAAGTGTGGGCTGACAAGGCAGAGCAGCACAGGGCAGGGCATTATATTTTACATATAATGTAATCAATTGAATAATGAACCTGTAAATATGGGGAAAGGATCTTTGCAGATGTGATTAAGTCAAGGGCCTGGAGATGGGGAGATAATCCTGGATTATGCAGATAATTCCTAAAAACAAATCACAAATATCATTTAGAGAGGGGTGGAGGGATATTTTACACACACACAGAGGAAGTGGGTTGGACATGGACGCAGTGAGTAGAGTGATGGGCTACTGGCCAGGGGACACAGGCAGCCACTAGAAGCTCCTAAGACACAAGAACAGATCTTTCCCAGAGTCCTAGAACTTCAGTCCTGCCAATACCTTGACACCAGCCAGTGTAATGAAATCGATTTGGAGTTTCTGGTCTCCAGGACTGAGAGAACAAAGGTCTGTTGTTGCAAATCACCAAGTGTGTGGTAATTTGTTACATTAGCCATTGGAATCACAGCAACATACATAATACCTCATTTGTGCTGCTTGGCCCACAAAGCCTAAAAGATCTGCTGGCATTTTATTTAGCATAGATTAGAATTTACGTAGGATTTTATGTGTCAAGCAAATGTTGTCAACTCTTAAATTGCTTCCTTCTGTTTTTTTAAAATAATTTTATTTATAAAATTAACACTTGTAGCCGGGTGTGGTGGCACACACCTTTAATCCCAGCACTTGGGAGGCAGAGGTAGGAGGATCGCCGAGAGTTCAAGGCCACCCTGAGACTACATAGTTAATTCCAGGTCAGCCTGGGCTAGAGTGAGACCCTACCTCGAAAAAACAAAACAAAACAAAACAAATCAACACTTGTAATTCACTTGTAATCTAATCATACTTTATCATCTATTATAAGTATGCTGTCTCTTCAGACTTTTTTTTGAGGCAGGGTCTCACTCTAGCCCAGACTGACCTGGAACTCACTATGAAACCCAGGCTGGCCTCAAACACATGACAATCCTTCTACTTCAGCCTCCCAAGTTTGGTACTACAGGTGTGAGCCATCATAACCAGCTTTTGGTTTTGGAGACAGGGTTGCAGTAGCCCAGATTGACCCCAAACTTACTCTAGAGCTGAGTGTGACCTTGAATTCCTGATCCTCCTGCTTTATCTGCAGGGTGCTGGGATTATAGGCATGTGCCACAGGCTTCTTCAGATCTTAATTTTTTTTCCTCAAAAGATGCTGAGGGTAGTTGCATAACTAAAGTCATTATAATGGCATTACAAATACGAAGGCAGTTTTCATTCCATGGTGTCCTATAGTTTTCAAAAGATGTCAAATTTAAAAAAAAAAAAACATAATTAAGGGGCTGGAGAGATGGCTTAGCAGTTAGGGCTCTTGTCTGCAAAGCCAAAAGACCCAGGTTTGATTCCCCAGGACCCATGTAAGCCAGATTCACAAGGTGGCACATGCATCTAGAGTTCGTTTGCAGCAGCTAAATGCCCCACTGCACCCATTCTTTCTCTCTCTATCTGCCTCTTTCTCTTTCTCTTTCTCAAGTAAATAAATAAAAAATAAATTTAAAAAAACATAATTAAGTCCTACCTAATAGAATCCATGACAACTGTTCTGTAAATTCCCTTAAGCACTACCCAACTGTGGATAGTGTGTAAGACTAATATCACATTGAGACATCATTTCCTTATTATGCTATGCTGTTAAGAGGGGGATTATAGGATTCCTAAGAGCTGTAGGAGTTTCTCTATCATATCTTAATGCAACCTAATCTCACACAGCAGCATGCTCAAATACCAGTGAGCTTACATTTTCTACTTACATCATTTCATGTTAAATATTGCCCAATTTCTGTTTAAGGTGCAGAAAGGTTTAACATAGGTGAGTTTAAAATTATAGTGAAAAAAAAAAAGTGTTCTACACACCTAGAAAAGAGATTTAAAATTTCATGAAGAATAGCTTCCAAAGTAACCAAGTCTCAAATAAGCTTCAAAACAAAAGACACCAGCCCAAATGTGAACTTAACTGAAGTGCCTCCTGTTTACTGAAGCCAGGACTCAGTAGAAAGAGGGCCAGTGGGAGTCCTTCAGTCCTTGCCCTCAGTTTACCTGTTTGTTCAGTGACTAATATGCTGGACTCATTTTCATTTTAAAGAGATTTAAAAATTATTTATTTGTGGGCTGGAGGGATGGCTTAGTGGTTAAGGTGCTTGCTTGAAAAGCCAAAAGACCAGGTTTGATTCCCCAGGACCCACGTAAGCCAGATGCACAAAGGGGTGCATGCATGTGGAGTTCGTTTGCAGTGGCTGGAGGCCCTGGCGTGCCCATTCTCTCTCTCTCTCTCTCTTTCTCTATCTCCCTGCCTATTTCTGTATCTCTCTCTCATATAAATAAATAAATAAATAAATAAATAAATAAATAAATAAATATTAAAATTATTTATTTGTGTGTGTTTTGCCACTACCAACCAATGTCAAACACTTGCGCCACATCCAGGTTATGTGGGCAACTTGTGAATTGAACCCCAGTTGGCTGTCCTTGCCTGCAGGTGCCTTTAACTGCAGAGGCATCTCTCCAGCCCCCTGGGATTCATTTTCTAAATGTCCTACTGGTCCTTCCTAAGGCTGACTTTTTCAATTTTCCTAAACACTTACTTTAGTGTACCATGAAGACAGGGGTGTGTCTTCAAATAGCCTTTTCATATCCAAAGGGAAGAAGAAAACGTTGTCTATGGCTGAGAGGAGGGAGAAGGCTGGATAGCTGGAGTTGGGAGCCAGCTGTGAGGCATTGCTGAGTCCTTTCATAAAGAAGGCAATGGGCTGGTTGGGGTAGATCTTGGCAGCAGACTCCACAGCACAGGAGACCAGTGGGGGCGGCTCCAGTCTCTCTGAGGTCTCTATGAACACAATGCTGTGCCCCTCACTCAGGAGATCTTCTGGCCCTCTTGGGGACTTGAAGGGAGGCAGGCAAGAGAAGAGACAGGGAGACCTCAGGGTGATGCGGTAGAGGAAGCCACAGGCAATGAGGAGGACCAGTGACAGGAACAGCTGGAGCTCCTTCAACATGTCCTTCCTCTCTCCTCTGAGCGACACAGTTCATCAAAGTTCACCCTCAGAAAGCCTGATGGAGACAGCATGCAAGGAGAAGGTATGAGAACATCCCATGACAGCTTCGACGAATAGGTTCTAAGGGAAATATGATCAAGTCAAAGAAAAGTTCATCATAACCCATTAGGTTTGTCTTGGATTTGTACAGGAAAGCAATCAATTAGTTAATAGAAAACTTAATGAGTGCATTGTCTTAACAGAATAAAGAAAAATGTTCTGATCACTTTCCTCAATAGGTGTCAAAAATGTGAGAAAATTCAATATCTATTTGTGATTTAAAAAAAAAATACAAGGGCTGGAGAAATGGCTTAGTGGTTAAGGTGCTTGCCTGAAAAGCCAAAGGACCCAGGTTCAATTCCCCAGGACCCACATAAGCCAGATGCCCAAGGGGGCTCACACATCTGGAGCTCGTTTGCAGCAGCTGGAGGCCTTGGTGCACCCATTCTCTCTTTCTATCTCTCCCTGCCTATTTCTCTCTCTCTCTCAAATAAATAAAGAAAAAAATAATTTAAAAAATACAAGAAGTCAGGATTGATGACACATGCTTTTAATCCCAGCCCTCAGGAGGCTGAGGCAAGAGGATTGCCATGAGTCTGAGACCAGCCTGGGGCTACAGAGTGAGTTCTAGGTCAGCCTGGGGTAGAGTAAGACCCTGCCTCAAAAACAAAAAAACAACCAGGCGTGGTAGTGCACCCCTTTAATCCCAGCACTTGGGAGGCAGAGGTAGGAGGATTGCCAAGAGTTCAAGGCTACCCTGAGACTATATAGTGAATTCCAGGTCAGCCTGGGTTAGAGCGAGACCCTACCTCAAAAAAACAAAACAACAACAACAAAAAAAAAAAAACCTTCTTAATCTTATAAGTGGTATCTACCAGAACAACATGTAGCATAATTATCACACGTAACATTAAAAATGTCAAACATCCCATTCAGATCAAGAATGTGAAACAGACGTCCATCATCACAATTGCTAATCAGTATCATTCTAACAATTGTAACCAACGCGATGAAGCCGAAGAATAAGAAATCAATCACTACTCTGAATCTTAGAAGAGGCAAAAGGTATCACCAGTCCCAGGAGACATGATTGCTGATAGAACTGAGGGAAAATTTACCAACGATCGAAACTGAAGCCTAGAGAGTCGAATAAATTTTCAAGAGCACACAGGTTGCAAGTAGTGGAGTTGTGACTCCGTCCCAGGCCTACTTAGTACCATAGTCCAGCTTCCACATACCACCGCAGTGCCTACCTCTCTGCAGGGTGGCTTGAACTCCTGGAGCTGACTCCAGGAGAACCTAGAGGCTTATTTTTCTTTTTCTTATATTTCTCTTTCTCTCTCTCTCTTTTGTTTGTTATGTTTTTCGAGGCCTACTTTTCACGCTCCATGTAGCTCTGTCAGAAAACACAAACCAACCCTATAAAGCAGAGCTCAGCTTCCAGCCAGAAACTTGGAGCTCACTGGTATTTAAGGTCTTAGGACAAGTTTTTCCTGTATAAATTCTGATAAATCCCCACCCAATCTTCCCATTCAGCGACACAGAGGAAAGTAAATCATTGGCAGAAGATTAAGCCTGAGCACAAGTACTCCCAGGAAGCTCCTCCCTTTTCTGAGCAACCCCCCAAAGCAGACATCTGGGACCATAGGAGGTCACAGGACTTTTTGGGTGACCCACACATTAGTCAGGCCTGTTTGGGGATCTATCATAGGGGTTCAAAGGGGTCATTCATTTCAACCCGGAGCACAGTCCAGAAGCCCAATAGATCCTGCAACTGATCAGTTTAGCTTGAATCAAACTCATGGACAGACTTGGGAAAATCTCTTCACCAGACAATCCTGTAAATTGATCCAGATCCCTCCCTTGCCAACATGAGGTTGGACTAAAAGAAAAGAAAATCCTTTGGGTACCATCAATGGGCAGTCCAAAGGACCAGTGCTGTAGACAAGAATGGAACCTCAGTGTTAGTTACAGTGGCTACTGGAGGGGGGCTTTTTGTCCTGTTGTCACCCTTGTGGGACAGGAGCCTCCTCCTCGTCTTACAAAGTCAAAGTTAATGTGACATCTTGTTAATGTGACATCTCCCAATGCCTTTCACTCTCCTACTCTCCTCCTCTATTGTCTCTGAAACGAAGACTTACCAGCCCTCTTTGGAGCTCTCCTCTGCTCAGAGAATCACTTGTCCTCAGTCCAGAGCTTTCACTAAGCCACAAACAGGTACCCATAGTTCTCCTGGGGGCTATGGTATGATCAGGGAGTGCCCTCCTGAGCCGAGGGTGGACTCAGACACAGCCGGCCCTATATTAAGGGAGTTGAAGCTGGCTCATTGGCCCATGGCATCGGTTTTCTTGGTGTCCAAGCTCTTGGATGTCCACATGCTCATTTTGGGGGAGCTGAATTTCTTCTCTGGATCCCATAAGTTCTGGGTTCTAGATGCCCTGGTAACTCTCCAAAGTCCTTTACACTGAGTTGGTGGGTTGCTCTTTATATCAAGTTGATGGGTTGTTCTTTCCCACAAAACAGAGGGAACACTAGTGTTCCTGTTCCCTGAGTGGGAGAAACCAGATAGCTCCATTGTTGAAATGACAAAGTCCTTGTATCTGAGTCTCAGGAGGACCTAGCTGCTTTCACAGTAGCCCGACCAGTGAGCTAGTGGTCAAGGCAGGAAGCAGGGTAGTGGTTGACAACCTTTGCCAGAGAAGGATGGATGCGATCACAATGAAATGCTATATGCATAGCAAACAGGTCCTGCTAACTAAAACCCAAGTAGAAGACATGATACAAACAGCACCCAGATTAAGGTGACACCTCCACCTGTCGGAGGCTGGGGGCTCTAGGAGATCTTGGTTCCCTTGAAAAGAGCAGAAAATAACTGACCTCAGGCTCACTGTAAAGATGAAAAGACTCTGCAAACCACCAAGGAAAAGAGAAAGGACAATATTAATGTAGATAGATGGATCCAGGCATGGTGGTGCACACCTGAAATCCCAGCACTTGGGACATGGAGTTCAAAGTTACCCTTGATTACATAGGGAGTTCAAAGCCAGCCTGGGCTACGTGAGACCCTGTCTAAAATCAATTCGTGTATATGATATTTGTACTTCATAATAAAAAAATCAAGCTGTTTTGTTTTTTGTTATTTTTTTCAGGTGGATGAAATTTATCTCCCAGTGAACCTTTAAGGAGGAAACTCTCACAGTTCTGTGTAAGTTGATGTGTCCAGGCAGATCACAGATACCTGGGGCCTCTTAAGGCTCCAGCTTGATGTCCTTCCCCAGTCCTCCTGATAAGGCCTCTCATCATCTGAGCCATCTTACCTGGAACTTCCAAGGTAGTGTGGGCACATTCTTAAGTCTTCCCTCTGGAGAGAAGAGCAAGATTTCCTTTCCTTCCTTCTGATCTCTTGTCCACCATACCCAGATTGTACATATACCTTTCTGTGTGTTCAGGCACTGGCCATGGAAGAGGCTCTTAACTCAGACTTCACAGATCCCTTAGAGGCAACAGGGATAGATTTCTATGAACCCTGAGGCCATACCTTGCATCAGTACCTTAAATCTGAATGCCACTTTTCATTTTACCATACACAACACTTTCCCTATGGAATGTTCTCTCTCTCTCTCTCTCTCTCTCTCTCTCTCTCTCTCCAAAATTCCTTCAGTTACTTCACTACAGAGCCTTAGGCTTTCTCTATCTAATCAAGCAACCCCTTGGAGCCCCAGTGTGGATATCTGAGTAGATACGTAAAAAGCTACCTACCCTTGGAGAGTGAAAAGGTCTGAAAGCATTTGTGAGAGTCACATAATGCATTTAGGTAGTATCTACTTTCCTGGGAATTTCTGATTTGTGTGAGTGTTCTCCCTCCATTATAACATAAACCACGCTTGATCACACTAATGGATTATGGGGCCTGGGTAATTGTCACTAACTCATGAGACCTTGGGAGATGTGGATTGGTGTAGTTCCAAAGAAATAAACACAATCTGGGCTGGAGAGATGGCTCAGTGATTAAGGGACTCATCTACAAAACCTAAGGACCTGCCGGGCGTGGTGGCGCACGCCTTTAATCCCAGCACTCGGGAAGCAGAGGTAGGAGGATCACCGTGAGTTCAAGGCCACCCTGAGACTACATAGTTAATTCCAGGTCAGCCTGGGCCAGAGTGAGACCCTACCTCGAAAAACCAAAAAAAAAAAAAAACCTAAGGACCTGAGTTTAATTTCCCAGTACCCATGTAAAGCAAAGATGCATAAGGTGACACATGTGTCTGGAGTTCATTCCTTGCAATGGCTAGAGGCCCTTGTGTACCCATTCTCTCTCTCTCTCTCTCTCTCTCTCTCTCTCTCTCTCTCTCTCTTTTCTCTCTCTCTCTCTCTTTTTCTCTCTCTCAAATAAATAAATATGAAGTATTTTGAAATAAATAAACACTATTTTTTTTTAAAAAAATCTCTGAATCCAAGTTATTTCTATTTTACAAGGCTGTTCCTTGGATGTTGGAACAAATGGAAAGAAAAGGCAGAGAAAGGAGAAAGTCAAAGAACTGGAAGAGAAACTTCTTGAACCCCTCAGCCCTTTGCATAGCCTCTGATAATCTCAATTGAAAAATAGTCCAGTGTTTGGAGCCTAGCTCTCTCTTCCATAAAGGACCCACTGTAATCAGGCAGGGAAAGTTGAAAGGATCTTTAACAAATGTTTATTGACTTGAATTGCACATGAAAAGTACACCTCATATTTCTGTAGCTTCTTTGAACTCAGGTTTATTGCAAGAAGGAAATGTTCAAGCCAGAAGTTCTTGTCCTATTTGCTTTGGCCTTTAGTGCCACAGTTCCGGTTTTTAACATATTTGTTAAGCAAGAAAGACTGATAAACTTGTTAAAACATCCAGCTACTAACAGGGCAAAACAAATACACAAGATGATAACTTATCTACATTGCCAATTCCTTTCTTCACTGTTCTGCAATGGAAACAAAGACTGGAGGGGTTGGCTCTATGTGAATGGATGGGGAGACAGCAAAACAGAGCCAGTGCACTACTGAGTGAGAATCATGCACTTGGGGACCCATGGAGGAATAATGAAATAATTGATGCACATGGAGGAGTGGCGTTATCAACATTAAACCCTGAAAAAAAAGGCAATTTTAAAATCAAAGCCAGTCATTTAAAATCTCCTTATTGAATATTTTAAGCTATCTGACACTTCCAATAAGACAGTCTTAACCTTGTGTTTCTAGCTTTTTCTTCTTCATTCCAACATACCAGTCAAACATGCCCCTGTGTACAAAACCTGACATAGCTATCAAAAATGTTCTGCAAGTGATCATAGTCACATGGGCAATTTTCCCCACCACCATTTTTAACATTTAACTTGCAGATAAAACAGTTAGTGAGGAATAAAGGCCAAGAGATAAGGTAAAATAGTTGTTCTCAATGAGCCAGTTGTGCCCCAGACACCACTTTCTATGGCTGTGAAAAATAGGGTCTGTAAAAATTCTACTGAAAATAGTGACAACTTTTTGAAAGTGGAGTATGAGGTTTTGTGGATAAGTTCCATGAGCCAAAATTTAATTCCTTCTTCTTGAAAAGAATTACAAACATCTTAGATCCCCAATGCTAACTGACCACATGGCACAAGACTTTTTTTTAGTTAGTTCTTTTTATTGACAACTTCCTTAATTGTAGACAATATCCCATGGCACTTCCCTCCCTCCCCCCACTTTCCTCTTTGAAACTCCACTCTCCATCATATCCCCTCCCCCTCTCAGTCAGTCTCTCTTTTCAGTTTGATGTCATGATCTTTTCCTCCTATTATGATGGTCTCGTGTTCATAGTTTCAGGCACTGTGAGGTCACGGATATCTAGGCCATTTTGTGTCTGGAGGAGCACATTGTAAGGAGTCCTACTCTTCCTTTGGCTCTTATATTCTTTCTGTCCCCTCTTCCGCAATGGACCCTGAGCCTTGGAAGGTGGGTTTGAGATGTTTCAGTGCTCAGCACTCCTCTGTTCCTTCTTCTCAGCACCATGGTACCTTCTGAGTCATCCCAAGGTCACCACCATCTGAAAAGAGAAGCTTCTCTAACCAAAAGTTGAGAGTAGCATTAATATATGGGTATGGACATTAAGAGAAGTGATTACTGGGTAGTTTGGTGAGCATAGTATATACATTTAGCCAGACACCAGCAGACATTACACCCCCTAGGGCTCATGACTACCCTTGTCGTACATTTTCAGTATCAGGGATGTATTCCCTCCCATGGAGCAGGCCTCTAGTCCAATTAGAGAGTGGTTGGTTTCCCCCATAACAGACATGCCACTATTGCACCTGTTGGCTCATTTGGTCTGGCTGGCCAAATTTAAAGCTTGCAGTGTTCACTGTTGAGTATCTTCACTGGTGTTTTCTCTCTCCCATTGAACTACATGCAGCATAGTTTTTTCCAGCTTTCTGTCAGGTACACATGGAGGAGGCTTTCAGCTCAGCTCCAGCAGGATTTTTCAGTGGAAAACCAAGGGGTATAGGACATTTTTAAAGTCTGTCTGTGGGACCGAGTGCATCTTAGTGTAGCTGACAGAAACTATTAAAAACTAAATGTTTGTCCCTACCCCTTACTCCAAATTTACATGTTGAAGCCCTGATCTCCCCACTCCCCATCTCTCTATCTCTCCATCCATTTGTACCAAAGAAAGGCCAAAAGAGCATACAGTGAGAAAGTGAATGTCTGCAAGCCAGGAAGGAAGCATTTGCCAGAAACTGACTCTGACCATACCTTGGCCTCAAACTTCCAGCATCCAAAACTGTAAGAAATAAATGTTTTGTGTTTAAGCCACTGGGGAAGACTCAAAACTCATCAAAACGCTGAGAATAAGTGACCATTGAATGCTCAGCACTACATGGGACATCAAAATCACTCCCTCCGAGACTCAGGGAACACTAAGGAAGAGTGGTGCTAGAAAAAAATGTAAGAGCCAGAGGATGGGGAGGAGTGCTGTGGAGCACGGTCTTTTAAACTTGGCTCAGCAACTGTATTCAGCAACTAACATTACCCGCACAAGACCTGTACAGTCTGGGCCCATCAACATTCAATCAGGGATGATGGAGGAGAACAAGAGGTTCCCATCCCTCTCTGAGTTATTGGCAGTTGATGGTTTCTGAGGAAGGAGGAAACATTTTCTTCAGTGGTATAGACACTACTGAGCTGCCCTTGTTCCAGTAAATAATCCTTTAGCTCTGGTCATTCAGGCAAACCTAATTAGACTCTGCGGATCACAACAAGAAGACATCAGTAGAAGTGGGACAAGTTGGGAAAAAGAAAAGATTCAGTGGGAGGGGTGGGGGACAAGACAAAGTAATGGCAGATAAATGTGACCAAAATACATTATAAACATCTGTAAAAACTGTCAATAATGGTGGCGCACGCCTTTAATCCCAGCACTCGGGAGGCAGAGGTAGGAGGATCGCCGTGAGTTCAAGGCCACCCTGAGATGACATAGTTAATTCCAGGTCAGCCTGGGCCAGAGTGAGACCCTACCTCAAAAAACCAAAAAAAAAAAAAAAACTGTCAATAAATATTTTTTTAAAAAAAGAATAAGAACCAGACCTCCATGGAGACGGGGTCAACTTTATCTGCAACAGAACCTCCCAATAGGCAGAACCATTTTTGCCTTTTCTCCTTTTTGTCCTTCATCATGCACCATACCTATCCACCCACATGGACTATCCTGCTATTATATTGTTTTTCTTCAAATGGAGATCCCTGGTCTCCCAGTTCTCAGTATCACCACTCATACACAGATACCCAAATAGGAAACGGAGCCATCCTTTACGGTCCTTTCTCCTTATCCCTTGTGTATAGTCTCTGTTTTTAAGTTCAGGCTCTCTGGGAAGCAGATACAAAGATGCATGGTGCAAAATGTGTGTGGACTATATTGGGAGAATACCTGTGCAATTACCAAAAAAAAAAAAAAAAAAACTAGACAAAGAGCTTTGTTTCACATTTTATTTATTTATTTATTTATTTATTTATTTATTTATTTAAGAGAAAGGAAAAGAGAGAGAGAGAGAGAATGGGTACACCAGGGTCTCTAGCCATTGCAAACAAACTCCAAACACATGCACTACCTTGTACAACTGGCTTACATGGGTCTTAGGGAATCAAACCTGAATCCTTAGGCTTTACAGGAAAGCACCTTAACTGCTAAGCCATCTCTTTATATTTTTGTTTCACATTTTATTTATTTACTTAGAGATAAAGAGGCAGAGAGAGAGAGAGAGAGAGAGAGAGTAGGCAAAGAGCTTTGTAACGCTGGAACAGTTGTCAGATCACAATGTCAGCTTGGGAGAATCTCAGTGGGAAGCATGCTAGACTATCTGATGTAAGGCTGTCCTTGGATAAGGCAGGTTCAGTCAAGTCATCAGTGAGTCCATCAAGCAACACTGGTATGAAGGGAATCCGATGTCTTCCAGGAATTGGAAGCCCTCAGCATTCTTGCTACACACAGTCATTGGCTGGAAGAAGCCTTGAGGAAGAATGTCCTTGGGAATAACTTCGATCTGTATTTCCTAAGCTGCAGCTGGAGCCCTGCGTCATTTATACTTCACTTGGACGACTGTGGGACATATTCTCATGGCTCCACATGATACCTCTGGAGCTACACAGGTCTGCTTCCTCTGTCCCCATATCGTCAAGGAACCGTGCTTCTACGGTTCCATTGGCATTGCGTTCTTAAGGGGGGAAAAAAGGAATTTCGGGAGGGGAACTGTAGCCCTTATCACTGCAACTGATGGCATCCTCTCCCCCCCACTTTTTTTTTAATGGAGGAAAGGATATTTATTGAAGATAGAAGGGAAGTTCCATAATGGCACAAGAAGCTGGGCCTCCTTTCACAGGTTCAAGCACAGAAAGAAAAGCCACAAGCCTCTCTCCTTCTATCTGTGTTAAATTCCCTTTATCCTCAGAGCTTATCTCACCAGATATTAGTAGCTTAGCTGATGTACAACTCAGTGCTCTGAAGTGCCTGAAGGTTTGACAGCAATACCTTTCTTGGCTCAGGTTTGGCACATGCTGGCTCATACCAGGAAGCACAAAAGTGAATCTCCTGGGTGCCATCCAGGTTACTTGCTGCTGGTATTGTATAACACAGCCTCACCTCCTCCTGCCGATGGAGGTTGATAACTGACACCCATGTAACTTCTCTTTTGACTCGCTGTTCCCTAAGCACAAGAAGTCTATGGGACTGTTGTAGCATCCATGACAAGATTCTTCTTTGTTTGGGACTAGAATCTCCAACACTGACAAGTTCTAAATTTCAAGAACAAGGAACAGAGTCCCTTAGCAGATCATTAGGAGTGACAGTGAGTGGGGCAGCTTATTGACAACCCTCTCTTAATGAATACTTCCCACTAGGAACATAGCATCCTATATAGATGTCTGCATTTGCATTAACATACTATCTTGAGTGACGGCATCAACTCTCAGTGTTTCCTCCAAGCTAGCACTTTAGCTATAAAGACCTTTCCTGACAGTTGCCTTGGTGCAATGTGATTTGTGATACAATCACTAGATCCCATGGTCACAGGTTCTTCCCATACCTCCATCACTATAAGGTGATGGTCAAATGTGTATGGATCAGGCATTTGACAAGCCCAGGTAATTTTGTGTTAGAGGTTTTGCAGGCAGGAAAAAAAAAACATACCACATGCTTATGTTAGTAGTTACCATCCCATTATCGGGATAAAACACCTGAGATAGATTGTGGAAAGAATGGGGTTATTTCTGTTTACAGCTTTACAGGGAAGTCCATCATGGCAGGGAATACAGGGTAGAGGAGAAAACTGGTGTATTAGTCAGGGTTCTCTAGAGAAACAGAACGGATAGAATGAATTGTATTAAAAGGGAATTTATTGGATTAGCTTACACAGTCCAGCAATAGCAGGTTGTAGGTCCGAGAGTCAAGCAACCCGGTAGCTGCTCAGGCCACGAGGCTGGAGGCCTCGGCAGTCCCAGTCCAGCACTGAAGACCTGGAGGCTTCCTGGAGAGACACTGTTCTTCAGTCCACCTTGGTCTTCAGTCCACACTGGAAAGCAGCAACACCAAGCAGAAAGTACCAAGCGGAAAACACCAAGCACCCAGTGGCAAGGAGCGAGCAGCACCGGCAGCCAGGTTGGAGAGAGAGAGCCTTTCTTCCAAGAGCTTCTTTTTATCAACCAGCCCCCTCCTCCAAGAGGGGCCGCCCACTCTGGGCCGCCCACTCTGGGGGAAGGGCTACACCTGGGGGAAGGATTATTCCTTTTGTTAATCCTTCCTAGAGGCAACCTCAGAGACACACTTATGAGGAATGTCTGTGGATTCCTAAACAAGTCAAGTTGACACAAACTTAACCATCACAACTGGGCATCTCGTCTTGTCGCATCAGCTGAGAGGAAGCAGCAAGAATGAGCTAGCACTGGCAAGCGGGAGCTGGCTTATAATCTCCCAAGGCCCTCATCCACTGAGACACCTCCTCCAGCAAGGCTCCACAAACACTTTACACTCAAACTATCATAGAGATGAATGATTCACTCTTCCAATGTGTAATGGTCTATTTTATGCCAACTTAACTAGACTAAGAGATGCTCAGATAACTGGCAAAGCATTGTTTCTGTGTGTTCATAAGAGTGTTTCTAAAAGACACTGGGGTTTGGATAGCAGGCTGAGTAAAGATCTGCCCTTACTAATGGGGCAGACATCATCCAATCTGTTGAAGACCTAAATAGGACAAAAAACTGCCAGGTGTGTTGGTGTACACCTTTAATCCCACCACTCAGGAGGCAGAGGAGGAGTGCTGCCATGAGTTCAAGGCCACCCTGAGACTACCTAGTGAATTCCAGGTCAGCCTGAACTAGAGTGAGACCCTACCTCAAGAAACAAACAAACAAACAAATAAGAAATAGTGCCATTTTGAGCTCTGTTACTGGTAATTTGGACAAACAGGGGAAGCAGTGGTTAAATCGGACTTGGTAAGTGGGAGTTACCTTCCTGAGCTGCTGAGATAACTCTGCCATCAGTCTTCCTCATGACAGCCATCCCATTCATTCCATGCATCACACAAGCCCTGTGTGGTGACCAGTGGCTACCCTGTTAGCAGTACACCAGTGATTCTGTGAGCTATCTTGCTGTTGTTTCAATTGAATTTCTCTGGTGGCAGGGCACTGGGGAGGAGAGAGCTTCACACAGTGAAAACTCAAAGGATCTATAGTTTCTTTTAGAGAATTCATGGAGTAAGGACTGGAGAGATGGCTCAGCAATTAAAGGCACTTGCTTTCAAAGACTGATGGTCTGGGTTCAATTCCCCAGTACCCAAATAAAAACAAATGCACAAAGTGGTGTATGCATCTGGAGTATGTAGTGTGGTAAGATGTCTGGCATACTCATGCATATCCCCCCCCCTTTCTCAATCTCACCTTGCAAATAAATAAGTAAATAAATAAATAAACAAAATTTTAAAAGAATTCATAAGAGTAGGGCTGGAGAGATGGCTTAGTGGTTAAGGCACCTGCCTGTGAAGCCTAAGGACCCAGGTTCAATTTCCCAGGACCCACATAAGCCATATGCACAAGGGGCACATGTGTCTGGAGTTCATTTACAGTGGCTAGAGGCCCTGGCATGCCCATTCTCTCTCTGTCTCTCTCTCTCTCTCTCTCTCTCTCTCTCTCTCTCTGCTTGCAAATAAATAAAATTTTATTTAGAAAGACAGAAAGAAAGACAGAAAGAAAGAAAGAAAGAAAGAAAGAAAGAAAGAAAGGAAGAAAGAAAGAAAGAAAGAAAGAAAGAAAGAAAGAGAAAGGAAGGAAGGAAGAAGGAAATACAGAAAAGACCATGCCAGGGACTCTAGCCACTGCAAACGAACTCCAGACATATGTTCCACCATGTGCATCTGGCTTACATGGGATCTGGAGAACCAAACCATGGCCTCACTTAGGCCATTCCCCTCCCTGTAATCTGTTCTTCTACTTACATATGTGCAATACCATACACTTAAGTCCTTCCCTCCCCTTCCTCCCTGAGGCCATGGGAAGAGAATGCATAGAAAAAGGGCAGGGGGAGGGTCAATCAAAATTCAAGATAGTGTGAATAAGACTTATGTAAACCTACTTTTTTGAATAATGGCACATCTAGAAGCTGTAGACTGTTACTAGAAAATTTTCAGTGCCTGGGATGGGATACCTTCCAGTGAGTTGTTGGCCAAGGAGGTCCCGGTAACCTCCAAAACATTAAAGGCTATTGCCAAAGCCCTTGGTTGCCCTTGAGAAACAGATAGTAAGACCCTATTGCTGAAGACATCTCTTGCCTGAGAGGCAAGGTCACTGAGAAAGCAAGCTGGTGCTGAGCAGAAAACCTTTTCCCTGTAGACCAGCCAACTGAAAGCTGGAAAAAAAGCTGCACTGCATGCAGCCCTATGGGACACAGAAGTCATCAGCAGTGAAAACAATGGACACTGAAAATTCAACCTTGGCCATACAGGCCCAATGACTGCATGGGTGCAATAGTGGCATGCCTGCTCTTGGGGTAACCAACTGTTCCAAAATTGGACTGAAGTCCCTCTCCATGGGAGGGAATACATACCTGGTACTGAAAATCCTAAGCAAAAGTCTATGGCAGGGGAGGTCATGAGCCTTAGGGGTATAAAGCCTGTGCTTGTCTGGTTAAATGTATATATTATTCCCACCAAGCTGCCCTGAAAGCACTACACTTAATGTTCATATTCACATATTAATGCTACTCTCACTTCTGGTTAGAGAAGCTTTTCTTTTCAGATGGCGATGACCACTGGGATGACCCAAAAGGCAACATAGTGCTGAGAAGAAGGGATGGAGGAGTGCCCAGCACTGAAACACCTCTGTCACACCCTCCAAGGCTCAGGGACCATTGCGGAAGAGGGGGCGGATAGAATGGAAGAGCCAAATGAAGGGTATGACTCCTTACAATGCAACTGCCCAGACAGAAATTGGCCTCGATATCCATGACCTTGCAGTGCCTAGCAATACCTTTGTAAGACCCTCATAATAGAAGAAAAAGATGATGACATCAAATTAAAAGAGAGACTAATGGAGAGAGGGAGGGGATATGATGGAGATTGGAGTTCTAAAGGGGAATGGGGGAGGGGAGGGAAATATCATGCATTTTGTATGTAAGTATAGAAGCTGCCAGTAAAAAAAAAAAAAAAAAGAAAAAGAAAGAAAATAAATAAAAATTAAAAGAGAGAGACTAATGGAGAGAGGGAGGGGATATGATGGAGATTGGAGTTCTAAAGGGGAATGGGGGGTGGGGAGGGAAATATCATGCATTTTTGTATGTAAATATAGAAGTTGTCAATAAAAAAATTTTAAAAAAGAATCAGTTCCATGGAAACCTTCATTTTGACCAGCATTCTACAAGATATGACCACTAATAAAGGGAATGGGGGGTGGGGAGGGAAATATCATGCATTTTTGTATGTAAATATAGAAGTTGTCAATAAAAAAATTTTTAAAAAGAATCAGTTCCATGGAAACCTTCATTTTGACCAGCATTCTACAAGATATGACCACTAATAAAGGGGGAGGGGTGACGGTCTGGACAGAAGGTGGCAAAAGCTAACCCTTAAAACCACAGACTCTGGCTTGTATATCCCAGGCCCCAAATTGGGTTATCCCCATAGTGAGCTGTTGGCCAGGAAGACCCATGAGGTTCCCAAAACAATGTAGGCATTGCAAAAGCACTTGATTACCTGCCAGAGCTAAAAAGTGAGACCCTACTGCTGAAGACACCACAGGCTGAGGTCACAGGACATCAGAATACCATGCTGGAACTAAAAGGGAAACTAGCTACCTCCTGGCTAGCCCTCATTGTGCTGGAGAGCCCTATTGGAACTGCAAGAGGACAATGGTCACCAACAGCATGAATAAGCAGGGAACCCTGCAAACTGCAAAATCAACCAGCCAGACAAAAGTACACGCTTACACAATAGCAGCGTGCAGACTCTGTAGGTAACTGTTCTCTGATTGGAC
Organism: Orientallactaga sibirica; assembly: GCA_036365145.1. Lineage (NCBI taxonomy): Eukaryota > Metazoa > Chordata > Mammalia > Rodentia > Dipodidae > Orientallactaga > Orientallactaga sibirica. Next base: position 30,319,230 of record JAEOAD010000009.1, read on the forward strand.
ACAAGGCCCACTCAGTGGGAGAGAACTCATAACTGGTACTTGAAGCCAAGTCAAAATCCCAGGGTCAGGAAACCCAGACTTCAGAGAGAAACCTCCACTGCTTTCCGGAGAAGAGCGCGCTTCCACATTAAAAAATCTCTCAAACAACATAGCATATCCCGTTTAACCCAAACTGCTTTCATGCTTGGTTTGAGAATCTGCTTTATTTTCCAGATGGTAGAGAAAATGCAGAAGAGCTGACATCCATCTATCAGACAAGAAGATATCCAACTTTTCACCATGAGACTTGCCACCTCCACCACGTCTGCCAGGGCCCAGGAGAAATTGCAGAGGAAGTGATGTCATGAATACTGCTCTACTGCTAGCTGACAACCAGCCCCAGGGTGAGGTGACAGATAAGATAATTAATCAGAATCTATCAAAGCAGAAATCCGGAGGCTACAAAGAACTTAACACTATATTAGACTGCCAACAGGCCTACCATGGCTCAGGCAACATTGCGGAAGAGGGGTAGAAAGACTGCAAAAGCCATTGAGTGGTAGGAACACCCCAAGGCATAGTCCCCTTCCTATTCCATAGGGACTGACTGAGGCCTTGATGACCCCTCGGTGAATACCATAAATCTAACGAGGAGGGCCCCCAGGGTAACGGCAGTCAGGGCAATGAGAAAAAAGAGTATAACCTGTTATAATATATATATTACAAAATAAAAAAATTTTAAGGATAATGCAGCAATATTTTTAGGAACCAAACACAAACAGAAGCTGGCATAGAATTTCATCCCCTATGAAAATATCTTTCATAAGACCACATTGCTGAAGACTCCGCATGCTTGGGCTGTAGGACACTGAGAAATCAAGCTGGAGCTGAGCAAGAAGCCTCTTCCCTGTTGACTACCTGTCATGATGCTGGAACAAACCATGCAGCCTTTTGGAGGAGAAAAATCATCAATGGTCTTAACCAGCAATGAACCCTGCAAACTCTATGGCTGGCTAGCTAGGCCCAATATACCAACTGGTACAATGGTAGCATGTCTGTTATGGGGAAACCAAATGCTCTCTGATTGGATTTGAAGCCCACTCCACAGAAGGGAATACATGCCTGGTACTGAAAACCTAATCAAAACAACAGCTGAAGAGATGGCTTAGTGGTTAAGGCGTTTGTCTGTGAAGCCTAAGGACCCCATTTCAATTCCCCAGAACCCATGGAAGCCAGATGCACATTGTGGTTCATGCATCTGGAGCTCATTTTCAGTGGCTAGAGACCCTGGGGCACCCATATTTTCTCTCTCTCTTTCTCTCTCTCTCATAAATAAAAGACATATTTTTATTTAAAAAATAACAGGAGCTGGAGAAATTGCTCAGCAGTTAGGGTACTTGCATGCAAAGCCTAATGACCCATGTTTGATTCCCCTGTACACATGTAAAGCCAGATGCACAAAGTGGCGTATTCATCTGGAGTTCGTCTGCAGCATCTGGAGGGGTCCTGACATGCCCATTCTCCCTCTTTCTCTCTCTCTCTTTCTCTTTCTCTCTCTCTTTCTCTATGTCCATCTCTCTCTGCTTGAAATTAAATAAATGATTATTTTTTTTAATTACAATGAAGAAGGAAGTAGCAGTATGAATCTGAGATATTTGTTCATCTCTTTGCTTTTGAAAGCCTGGAAACAGTATTAACTCAGTAGCAATGAGCCATGCTTGTGCCAAATAGTCTATGGTCTTGAACCACCATGTCTGAGAGAAACAAAGGCTTTTTGAAGGAAAGAGTTTGCTCCAGGTCTGCTATAAGAAAAGTATGAGAGCGATCTGGAAAATAATTTCATACCTAGTAGCTAGAAAGTGAGTTGAGCCATGCCTAATGACTTGGAACTAATTTAAGAGGCTTCCACTAAACAAAAATAAGATACTCAGGGCTGGAAAGATGGCTTAGCAGTTAAGGTGCTTGCCTGCAAAGCCAAAGACCCCAGGTTCAATTCCCCAGGACTCACATAAGCCAGATGCACAAGGGGATGCATGTGTCTGGAGCCCGTTTGCAGTGGCTGAAGGCCCTGGTATGCCCATTCTCTGTCTCTCTCTCCCACCCTCCCTCAAATAAATAAAGTAAAATATTTTTTAAAAATAAGATACTCAGCTTTAAAAGGCATAATAACCACCTCATCCTTCAAGCGCTGGGATTAAAGGTGTGTGCCACCACACCAGGCTTTGAACTACTCTTGATAGACTAAGAGGACTGGCTACTTATTTCACGTCAGTTCCCACATCTGGGCACATAATTCATGGGCCTCATGTTGGAGGGAAGGAGTAAGTGAACAAAATAATAGGGAGGAAGAAAAAGACTTCATGTTTGGTTCTTCTCTTCAGAAGAATGGTTTTTGGCATAAGCCAGATGCACATGGTGGTGCATGCATCTGGAGTTCGTTCATAGAGGCCCCGATATGCCCATTCTCTTTTCTAATAATAAATGAATATATATAAGTAAAATGTAAAAAAACATAAATCAAAAATTAAGAAGCTTTATTAAGAGCAAAGCAGGGCTTAGAAAGATGGCTTAGCAGTTAAGGTGCTTACCTGCAAGTCCAAAGGATCCAGGTTTGATTCGCCAGTACCCATGTAAGCCAGATGCACAAGGTGGCGTGTGAGTCTGGAGTTCATTTGCAGTGACTAGATGCCCTGGCATGCCCAGTCTCCTACTCCTTCTCTCAAATACATACATACATACATACATACATACATACATACATACATACATACAAAACAGGGGCTGGAGAGATGGTTTAATGGTTAAGGCACTTGCCTGCGAAGCCTAAGGACTCAGGTTCGATTCCCCAGAACCCACATAAGCCAGATGCACAGGGTGGCACATGTGTCGAGTTCATTTTCAGTGGCTGGAGGCCCTGATGCACCCATTCCCTCTCTGTGTTTGCCTCTTTCTCTCTCTCTTTTTCTCTCTGTCTGTCAAATAAATAAATACAATATTTAAATAAATAAATATAAAACATGTTTAAGGAAAGAGCAAAGCAATAGAACACACCTGAGGGGAGCGTACTCCAGGAGGTGGTCTGGGCTTCTTTCTAGGAAGTTCACAAGAAGAAAGTAAGGGCATAGCTTGGGTGGTGTTCTAGTTCAATTAACAGATTTGGGTTATATACTCTTGTCTCTACCGTACATAGTCCTTCTCATGATGCATATTACTTTAATCATATAGTATGCCCAGTTATGCAGAGACATACAATGGTAAATAGTGAATTCTCCCTAAATATTCACTTAAAGGACACATCTGGCTTTATTGTGCATGCACCCAAAACAAGTCCAGGCTGGATGACCTACTTTTCCAAAGCCAGATATATCTAAGAACATATCTGAATAGAAACTGACCACAAAAAGGGAGTAGCTAATCGTTACTAAGGGAGGAGAAACTTATTCTATTATTAAGGGGTGGGGTGTATGTTCAGCTTGATGTAGGTGGGGTCCCACGTTGCCAACAGGTTGCTAAGTGCGTTGTGGGGAAAAGGTATGCTTACTGCCTAAGCCAAACAATGTTCCAGGTTGCCAAACTATTCCATATGCTTTCCTGCCTCAAGTCCACAGTGGAAAAAAAATACAAATGGAGGTTGAGGAGACAGCCCAGTAGGTAAAGTGCTTGCCGTGCAAGTATTAACATCCGAGTTTGATCCCTAGAACTCACGTAGAAAGAAGCTGGGGGCTGGGGAGATGGCTTAGCGGTTAAGGCACCTGCCTGTGAAGCCTAAGAATGCTTGTTCAAATCTCCAGGTCCCACGTTTAGCCAGACACAAAAGTGATGCATGTGTGCAATGTCACACATTCACACAAGGGGGTGCATGTATCTGGAATTTGTTCACAGTGCCTGAAAAGGCCCTGGTGTGCCCATACTCTCTCTGCCTCTTCCTTGCTCTCTCTCTCTCTCTCTCTCTCTCTGTCTGTCTCTCTCAAATAAAAAACAAATTAAAAAAATAAAAAGAAACTGGGTGTGGTGGTGCATGTTTGTAATCCCAGTGCTGGGGAATGGCCATAGGCAGATCCCTGGGGCTCATTGGCCAGCCAGTCTACCCTACTTGGCAAGCTCCAAGGCCAGTGAATAATCCTGTCTCAAAAACAAAAAAGGGGCTGTAGAGATGGCTTAGTGGTTAAGGTGCTTGCCTGAAAAGCCAAAGAACCCAGGTTCCATTTCCCAGGACCCACGTAAGCTAGCTGCACAAGGGGCCACATGCATCTGGAGTTCATTTACAGCAGCTGAAGGCCCCTGTCATACCCATCAACTCCTCTCAAATAAATAAATATAAATTTAAAATAAAATAAATTATTAATTTAGGGCTGGAGAGATGGCTTAGCGATTAAGGCATTTGTCTGCAAAGCCAAAGGATCCTGGTTCGATTCTCCAGGACCCACATAAGCCAGATGCACAAGAGGGCGCATGTGTCTGGAGTTCATTTGCAGTGACTGGAGGCACTGGTGTTCCCATTCTCTCTCTCTCTCTCTCTCTCTCTCTCTCTCAAATAAATAAATAAATATTTTTAAATAAAAATTAAAAATTATTTTTTAAAAAAGGGTAGATGGCACCTGAAGATGACACCCAAAGATATCCTCTGACTTCCAGATGCATGTACACATATATGCATGAGCATCCTCACACATGTTCACCTGTGCGCGCACACACATACAATAAAAGGAATACCTTTAAAACATAGAAACATTCAACCTGTCACAAGAGAGATCAGAAAAACTTCCCTGAGGGAAACATCAAGGAAGATGGGAGAGAAAGAATGCTAAGAGCTGACAGGTGAGGAGGAGCACTGTGGAACTCTGTCATCTGGTCATGGCAAAGCCATTGCACTCATGAACTCCCAACAGCCGTGGTCACCTGCACAAGACCTGTACAAGATAGAACCAGTCACCATCCTGCTATGGGCAGGGAAGGGGCTGGAGAGGCCTCTCCCCTCCCCGATGAGCTAATGTCAGAGATGAGAGGTACAAGTACAGTGTGACTGAGAAGGATGAAAGAAGGCAATGCGGGGTACATATGATCAAAATTCAATAGATAGGTATGAAAAATAAATTTAAAATAATAACAATTACTTCCAATTAATCTATTTTGTCATTTATAATAAGCTATTGTGGAATGCTGCCCTCTGGGCATGGCATAGCTATTGCCCTCTTGAAGTTTCAACATCTGTGACACCCTCACAACACTGAGCACATTAATGTTCTGTCATGGAGGGGAGGAAGGGGCTCATGAGGCCCAACGCCTTCCTGAGAATGCATGGTTGCTAGAAGAGAGACATTTTCTTGAATGGTATAGCCACCTCTAAGTTCCCTGCATTCTTATAAGTAACTACCCCTATTCACGATCCTGCCAGTAACCCCAATTAAACCCATTGGTTCACCATGCTAGACTTGGGTGAAATTGTTTTGTTGGTCTGTCTATGCAACATCGAACAGATGTTTGTTGATGTCTCCCCCAGGTCAAGTTCATGCAACACTTGGCAGCTGAACAGGGACATGGCAGAATGAATGATGAGTTTGGGAGAAGCACTTACACGGTCTCTGCTGTGGGTGATGAGACATGTAACTGAAGCGTAGCTGTCTGAGGGTGGAGCATCCACAGGGACCATCTCAGTATGACCATCCTTCCTCATGTGGTATGAAATAGCATGCCTTCTTTGCCATAGTAGCAATTGCATTGTCCCTACAATGGAGTGAAAGGACAGGCGACCAAGTCTATGCCATCTGGAAGTGTCCAGGATGGCTGTCTTCCTCTGTACCATATAGAGTGCCATGCTTCCTGGATGAAAGGGGTCTGCTGTGGGAGTATGGTACACTCCCAAGATGCCCAAGAAACTTGAATATGTTATAATCTCTGAAAGGAGCGCATCTGGGACAGGACTGTAGGATCATAAGCAAGTTACAGTATCAGTCGTATGGCCTTTGCTCTGGGATAGAAGACGTGCAATTGAGGCTGAACTGTTGGTCCAGAAAAACCTTGCATGAGTAGGGAAGGAATTACAACAAAGAAAACATTCTGTTCAGTGCTCACTTTGACAGCACATGTACTAAAGTTAGAACGATACAGAAAAGGTTAGCATGGCACCTGCACAAGGATGAAGGACGACATGCAAATCTGTGAAGGGTCTCGTATTTCTAAAGGTTTAAGTGGAGAAGGGAGGTAGAGATGAAGAAAACAAAGTGGAGGGGAGGCTCCAACAAAACCCAACGAAAGGCCTGGAGAGATGGCTTAGTGGTTAAGGCGCCTGCCTCCTAAGCCTAAGAACGCTGGTTCCAATCTCCAGCAGTTCCAATCTCCAGGTCCCACATTTAGCCAGATGCAGTGACGCAAGGACACAATGCTGCACTTGACCACAAGGGGGCGCATGCATCTCGATTTTGTTCGCAGCAGCTGAGAGGCTGCTGGCGCACCCATCTCTGTCTTCCTCTCCCTCTCTCTCTGTCTCTCTCCAAAAAAAAAAAAAAAAAAACAAGGAAAAAGAAATAAGGAAATCTGGGCTGGAGGGTTGGCTTAGTGGTTAAGGTGTTTGTCTGAAAAGCTAAAGGACCAAGGTTTAATTCCCCAGGACCCACATTAGCCAGATGCACAAGGGGACTCACGCATCTGGAGTTCATTTGTAGTGGCTGGAGGCCCTGGCATGCCCATTCTCTCTCTCTCTCTCTCACACACACACACACACACACACACTCTCTCTCTCTCTCTCTCTCTCTCTCTCTCTCTCACTGTCTCTCCCTCTTTCTCTGTCAAATAAATACATAATTTTTTTAAAAAGAAATAAGGAAATCTGATACTTAGCTAATCAAAAATAAAAATTTTGCTGGGTGTGGTGGCAACACACCTTTAATCCCAGCATTTGGGAGACAAAGGGAGGAGGATTACTGAGTTCCAGATCAACCTGGGTTAGAGTGAGAACCTACCTCAAAAAAGGGGAAAGTATTTTGTATGTATAGTTAAAGCTTCTCCTAGAAGCCATTGTTTGTTAAATAACAATACAAGGATCAGGGGTGGGCTACCTCCCTAGGGAGTCATTGGTCAGAGAGGCTCCCAAAACAATACAGGCTATTGCCACTGCTCTTAGTTCACTACCAGAACTTTATTGCTGAAGACGTAACATGTTCTGGTTGTAGAACATAGAGAAATCAAACTGGAAGTGGGCTAGAAGCTTCCTTCCTCCTGGCTGGCTTTCATACTGCCAGAAGGTGCTAAGCAGGCTATTGGGAGAGAATTATCACCAACAATCTTACTCAGTTGTGAACCCTGCATGCACCACTATTGACTGGTCAAGCAAGAAGTGTCCACTGGTGCAATAGTGGTAAGTATGTTACAAAGTTAACCAACCACTTTCTGATTAGATTTGAGGGAATTTATGCCTAGTACTATAAACATAGTCAAAAGCCCATGGCTGGAAAGGTCATATAAGGCCTAGTAGGGAAGATCCTGCAGTTGTTTTACTAAATAGACAAAATCTACCTATCAAAGTGAATTCTAAATGAATATGTTTATGCCCATAAATGAGTGCTGTGATCAGCTTTGATCAAAGAAGTTTCTTTTTGTAGTTATCAGTTGCATCTGCAGATAGCTGCTCAAAGTACTGAGAATAAGTCACTGCTGAGTAAGTAGCCATAAATGGGACATCTATATCAACCCCCTCAAGGCTCGGAGAATATTACAAAATAAGGGGTAGAAAGATGATAAAAGCCAGATGAAGGAGGGAGTGGTATGGAACACTGAGTCCCAGGCATGACATGGCTACTCCATTCAATCTCCCAGCAGCTGTGACAATCTGCACAAGATATGCACATGACTGGGCTCATCAACATCCTGTCACAGAGGAGGGAGAGGATCCTGCAGATCTAAGCCTTCTTGAGTATTTATAAGCAGTTATGATTGATAAGGAAGGGAGAGACATTTTCTCTCATAGTGTAGACGCTGGTAAAGTGCACCTACTTCTGTAAACAGGTCCTCACCTAAGCTCATGTAAGCAACCTGAATGAAACTCATTGGGTTAAAAAGAAAGCCAAGAATGGTAGTGCACATCTTTAGTCTTAGCGTTGGGAGGCTGAGGTAGGATGATCGTCATGAGTCCAAGGCCAGCCTGGGCTACAGTGAGACTATGCCTTGAAAACAAAACAAAACAAAAAGACATAAAAATAAATGGAGAGTGTCTTCCCTTTTGGACCTTGGTCTGGCCAGAGACCCTGCATATCCCACTGTCAGGGGTATCCAGGACTGTTCCCATCCTCTTGAATTAGAAGAAACTTCCTTACCTCCTGCCCACATCTCCTTTCCAATAAAGTGACTGTTGTCCTCACCCTCAGCAACAGCAAAGGATATACTGCTGCTGGGATGTTTTACTAAAATAAAAAAAAAAATAGATGGAGGGAGGCTGGAGAGATCCCTTGGTTAAGGTACTTGCCTGCAAAGCCTAAGGACTTATGTCTGAGTCCCCAGTACCCACATAAACCAGATGCACAAGGTGGCACATGCATCTGGAGTTCATTTGCATTGGCTAGAAACCCTGGCATGCTCATTTCTCTCTCTCTCTCTCTCTCTCTCTCTCTCTCTTTCTCTCAAATAAATAATAAACAAATATTGGAGAGATGACTCAGTGATTAAGGCGCTTGCCAGCAAAGCCAAAAGACCCATGTTTGATTCCCCAGTACCCATGTAAACCAGACACACAACTTGGCATATGCATCTGGAGTTCCTTTGCAGTGGCTGGAGGCCCTGGTGCACCCATTCTCTCCCTATCTGACTCTCCCTTTCTTTAATAAATAAATAAAAATTAAAAAATTCTTCAGGCCTCTTTTTCTCAAGTAAATAAATAAAAATAGTTATAAAAATTCAAAGCAGGGCGTGGTGGTGCACACCCTTAATCCCAGCACTCAGGAGGCAGAGGTAGGAGGATTACCATGAGTTCAAGGCCACCCTGAGGCTATATCGTGAATTCCAGGTTAGCCTGGCCTAGAATGAAACCCTACCTTGAAAAACCAAAAATAAATAAATATAAAAAATAAAAAATTCATATGAAACTGAAGAAGGTCTCAAATATCCAAAAATACTCTCAGCAAAAGAAACACCTCTAGAGGTATCACCATACCCAATTTAAAGTTATACCACATAGTAATAAAAAAAAAAAAAACTTCATGGTCCTGGTATAAAAACAAACATAAGCTCAATGGAACAGAAGATCCCACCCTTAGTTCAAGCAACTACAGCTACCTGATCTTTGACAATGGAGCCAACAATGCACACTGGAGAAAAGACAGCATCTTCAACAAATGTTGCTCCATAATTGGACTGAAGGCCCTCTCTACGGGAGAGAATACATACCTGGTACTGAAAAACCTAAGCAAAAGTCTATGGCAGGGAAGGTCATGAGCCTTAGGGGTATAAAGCCTGCTCTTGTCTGGTCAAATGTATATATTATTCCCACCAAGCTGCCCTGAAAGCACTACACTTATTGTTCTTATTCACATATTAATGCTGCTCTCACTTCTGGATAGAGAAGCTTCTCTTTTCAGATGGCGATGGCCACTGGGATGACCCAAAAGGCAACATAGTGCTGAGAAGAAGGGATAGAGGAGCGCCCAGCTCTGAAACACCTCTGTCACACTCTCCAAGGCTCAGGGACCATTGCGGAAGAAGGGGCGGATAGAATGGAAGAGCCAAAGGAAGGGTATGACTTCTTACAATGCAACTGCCCAGACAGAAATTGGACTTGATATCCATGACCTTGCAGTGCCTAGCAATACCTTTGCAAGACCCTCGTAATGGAAGAAAAAGAGGATGACATCAAATTAAAAGAGATAGACTAATGGAGAGAGGGGGATATGGTGGAGATTGGAGTTCTAAAGGGGGATGGGGGCAGGGGAGGGAAATATCATGCATTTTTTGTATGTAAGTATAGAAGTTGTCAATAAAAAAATTAAAAAAAAAAAGAAGTGGCAATGGAGTGCTCAGCACTGAAACATGTCTATCACACCTTCCCAAGTGAAAGAGGTGGCAGAAAGGATGTAAGAGTCAAAGGAAGGGAAGTACTGCTTACAATACAATCTTGCAGACACAAAATGGCCTGGATATCCATGACCTCACAGTGCCTGGCACTACCTACATAAGACCCTCATAATAGGAGGAAAAGATGATGACATCAAAATTAAAGAGACTAATTGAGAGGGGGAGGGGATATGATGGGAGGTGGATTTGTGAGGAGAGTTAGGGAGGGGAGGGACTTATCATGGGTTATTGTCTATAATTATGGAAGCTGTCAATAAAATTTTTTAATCAAACCTAAAAAAAAGAAATTAAAATGCAGTCATGCAATGGAATAAGATACATCCACAAACTCAGGGGGAAAGGGAGGATGTTGGGTTGGAAGCTTCCTCCATGCAACTCTGCAGATGAGAAGGGGCAGGGCATATACACTGAAAATGAAAGCAAAGAAGGAAGAAAGAAGGAAGGAGGGAGGGAGGAAGGAAGGAAGGAAGGGAAGGAAGGAAGGAAAGGAAGGAAAGAGAGAATCGGGAGTGGTGGCACACGCCTTTAATCACAGCACAAGGTAGAACAATCACCATGAGTTTGAGGCCACCCTGAAACTACATAGTGAATTCTAGGTCAGCCTGAGCTAGAGGGAGACCCTACCTCGGAAAAAAAAAAAACAAAAAAAGAAAGAAGAAAGAAAGAAAGAAAGAAAGAAAGAAAGAAAGAAAGGAAGAAAGGAAGAAAGAAAGAAAGAAAGAGAAGAGAGAGAAAGAAAGAAAGAAAGAAAGGAATAAAGGGGGAAAGAAAGAGGGAAAGAAGCCAGGCATGGTGGCGCACGCCTTTAATCCCAGCACTCAGGAGGCAGAGGTAGGAGGATCGATGTGAGTTGGAGGCAACACTGAGAATACACAGTGAATTCCAGGTCAGCCTGGGCTAGAGTGAAACCCTACCTTGACAAAACCAAAAAAAAAAAAAAGACAGAAAGAAAGAAAGAAAGAAAGAAAGAAAGAAAGAAAGAAAGAAAGAAAGAAAGAAAGAAAGAAAGAAAGAAAAGAAAAGAAAAGAAAAGAAAAGAAAAGAAAAGAAAAGAAAAGAAAAGAAAAGAAAAGAAAAGAAAAGAAAAGAAAAGAAAAGAAAAGAAAAGTGCATTGGGAATCGTGGGAAAGGTGATGGAACAGCTCCAAAACATGGAGAAGCTGAAAGGCAGTGCGGAGAAAAGTAGAAAACGGTCCATAGCTCTAACCTCCACTCCCAGGGGGCAGAAGCTTCAGCCACAAGGTAAACCAGAAAGCCCTGCTAAGAACAATCCTGGCCCCAGGAGAAACCCCACAGTTCCTGCAAGCCTTCAATCCAGTGCAGGGATTTGGTGTGCCAGTGGTTTCCCCCTCCATGGACGGCCAGCCTTGGAGAAGAGCATTCTCTTGCTCCCTACGTCTTAGAGTGCTCTAGCCAGGCACCATCATGAGAGGAGGTCTGTTGTTTGAGACTAGCTCACTCTAGGACCTGAAAACAAGGTACAATCACAAGCCAGGGAGGCTGACTGTACTCAGCCACAGTTGTGGAGGGTTTGACTTAGACCACTGAGAAATGTAGGCAGTAGGCAGCTCCATATATGGGGAACACAATGGTTGGGCCTTCACCCTCTGCATCAAGAATAGAGCCCCATTGTCCATGAATTACTACTTAGCGTAAGAGATCCAAACATGACCAGCCAGCGTATTGATGGGCTTCTAGAGCCACCTCACTTCCTCATGTGGTTTGCTGCGGGTGGGACTCAGAGCTCCCAGGCCAAGCCTGGCAGATGTTGGCTGCAGCCTCCTCCCTCATGAAAGGCGGTTTACTGCTAGGTGGGTCCAAAACTGCTGAGATCTACAGGCAGAATAGCATGTTGCCTGGATTTCTTCCTCTAGCACAGATGTCAGTGTTCTGTTTGCTTCTCCCACAGTCCAATGCACTCAGGGAACACCCTTGAGAACTACATTAGATTCCAGATGCAAGCTACTATCCACCCCAGACCTGGCTGGATTCCTGAATTAAAGAACCCAGTTCTATGCTTTCTGGTTTTGTTTGTTTGTTTGGTTGGTTGGTTTTGGTTTTTTCATTTTTCTGTTTTTCAAGGTGAGGGTCTCACTCTAGCCCAGGCTGACCTGGAATTCACTATGTAATCTCAGGGTGGCCTCGAACACATGGCGATCCTCCTACCTTTGCCTCCCGAATGCTGGGATTAAAGGCATGCGCCACCACGCCTGGCGTATGCTTTCTGTTTTTGACTATATTTTTCACATTCATTTACTTCACTTTTTAAAAAATCTTATTTATGTCTGTGTGTGCGCGCACGCACCAGGGACTCTAGCTGCTGAAAACGAACAACACACCATATGCCACTTTCCTTGTATCTGGCTTTACATGGTATTGGTGAATCAAACTTGAACTAATGGACTTTGTAATCAAATGCCTATAATGGCTGATTCATCTCCCCATCTCTCATCATTTCACTTTAAAAACAAAACTTTGTTCTCATTTCTTAATTTCATTTCTTCTTACTTTTATCTAATTTTGTTATGTATATTTCCATTTACCTTCTAGCTAGATTTTTTGATGTTTCTTAATTTAATTTTTAACTTTATTATATATATGTGTATATATATATATATATATATACACATACACACACACACATATATATATATGTATATATACACATATACATTATAACAGGTTATACTCTTATATCCTCTTGCCCCTGTTCCTATTGCCCTAGCAGCAGTGGAGTTATGGTATTCACTGTGGGGTCACGAATGCCTCAGTCACTCCCTGTGGGGTAGCACAGGACTGTGCCTCAGGATATTCCTATCCTTCTGTGGCTCTTACAACATTTTTGCCCCCTCTTCTTTAATGTTCCCTAAGCCATGGAAGGCCTGTTGTCAGTCTGCTTTAGTGTTGAATTCTCTGTAACCTCTGGATTTCTGCATTGATAAGTTTTGATTAATCATCATGTCTGTCACCATCACCCTGGGGCTGGTTGTCAGGCTAGCACTAAGAGCAGTTTTCATGACACCACTTCCTCTGCAATTTCTCCTGGGCCCTGGCAGATATGTTACACATGGCAAGTCTCGTGGTGGGCAGTCGGTTATCTTACTGTCTTATTGATGGATCTAGGCTCTCCTCCATTTTCTCTGCCATTTGTAAAATAAATCAGATTCTCCAAACAAGAGTGAGAGCAGCTTGGGTTAAAGAGGGCATGCAAAGTTATTTGAGATTTTTTTTTTTTTTGGTGTGCAAGCCCACTCTTCTCCAGAGAGCAGGAGGAGCTTCTTTCTGAAGTCTGAGTTTCCAGACCATGGGCTTCTGACTTGGTTTCCAGGGCCAGATATGAGTTCTTTCCCACTGAGTGGGCCTCATGTCCAATCAGAGAAGAGCTGGTTACCCACAGAGGCTGAGTGCCACTATTGCACAAGTGTGTACTTCTTGATCTGCCAGTTGATTTCCTGCAGAGTCCCCTCCTTATTCATGCTATTGGTGACCATTGTCTTCCTGCAGCTCTCATAGGGCTTTTTAGCACTATGAGGGCTAGCCAGGTGGGAGCTAGTTGCCCTTTTATATAACCAGATATTTTTCACTCTAGCTTTTTTTCTCCTTCCTAGAAAATCAGCTCCAAAAGGCCATAGCCACACAGTCAGGTGTCTATCAGCAATGCCACTCTCAGTACCAACTTTACTGTTACAGTCAGGCTCCCATTGCTGGCAGAAATCACCCAACCAAGAGCAGTTTTGGGTGGGGGAAGGGTTTATTTTGGTTTACAGACTTGAGAGGAAGCTCCATCATGACAGGGGAAAACAATGGCATGAGCAGAGGGTGGACATTACCCCCTGGCCAACATAAGGTGGACAATAGAAACAGGAGAGTGTGCAAAACACTGGCAAGGGGATACTGGCTCTAACACCCATAAGCCCACCCCCAATGATACATTGCCTCCAGGAGGTGTTAGTTCCCAATTCTCCATCAGCTGGGAACCCAGCTTTCAGAACACCTAAGTTTATGGGGACACCTGAATCAAACCACCACAATTCTTTTCAATTTTCTTTTCTTTTATATAACCTTGCTTCTTTCTTTGTTTCCTTTTCCATGGCTCCTTCTTTATTTCATTCTTTTATTAATTCTTATTATTTTATTATTATTTATTTAATTTATTTTTTAATGTTTAACATCACAGCTTATTGTACATTATATGTAATACTTTCTTTTCTGTCATTATTGGTGGTGTATTATCTGTCTTTAACTGATGTTGATTCTGTTTCTACATCTGGTTCATTTTGGTAGTATGAGTGCTACAGAAGTTTGATTAAAGCAGTAACAGTGTCCCATAGCAACAAAAGAAACCCAGTCCAAATGAACTCATTTCTGAATTTTCTTAGACCTTTAGAAAAACTAACACCAGTGCTTCTCAAACTAGTCCATAAAATAAAAGTGAAGGAAATAGTCCATATTTATTCTTCACAGTCAATATTACATAGATACCAAAAACATACAAGATTAAAACAAGGGGCCGAGGATATGGCTCACCAAGTAAGAGCACTTTCCATGCAAGCACGAGGACCTGAATTCAATCCCCAACACTGGCATAAAAAGTCCAAGCATGGCACGCATGCCGATAACCCTAGTGTTTAGAGGGCAGAGACAGGAGAATCTCTGGGGCTTGCTGGTCAGCTAGTCTGGAAAACAAAATAACATAAAATCAAATGGCAGCTCTAGGTTTACGAGAGACTCTGTGTTAAGGAAACCACAGAGAAGAGCAATAAAGGGGGGTGCCCAATGTTCTTCTCTGGCCTCTGCACACATTTTCACAGGGCATGCACAACTCACACACACACACACACACACACACACACCACAAAAAATTAAAACCGAATAAAACCAAATAAGAAAACTAGAGACCTTTTTTCTTGATGAATACAGTTGCAAAATCCACAATAAAATACTTGTGAATCAAATTCAGCAACACATAGTGAAGTTTATTTCATTCCAGAGATGCAAGGATGTTTCAATATATGTGAATCAATAAGCATAATACAGCACATACTTAGAATCGAGGACAAGCATCGCATAATCATCTCCAAAGGTATAGACATCGTCTTTGATAAAATTCAATATCCTTTTATGAAAAAAAAAGGCCCTAAATAAGCTAGGAATGGAACGATTATACCTAAACACAACAAAGGCTACATCCAACAAATCGATAGCCATTATACTGAATAAGCAAAACTGAACTCAGGGATGAATGACATGAGGGTGTCCACTATCACCATCCTTATTCAATACAGTGCTTGAATTCTTAGCCAGGGAAATAAGGTAAGAAAAAGAGTTAAAGAGATACAAACAAGAAAGGAAGAGATAAAATTATCCCTGTGCATAGATGATATAATCCTTTATTAAATGGCCCTAAACACTCCACCAAGAAATTCTTAGACCTGTACAACAATGTCAGAAGAGCACCAAGATAAAGAAATATATACAGTAGTCCATAGCTTTTCTCTATGTCAACAATGAACATGCTGAAAAGAAACAAGTGGGGCTGAGGAGATGGCTCAGTGATTAAGGTGCTTGCCTGCAAAGCCTAAATACCTGGGTTCAACTCCTCAGTACCCACATAAAGCCAGATGCACTAAGTGGCACATGCATCTGGAGTTCCTTTACAGTGGCTAGAGGCCCTGGCGGTCTCTCTCTCTCGCTCTCTCTTTCTCTTTCTCTCTCTGCTTGCAAATAAATTTTTTTAGCTTTTTTAAAAACATGTGGGGGTTGGAAGATGGCTTAGCAGTTAAGGTGCCTGTCTGCAAAGCCAAAGAACACAGGTTCAATTCTCCAGGACCCATGTAAGATAGATGCACAAAGTGGTGCATGTATCTGGAGTTCATTTGCAGGACTAAAGGCCCTGGTATGTCCATTCTCTCTCTCTCTCTCCTCTCTCTCTCTCTCTCTCTCTCTCTCTCTCTCTCAAATAAATAAATAAAAATTTCAAAAAACCAAGTGGGCTGGACATGGTGGCACATGCCTTTAATCCCAGCACTTGGGAGACAGAGGTAGGTGGATAACTGTGAGTTTGAGGCCACCCAGAGACTACATAGTGGTTAGCCTGGGCTAGAGAGCTAGACTACCTTGGGGAAAAAATAAGTGGTACAATCCTATTCACAATAGCTTCAAAAACTACACAGGACTAAATTTAGCCAAGAAGGGAAAACACTTCTACAATAAAAACTATAAAAAAAAAAAAAAAAAAACACTGGAAGAGGATGGAGGAGGGGTGAGAGGAGGGTTAATCTAAATCTGTGATGTTATGAATAAACCATATGGAACTTACTTTTTCACTAGCTAATAATGTATATGTTTTAAAAAGAAAGAGAATTTGGACAGGAATATCCTGTGGAAGTGTATAATGCTGTGCCCCAAATTCATAGATTATTATTAGGAAACTTTCTGTGTCATGGGTGAGATACCTTCCAGTGAGTTGTTGGCCAGGGAGGCTCCTGATGCCCCCAAAAGATTACAGGCTATTGCAAAGGCTCTTGGTTGCCCACCTGAGCTAGATGGTAAAATCCTGTTGCTGAAGACTCCTCATTCTTGGTTCACTGAGGAACCAAGCTGGAGCTGAGCTGGAAGCCTTCTCCCTGACAGGTTGGTGGGAAGAGCTCTGCAGCCTGATAAGAGACAAAGTCATTATGTTGATTTTCTGAGTAGGACTCCAATATCTCAGGGAATAATGGAAAGAATTATCAAGTAGGAATGCATGAGATAAAAAAGCTTCCTCACAGCAAAGAAAACATTAGCAAAGGGAAGAGAGCCAGCCTAAAGAATGGTAGAAAATCTCTGCCAGCTCTTCATATAACAGTGGATCAATATCTCAATGATACATGAAAATAAATACCAAAAATCTGTAAACACCAAAAATAACAATCAATAGATGGGCAAGTGAATGGAACAGACCCTTATCAAAAGAAATATAAATGGGGCTGGAGTGATGGCTTAGCGGTTAAGCGCATGCCTGAGAAGCCTAAGGACCCCGGTTTGATTCTCCAGGACCCACGTAAGCCAGATGCACATGGTGGCGCATGCGTCTGGAGTTCGTTTGCAGTGGCTAGAAGCCCTGGTGCACCCATCTCACTCTCACTCACTCTCTCTCTCCCCCCTCTCTCTGTTTCTAATAAATAAAGATAAAAATCTTTAAAAAAAAAAAAAAAAGTATAAATACAATACACAGAAAGAGAGAGAGAGAGATGCATGAACATGCATACACACACACACACACACACACACACACACACACACATCAAAAAAAAAGTACAGGACTGGAGAGATGGGTTAGTGGTTAAGGTACTTACCTGCAAAGCCTAAGGACCCAGGTTCGATTCCCCTGCACCCACAGAAAACCAGATGCACAAAGTGGTACATGCATCTGGAATTCGTTTGCAAAGATCTGTTTCTCTCCACTTATAAATAAATAAATAAAAATATTTTTTTAGCTGGGCATGGTGGTGCACACCTTTAATCCCAGCACTCAGAAGGCAGAGAGGTAGGATTGCTGAGAGTTTGAGGCCAACCTGAGACTACATAGTGAATTCCAGGTCAGTCTGGGCTATAGTGAGACCCTACCTTGAAAAAACCAAATATATATATATATTTTTTTTTAAGTACAAATGACAAAATAAATACATTAAAAATTTTCAGCCTCTTTAGTCATTAGGGAAATATAACTATATTGAAACTCCATCTCATCCCAGACATAATTGCAGTAATCAAGAAAACAAACAACAAGCCGGGCGTGGTAGCACATGCCTTTAATCCCAGCACTTGGGAGGCAGAGGTAGGAGGATTGCTGTGAGTTCGAGGCCACCCTGAGACTACATAATTAATTCTAGGTCAGCCTGGGCCAGAGTGAGACCCTACCTCGAAAAAACTAAATAACCAAAAAAAGAAAGAAAGAAAGAAAGAAGGAAGGAAGGAAGGAAGGAAGGAAGGAAGGAAGGAAGGAAGGAAGAAAGAAAGAAAGAAAGAAAGAAAGAAAGAAAGAAGACAACAAATGTCAGAGAAAGAACAGGGGAAATGTTAATTACTATAAACTAAAAACAGAATTACTATGATTAGATCACTCCTGTTAGAATGACTGTTATAAAAAAAGAGAACACACCAGGTATGGTGGCTTATGCCTATAATCCCAACATTTCAGAGGCTGAGGTAGTATATTTGTTATAAATTTGAGACCAGCTTTGCTACAGTGAGTTCTAGGCCAGCCTGAGATTACAAATGCTTGGCTGCAGGTCACTGTGAAATCAAGCTGGAGCTGAACTGGAAACCTCCTCCCTGTTGACTAGCTATCAGAAAGCTGGAAAGAGCTTTGCTGCATGCAGCCATGCAGACTTTTGGGAGAGAGAAGTCATCAATAGTGTTAAACAGCGACAGCTCTCTAATTGAACTGGAGGTCTGCACCACAGGACAGAATTCACACCTGGTACTGAAAACCTAGCCTAGTCAAAAGCTACAGCTGGGGAGGGCAGGAGCCCTAGGCGAGTAGCTTGCTATTGCCTGGCTAAATGCATATATTATGTCCACCAAACTGCTCCCCAAGCACTTTTTTTAAAGTAATATTTTATTATTTATTTATTTGAGAGAGAGGGAGAGAGAGAGGAAGAGGCAGATAGAGAGAGCGTGGGCACGCCAGGGCCTCCAGCCACTGCAAATGAACTCTACATGCATATGCCACCGTGCATCTGGCTTGCTTGAGTACTGGGGAATTGAACCCAGGTCCTTAGGCTTTGCAGGCAAGCACTTTAACCATTAAGCCATCTCTCCAGCCCTCTAAGCATTTTTTTTGTTTGTTTGTTTTTTGAGGTAGAGCATCACTCTGGCCCAGGTAGAACTGGAATTAACTATGTAGTCTCAGGGGGCCTCAAACTCATGGTGATCCTCCTGCCTCTGCCTCTCGAGTACTGGGATTAAAGGTGTGCACCACCACACCCAGCTTCCCTCCAAGCACTTTTTAATGTTTATATCCATTTATTAATGCTACTCTCACCTTTTACAAGCACCTTAACCACAGAGCAATTCCTCCAGGCCCTACTCTCATTTTGGTTAGAGAAGCTCCTCTTTTCAAATGGCAGTGGCCACTGGAATGACTCAAAAGTCATCATAGTGCCAAGTAGAAGTGATGGAGGAGTGTCCAGTGGAAGAGATGGTGGAAAGAATGTAAGAACCAAAGGAAGGGTAGAACTTACAATGCAATTTTCCAGATATAAAATGGCTTTGATAATCATGACCTCACAGTGCCTGACACTACAAAAGATGATGACATTAAAATAGAATAGAAACTAATTGAAAAGAAGAAGGGATTCAATGGAGGGTAGATTTGGGAGGGGAATAATGGGAGTGGATGGTCAGAATTATCGTGGTTTATTGTTTACACTTATGGTTATTATCAATAAACAGTTTTTTTAAAAAAAAAATCCTGTCTCAGAAAAAAAAAAAAAAATGAGTAGTGGTTGGTGCTACTCTACAGAAGACCTGACTAATAGGAGGAAAAAAATCAATGATGACATCAAAATAGAACAGAGACTAGCTGGGATTCAGTGAAAGGGGCTTGGGGGGAAATAGTAAGGTAATGGGAAGGGATTATGATCATTGTATATTGTTTATATTTATGGAAGTTATCAATAAAATGTTTTGTTTTTTTAAAGCAGTGGCCAGAGCCGGGCATGGTAGTGCACACATTTAATCCCAGCACTTGGAAGGCAGAGGTAGGAGGATTGCCATGAGTGAGTTCAAGGCCACCCTAAGACTACATAGTGAATTCCAGGTCAGCCCTGAGCTAGAGTGAGACCCTACCTTGAAAAAAACAACAAAAAAAAGAAAAAAAGAAAGAAAGGAAGGAAGGGAGGGAGGGAAGGAGGGAGGAAGGAAGGAAGAGAAAGAAAGAAAGAAAGAAAGAAAGAAAGAAAGAAAGAAGGAAGGAAGGAAGGAAGGAAAGAAAGAAAGAAAGAAAGAAAGAAAGAAAGAAAGAAAGAAAGAAAGAAAGAAAGAAAGAAAAGAAGCAGCCAGGTGTGTGGTGCACACCTTTAATCCCAGCATTCAGGAGGCAGAGGTAGGAGGATAGCTGTGTGTTTAAGGTCATCCTGAGACTGCATAGTGAATTCCAGGTCAGCCTAAGCTAGAGTGAGACCCTACCTTGGAAAAAAAAAAAAAAAAGAATTACCAGGTGATCCAGCAATCTCCTATTGGTTATATATCCAAAATAAATAAAATCAACATCTCAAAGAAATTTCTATGTTCTCATGTTTGTTTCAGCAGTATTCATAATAGCCAAGATTGAAAAACAATTGAAGTATCCAAAATATATACATACAGAGAGAAACAAGCAAGGAAACTTACTCCTGAATGTAGAAGACTGATGACAAATTGTAAAGCAGAATGCGAGTAGGAGTGAAGATGGGATGATAGTATCGCCATCTAGTGGAAAGAGACAGGTAACGTGCACAAGCACCCTCTAAATCTCTGGCTCAAATTGCTATTTTTTGGGGTAGGGCATTTTGGCCTTGACAATTTCACTCCAGTCTTCCTTCCTTCCTTCCTTCCTTCCTTCCTCCTTCCTTCCTTCCTTCCTTCCTTCCTTCCTTCCTTCCTTTCTTCCTTTCTTTTTCTCTTTTGGTTTTTTGAGATAAGGTCTCATTCTAGCCCAGGCTGACCTGGAATTCACTATTCACTATGTACTCTCAGGGTTCCCTCAAACTCGTAATAATCCTCCTACCTTTGCCTCCCAAGTGCTGGCATTAAAGGTGTGTGCCACCATGCCCGGCTGATTTTTTTTTTTTTTTTTTTGAGGTAGGGTCTCACCCTAGCCCAGGCTGACCTGGAATTGACTATGTAGTCTCAGGGTGGCCTTGAACTCAAGATGATCCTCCTACCTCTGACTCCCAAGTGCTGGGATTAAAGGTGTGCACCACCATGCCCGGCTGTTTACCTCTGGTCTTTGAAGGAACTTTTTCTGTGAAGGAATTACTGACTAACCATTCTGTGCTTTGGTCCTTGATGGTGGAATGAGTGTGCACCATGGCCAGTCCGATGGCACATGGGGTGGTAAAGACAATGTGAAACCCCTCTACCCTTCCCCAGCCCTGCTTCCATGCTCCCAGCCTAACTAGGGGTTTAGCTCATAGCAGAGCACTTGCCAAGAATGTTCAAGGCCCCAGATTTGATCCCCAGCATTACAGAAATACTGAGCCTGGTGGCATATGCCTGTAACACAACACCAGCGTTTAGCTGGCTAAAGCAGGAGGATTATTGTGAGACCTTGTCAATAAATAAACAAATTTAAGTAAATAAATAATACATGAGATGATAGATAGATGAAGATAGATAGATAGATAGATAGATTGATAGATAGATAGATAGATGATAAAGAGACAGACAGATGACACTAGTTTCAGGTAAAAAGGTATGTGAATATAGTGACAAATTTTGTTGTTGTTATTTGTGTAAGCAGGTGGTGTTAAATGTCTACCAAACACTTTGAGAGCAGGGTATGGTGGTATATTCCTGCAGTTCTAGCATCTGAGAGGCTAAGATCTCAAACTCAAGGCCAGCCTGGCTACATAGTGAAACTCAGGGTATGTGGTATATTCCTTTAATCCCAGCATCTCGGGAGGCAGAGCTAGGAGGATTCTCAAACTCAAGGCCACCCTGAGACTACATAGCTAATTCCAGGTCAGCCTGACCAAGTGAAACCCTACCTCGAAAAACCAAAAAAAAAAAAAAAGTCAACTTTGAAAAGGGTGGCCCTTGGGCTATTTACCTGAAGTCCAGTTGATAGCTAGCTTTTTAGAAGTACTCATATAGAATTTTTTAAAATTTTTTTTAAATATTTTATTTTTATTTATTTGAGAAAGAGAGAGATAGATACAGAAATAGGCAGGTATATATATAGAGAGAGAATGGGCGCACCAGGGCCTTTAGCCACTGCAAACAAACTCCAGATGTGTGCATCCTCCTGTGCAGCTGGCTTATGTGGGTCCTGGGGAGTTGAACCTGGGTCCTTTGGCTTTGCAGGCAAGCGCCTTAACCGCTAAGCCATCTCTCCAGCCCTCATATAGAATTTTAACAGTTCATACATAGTTACAAAGCTAAAACCAATTTGTCTGTAAAACAAAGTTCTTTCCTAAAATTTAATTTCTGGGATGTTTGATAGTATAGAATATCAGGAATTATGTTTAAATAACTAAACTGTATTTGCTTTGTTCTGTTTATAATGGCAACCTCTTTAA
Source organism: Orientallactaga sibirica (assembly GCA_036365145.1). NCBI lineage: Eukaryota > Metazoa > Chordata > Mammalia > Rodentia > Dipodidae > Orientallactaga > Orientallactaga sibirica. Next base: position 30,341,534 of record JAEOAD010000009.1, read on the forward strand.
AAATCTTTAGGCACATACCACAGAACTGCAAAGTTGTGGAATACCATACATTCCTCACTCTCATTTTTGGACATTTATTATTTTTTTTTTTTTTTTTTTTTTTTTTGGTTTTGCGAGGTAGGGTCTCACTCTGGTCCAGGCTGACCTGGAATTAACTATGTAGTCCCAGGGTGGCCTTGAACTCTCAGCGATTCTCCTACCTCTGCCTCCCAAGTGCTGGGATTAAAGGCGTGCGCCACCACGCCCGGCTCATTTATTATTTCTTGTTTATATCATATCACTGTTAATGATTTATACAGTAACTTTTTCTTACTACTTTTCTGAGGGATAGCAAGGCTTATTTTGGCTTTAGTTTGGATTGTTTTCTATTTAAACTGGTCAGGCCATCTGCATACAGGTAACTCTTCCATCCTGATCCCCTTCAGTGTATTATTTCATCTTATGTATTGTATCCTTTCCAAGACAATGGAGGTAGTGGGTAGCCTTGACTTGGTCCTTGGCTCTGACAAATGTGTCCCATTCTTCTAGTAAGCAAGATGGTAGACTTCAGGGGTCTTGTTATTGTCTACAGTATAAGAAACGAATGCTGAATTTAGTCAAATACCTCTTCTTCATCCATGGAAATCACCATGATATTTGTCCACCTATTTGTTATCCATTATATGGACTTAACAATACAGAACCACCTCTGAATTGCTCTTGTTAAGTCATCTTTAGACGTGCTATAAACTGGTATTTTACTAAGATTTTTTGTATCAATATTTGTACGTGTGATTGAGGTGATTTTATTTTTTTTGCATCATCTAGTTAAGATCTGCTACCAATGTTACTTGTTTCATAAAAACAAAGTCATTTTATATATTTTGGAAGTTTACGTCACACTGGGGGTTATCTGGCCTTTTAAAAGTTAGGTCATTTCCTCCTGAGGGACCGACAGGACACTTTTATATTCTGTAAGAGTACATCTGTACTCTGTCTGACACAACGGAATCTGCATGTACACATTGTAAATAGCTGTGTGCATACATGGTTAATGGTTTGATTGTTCTGAGTTAATCCCCCAACCCAGGTGGCACCTGGAGGAATGAAGGGCCAATTCTGGCATACACTAACCAAACTCACTGTCCCTGGGAGTGCCCAAAGCCAGCTGTCCAGAGACAATGAGGGAGGCGTACAGGAGATAAGGAGAGAGGTTCTTCCACCATGAATGTCATCAACCAGGCTGATTACGTGACCAGAGGGGCTGAGCTTTAGAATATTTGATTCCCCACTCTTTCTATAAACTGCTGGCTGGAGCTAAGATGTAAAGGCAGTTCGTGTCTCCTAGTATAAGCCCACTGCCATCTCAGAGGTCTCACTCTTTGAATAAAGAGCAACTTAAAGCTTCAAAAAGTCTCTGTCATCACTTGGGGTGACAAGCAGCACAAACTTGTATTCCAGTTACAAAACCATCTAGACACAGTAATTTTTTTCTTTTCTTTTTTTTTAAAATTGTTTTTTATGACTTCTATACTTACCTACAAAAAAACCCACCTGATATTTCCCTCCCCTCCCCCCATTCCACTTTAGAACTCCAGTCTCCATCATATCCCCTCCTTCTCTCCATTAGTCTCTCTTTTAATTTGATGTCATCATCTTTTTCTTCTATGATGAGGGTCTTGCGAAGGTATTGCTAGGCACTGCAAGGTCATGGATATCTAGGCCAATTTCTGTCAGGGCAGTTGCATTGTAAGGAGTCATACCCTTCCTTTGGCTCTTCCATTCTATTTGCCCCCTCTTCCGCAATGGTCCCTGAGCCTTGGAGGGTGTGACAGAGATGTTTCAGTGCTGGGCACTCCTCCATCCCTTCTTCTCAGCACTATATTGCCATTTGGGTCATCTCAGTGGCCATCGCCATCTGAAAAGAGAAGCTTCTCTAACCAGAAGTGAGAGTAGCGTTAATATGTGAATATGAACATTAAGTGTAGTGCTTTCAGTGCAGCTTGGTGGGAATAATATATACATTTAGTCAGACAAGAGCAGGCTTATACCCCTAAGGATCATGACCTCACCTACCATAGACTTTTACTTAGGTTTTTCAGTACCAGGTATGTATTCCCTCCCGTAGAGAGGGCCTTCAGTCCAATTATGGAGCAGTTGGTTACCCCAAGAGTAGACATGCCACTATTGCACCCGTTCAGTCATTGGGCCTGACTGGCCAAGCTTGAATATTCAGCGTCCACTGTTTTCACTGTTGATGGCTTCTGTCTCCCATACGCTGCGTGCAGTGCAGCTTTTTCCAGCTTTCAGTTGGCTGGTCTACAGGGAGAAGGTTTTCTGCTCCACACCAGCTTGCTTTCTCAGTGACCTTGCCTCTCAGGCAAGAGATGTCTTCAGCAATAGCGTCTTACTATCTGTTTCTCAAGGGAAACCAAGGGCTTTGGCAAAAGCCTTTAATGTTTTGGAGGCTACCGGGACCTCCTTGGCCAACAACTCACTGGAAGGTATCCCATCCCAGGTACTGAAAATTTTCTAGTAACAGTCTACAGCTTCTAGATGTGCCCTTATTCAAAAAAGTAATTTTACATATGTCTTATTCATAATATCTTGAGTTTAGATTGACCCTCCCCCTGCCCTTCTTGTATGCATTCTCTTCCCATGGCCTCGCTTCAGCCATTCCCCTCCCTGTAATCAGTTCTTCTACTTACATATGTGCATTACCATACACTTAAGTCCTTCCCTTTCCTCCCTCCCTTATAGCCTTTTACCAGGTTACTGGTTTCTGGTACCTATTTTTGGTTCTAGTTCACACACAAGTCTATACCTTGGTAGCTAGGATCTACATATGAGAGAGAACATGTGACGTTTGGCTTTCTGAGAGTAATTTTTTTCTTAATGTAAGTAATTCTCTGATAGCTCCTCTACTTTTATGGAAATTTGTCTCCTTTCCTACTACCATAAACATAAAAAAATTGTAGAAAAATAACCATCTTTTTTTAAACTTATACCAAATTATAAAATATATCTGAATTTTGCTTCAGTATTTCTCCCAATTATCCCGTTTTTGTCTTGTTTTGTTTTGTTTTGTTTTGTTTTTTGAGGTAGGGTCTCACTCTGGTCCAGGCTGACCTGGAATTAGCTATGTAGTCTCAGGGTGGCCTTGAACTCATGCCTCGGCCTCCGAGTGCTGGGATTAAAGCTCCAATTTTTTTTTTTTTTTTTTTTTTTTTTTTTTTTTTTTTGGTATTTTGCGGTAGGGTCTCACTCTAGCCTGTCCTGGAATTCACTATGTAGTCTCAGGCTGACCTTGAACTCACAGCAATCCTCCTACTGCTGCCTCCTGAGTGCTGGGATTAAAGGCATGTGCCACCACGCCGGGCTATACTTTCTTTCTTGATTGGCTATGCTAAAGGATTTTTTAAAAAAGAACATCTATTAATTGTAATACTTGTTTTATATGTCACTACTTTCTGTTTTTACCTTTAAGAATTTTTGGAGGAGCTAATACTTCTAATTGCCATAGGCATGTAATAAATTTTCTATTTTTTCCTGTTAAAAATGTTTTCTGGAGCTGGGCATGGTGTTGTATGCCTTTAATCCCAGCAATTGGGAGGCTAAGGTAGGAGGATCATCATAAGTTTGAAGCCAGCATGGAGCTATAGAGTGAGTTCCAGATCAGCCTGGGCTACAGTAAGACCCTGCTTCAAGGAAAAAAAAATCTGGGAAAAGCCATTATGAGAGTGAGGGAGAGAGGAAGGAAGAGGCAGATAGAAAGAGTGAGCCAGAGAGAGAATGGGTGTGCCAGGTCCTCTAGCCATTGCAAACGAACTCCAGCTGCATGCACTACCTTGGGCATCTGGCTTACGTGGGTACCAGGGAATCGAACCTGGGTCCTTAGGCTTTTGCAAGTAAGTGCTTTAAAACCACTAAGCCATCTCCCCAGCCCAAAGTCATTATATTCTAATTGTGGAATTCAAATAAATGAAATACTATTTAAAGATTTTATGTAAATAAGAAAAATTTTCTTCTGAGTAGGTGGCTGATACTACCTACTCAAGACCTGCATAGTAGGAGGGAAAAAATGATGACATCAAAATAGAAGAGAGACTAGTTGGAAAGAAGGACCAAGTAGGGTAGCACATGCCTTTAATCCCAGCATTTAGGAGGCTGAGGTAGGAGGATCACCCTGACTTCAAGGACAGTCTGGGCTAAAGAGTGAAATCCAGGTCACTCAGGACTACAATGAGACCTGGCCTGGGGATGGGTGGGAGGAAAACAACAAAAAGAATTCAGTGGAGGGCTGGAGGGATGGCTTAGTGGTTAAGGCGTTTGCCTGCAAAGCCAAAGGACCCATGGTCAATTCCCTAGGACCCATGAGAGGGGGCACATGTGTCTGGAGTTTGTTTGCAGTGGCTGGAGACCCTGGCACACCCATTTCTCTCTCTCTCTCCCTCCCTCTTTCTCTGTCAAATAAATAAATAGGGCTGGAGAGATGGCTTAGCGGTTAAGACACTTGCCTGGAAAGCCAAAGGACCCCGGTTCGATTCCCCAGGACCCACATAAGCCAGGTGCACAAGATGGCCCATGCATCTAGAGTTTGTTGGCAGTGGCTGGAAGCCCTGGCATGCCCATTCTCTCTCTCACTGCCTCTTTCCCTCTCTCAAATAAATAAATAAAAATATTTTTAAATAAATAAATATAAAATATTTTTTAAAAAGAATTCAGTGGAAGGGAGATTTGCGAGGAAAAAAAGGAAGTAGTAGAAGGGAATTATGATCATGGGATATTGTCTATATTTATAGAAGTTGTCAACAAAAGTTAGAATAAAACCACCTTTTTTTGACTTAACATATATTTATTTATCTACGCGCGCGCGCCTGTGTGTATGTGTGTGTCCACCAAGGTCTTTTGGTGCTACAAATGAATGTCTGTCCAGCTTACATGTGTGGCTAGGCAATTGATCCTGGGAGGTAGGCTTTGCAAGTACATGCCTTTAGTCACTCAGTCATCTCCCCAGCCTATACGTTGCTTCTTGGCAGGCATTTGGTCACAGCAAGTAAAGTCGCTCATGTAACGTCTTGGAGGGAGACATATTCCAGGTGATGGGAACTGACCAAAATTTTCTCCATGGGCCAACAACTTCAAAATTCTTGGAACTTTGTATGAGTCAAAAGTAGAGCAGGCAATGCCAGAATGAGGGATACCAGACTTCTTGTCAGCACTGCTGAGTGGGTGTTATAGAGCCAGGCTTTTCATGTGCGTTCATGAGGTACCTGTTACGTAAGGAAGCCTCGGGATTCAGAATCACAGGCCAAATGTTTCCTTAGTAATTACACCTACAGCTGTCTAGTTCATTCCAACATCAGAATAGACCTGGAAGATGCATCCAGACCAAATGGCTTTCAGATTTCTTTTCCTTGGCTCCTTTTTTTCCCTTGATCTCTTTCCATGACCTTGTGAAAGCATACAAGAAATCCAAGAGAATGTATCATTCTTTCTTCACTTAACATCTAAGCAGTATGGATCACCAATTGCAGAGCTAAAAGGTAACAATAATTCAAGTGACTCTGTTGGCCAATTCAAAATGGGATCCATGTTAATCCTGATGAATCAGAAACTATTTATAAATACTGACATCACATTCACTGGGCCATTATTACATCATTTTCTTCACTTTCAACACAAACTATTATCTTTATCCCCAACCATGGTTCCTATGTCAAATATACAGTCTCTCCAAAATAAGCCAATATTCATTCTCCACTTCACTGTGGACTGCAGCGTCTTTGTTCAAAGGGCTCAGACTCTCCTTCCATGGAGCCGTGTTGCTCTGACACTGGCTCAAGTCTCAAAAAGGTGGCTTTGGGATCATGGTTTTTTGTTTTTTTTTTTTCACTATAGTAGTTAACATATATTTCTCCCTGCTCATTATTGTTACATTTGTGTTTACACAGGTCAAACAAACAGTATCATTGTTGAGTACTCCATGATTCAGTCCTTGAAGAAGCGTGGCCTATTCTCAGAGCCGCAGTTTCTAATTGTGTGATCTTCATGAGATACAACCCGTGTTACTAAACAGAGTGCTATTTTTTTTTTTTTTTTCTTTTCTTTTATTATTTTTTTTTTTTTTTGGAGAAAGACAGAGAGAGACAGACAGAGAGAGAGGGAGAGGGAGACAGATAGAGATGGGCGTGCCAGCAGTCTCTCAGCTACTGTGAACGAAATCCAGATGTGTGCGCCCCCTTGTGGTCAAGTGTGGCATTGCGCCCTTGCGTTACTTTGCTTCTGGCTAAATGTGGGACCTGGAGATTGGAACCGGGTTCTTAGGCTTAGCAGGCAGGCACCTTAACCACTAAGCCATCTCTCCAGCCCCAGAGTGTTATTTTCACAAGAGTCTCATCTGTGCTTTATCTCTCGTCTGTTGTCATCTTAATTGTTAACATGTTTTCAACAAGATGCCTGCATTTTAATTTTTACTGGGCCCTGGGAATTACGTAGCCAATCTTGCAGCATGCTTTAGAGCTTTTTAGATGCTATAACTACCTTACCTCCCTTTACCCCATACCCAGCATCTCCCTAATAGTCACATGCTGTCATCTGGTCTTTACCATTCAGAATGTTTTTTTTTTTTTTTTTTTTTTTTTTGGTTTTGCGAGGTAGGGTTGACCTGGAATTAACTATTCTCAGGGTGGCCTCGAACTCTTTCTGCCTCCCGAGTGCTGGGATTAAAGGCGTGCGCCACCACGCCCGGCCAGAATATTTTTAAAAAAAAATTTTAATTAAATTAATTTATTTATTTGAGAGACAGAGAGAAAGAGAATGGGTGTGCCAGGGCCTCCAGCCCCTGCAAACAAACTCCAGATGCATGCACCCCTTGTGCATCTGAATGTGGGTCCTGGAGATTCAAACTGTGATCCATTGGCTTTACAGGCAAATGTCTTAACTGCTAAGCCATCTCTCCAGCCCCCCATTCCAGAATCTTATTCTCCCATGACATTTAGGGAACCAACAAGCAGAACCCCCTGTTGTCCACACTGGCTGAGACAGGACAGTCACCACCGAGCTGCACAGCTGCATGAGCGCCACTTGTCTTGGATTTATTCTATTGCCTTAGCAAAGAGATACCTGCTGAGGCGGCCCAGAGAGCATAATTAGCTAGCAGATTCTCTGGCAGACCCATTTTCGCATGTTGGGTCTCTCAGAACCTTTTAATTCCTTCCACAATACTTTGCCAAAACAACCCAGGCATATCCACTTTTTATTGTAGGCCATCGTTTTTATCCACACTTCAGAGCCTTCCAAGAAGCATATTAGGACTGGCTCCAGTGGTCCTTGCCAAGGTATTCAATCCTGAGTAACAAGAGCTTGTCTCCATATCAATATTTCTCCCTGTTCCAGCGTTACAATCCACCCCCCAGCCCAGAACCCTTAACACCACTGCCAGTCATGTTTCTCCAGTGCCACAAAGAATATTAGTCAGAGCCTTTAACCCTTGGAATAAAAAAGGCCTTACTTCCTTGCCTTGTTCCTTTCCTGCCTGCCTTCCTCCGGCTTCCCTTCCTCTTCTCTCTTCGCTCTCCTCTCCCCAACTCCCTTCCTTAGCACAGTGAGGTAGGGCTAGATCTCTTCTTTCACAACTGGCCTGAAGACCAGGAGGATAATAGACAGTAGTTCCTGGAGGGAACTCGCGAAACGATCATGTCAAATACAGCCTAAGAATGGCCTGCAAGGGAGGGAAAGCTGCTCCCCTATGACGGGAGAGAGATGAATACCCTCCCAAAGATCTGGCTGCTCAAGATTTTCGTGGACACATACCTAGATGACCCTATTTGTAGTCTTAAGAACCTTTCAGCTATAGTAGATTTCAGTTTCATTTACTGACTTTTGTATTCTACTTCTACCATCAAATGTTGGGTCATGCTACTTGTAACAAGTCCCCTCACTAATTGCTAAGATGCAGATCCTGCGAGATTCGGCCATGTTTTGGGCTTTGGTACCGTGCTGAGGCTGATGCTTTTTATAACCTAAACCTGTCATTAGATTGCTTTACAGTGTTCATGGCTGCAAACAAACACTCATAGCTTTCATATAATCTTTTCCACTCAAGTTTTGAAATCCATGAAACAGGGCCGTCACCTCTATGTATCCATCTCACCACAAGCCAAAGTCTTGACGATTCATAATGTTCACAAGCCAGGCACAAATGGCAAACATGAGCAGAGAGAAAAATCTGGTGGCATGTAAAACGCTGCCATCCTGCATGATGCAGATTTGTGCAACTTCCCCGAATGCATTGCTCCAATAATTGACTGACAACAGTCCGTGGCTCCACATCATGCTACATCCAAATTCATATCAAAGCTGCCATGATGCCTGGAAGAGAGAAACTGAATGCTTGAGAGTAGCTGAGACGTGCTGGGATCTTCATGGACTTTTGTTGTCTTCTAAAACCAACATGTTTGTTGTTGTTGTTGTTGTTTTTGGTTTTTCGAGGTAGGGTTTCACTCTAGCTCAGGCTGACCTGGTGGAATTCACTATGTTGTCTAAGGGTGACATTAAACTCACGGTGATCCTCCTACCTCTGCCTCCTAAGTACTGGGATTAAAGGTGTGTGCCACCATGCCTGGCTCCTAAAAACCAACTTTAAAAAAAATTATTTTTTAAAGTTGCACACATAGACCCCCCTCTCCCCTGCTCCACTTCTGCTGAGGGTCTTCTGTGGGGTTATTGGTATTCATTGTGGGGACCAAGAGGCCTCAGTCAGTCTCTGCAGGGATGAGGGAAGCACAGTGTCTCAGGCTATTCCCACCCACCCTGAGGCTCTTATAATCCTTCCGCCTCCTCTTCTGAGATGCTCCCTGAGCCTTGATGGGCAAGATAATCTGATTTAGTGTTGCTTTCTGTAGACTCTGGACTTCTGTTTTTATGAGGTTGGAGTGTCTGTCACCATTTCCCTGAAACTGGTTTTCAGGCTTGCCATGAGAGCAGTATTCTTGTCACCGCCTCCCCTATAATGACTTCTGGGCCTGGGCAGATGAAGTGGAGGTGACCCATCTCCTGGTAGACAGTCGGCTCTCTTCTTGATGCATTGATGTCCTTGTTCTCCCCTATATTCTCCTCCATCTGTAAAACAGAACAGATTCTCCAACCAAAAGTGAGATCAGTTTAAATAAAAGGGGTAAGTCTAGTCATTAGAAAGATACATTGACCTGTATATCCATTCTTAGTGAGCAGTGGAGGGTCTCTCTGGAGCCTATTGGTTTCCTGTTCTAGGGAATCTGGCTTGGCTCCCAGAGCCAGACATGAGTTCTACCCTACTAAGCCAATTTCACGTTCAATCCATGAGCAGTGGTTACCTACATCGGCTGTGTGCCACTATTGCACAAGAGTATACTTCTTGCTCAGCTAGCAGGACCGCATGCTTAATCAATCTGTTAGCAACTTAGTCTCCAGCCGTTCTCACAGCACATTCCAGCACTGAGGGCTAGCCAGGAGGGAACTGGACTCCCTCTCAGTTCCACATGGTCACTTGATGTCCTGTGGCTCCAGGCAGTGGTGTCTTGAGCAATAAGGACTTACCTTTTAGCTCTTGCAGGTAACCAAATGTTTTGGCAAAGCCTGTATTATTTGGGGGACCTCATGTCTCCTGACCAACAGCTCACTGTGGTCAATCTCAGCCCTGGGAATTACCAGCCAGCTCCCATGGTTTTAGGGTAATGCTTTCTCCACCTTTTATGAAGCTCTTCTGTTAAGGTGCCCCTCCCCCTTATTGAGGGTAATTTCTTGTCAAGTGGTATCCCAGGTTTCTATGGGATTGATTCATGTTGCCATTAACTTTTGTGTAGCTTCCTCCAGACCCCCTTCCTTTACCCCCTAAGCCTTTCCGTACCTTTCTTTTTGCTGACCATTGACTTGTCCAGTGGCCCTTCCTCTCTTCCCGCACTATTTCCCCTTTTCCCTATCTTCATTCTAATGCCAAGTCCATATTGCAGATAGTTTAGGATTAACTGCAATTTTTTTTTTTTTGGTTTTGCAAGGTAGGGTCTCACTCTGGTCCAGGCTGACCTGGAATTAACTATGTAGTCTCAGGGTGGCCTCGAACTCTTGGCGATCCTCCTACCTCTGCCTCCCGAGTGCTGGGATTAAAGGTGTGTGCCAGCTTTCCTGCAAATTTGATTGTTTCATTTTTCCTTACCACTGAGTAGAATTCCATTGTGTACAGATTCCACATCTTCATTAGCCATTCATTTGTGGATGGGCATCTGAGCTGATTCCAGTTCCTGGCTATTGTGAGTAGAGCAGCAATAAGAATAATTGAGCATGTCTCTGTGGTATATAGTAGTCTTTAGAGGTATATGGATCTAATGGAAGTTTTATTTCAGCCTTTTGAGGAGTCTCCATACTGTGGACAGTGGCTATACAAGTTTACACTTCCACCAGCAGGGGATGAAGGTTCCTCTTTCCCCACATCCCAGCAAGCATGTGCTATCGTTTGATTATTTGATGGTTGCCATCCTGACGGGAGTAAGATGGAATCTCAATAGATCTCAGAAGACTTGAGACACTAAATCAACTAGACGAGAAGCTAGGGAGAACACTCCAGGATATAGGCATAGGGAAAGACTTTTTTAAAAAAATTATTTTATTTTTGGAGAGAGACAGAGAGAGAGAGAGAGACAGAGAGGGAGAGGAAGACAGATAAGAGATGGGTACACCAGCAGTCTCTCAACTGCTGTGAACGAAATCCAGATGTGTGCGCCTCCTTGTGGTCAAGTGCGGGGCATTGCGCCCTTGCGTCACTTTGCATCTGGCTAAACGTGGGACCTGGAGATTGGAACCGGGTTCTTAGGCTTAGCAGGCAGGCGCCTTAAACGCTAAGCCATCTTTCCAGCCCAGAAAGACTTTTTTAATAAGACTCCAGCGGCCCAGGGAATTAGATTAACACTCAACAACTGGGACCTCATGAAATAAAAAGCTACTGTACAGATAAACAAACTATCAATAGGGTCAACAGACAACCTACTGAAAATCTTCACTGGCAATACCTCCCACAAAGGTTTAATATCTAGAATCCATAAAGAACTCAAAAACAATAGCTGGACATGGTGGCACACACCTTTAATCCCAGCACTCGAGAGGCAGAGGTAGGAGGATCACCGTGAGTTCAAGACCACCCTGAGACCACATAGTGAATTCCAGGTCAGCCTGGACTAGAGTGAAACCCTACCTTGAAAAAACAAAATACAAAAACAAAAAAATACCTAAACAATAAAAAAAAAAAAAAACAAGCACCTCACTCAAAATAATAGGGTAGGGCCGGGCGTGGTGGCACACGCCTTTAATCCCAGCACTGGGAGGCAGAGGTAGGAGGATCGCCGTGAGTTCAAGGCCACCCTGAGACTACATAGTTAATTCCAGGTCAGCCTGGACCAGAGTGATACTCTACCTCGAAAAACCAAAAAAATAAAAATAAAAATAAAATAATAATAATAATAATAATAGGGTAGGGAATTGAACAGAGAGTTCTCAAAGGAAGAAATACAAATGGCCATTCAACACCTAAAAAGATGTTCAACATCTCTAATCATAAGGGAAATGCAAATTAAAAACCAATTTTTAGCTGGGCGTAGTGGTGCACGCCTTTAATCCCAGCACTTGGGAGGCAGAGGTAGGAGGATTGCCATGAGTTCAAGGCCACCCTGAGACTACATAGTGAATTCCAGGTCAGCCTGAGCTAGAGTGAGACCCTACCTCGAAAAACCAAAAAAAAAAAAAAAAAAACCAATTTTTAGCTGGGCATGGTGACACATGCCTTTAATGCTAGCACTTGGGAGGCAGAGGCAGGAGGACTGCCATGAGTTTAAGGGCAGCCTGGGACTAGAGTGAGTGCCAGGTTAACCTGGGCTACAGTGAGAGCTGACCTTGAAGAAAACAATTTTTTAAAAGACTGAAACAAAGATAAAACCCCCAAAGACCAGAGCTTTATCAAGTCAAATGATGACAAGATGGAAGCCAACTGCTACAGTAGTCTCCTCAACTGACTCCTGGATTTGGGCTGCACTGGGATATCCTTGGGCCCCATGATTCCCTATCCAAAATCCAAGGGACAGTCCTCTGGGGTGGCCCAGGTATTTTAGTCAGAGAAAACAGAGATGTTATTTTTTTTCCACTTGTATCTTCAAAATAACTTTAATACTATCAATCTATGATACAGCAAGAGGGGCAAGTATGAGACACAATCCTTGTTTGCAATTTAATACACTGCACTATGCCAAAAACACTCTGTACAGTTACCATGGTTACATTAATAACTAAAGCCACAATGATATGCAAGGGTCAGTAGGATACTAATCTTAGCAATTAAGCGCAAGGTTTTGTTTTGTGTTTATAATGATTTAGCATTCCAGAAATCTTACTGATCTTCAATTTATATTTGATAGCAATAACTGATGGGGTGATGGGGAATTATAATAAATGAAAACATACATAATTACATATACAATAATGGTATCTTTTGTAAAACAAAATATACAATTTTTAGTACTTTGTGTGTGGTGTGCATGCATATTTGTGTGTGCAGGCCAGAGGTTAATATCAGGTGTCCTCCCCAGTTGCTCTCCACTTGACACAGGGTGGTCTCTCACTGAACCTGGGGCTCACCAATCTGGCTAGTCTACCCACATCTTGCCCTGGGGAGCCACCCAACTCTGACTCCTAAGCAGTGCAGGTAGGTGCATGCCACCACACCCAGCATTTGTTACTATTACCATTATATTTTGTTTTGTTGAGGCAGGGTCTCACTCTCTCCCAGACTGACCTGGAACTCACTCTAGTCCCGGGCCGGCCTCTAGCTCAGTGTCCCAAATGCCGGGACTAAAGGATTGCACCACCTCCTCCAGCTTCCATCCAGCATTTATTTGAATGCTGGGGACTGAAACTCTGGTCCTCACACATGCATAACAAGTTACTCACAGAGCCATTTCGCTAGCCCCACTACAATTTTGTTTGAGACTGGGTCTGTAAGCCAGGCTGGCTATCAATACATTATGTAACCAAGAATGACCCTGAACTTGTAATCCTCCTACCTCCACCTATCAAGGGCTGGGATTACAGGTGTTCACCACCATGCCCAGTGGTACAGTGATGAGTGCTAGGATCCAATGCAGGGCTGCATGCGTGCTGAGCAAGCACTCTGCCCAGTGAGCTACATCCCCAGCCCTCCTTTTTTTTATGTATCAAAGCATTCAGCAAAATTTCTTGAAGGTAAAAATCCTTGTCTTGCCTATTTTTATAGCCCCATCCTACAGAAAACCATTCGGAACAAAGTACATGTGCAGAAAGTGTCTAAAAAAATAGAAGTCAACGTCTCCAAACAATGGTAGTCAAATTTTATACGAAATTTTAATGTTTATATCTGAAGTGTACAAAGGCCTAAAAACAAAGTTGGTATCTAAGTAAATTCTATCATTTCACCATTACAAAGTTTATCCAACTCTAAAAATAGTATCGAAAACCACCTATCTACACTTATTACTGAGACCAGCACAGCATTTTATACCTCGTCGTCATCATCATCTACCACAGCGTAGATGGCTTGATTCCTCCTCTTGATTTTCTTTCTTTGCTCAGGTTCATGTTCATGTTCATTACTCAGCCTCTTCATTGGAAGTTCAGTAAAGTCCTCTTCAATGTCAAGCGCCACAGCCTCACTCGACTTCCGCTCTCGACCAGCTGGTGAACCTGCTGTGTCATCGGATGACACAAACATGGAACCTGGCAAGACCCTGACGTCAGAGAAGCTTGCAGAAAAGTCAGATGCTTGATTGGAAGAATTGTCTATGGATGGTGCATTCGTGTCACTGTATGCACTCGCAGTGTGGTCCTCGCCTTCCTCTTCTTCATCTAGCAATATCTCATCCGGGTTAATAGAGGACAGGGTGGATGTGTCTGTGTTGTATTCACTCCGGTCTTCTCCAGAGTCATTGCTCTCCAGATCATCGGGCTCTTCCTCCTCCCCACCCAGGCGATGTTCCTCCCTGGACTTCTGAAGTGCAACGTTTATGTCCGTGATGCCAAGCTGGGCACAAAATTCAGTCGTCTGGGGACTGATCCTATGAACCAGTGGCACTTGTGTCTGTGGCTTATTAGGGTCGTAACAAGCAGCTGTCACACTGAAGTTACAAGGTACTTTGGGGTCATGGTTCAACGTTTCCATCACTTCCTTCATAGCTTCTTCTGTTGCACTATAATCCCATCTGTAAAAGTCAGAGCAATTGATTTTTACATTTTACCATTGTGGTAGTTTGAATAGATGTCCCCCAATATAGTCAGTGTTTTATTAGTTTGTAATTTGGATCTGTAGCCACCTGGCTGGAGGAAGTATCACTGTGCAATCCAGCCTTAAGGTGTGATGGTGGATTTGAGATTCCAATCTAAAGATATACAAAGTGCCTAGTTCCACCAGGAGCTCCTAAAGTATGCTGTATGGTGTAGTTTTGGCTTGTGGCTTCTCTCTTTCTCTCTGCTTGGAGCTGTGAAAGCAGGCCAGCTTCTTCTGTCAGTATGTAACTTCCCCTGGATCTGTAAGCTTCAATAAATCCCTTCCTCCATAACTGCCTGGTCTAGAAGTTCATCTCAGCAAACCTGAAGCTGTCTGCTACAACCATCCTCAAGCAATAAATGATAAAAACTTGGGCCAGGCATGGCGGCACACACCTGTAATCCCAGTACTTGAGAGGCAGAGGAAGGAGGATGATCATAAGTTCAAGGCCACCTTGAGACTACACAGTGAATTCCAGGTCAGCCTGAACTAGAGTGAAACCCTACCTCAAAAAATAAATAAATAAATAAATAAATAAATAAATAAATAAATAAATAAAATAAATGATAAAAACTAAACATGGGCCCCATGTGCAAGGATAAAAAAGTAAACCACATATTAAAATTACTCTCACTTTTTTTTCAAGGTAGGGTCTCACTCTAGCCCAGGCTAACCTGAAATTCACTCTGTAGTCTCCAGCTGGCCTTGAACTCACAATGGCTTAATAGTTAAGGCACTTACCTGCAAAGCCTAAGGACCCATGTTTGACTTCCCAGATCCCACCTAAGCCAGATGCAAAAGGTGATGCACACAAGGTCATACATGCACACTCGGTGGCATACGCATATGAAGTTTGTTTGCAGTAGCTGGAAGCCCTGGTGTGCCAATTCTTTCTGTCTGTCTCTCAATTAGCTATCTATCTCTATCTCATAAAAAAAAAAGCCAGTCTGTTAGTTTTAGTTTGCCTCAAAAAAAAAAAAAAAAAAAAAAAAAAGATTTTGGGGGCTGGAGAGATGGTTTTAGTGGTTAAGGCATTTGCCTGCAAAGCCAAAGGCCCAGGTTTGATTTCCCAGGACCTACGTAAGCCAGATACACAAGGTGGTGCATGTGTCTGGAGTTCATCTGCAGTGGCTAAAGGCCCTGGCGCACCCAATCTCTCTCTCTCTCTCTCTCTAGGTAAATAAATAAAAATTTAAAATATTAAAAAAAAACTCTTAGGAAAAAACTGTTTTACTCTTCCCTCAAAAATAAGTATTATTTTGATGTATGAGACAAATTTTTAACCTATTATAGTTTAATGCATATTTATTCATTTATAAGCTTACTTGGGTTGATGCTCAACAAACCAGTATTTTATCTCCCTTGGAGAGAAAACCTATACTTTTCTCAACTGTCATTGTCAGTTAATCTTGAATTATTTCAACACATACTGAACAATAACTTCTTTGATTAAAAATAAAGGTGAAAGCTGGATGTGGTGGTACATGCCTTTAGTCCCAGCACTTGGGAGGCTGAGGTAAAAGGATTGCCCTGAGTTTAAGGCTAGCCTGGGGCTACAGGGTGAGTTCCAAGTCTGCTTGGGCAAGACTGAGATCTTGCCTCAAAATAAATAAATAAAAATAAAAATACAAGCCTGGTATGGTGGTGCACACTTTTAATCCCAGCACTTGAGAGGCAGAGGTAGGAAGATTGCCTTGACTTCAAGGCTACCCTGGGACTACATGATAAATTCCAGGTCAATCTGGGCTACAACAAGATCCTACCTCCAAAAAAAAAAAAAAAAAAAAAAAAAAAAATGCCAGGTGTGGTGGTGCAGCCTTTAATCCTAGCATTTGGGAGGCAGAGGTAGAAGAACTGCTGTGAGTTCGAGGCCAGCCTGAGACTACATAGTGAATTGCAGGTGAGCCTGGGCTAGAGCGAGACCCTACCTCAAAAAACCAAAAGCAAGTAAGTAAGTAAATAAAGGTGAGGCCCTGGAGAGATGGCTCAGCAGTCACTGTGTACTTCCTACACAGACATGAGGGCCTGAGGGCACCCAAGACCACCTAAGTTCGATTCCCTAGCACCCACATAAATAGCTGGGCATGGCCACACCTGTCTATAACCCCAGTTCTAAGGAGAGCAGAAACTAGAGAATCACTGGGGCTCACAAAAACAAGTTCCAGAATCAGTGAGAGACTCTGTCTCAAGGAAACACACGGATGACTGATAGGAGTGGACACTTGATCTCTGGCCTATACATGCACACACGGGACACATGCCACTGAACACATACAAGCATAACACGCAATAAATAATAAATAAATAAATAATAAAAGTGAGGCCTCATGGTCAATGCCTGTTGGAACTAAGGAATACTGGCCCTTTGTCCCTCAGTCCCTCAGGAGACACCAAGTAACCATGATACCTGACAAAATGTGTCAAATCATTGGATAGGCATGTGATAGAAATTCTGCCAAAAGCCCAGATCCCAGAAAACTGCCACCAAACAAATGAAACTCCTTGGGAACACCAAAACATAGGACAGAGAGTCAAAACTACACCTGCAATGGAGAAGATATGTCCTAAAAAGGTCAAAATTACCTTTTATGCAGACCATTATTTTCAGGCATATTCCATTGGCCCCCAGTCACATTAATAAGGTCATTAGTAGCCTTGAGAATGGTAAGCCATTCAATATCGTATTCCAAGTGATCAGGAGCACCGGGATCATGTTCTATTTCTAATACCTGTAGGATGAAATTGCTAATTTTAGGTAATTCATATATATTTAACAGTCTAAGAATTTTAATATTACAAAATTTAATAAGATTTTTAAATTAAGTAATTTAATTTTAAATCAATTTCATTTTAATATAGGGCTGGAGAGGTGGCTTGACAGTTAAGGCACTTGCCTGTGAAGCCAAAGGACCTAGGTTCAATTCCCCAAGACCCATGTAATCCAGATACACATGGTGGCGCATGTGTCTGGAGTTCATTTGCAATGGCTAGAGGCCCCAGCATGCCCATATTCTCCCCTTCTCCTACATAAATAAATATAAAATATTTAAAAATATTAATGTAACTTAAATATCTCCAAAGATTTTTCAAAACACATAAATTATGAGGATCATAAATAAATACACTTTCTTTTTACCTGAAGGAAGTCTCTATGTGGTAAGCATTTGTCCAAGGCTAAAAATTTAGTTGCTTTGACTGTCTCCTCTTTATCTGTGGCCTAGACAACACAAACCACAATTTAAGTAAGAATGTTAAAAGATCACAAGTAATTCATACACTGTATAGGACATGTATACCTATTACTATACAGGATCCTTTGCTCTATGTCAAAACAATAACTGCTACCTAAAAAAAAGGTCTATATCCACTTGAGCAATGATAGGCAAAGCACTTAACCACCCTAGGCTTTAATTGCCTTCCAAAATTCAAATACTGATAATGACTATTTTGATGTCAAATAAAGCATATAACACACAAAAACTAAATAATATGATGATAAAAGGAAAAAGAAAAGATGCTGCTGGAACTGGGGAAATAACCCAGCAGTTAAAGATGCTTGCTTGCAAAGACTGCCAACACCCATGTAAAGCCAGACACAAAAAAGTAGCACATGCATCTGGCATTCATTTGCAAAGGCAAGAGACCCTGCAGCACATATACGTGTACACACACACACACACACACACACACACACACACAGAAATATATAATTGTTTTTAAAGAAAAGTGGCTGGAGAGATAGCTCAGCAGTTAAAAGGCTCTTGCTTGAAAAGCATCCTGGTCCAAGTTTGATTCCCCAGCCACCTACATAAAACCAGACACAAAGCCAAGCATAGTGGCACATGCCTTTAATCCCAGCACTCAGGAGGCAGAGGTAGGAGGATCGCCGTGAGTTCAAGAGCACCCTGAGACTACATAGTTAATTCCAGGTCAGCCTGAGGCAGAGTGAGACCCTACCTCAAAAAATAAAATAAATAAATAAATAAATAAATAAATAAATAAATAAATAAAATAAAATAATAATAATAATAATTTTTATAATAATAATAATTTTTTAAAAACCCAGATACAAAGTAACACAAGTGGGCAGGGAAGGAATTACTATGATTTATTGTCTATAATTATGGAAGCTGTTAATAATAAATAAATAAATGACATTTTAAAAAAAGTAATACAAGTGTCTGGTGTTTGTCTAAAGGGGCAGAATATTCTGGCATACCCATACATCCACACACACTCACACAAACACACATGTGCACACAAATAAATAATTCAGAATTTAAAAGGGGGCTGGAGAGATGGCTTAGTGATTAAGGTGCTTGCCTGCGAAGCCTAAGGACCCAGTTTTTATTTATTTATTTATTTGCAAGCAGAGAGAGAGAGAGATAGAAGAGAGGCAGACACAGAGAGAATGGGCACGCCAGGGCCTCTAGCCACTGCAAATGAACTCCAGATGCATGCGCCCTTTGTGCATCTGGCTTACGTGGGTCCTGGAGAATCGAACTGGGATCCTTTGGCTTCACAGGCAAATGCCTGAACCGCCAAGCCATCTCTCCAGCCCAGGACCCAGTTTTGACTCCCCAAATACACAAGGTGGCACACATGTCTGGAGTTTGTTTGCAGTGGCCTGGGTTCAATTCCTCTGCTACCTAATAAAGCTGATCAAACATTAGATCTCTGTGTCAAGAGATCCTGGTCCACCCATGCACACATGCACCAAAGAACAAACAAACTCAAACTTCAGAGCCTGGCCCCAGAATGAAGTTCGGGTTTTGTTCCAGCTTTATCTGGAATGGCTACAGAACCCCAAGTGCACTGAGCTTAGACCTCTCATCTGTTCACATGTCAACCCTCTTATGAAGCACCCACAGAGACTGTTTCTTCTGGGCACTTCAAAACTCAGCTCAGCCATCAATTCCTTTGGAAACCTACTCTCTTGCTGCCCCATTCCCACCCCACCAGTCTGAGACACTCCCACAGATTCCTCAGCACTTTTTGACCAAACTCACAGTTTTGTAATTGCTTGCTTATTTCTTTCCTGCATCAAGGACTAAGCTAATCACAAGAGGTAAGTTACCTTTCTTAAATGTTTTTTAAACTTCTTATTGACAACCTCCATTCATGTACACAATGTATCCTGATGTAAGGTACCTCTCAGGTTTTACAACTGTGCCAACAGGGCCTAGTTCATGAATGTTCAGTATGTGTTTGTTAGAGGAAAGAACAAATACTCTGTTTCCTACCTGATGCTGCATCAAGGCTGCAAATTTCACATGAAGGTGTGCAGAGAACCAGTAAGTAGGTTTCAGGTGCTCTAAAAGCTCTGAAGCAGCAGGACTTCCCAATGTGTTATTTTCCACTTCTTGTCGGAAAAAAGATTTGGTTTTAAGAAGTTGCTTTTTATTTCCATAATGATAGATGCTTCTTGGCCAATCATGAGATAAGAAGATATCTATAGGCTGCTTCAGCTTTAAAAACGGAAAAAGAATGGAAGAAAATTCTTAAAAACAGACTAACCAAAAACAAACTCCTCCTTTCTCCCTACCACCAGGTAGCCACACTTGTACTTAGTATCTGGACTTCTGCATTAGGTCGTTCTAAGGTCACTTATTTAAGGAAGTAATAAAAATATTAAGCTACACATTCATCTAGATCTAGACCAAGACATGCAGCTCTGTCTGTGCCTTAGAAATCATCTTGTTTTCTGTGACAAAGTCAGGGCAGCAGAAACAGTCCCTGATTAGACTGCCAAAAATTAGAGGCTTATAGTACTGGGTTCTAAAATAAATACCATATATTATAAATATAATGGCCACAGTTCTTTTCTCCATGGTTAAGACTTTTTAAAAAACATGTGTATTTACTTATTTATTGACAAGGAGAGAGAATACAGGAGTGCCAGGACTTTTGCTGCTGCAGAGGAACTCCAGCTACATGTGCCACTTTGTGTACTTGGGTACTAGAGAATCAAATCTGGGCTGACAGGCTTTGCAAGTGCCTTTAACCACTGAGCTACCTCGCCATTCTAAAAAGTATTGTTCTCATGATCCAGAGACAGATTTCATGAGCTCTCTAACATAACTGAAACAGCAAACCTAAAGACTTAACAGAAAAAACTGGGTGGGAATGGTCATAGCTCAGTGGCAGATACTTACATAGCCCTGGGGGTAAGCACCTAGACCACCACCAAATTTTTTTTTCTAATAGTTTTACACAGTATTGACTAAAATTTCTCCTTCTGCTAGATAAATTAACATTTAAAGTAGCTGGTACCTCCAAGGAAGAAAACAAAAATGTGTGTCAAGTAATATGAAACAAACACTAGTCAAACTAACTTAAAACAACTTAAATAACTATTTAAGACAATAATAATGTCCTGATATAACTAGCCACTAACAATAGACAATGGGTGTAAATAAAATTCATAGAAAGCCAGGTCAGCCTGGACCAGAGTGAGAACCTTCCTTGCAAAACCAAAATAAATAAATAAATAAATAAATAAATAAATAAATAAATAAATAAATAAATAAATAAATAAATCATAGAAAGATGGTTCTAAACCAGAAAGTGATGATCAGAAAGTGGTACCTAAGTTGGGTGTTAAACATCTGGTAGGATTTGGAAAGGGAAAGGGAAAAGCCAACAAGAGAATGGCATCAAGAGGACGGAGAAGAAAGGCCTGCAAACACCCTACCTGCTACAGAGGCTCGAAAGATGAGCAGAGGACATGAGAAGCCAGGCAGGCACTACCATCAACTACCTGGAAGCTCCTGGACAGGCTCCTTGCCTGCCTCAACTCTGGCTTTATGTCCTCTATGAGTAAGGCAGAGGGAGAGCTACCTCACAGAATGTGAGTGCAGATTACATGAAGTATCATGTGAAAACTGCTCAACAAAGTGTCAGCCCTGTAACAGGTTCTCAAACAAAAACCCAATTTCTCCAACTCTCCAGTTAAGTCAGTGTTTCAATACCATGGTCACATTTTCCCAAATCCTGTTATCCTTTCCCACTAGTTATTTTTTATTTACTACTATTATTTAGTTGCCAATGAATCAAATTTTATTTTGTTTTGAAACAGGATACTACTATGTAACTCAGATTAGCCTCAAACTGACAATTTTCTTGCCTCAGCCTCCTAGTTTGGGATTACAGGCAATGTGCACCACATCTGACTAAAGTATTTATTATTTCTTTAAAATATCACTTTATTTCCATATATATTCTTTACTCTTATCCTAAGTATATTTGAAATCATGAATTAAATGTTTTATAATTAACCACTAAAATAAACTCTTAACCATTAAAAAAAAAATAAGTTAGTCATCTGTGAACCTCCTAAAAGCAATTCAAAACCCAAAGTTTAGAAATAATGAAATGCTATTCTCCAAAAGCAGCAAACCAGTATTACCAAATGTATTATGGTAAAATTTACTTTAAATTTATTTCAGGTTGACTAATTTTTTTACATACCTGTTTTAGTTTATAGACTTCAATATTTCTCACATGATATATGCTCCTTATTGTAGATGAATTATAAGGGGGGCACTCAAAATGACCTTGAATTGAAAAGAAACGAGCTATGTGGTTCCATTTATAGTCACATTTGCCACACATCAAACAGTTGTCTTTGTTCACCCAAGCCAACAGTTTAGAACCATAAAGAGCAGAGGGGCAAGGACTAAACAGACTTGCAATTTGACAGTATATTAAAGACATACGTTTTAACTGTCAATTAAATTCATAAATATGTGAAATCAAGATGAATCCAAGCCATTCCTCCATTCCTCTAACTTTAAAAATCAGAGTATAATTCTCTTAAATACAGTGGAGTGAACAAATACACTGGGTACACTTATACAGTGAAGTATTATTCACAAATGAATAGATTTGAGTTAACATGTATCACCATGGATTTTTGTTGTTGTTGCTTTGTTTTTTGCTTTTCAAGATAGGGTCTCACTTTAGCTCAGGCTGACCTGGAATTCACTATGTAGTCTCAGGGTGGCCTCGAACTCATGGTAATCCTTCTACCTCTGCCTCCCAAGTGCTGGGATTAAGGCATGCACCACCATGCCAGGCTTCAAGATGGGTTTTAAAATATGTCAAGCAAGAAACTGTAAAAAGATACTAGCAATAAAAGTTAGGCCTGGCAATAAATATCTTCAATCCCAGCACTTGGGTGACTGAAGGAGGATTACCATGAGTTCAAGGCCAACCTAGCCTACAGAGTGAGTTCCAAGTCAGCTTGGGCTAGAGTGAGACCCTACCTTGAAAAATACACACACCAAAAGAAAAAAAAAGTAAAGAAAGATACTCATTTTATGCTCATTGCTAATGAGCATAAAACATGCAACATGCTGTACATTGGTTAAAGCTCATATGTGTGGTAGTGATATAAAATAATCAAGTGAACAATAAATACTAAATTGAATATCAATTGCTTGGCAATTCAAAGAGAGAGGAGCAGAATGGAACATTCCAATAAAAAATGAACCTCCTATTGTACCTGTATTAGTTCTTAAAAATCAAAATTAAAAATGGCAAATACTGAGTTGATAAAACTAAATGGTGAATACACAAACATGTTATAAAATGGCTACATTTTCATATTATAAAATATTTCATAATAAAAAATGAAGAATGAAATCATTTACAGAAGAAATCCAACAAGCCAGTTAAACTATATATCATGCTTGCTCTAGGGCATGCAATTTTAAAGTTTAAAAATAATTCTCTGAAACAATACCTTTTCGGTAGTCATGAGATTTAAAGATACCAGAGATCCCACCAATCCTTACACCTCGGTATTTTACCACACCAGCCAAACCTGAAAAATTATTCAATTAAAATTAGTATAGACAAAAGCAATTTGTTTACTAATGGAATAAACCATTTAGATTGTGAGCTTGACATGCTGCCTACTGCACTAAGAGGGCAACCAGAATAAACCACTTAGAAGCTTAGTGCAATCCTAAAGTTGTTTTAAAATAAGTATTAATATGAACAGTTAATATGCTGACAATATATAAGGTAGACTAGGGAGAGGCTTGGTGCAGATCAGCCAAGGAATTGAGTGGATTCTAGAAGGGATGGATGAGGTAGGATTTTAAAAGGGAAATAGGCTTAACTTTAGAATTTGGCTGAATAGCAGGTGAGGAGGTGGGAAGAGAGACAGGAAAATGTCCTGTGATGGATTTACACATTACAAATTTTTCAGGTCACTGGGTATAATATATAAAGAATCTGCAGTCAAGCTGGAGATATGGCTTAGCAGTTAAGGCATTTGCCTGCAAAGCCAAGGGACCCGAGTTCAACTCCCCAGAACCCACATATGCCTGACGCACAAGGTCACACATGGTGCATAAAGTGGTGAACACGTCTGGAGTTTGATTATAGTGGCTAAGGCCCTAGTGTGACAATTCTCTCTTTCTCTCTCTCTCTCCCATTAAAAAAGAAAAAAAAAGAGAGCTGGAGAGATGGCTTAGTAGTTAAGGCGTTTGCCTGCCAAGCCAAAGGATCCCAGCTTGACTCTCCAGGACCCACATAAGCCAGATATACAAGGGGACACATACATCTGGAGTTCATTTGCAATGGCTGGAGGCCCTGGCGCACCCATTCTCTCTCTCTCTGCCTCTTTCTCTTTTTCAAATAAATAAATTAAATATATATATTTTAAAAAGATCCTGCAGTGTCTACATTTTATTTCTGATTATCTAAAAATTTCCCAATACTGCAGTTGTTAAAAGATGATAAATCAGTAACAAAGTAGACAAACTAAATTTCTAAACGTATGTCTTCACCATTGGAAAGGTTTGTACACTGTTCTAGAAACAATATACACTTAAATGAAGACATGAAAGGACTGTATAATCTAAAGGACAAAGGAAACGTTTTAAGCAACATCACAAGGAATCCAGTCAGCTAAATGTAGATGCTATTGGAAAATCTTCCATTTTCTACAACAAATAAACACATAAAAAAAGGAGAAAGGACAGGAGGGAGCATTTGCGTCTAAGAGTCCTCAGAGTCATGAAAACAAATGTTTGGGTCCTACTTGAGCCAATTATTCATACAGCAGTAATCTCTGGGCTACCCAAAGAAACCTGAACATGAACAAGGCACTAGATAATGAGTCACTATTACTTTAGTTAGGTATAATAAGGGAGGGTACTGGTGACATTAAAAAAAAATCCTTATCAGCCTGCCACCACCCTATTGATTGGTACTCTGAAGCCTCAAACACAGACTTTTTCTATGTAAAGGGTGGAGGTGAATGCAGAGACGTACAAATGACAAGGTCAGTAAGAATAAGAGACTGGCTTATGCTCAGCCCTAAATTAGACATTTAATCCACACCCTCTCCAGCTCAGGGAGCATCTGGGAAGAGAGGTAGAAAGAATGTAAGATGAGAAGTGGGACTGCGGGTGCTGTCTTCTGGATAAAGTCCACTATACTCATGGATTTACAGCAGATGGAGTTTTCTGTACATGACTGAGCCTGTTAATGTCTCATCATAGATGCTCCCAGAGTAAACAGTCAAAACTGATGATTGCTGGAGGGAAAAAGTCATGTCCTTTAGTGGGGGAGCCACAGGAGGACAACCCATTCTCCAGTAAATAACGCCCAACCCATGCTTATGGAAGTGACCCTAATTTAAATCAGTGGATCAAAAAAAGGGGGGCATGAAGCCGGGCGTGGTGGCGCACGCCTTTAATCCCAGCACTTGGGAGGCAGAGGTAGGAGGATCGCTGAGAGTTCGAGGCCACCCTGAGACTACATAGTTAATTCCAGGTCAGCCTGGACCAGAGTGAGACCCTACCTCGCAAAAAAAAAAAAAAGGGGGGGGGGGCATGGAAGTAGCATAGGGATCTAATAGGAAGAAGGGTTTTAATGGGAGGGGAAAGGGAAAGAGAGAAGCTAAGTGGGGAGATCAAAATGCATTGTACACATGTAAAAAATTGTCAAAAATTTAAAATCTTGGGCTGGAAGGATGGCTTAGTGGTTAAGGCATGTGCCTGCAAAGCCAAAGGACCCACATTTGATTCCCCAGGACCCATGTTAGCCAGATGCACAAGGGGGCACACGTATCTGGAGTTCATTTGCAGTGGCTGGAGGCCCTGGTCTGCCCATTCTTTTCTCTCTCTCTCTCCCTCTCCCTCTCTCTGTCAAATAAATACAAATAAAAAATAAAATATGTTTTAAAAAAATCTTTATCACCCCAAAACTATGCACTTAAGTATGTACAGAGCAAATGATCTAGTTAGGATATGCTTTCAAATACTCCTGACACCTACAGGAAAGTTTAGAGTAGTATGCACTGAAAACAAACATAGCAGACTAACAGCTACTGAAGCTGATTAACAAGTACAGAGATTCACGGTACTAGTCTTCACTCTACTTAATAATTTCCACTATAAACCGGGCGTGGTGGCGCACGCCTTTAATCCCAACACTGGACGCAGAGGTAGGAGGATTACCATGAGTTTGAGGCCACCCTGAGACTACATAGTGAATTCCAGGTCAGCCTGGACTAGAGTGAAACCCTACCTCGAAAAACACACACACACACACACACACACACACACACACACACACAATTTCCACTATAAATACCTTTTTATTCAATAAGAATAAGAGACTACAAATAGTAAGATATTGAAGTCATACTAGCTATTGCTTAAGACATCAGGTGAAATAATTATGTATTTTCATGACTATTTTCTAAACATCTTTAAAAATATTCTTATTTGCAAACAGAGAGAAAGAAGAGACAGACACAGATGGGCATGCCAGGGCCTCCAGTCGCTACAAATGAACTCCAGATGCATGGGCCACCTTGTGCATGTGGCTTTATGTGAGTACTGGGGAACTGAACCCTGGTTGTTAAGCTTTGCAGGCAAGTGTCTTAACCACTGAGCAATCTCTCCAGCCCTTAAACATTTTATTTATTTTGTTTATTTATTTGCAAAAGAGAGAGAGAGAGAGAGAGAAGGAGGAAGAGGAGGAGGAGGAAGAGTATGCACACATGCCTTATACACCCTCAGGAACATTCAGAAACGCCTGAAGTATGTGCCACTTTGTGCTTCTGGCTTTATATGGGAACTAGGGAATCTAACCAGAGCCATCAGGCCTTGCAAGCAAGTGCCTTTAACCGCTTTAACTCCAGCCCACGATTAACCATTTAATAAACTACTTTAACTAAATTTTCATCATTATTTAAATTAATGACAGCCCCCATACACTATATATGTCTTCTAAAAGCTGCCCAACAGGTTCTTTCATGCCATCAAAAAAGTTATACATGGAGCCAGGCGTGGTAGCGCACGCCTTTAATCCCAGCATTTGGAAGGCAGAGGTAGGAGGATCGCTGTGAATTCAAGACGACCCTGAGAATCCAGAGTGAATCCAGGTCAGCCTGGGCTAGAGCAAGACCTTACCTGAAAAAAACAAAAAAAAGTTATACATGAACACATACCTAAATAATAAATGTTTGGTGCCACCCAGCCACCATAGGGTAACTCTTGCAAATGATTTGAGGCTTCGTGGTTTCCCCCAATGAAGACTGTGAGAACTGGGGCTTTTTTCTCTCCAGAGTAATATCTAGAACAAAAGGATAAAGTCAGGCACCAAACTAGCTCTAGAGGAAAAATAAGTCAGAAGGAACAGGCTGAGTCCATTAGAACATATTTAATTAAAAACAAAACAAAACTCCTTCTAGAGCTTCCCACCATCCAGGCTTGTCCTTAAGAATTGAACCTTGAGTTTAAATCCAGCATGCATTGAATGAGATCAAGAACTTTGTAAAGTCCATTTATAATCTTGGGCTTCTGGCACTAGGACTAGCCCGTAGCAAATCCAATTCAAAACTCCTGGATCCGTAAATGAACGAATCCCAGAGTTCTATCCATGACAAGGTGGCAATCTACACCTGTCAGCTTCTTCTTCCTCGGTGCCCGATCCCTGTGGGACGGAAGAGAAAGTCGCGTGTGCGTGCAGAAGCAAGGAACTGACACGTCGTCAGCGGCCGCCCCGGAGCCCTCACCTGTAGAAGGTCTGCATGTGGCGGTACTTGGGCGGCACGGCCATGCAGCGCAGGTCGGCCTCGTTGCGCACCGCTTGGAAGTCGCCGCAGCACAGAAGAAGGTCTACCGGCCCCGGGCCGCGCCGTTCCGCCAGCGCCAGAGTCTCGTAGATCTTGTCCAGCTCGCCGTGGCAGCAGCCGGCCACAGCCACCCGCATCCTGCCGGCCGAGGAGCGGAACTCCACCTCAACGCCCAGACCACCAGCAGCTCGGGCCGCTCTGCCGAGCAACACCAGGCAACACGGAACAGCGCTCGGATCCCGCCAACATTAACAGAACCGCGGGCGCATTTAGACTCCCCTAATGGAACTTCCGGCTCCCAAGTCTCGCGAGAGAGCGAGCGGGAAGGGCCGGGACAACGCCGGGATCCTGAGAAACTTTGTGCGTACCTACTGGGACTGTCAGTCTTCCTATGTTTTTGAGTCTTAGCTGACCCGTGATGATGTTTAAAATTAGACAAGGAAATACAATTTCCGTAAGATAGAAATTTAGTTTCGTAAAATTAAGGCAGGTTTTTAAAAAAATATGAACAAGAGCGTTTATCAATTCCCTATAAACCTCTCCCAAGAAAACACAATTGCTTCAAAGTGCATTAGAAATCTTTTTTTTTCTGATAACACTAAAAAATATTATAAGCTGTAACTTTAAAACTTACTGATATACCCCTGAATATTTTTTTTTCTTAAAACGTTTACTTACTACTAAATATTTGTTTAAGTAGAATGCAAACTGAATGAAAGCAGATGAAAAAGCTAAAGTTTAGACTCTACACTGATCAATGAAGAAGGAATGGCCGGGACTGGACTAAGCAAAGAAAACAACTGGAAAATGTCAAGAAAAAAATAATGTAAACCGGGCGTAATCCCAGCATTCGTGGGCCAGAGACAGGAGGAGCTCTGTGAATTGGAGGCCAGCCTGGTCTACAGAGTGAGCTCCAGGAAGTCAGCCTGGGCTAGAGTGAGGCCCTGACTTGCAAAAACAAACAAAAAGATAATCTACTCAAGGTGATGTAGAGAGTTAGGAATCCATTTCTGCTCTTTTTTTTTTTCTTTTGTGTCTGCTCATTTTTTAAAATTTATTTTTCTTTCTTTATTTGAGAGAGAGAGAGAGAGAGAGAGAGGGAAATAGGCAGGGGGAGAAAGAAAGAGAATAGGCACACCAGGGCCTGCAGCTGCTACAAATGAACTCCAGATGCATGTGCTCTCTTGTGCATCTGGATTAAGTGGGTCCTGGGGAATTGAACCTGGCTCCTTTGGCTTTGCAGGCAAGTGCCTTAACCACTAAGCCATTTCTCTAGCCTTTGACTGCTTATTAAAAAAAACTAATATGGAAAGCATTAAAGACACCAAACTTAATTCAAAATGAAGTAAGACACGTAAGAAGACCAGTAACAGGGCTGGAGAGATGGCTTAGCAGTTAAGGCGCTTGTCTGCAAAGCCAAAGGATAAGGATTCAATTCCCCGGGACCCACATAAGCCAGATGCACAAGGTGGTATGTGCATCTGGAGTTCCATTTGCAGCAGCTGCTGTCCCTGGCATGCCCATTCTCTTTCTCCCTTCCTTCACCTCTCTGTCCCTCCCTCCCACCCCCTCTCAAGTTAATTAATTAATTAAAGAAGAAGACCAGTGACATTTAGAAGATATTGTCTAAAATTAAATTTACAAAAGCATTGTGCAGGCTGGAGAGATGGCTTAGCAGTTAAGGCAGTTGCCTCCAAAGCCTAAGGACCCCGGTTTGATTCCCCAGTATCTACGTAAACCAGATTCACAGGGTGGCACATGCGTCTGGAGTTCATTTGCACCCTAGCACACCCATTCTCTCTCTTCTCTCTGTCTAATAATTAAAATTTTTTTAAATTAAAGAGCAGGCTGGAGGGATGGCTTAGCAGTTAAGGCATTTGCCTGTAAAGCCAAAGGACCCGGGTTTGATTTCCCAGGACACGTTAGCCAGATGCACAAGGGGGTGCATGTGTCTGGAGTTCGTTTGCAGTAGCTGGAGGCCCTGGCATGCCCATTCTCTCTCTTACTTTTTCTCTGTCAAATAAATAACAATAAATTTTAAAAAAGAAGCATGTGGCCACTGTGGTAGCGCACGCCTTTAATCTCAGCACTAGGGAGGCAAAGGTAGGAGAATAACTGTGAGTGAGTTCAAGGCCACTCTGAGACTACATAGTTAATTCCAGGTCAGCTGGGCTAGAGTGAGATCCTACCTCGAAAAAAAAAAATGCATTGTGTCCAGAAAGATTTGGGAGCCATTTCTCCAAATCTATCAGAAGATAACTTCTATATTTAAATTGACCAGATAGTTTAAAGATAGAAAATGAATATTTCCATTTTTTTTCTGGTTTTTCATGGTAGGGTCTCACTTTAGTCCAGGCTGACCCAGAATTCACTATGTAGGGTCAAGGGTGGCCTCAAATTCAAGGCAATCTTCCTACCTCTGCCTCCCGAGAGCTGTGATTAAAGGCATGCACCACCATGCCCGACCTTTTCTTTTT
The DNA here is from genome assembly GCA_036365145.1 of Orientallactaga sibirica. Classification (NCBI taxonomy): domain Eukaryota; kingdom Metazoa; phylum Chordata; class Mammalia; order Rodentia; family Dipodidae; genus Orientallactaga; species Orientallactaga sibirica. The sequence continues at coordinate 30,371,412 of JAEOAD010000009.1, forward strand.
CTTTCTTTTTTTGGTTTTTCAAGGTAGGGTTTCACTCTAGCCCAGGCTGACCTGGAATTCACTATGGAGTCTCAGGATGGCCTCAAACTCACAGTGATCCTCCTACCTCTGCCTCCCGAGTGCTGGGATCAAAGGTGTGCGCCACCACATCTAGCTTGGCTTCTTTCTTTCTTTTATTATTTTGTTGTTGTTGTTTTTGAGGTAGGCCAGGCTGGCCTTGAAATCACAGTTATCCTTCTATCTCTGTCTCCCAAGTACTAGATTAAAGGTGTGCACCACCACACCCACACCACACCCAACTTAACCCTTTTCATGTATATATATTTGATATATATATATTTGAAGCATCTACTAGTCTTAATTCCTTTAGTCCTTTAGTCTTCTGATGGTACACATGACTGCCAGGGTGGTTGTACTGTTGTAGCTCCAGGTACTGTTTTCTTTTTTTCTTTTTTTAAAACTATTTATTGACAATTTCCATAAATAGAGACAATATACCATGATCATAATCCCTTCTCACCAGCCTTTTCTCCCTCCCAACCCCCCTCCACCAAATTGCGCTTTTTTTGAGAAATGGAAATTTCTTTTTTTAATATTCATGTATATATTTGCAAGCAGAAAGAGACAGAATAGGCAGGCCAGAACCTCTAGTCACTGCAAACAAACTCCAGATGCATGCACATGAACTTTGTGCATCTGGCTTTACATGGGTACTGGGGAATCCAACCCATGTAATTAGGTTTTGCAGGTAAATGCCTTAACCATTGAGCCATCTCTCCAGCCCCCTGAATCCCTCCTTCTTTCCAAGTAATCTCTCTTCTATTTTAAAAAATATTTTTTTATTTATTTATTTAACAGAAAGAGAGGGAAAGAGAGAGAGAGAGAATAGGCACGCCAGTTGGGCTCTGCCCGGTGTGAAGCCAGTGGTTAGCCCAGCCAATCTTGGCCTATTCCCGGTAAGGCCTAGTCGAGCCTGAGTACCTGCCCTTGACCTGATGTTAAAGATACTCTTCCCTCAACTTTATAACATGGGGACTCTTTGCTTCTGGACAAATGATTTTCCACTTTGTCTTCTTTCAATTCTTTGAGAAATATGCCAAGATCATGAAAACACCAGGAGTCCCCCAGCAACAATCAAGTTGACCTTACTAGAAACTGACAAATCTACATCATAAAGCCTTTTGAGAGTGCCCCTGATATGACACAATACTAGCGCCTTGCCCCTCCTACCCTACCATGGGGAGCCATGTTTTATTTATCCTGAGAATGAGGGACAATCACAATTTAAAAAATCTTGAATGGTGTTTTATTTATCTGAGAAAAGAGCTCCAGACAGAGAATGGGCTGTGCATCAAGGCCTCTAGGTTCTGGTAAATGAAAAGCTCCAGATGCATGTGCCATCCTGTGCATCTGGCTTATGTGGGTTCTGGTAAATGAAACCTAGGTCCTTGGGCTACACAGGCAAGAACCTTAACCACCAAACCATCTTTCCAGCCCCTTCCCCACCTTTTCATTTGATTTTATTTGAGAGAGAGAGAAAGAAGCAGGTAAGAGTTCTTTTTAAAATATTTTATTTATTTATTTGTAAGGAGAAAGAGACACAGACAGAGCAACATAGGGGGGATGGGCACACCAGGGCCTCTAGCTGCTGCAAAAGAGCTCCAGATGCATGTACCACCTTGTGTATCTGACTTCACATGGGTACTGGGGAAATGAATCTGGGTCCTTAGGCTTTGCAGGCAAGCACCTTAACCACTAAGCCATATCTCCAGTCCTATTCTGGTGGTATTCGTGCCAAAAAAAATGCATGTGTGGTGGTTTGATTCAGGTGTCCCCCATAAACTTAGGTGTTCTGAATGCTAGGTTCCCAGCTGACAGAGATTTGGGAATTAACACCTTCAGGTGGCAGTGTATTGTTGGGGGTGGGCTTATAGGTATTATAGCCAGCTCCCCCTTGCTAGTGTTTGGCACACTCTCCTATTGTTATTATCCACCTTATGTTGGCCAGGGGGTGATGTCCACCCTCTGCTCATGCCATAGTTTTCCCTTGCCATCATGGAACTTCTCCTCAAGTCTATAAGCCAAAATAAATCCTTGTATCCCAAAAGCTGCTCTTGGTCAGGTGATTTCTGCCAGCAATGTGAACCTGAGTGCAACAACCTATCTGTCGCTCTCAAATAAATAAATAAAAATTTAAAAAATTTTTTAAAAATTTCTAGAGGGTATTGGTTTGAACTGAGCTCCTGCATTATATCTAACAGACTAAAGCAAAATGGAGTTACTTGTGCTGAAATTAAGTCAAAATTGTTTATCTGATCTGGGGTTAGAGAGGTGGCTCAGTGGTTAAAGGCACTTGCTTACAGAGCCTGCAGGCCTGGGTTCTGTTCCCCAGTACCCACATAAAGCCAGATGCACAAGGTAGCACATGTGTCTGGAGTCTGTTTGCTGCATGCTGCAAAAGGACTTGGCATGTCCATTCTCTCTCCTTACAAATACATTTAAAAAAATTTTTTAAAGAAATCAATAAGCTGCGTGTGGTGGCAGAGTGAATTCCCGGTCAGCCTGGGCTAGAATGAGACCTTGCCTAAAAATAAAATTTAAAAATCAAGATAAGAAATAATAGCCAAATCCCCAACTAAGCCATTTCTAGGCTTTTTTCCTTTAGAATTATTTTATTATTAAATCATAAATGTACAACAGCTTCTTAATGCTACACACACACACTTAAATTTTTTTGTTGTTGTTGTTTTTTTCAAGGTAGAGTCTCACTCTAGCTCAGGCTGACCTGGAAATCACTGTGTAGTCTCAGGGTGGCCTCAAGCTCATGGCGATCCTCCTACCTCTGCCTCCAGTGCTGGGATTAAAGGCGTGTGCCACCATGCCTGGCTGCACACTTAAAATTTTTTTTAAAAGAAAAATGTTATGTTTTATTACACCATGGTCCTGGCTAATAGCTTTTCAAAACTGAGAGAAATCTTTAAAAAATGTTTCACATGTCACCTGAAACTTACAAATTTAACATTATCAGTATCTTCTTGAATTCCACCAACAAATAGCTTTTTTTAAAATTTATTGTTTATTTATTTATTTGTGAGACAGAGATACAGAAATAGGCAGATAGAGAGAATGGGCACGCCAGGGCCTCCAGCCACTGCAAATGAACTCCAGATGAGTGTGCCCCCTTGTGCATCTGGTTTACATGGGTCCTGAAGAATTGAGCCTCAAACCAGGGTCCTTAGGCTTCACAGGCAAGCACTTAAACACTAAGCCCCCAAATAGCTTCTTCAGAGTCCCATGGGCTCCAGGTTTTCTAGACTTCTCTCTGACAAGTGAGTTTGGCTCAACACCTCTCCCATCAATCCAATGAGGCCTTGCAGCCATGGCAGCATCTACCTTAGCCATGGATGAGAAAGTTACAAAACCAAAAATCCTCTTGGTCTTTTGCTTGCAAGGATCCCTCATTACCACACAGTGTGTGAGCTTTCCCCATTGCTCTTGGTAGTTTCTCAAACCTTCTTCAGTGGTTTCAAAGTTTAAGCCAACAATAAAGAGTTTACAGAGCTGTTCCTTTTCTCTCTTTTTCCTCTCCAAAGGAATAGTTTCTATAGTTTTCTCCGGGCAGACTCAGTCTCTTCAGCTGCACAGGAACACCAACTCTTGTCCTGATGCTGAGTTGACAAGCTGCGACTGTTGGGAGAAAGCGCACCTCTAAGAGGACCTGCCCCCAGGACCGGCACAGCTGCTTCTCATTTCTAGATTTTTTTATGACCTAAGGAATCCCCTGTTTTAACCTTTACAAGGAAAATAAACTTTAAAGTGACTAATTGGCTTTTCACCCTCTCTTTCTGCTTTCCTTGGCCCTTTTCTATTTATAAACCACACCTCCCCTCTCAGCTTATTGGAATATTCATTATATTTTATAGGAGATGTTGCTCACTTCTAGAAACACAAAAGCCAAGAGAGATCTTTAAATTTGTCCTAATTTTGGATTTTGAAACCTAAATCTAATTTTGAAAAAAACAAAAGCAACTGGATTTGAGAAATATTTTGTAGGGGTTGTTTGCCTGCAAAGCCTAGGGACCCAGGTTTGATTCCCTAGTACTCATGGAAAGCCAGATGCACCAGGTGGTGCATGCGTCTGGAGTTTGTTTGCAGTGGCTACAGGCCCTGACATGCTCATTCTCTGTACCTACCTCTCTCTCTCTCATAAATAAATATTTTAAAAAAGAAATACTTTGTAAAATAAATATCCTGTCTTTAAAAAAGTATATGACAGTTGTGAAATACAAGGTCAGAATGAGAAAGATGAAAAATTAAGACTAAAGACTCATGTCAACTGAAAGTGATACTATGATATGAAGAACATTGTTAGGGCAACTGGCAAAATCTGAACAAAGTCTATGAATTAGATAATATTGTTTGGGTACCAACTCCCCAATTTTGAAATTTTTACTAAGTTATATAAGATAATTTCCTTTCAGAAAATGTTTGGAGGTAAAGGACATCAATTTCTGCCTCATCTATCTTTCTGATCATCTATCTATATTTAGTTTTAAAGCTGAGCACTGAGACCAGATTTGCACCAGACTTTCTATTTAACTTCATGTGATCCTTGTCATTCACATAATCAGGTATAGTATGTTTGCTTTCAGTATGAGTTGGGTAATGAGGGCCTCTCTAATATGTCCATTGAGTAATATGTCATGAGCTGCATGTTGACAAACTAATGTATGACAAAAAGAGCCCCAGGAAATAATGATCTTTGTCCTTGAGATTTGCAGAACTGGAAAACAACTTGTGACTAGGCGGTTAGGAGCAGATGTGTGCCATCCGACCACAAACCATCTCCTGTGAGATGTCATCTATCAGTCTGTGATCACCCATCTCCTATATAAACTATGCCTGAATCAACTCCCAGACAAGATGGCTCTTTACAGGTAAGTATCCCTGCCACTTTCTGCTCAGTCAGCTTATTGTAATAAGATTCTTTCTTGACCACCACCCTACTTCTCATGTGATTGGCTTCCACTGGATAACAAGCAGGAGGAGCCTTTCATTTGGTAACAGTTTCTCTGCCTTGGTCTATATTATAGGGCTAGAAACCAAGAAAATGCATTTCTTTTTATGAAGTTTTAAAAAATGTTTATTTGTTTGCAAGCACAGAAAAAGAGAGAGAGGGAGTGGGTGTTCCAGGCCCTCTTGCCACTGCAAACAAACGCCAAATGCCTGTGCCACTTTGTCCATCTGGCTTTCTGTGGGTACTGGGGAAATGAACCCAGGCCATTAGGCTTTGCAAGCAAGTGCCTTTAACTGTTGAGCCATCTCTCCAGCTCCAAACAGCATTTCTTGTGCCCCCTTGCCTGCTGAGGTCTGGATTCAGTTTTGCAGATGAGAGGCACTTGTATGAGACAAGACAGAAAAGCTAATTTTTCTGACTCTGATAATTGTAATAGACCTGACAAGCCTGACTTTCTCCACTGTCAGGTCAGCATCCCATAATCCTTCACAGGTGGTGAACTCCAGAATACTCCTAATCTCAAATTTAAAACAAACAAAGAATCCCCCCCCAACAAAAAACCCTTAGGCTGGAGAGGGCTCTGCAGTTAAGGCATTTGCATGAAAACCTGGCATTCTGGGTTCAATTCTCCAGTACCCTTGTAAAGCTAGACACACCAAGTAGTACATATGTCTGGAGTTTGTTTCAGTGGCAAGAAGCCCTGGCACACTCATATTCCCCCTTATCTATCTTCTATTTATTTCTCAAATAAAAACATAAAAATTTTTGTTTGTTTATTGTTGTTTTTTATTTATTTATTTGAGAGTGACAGACAGAGAGAGAAAGAGGCAGATAGAAAGAGAGAGAATGGATGCTCCAGGGCCTCCAGCCACTGCAAACAAACTCCAGACGCATGTGCCACCTTGTGCATCTGGCTTATGTGGGTACTGGGGAATCGAGCCTTAAACTGGGGTCCTTAAGCTTCACAGACAAGCACTTAACCACTAAGCCATCTCTCCAGGCCCTTTGTTGTTTTTTGAGGTGGGTCTCATTCTAGTCCAGGCTGACCTGGAATTTACTATGTAGTCTCAGGGTTGCCACCAACTCACTGTGATCCTCCTACCTCTGCCTCCTGAGTGCTGGGATTAAAGGCATGCACCAACACACCACACCCAGGTAGTGTGTATGTATGTGTGTGTGGTTTTTCGAGGTAGGGTTTCACTCTAGTTCAGGCTGACCTGGAATTCACTATGTAGTCTCAGGGTGGCCTTGAATTTAAGCAATCCTCCTACCTCTGCCTCCCGAGTGCTGGGATTAAAGGTGTAAGCCACCACACCCAGCCTCTCATCTTTTATTGAAATACCTTTTCTTTCTTAGTCTTCTTAGCCAGCTGGGCATTCCATTGCACCACTGTTGATGTTGTCTATGATATCATGTGGGTGGTGGCCATCCACATCTAACCCCACAGACTGTGCAGTGCCCAGGATCTCTTTAATAGTTCCAGAAAGTTCTCTGGCCAAAGACCAGTGGTGCATGTGTCAGACAATGTTGACAATCTCATGGAAAGAAATAGTGCCACTGTGTTTAGTGTTTTTCTGCTTCTTTCTGCCTCTTGGTGGCTCCTTGAGGGCTTTGATGGTCAGGGCAGAAGCAGAAGGCACCATGTCAATTGGAGCCTGTCTGTCTGTTCTGAATGGTCAGTTTCATTGTACTCCTCAGATCCTTCCAATCACCACTTGCCTTGGCGATGTCATCACCAAGATTCTTTGGAGACAGACCCAGGGGACCCATCTTGGGGGCCAGGGCAGATGTGGCGCTGACTTCCCCTCAGGTGCACTTCAGGTACACGACTTTGATCTCATTGGGATCAAACTTGGGCATCATGGTGGAGGCGGCTGGTGTTGGATGAACCCAGATTCAGGACAACCGAAGAAAGTTGCATCTTAGCCTCTTCCCAGCCAAAAGATGAAAGCTAAAATAATTTTAAAAATAATTTCAAAACCCTCCCTGTTTTCAAATTTAGTTCTGAAAACAGTAAGCTTTTTTGTTTAACTACCCAGAGTACCTCTGTTTTCTTGTATGATGTATCAAACAAGATGTCATTCATGTAAAAGACATCAAGCAGACACGGTCAATCATGAACAGAAGGCTAGGAAGACAATACCCATGGGCTGTTCTCAAAAAAAATGACAATGAAATCCAACTAAATAATTGTTGAACAAAACTAAGGGACTCAGGACAAACTGTTTAAAAGGCAGGTGAGGGGCTGGAGAGATGGCTTAATGGTTAAGGTGCTTGCCTGCAAATCCTAAGGACCCAGGTTTGACTCCCCAGAACCCACATAAGTCAGCTGAACAAAGTGACACATGTGCACGAGGTCACACATGCACACAAGGTGGCACACACATCTGGAGTTCCAGTACAGTTGCTAGAGGCCCTGGCACGCCAATTCTCTCTCTCTCTCTCTCATAAAATTTTTTTTTAAAAAAGGCGGGTGACTAAAAATGGGGCAGAAGTCAGGCTGGTAGTGCACACTTGTAATCCCAGCATTCCAAAGGCTGAGTCAAGAGGATCATCACAAGTTAGAGGCTAGGCTGGCTTCCATATGAATTCAAGACCCATCTAAGCTAAATATAATGAGATTTACACTAATAAAAAGACTTGGCTAGCTGGGTGTGGTGGCACACGTCTTTAACTCAGGAGGCAGAGACTACCGAGTGAATTCCAGGTCAGCTTCCGGCTAGAGTGAGACCCTACCTTGAAAAACCAAAAACCAAACCAAACCAAAACAAAACAAAAAGACTTGGTTGGAGAAATAACTTAGCAGTTCAAGTGCTTGCCTGCAAAGCCAAAGGACCCAGGTTTAATTCCCCAGGACCCACATAAGCCAGATGCACAAGGTGGCACATGCATCTGGAATTTGTTTGCAGTGGCTGAAGGCCAGAGTGCTCCCATTTTCTCTGTCTGCCTCTTTCTCTCCCTCCCTCTCTCTCTCTAGTAAATAAAATTAAAATTAAATTAAAAAAAAAAAAGAGTGGAGTAAGGATTTAGAGTGTGTTGCAGAGAACTTAATATAGAGTAGATCAGCCCAGCATGGTAGTCCACGCCTTTAATCCCAGCAGTAGGGAGGCAAAGGTAGGAGAATTGCCATGACTTTGAGGTTACCCTGAAACCACACAGTGAATTCCAGGTCAGCCTGGGCTAGAGCGAGACCCTACCTTGAAAAACCAATGTATATGTATGTATGTATATGGAGACAGAGAGAGAAAGAAGTTCAAAAGGGTCTCCCTCATAGAGTGACACTGAGCAAAACCCTTCATGAAGTAAGCTGTGGAGACAGAATTCAGAAACAATGTTTTCAAGTCAGTGTATAAATAAATCATCAGAAAAAGTATTCCATCCTTGCTACCTTTATCTTCTAATTGAGTGGAGTGATTCTGATACCCACCACCACCTGATGGCAGCACAGGCTAGCAGAAAATTGCAAAGGGACCTAAGTAGGGGTAAAACTGCATAAATGAAGGAGCATGTCACAGGTGCATAAAATAGTCCTGTGTTTAATCTCTGAATCTTAAACTTATCACACATTTTGTAGAATTTCTGATTTTAGCAGAAATCAAAACAAAAAAATGAACCAGCAATATCTTTTGCTTATAGGTTGGTAACTTCCAAGTTTGACTTCTGTACTATAAATGGGGGAAAGATTTGAATTACTTTCTCTAAATTGTTACCTTTGCTTCTCCACGTGGCTGCAGTACTGGTGAAGTTCCCTTGTATGTGCTCCCTTATCCCCCACCCTCTAGCTTATCACCCTTCATTTGAACCATCTGTCTCTCCTTATCTCTTGCTTAACAACTCTGTGAGAACAGGGAATAGAACCATGTGGGTCATAATTGTATTCCCACACCTGGGCACAGTATCTGTCACAGAGTAGATGCCCACTTTGGTGGTTTGATTCGGGTGTCCCCATAGACTTATGCATTCTGAATGCTTAGGTCCCCAGCTGGTGGCAATTTGGGAAATGGATCCTCCTGGAGGTGATGTATTGTTGGGGGCAATGCATTATGAGTGTTATAGCCAGCTTCCCCTTGTGTTTAGCATGCTCTCCTGTTGCTATTGTCCACCTGATGTTGGCCAGGAGGTGATGTCCACTCTTTGTTCATGCCATCACTTTCCCCTGCCTTCATGGAGCTTCCCTTCAAGTCTGAAGGCCAAAATAAATCCTTTCCTCCCACAAGCTGATTTTGGTCAGGTGTTTTCTGCAACTGGAAACTAACTGCAATGCCCACTATTTCAATATAATATATATATTCAAATGAATTAATTTAGAGGATTATTGGCTAAATTCTCTGGTTTTTGTTAAAATTCTCTAAATGAGCTCCTTTGTCATTATTGAAGGAAAAGTGTTTGAGTAATCTGCAATGATTCAGTTATCCTCTTTTTCACTGTGTTTTCCTCAAAAAATGATTCTCTTCATATCAACAGTATAATAATAAAACTAAGATGAACAATTATACTTTATATACAGGCTTTATTTAAATTTTATCTTTTTCCCCATTGATGACATTAATGACAAAAGAAAAAAATGTTTTCCCTTGTCCAAGATTTAATCCTAGCTTACAAGGAGCATTTACTTGTCATATCACTTCAGTTCCCCTAAGCTGGAACAATTCTTCAAGTTTTGTCTTTCATGACTTTTTTGAAAGGCGAAGTGTACTTCTTTGTAGAATGTCTCTCAGACATAGTAGGTCAGGTATTTCCCACATTGTGGCAGGAATACTGCTGAAGTGGTATTGTGTCTTTCTCAGTGCCTCATACCATGTCTATCCCATTATTGGTGATATTAGCACCACTTGAATGAAAAGATTCACTGTCATTAGTGTCCTTTGAAGAGACTGCAAATGTCCTATTTCTTCTTATAGTTTTACCAATTACTTTTAGCATCCATTGATGATTCTTCCTTGAAACAATTGGAATTCATATGGTCATTATGGTGGTTTGATTCAAGAGTCCATAGTAAACTTACCTGTTCTGAATGCTAGGTTCCCAGCTGATGGAGATTTGGGAATTAACATCTCCTGAAGGCAGTGTATGGTTGGTGGTGGGTTTATGGGTATAACAGCCAGTTTTCCCTTGCCAGTGTTTGGCATACTCTCCTGTTCCTGTTGTCCACCTTATGTTGGTCAGGGGTGATGTCCACCCTCTGCTCATGTCATCATTTTCCCTGCCATCATGGAGCTTCCCCTCTAGTCTAAAAGCCAAAATAAACTTTTTTTTTTTTTCTCACCAGCTGCTCTTGGTCAGGTGATTTCTGCCAGCAATGCAAACCTGACTGCAACAGTAATGTTGGTACCTGAAGTGGGTCATTTGTTGTTAGATACCTGACTGTGTGGCTTTGGCCTTTTGGAGCTGATTTTCCAGAGGAATCTGGAAGGATTTGAAACCTTGGCCTAAGAGTCACCTTGCAGTGCTGTAAGTACAGCTTGATGGACTATTCTGGTCAGAGCTGAAAGACCTGAATGCAGTAAGAACTATTAATTATGAGGTTTGGCTTGTGAGGGTGAGAAAGAACTTTGCCTGGACCAGGCTAGAAGCAGTTGTGTACAAGACAGGCTTGCTGTTATGGCCATGTCCTGAAAAGTTGTGCAGGGTTGCTCTGCGCAGAAATGGACTGGTGTGTGCAGAGGGATATGGCACAGAAAGAAATCTTTAGGCCAAAACTGCTGCCTGTTCAGCTGCAATTGTGTGAGAGATTACAACCTTTGAGATTGGGCCAGCTGACCTGCATTGGGGCAACAGGAAGAATGTAGACTCTTTTGAAGGGGCCTGAGTGCTCAAGGAGTGTCCTGTTCTTCAAAGTCTGCTTTATTCCCCCCTGGATTAACAAATTGGCACCCTACCTGGTATTGTGGAGTATAAGAAATGCAGGAAAGAGAGGGTCATTGAGTTTGCAACATGGTCTTGTGTTTTGGAAATGGCCATGGGCAGTGTGAAGCAGGTTTGCTGGATGCCTGCATGGAGACCCCATGGAGCCATGAGGATGAACCTTGGGTTGCAGTGGAGACCCAGTGGAGATGCTAGGACCATGGCTGCTAAGGAAAGCTGCCAACCCCCTATGAAGTTTTCCAGGACTGTGAGTAGCCTAGCTGGAGGGGCAGAATTGGAACTCCAGAGACTTGTTGCTAGTTAGAATTATCAGACTTGGAGATTTGTCACTGACTAGAGTTGTTGGACTTGGAGCTACAGAGTTTGATGTTTGCCCTAGTTGCATTTAATCTTGTATGGTTGAATATTTCTTTGCTATGCCCAATGCCATCATTTTTTGCAGTGTGAGTGTTTATTCTGTGCCATTATGAGGGTTTTTGGGAGTTTTTTGGTATTATGGCTATTTAAACATCATTAGGATTGATTAAAAAAATATGGAGACTTTTTCTGCTCATGTCATCATTTTCCCTGCCATCATGGAGCTTCCCCTCTAGTCTAAAAGCCAAAATAAACTTTTTTTTTTTTCTTCTCACCAGCTGCTCTTGGTCAGGTGATTTCTGCCAGCAATGCAAACCTGACTGCAACAGTAATGTTGGTACCTGAAGTGGGTCATTTGTTGTTAGATACCTGACTGTGTGGCTTTGGCCTTTTGGAGCTGATTTTCCAGAGGAATCTGGAAGGATTTGAAACCTTGGCCTAAGAGTCGCCTTGCAGTGCTGTAAGTACAGCTTGATGGACTATTCTGGTCAGAGTTGAAAGACCTGAATGCAGTAAGAACTATTAATTATGAGGTTTGGCTTGTGAGGGTGAGAAAGAACTTTGCCTGGACCAGGCTAGAAGCAGTATGTGTGAGAGGCTTGCTATTACATGTGTCCTGAGAACTTGTACAGGGTTGCATTGCATAGAAATGGACTGGTATGTGCAGAGGGATATGGCACAGAAAGAAATCTTTAGGCCAAAACTGCTGCCTGTTCAGGAGCAATTGTATGAGAGATTACAACCTTTGAGATTGGGCTAGTTTACCTGCATTGGGGCAATAGGAAGAATGTAGACTCTTTTGAAGGGGCCTGAGTGCTCAATGAGTGTCCTGTTCTTCAAAGTCTGCTTTATTTCCCCCTGGACTAGCAAACTGGCACCCTACCTGGTATTGTGGAGTATAAGAAATGCAGGAAAGAGAGGGTCATTGAGTTTGCAACATGATTTTGTGTTTTGGAAATGGCCATGGGCAGTGTGAAGCAGGTTTGCTGGATGCTGCATGGAGACCCCATGGAGCCATAACGATTAACCTTGGGTTGCAGTGGAGACCCAGTGGAGATGCCAGGACCATGAGATGGCTGCTAAGGAAAGCTGCCAGTCCTGTATGAAGTTTTCTAGGACTGTGGGTAGCCTAGCTGGAGGGGCAGAATTGGAACTCCAGAGACTTGTTGCTAGTTAGAATTATCAGAGTTGGAGACTTGTCACTGACTAGAGTTGTTGGACTTGGAGCTACAGAGTTTGATGTTTGCCCTGGTTGCCTTTAATCTTGTATTGGTTGAAGATTTCTTTGCTATGCCCGATGCCATCTTTTGCAGTGTGAGTGTTTATTCTGTGCCATTATGAGGGTTTTTGGGAGTTTTTTGGTATTATGGCTATTTAAACATCATTAGGATTGATTAAAAAATATGGAGACTTTTAAAGTTGGACTGAATGCATTGCATTTTACATAATGGATGGCCATCAGTTTATGAGGCCAGGGACGGAATGTGGTGGCTTGATTCAGGTGTCTCCCATAAACTTGGGTGTTCTGAATGCTAGGTTTCGCAGCTGATGCAGATTTGGGAATTAACACCTCCCGGATGCAGTGTATTGTTGGGGGCGGGCTTATGGGTATAATAACCCGTTTTCCCTTGCCAGTGTTTGGCACACTCTCCTGTTCCTATTGTCCACTTTATATTGGCCAGGGGGTGATGTCCACCTTCTGCTCATGCCATCATTTTCCCCTGCCATCATGGAGCTTCCCCTCGAGTCTGTAAGCCAAAATCAACATTTTTCCCCCAAAGCTGCTCTTGGTTGGGTGATTTCTGCCAGCAATGCAAACCTGACTGCAACAATCATAAAATGGTCATTTTCTAATTCCATGATTTCTTCTGTATCTGTAAAATGGAATTTTGTCATATCAGTAATCCAATTTTTTGCCATGATGGGGATCGAAGTACAGGCCTTATATATGCTATGCAAGCACTCTACCCTCTAATAATGCAATTCTTAAAAGATTATGTCCTTTTTTTCCCCCTTTTCCTTTTTAAAATATTTATTTGTTTGCAAGGAGAGAGACACAGGGAAAGGGGGGAGAGAAAGGGCATGCCAGGGCCTCTTGCCACTGCAAGTGAATTCCAGATGCACATGCCATTTTGTACATCTGGCTTTACGTAAGTACTGGGGAAATGAACCTGGGTTATTAGGCTTTGCAGGCAAGCACCTTCACCACTGAGCCATTTCTCTAGTCCTTCTTTTTCTTTACTATGGGTTTTAATAAGACTTTAAATTTTCTTTTCTTTTTAAAATATTTTATTTATTTTTATTTATTTGAGAGAGAGAGAGAGAGAGAGAGGAAGAGGCAGAGAGAAAGGAAGAATGGGTGCACCAGGGCCTCCAGCCACTGCAAATGAACTCCAGACACATGTGCTCCCTTGTGCACCTGGCTTACATGGGTCCTGGGGAATTGAATAGAGGTCCTTAGGCTACGCAGGCAAACACCTTAACCACTAGGCCATTTCCCCAGCCCAAGACTTAAAATTTTCTTTGTGTCTTAAGCACCTGTATACATATTGCATGCTCCATGCACCCGATACATCCCTGATACTTTATTTCCCAATGCACAACCCTCACAGACTTTCCTTAATTGGCTGGGCTCTTACGTGAGTACTCAATAGTTCCATCTGGGAGAGTCCTACAGGTTTCACAAGACTGTGGGACTCTGCAAAGATCTGAGACAGGAAAACCTGTGCCCAAATAGATTCAGCTTCTTTTTTAAAAAAACGTATTTGTTTGAGAGAGACAGAAAGAGGCAGACAGAGAGGGTGAGTATGGGCATGCCAGAGACTCCTGTCACTGCAAATAAACTCCAGATGTATGTTCCACTTAGTGCATCTGGCTTTATGTGATTGGAAAATGAACCTAGTCCAGCTTTGCAAGCAACACTTTGTTGTTGTTGTTGTTTTGAGGTAGGGTCTCAGTCTAGTCTGGCCTGACCTGGAATTCACAATGTAGTCTCAGGGTGGCCTCGAACTCATGGCGATCCTCCTACTTCTGCCTCCCAAGTACTGGGATTAAAGGTATGCACCACCACACCCAGCTTTCAAGCAACACTTTTAACTGCCATCTCTCCAGCCCTGATTCAGCTTTATTTTGTTTTTCAAGATAGGGTCTCACTTTGGCCCAGGCTGACCTGGAATTCACTAAGAACTCGAATTCCTGGCAATCCTCCTACCTCTGTCTTCTGGTGCTTGGATTAAAGATGTGTGCTGCCACAGCCTCTTATCTTCAAGAAAACTTAAGCAAATTATCTGACCTCTGCCAGTCTTACTTCTATTCTTGTCTGTCCCAATTCAGTGTGCACAGGAGTAAACCTTCAGTTAGTGTCTGTTGAACTACACTATATTTTTTATCTACCAGTTAGTTTGTTTCCTAATTTTGAAGTGCACTATATTTCTTATCTATCTGTTAGTTCATTTCCTATTTTTTGTTTATTTAAAGAATCTGGGGCTGGAGAGATGGCTTAGCAGTTAAGGTACATGCCTGCGAAGCCTAAAGACCCCAGTTCAATTCTCCATGTCCCATGTAAGCCAGATGCACAAGGGGACACACATGTCTGGAGTTTGTTTGCAGTGGCTAGAGGCCCAGGTGCGCCCATTCTCCCTCTCTCTTTCCTTCTCTCTGTCTCTACTAAATAAATAAAAGTAAATATTAAAAGAATATTAAAAGAATCTAAAAGTATCTTTTAAAAAACTTCTCTTTTTTCTATTTATTTATTTATTTGAGGGAGAGAGGCACAGAGAGAGAGAGAGAGAGAGAGAGAGAGAGAGAGAGAATGAATGGGCGTGCCAGAACCTCAAGTAACTTCAAATGGACTCCAGGTGCATGCACCACTTTGTACATCTGGCTTTACATGGGTACTGGGGAATTGAATCTGAGTTGTTAGGCTTTTCAGTGAAGTACCTTAACCACTGAGCAATCTCTCCAGCTCCTTTTTCAATCTTTTTTTTTTTCAGAGAGAGAGAGGAAGAGGCCGAGAGAGAATGGGCATGCCAGAGCATTTTCAGCCACTGTGAATGAACACCAGTTGTGTGCACCCCCTTGTGGGCATGTGAAGCATTGCGTGCTTGTGTCACTTTTGCGTCTGGCTAAAGGTGGGACCCAGAGATTCAAACAAGCGTTCTTAGGCTTTGTAGGCAGGCACCTTAACTGCAAAGCCATCTTTCTAGCCCCTTTTTCAATCTTTTAAAATATTTCTTCAGTCAATTTTGAAGCTATTCAGCATTTGCTTTACACCCATCTTTCCAAATTTTAAGCTTTCCTACTTTTACATTATGTTTCTATTTTTTTAAATATGGCTTTGTTATAAAGACTTTTCAGATTTCTTTCTGGCTACTTACTTCCTTTACTATATTTCTATTTGGTTATTTTTTTTTTTCAGAAATTATACTGCTACAATCCAGGAAGAAGTTTCATTCTTGTTTGTTGGTACTGTGGATCACTGTCCTCTGGGAATAGCCCTTGTCTTGAAATCAAAGCAGCTGTGATTACCCACAGGAGACCCTCACAAAGCGGCATACAATGACTCCCTCAAGACCCCTCCATAAGGACATATAAGCAGTTAAAGATTGTTGGGGGGAGAGACTTTTCTTTGATGGTGTGGGTGTTTTTTTTATTTTTTTATTTTGGAGAGAGACACAGAGAGAGACAGACAGAGAGGAAGACAGATAGAGAATGGGCACGCCAGCAGTCTCTCAGCTGCTGTGAAAGAACTCTAGATGTGTGCGCCCCCTTGTGGGCAAGTGTGGCATTGTGCCCTTGAGTCACTTTGCATCTGGCTAAACGTGGGACCTGGAGATTGGAACCAAGTTCTTAGGCTTAGCAGGCAGGCGCCTTAATAGCTAAGCCATCTCTCCAGCCCGTGTGGGTGGTTTTAATTGCACATGTTCCTGTGGGTAACCCCTCACTCATGCCCTGGTAGTAACCCCAATTAAGAAACACATTGGTTCATCAGGCTAGCATTAGGTGGAACATTTCTTTGGTATGTTTTAGGTGACCTATCTGGAATGAGTAGATGTTTGTTCATGTCTCTCCTGGAAGTTAATGCAACATTATGGCAGCTTTCTCCCTCCTCAGTGCAGTGCCACATATACCTGTCGTTGCTACACAGAAGCAGAAGCAAAATTTCCCCTAACTCTCTGTTTCAACTTTTACTTAGAGTCAAATTTTGCCTAAAGTTATTTTAACTTTTTATTGACAACCTCCATACACATACACAATATACCATGATCATAAGCCCCTCCCTTCACCCTCCATTACCTTCTTCTTTCCACCTAATTCCTGTTCTGTTTTTATGTCATCATTTTTTCCTCCTCTTATGCAGGTCTTATGTAAGTAGTGTCAGACACTGTGAGGTCATGAATAGCACTATCACTTTGTGTTTATAAGACAGTATTGCAAAGTGCTGCTCCCTTTTCTTTGGCTCTTACATTCTTTATGTCACCACTACAATGGGCCCTGAGCCTTGAGGGTTAAGATAGAGATTTCTCAGTGCTGAGCACTCCACTGTATCTTCTCATGAGTTTTGAGTCTCCCTAGTTGTCACCACAATTGTCTCTAACCAAAAGTGAGAGTAGCATTAATATATAGGCCATAAATATAAGTATTTAGGGGGCAGTTTGGTGGGCAGAATAGGGCTTACGACCTTGCTAGCCATAGACTTTTGATTAAGTTTTCAGTGCCAGGCATGAATCCCCTCCCATGGAGTGGGCTCAAATCCAATCAGAGGGCAGATGGTTTTCCTCATAACAGACATGCCATCAGAGGGCCAGTTTGCACATGTGGCCTGGTTGGCCAGTCTTAAAGCTTGCAGGGTCCAATGCTGGCTAAGACTGTTGACTTTTCTCCTCCAGCAGGCTACATAGCTCTTTCCAGCATTATAATATTGATGGTCAACAGGGAGGAAGCTTCCAGATCAGTGACTAATGTTATTTAGTAGTAAAGTTGAGCTTCACACAAGATTTCTGATACCCCAAACTTAGAATTTAATTAATTAATTTATTTGAGAGAAAGATGGAAAGAGGGGAGAATGGGTGCCCTAGGACCTCTAGCCACTGCAAACGAACTCCAGATGCATGCCCTACCTTGTTCATCTGTCTTACATGGGTACTGGGGAGCTGAACCTGGGTCCTTAGGCTTTGTAGGCAAATGCCTTAACTGCTATCGCTTAGGGCTCTGCTATTTAGTGCTTTCTTTCAGTAAAATGGATGTGTCAGACTTGTGGAAATAAAACAGGAAAGCCTGGGAGCAGAGATATTGGCTATCTTGATTCATCTTCCTACTTTCTTTAGCTGAATTTCAACCACAACTGCTGTACCTGACCTCAGACTTATGCTGCCTGCCTTCTACTACAAGGGCAAACTTGCAGACTTTCTACCCAAAACTCTTCTCTCTGTTCTGTGCATAAATGCAATATAGGATGAGAGAGAGAGAGAGAGAGAGAGAGTTAAAGAGCCCTGGGGAAAGCCTCAATCACTATGGTGGTGGACAAATACCCCAGCCTCAAGGTGGAGAATCCTAAGAAACATTCTACATATTTATTTTTTTAAATATATATTTTTATTTATTTGATAGAAAGAGGCAGAGAGAGAGAGAGAAAGAGAGAGAGACACACAGAGAGAATGGGCATGCCAGGGCCCTCAGCCACTGCAAACGAACTCCAGACGCATGCACCCCCTTGTGCATCTGGCTTATGTGGGACCTGGGGAATCAAACCTGGATCCTTTGGCTTTGCAGGCAAATGCCTTAACTACTAAACCATCTCTCCAGCCCCTACGTATTTCTTAGTTGTGCTTGAGGACCAAACAGTAGTCCCAATAATAGATCCTTGTATCAATTTTTTCTTCATTCTTTTATCTTTCTGACTCACCAGTTCTGTTCATTGGGAGCACCTCCCAAATAAACTGCCTGCACTCACTTCTTTGTTCCAGACCAAACTAAGCAAAAATGTTTATTCAGGTCTGGGGAGATGGCTCCGGGTATAACGTGCTTGCTGTATAAGCATGAAGATCTGAGTTTATATCCCTAACACCCACATAGAAATGCAGTGTGCACCTAAAATCCCAGCACCAGGGATTGGCAAACAGAAGAATCCTTAGGGCTTCATGGCTAGCTATCTGGCTGGTTCAGTGTGAGACCCCACATTTCACAAATAAATTTAAAAAATAGGGTGGATAGCAATTGATGAAAACATGTAACTTGGATACCTGGCCTCTGCATGTGCACCCCCTACACACATATTGCACACACACATATGAACACATACACACAAACACAAATGTTAATTCTGCAAGTATTTAAAACAGGACAATTCTTGGCACTGTAATCAAAGATCAAGAAGACAAAATTCTTGGAGTCTTCTTGGTGTGTATAATACAAAGAAGAAAAAAGTTATCCCTTCTTAAAAAGCCCTGTGCAATTACAATATAGTATCAGGGATGCTACCTTACAGGCAGGAACTAACTCATGTGTGAATCTATGGGGTGAACATACTGCTAATACTTCCTAGATGTATTGCTTGAGCTAATGGATTAAGGAAAGATCTTATACAGGTATGATAGTCACAACTATCATACAATTGACAAGTGAAAATTCAATTGATACTTTCAAGTGCTATGTGCAAAGAATTAGCTTCTGCCTTGTGGTATTTTTTTAATTTTACCCACTTATTTATTTGACAGTAAGAGGGAAAGGAAAAGAGAGAGAGAGAAAGAGGGAATGAATATGAGGGAGAATGAGGGAGGGAGAGAATGGGCATGCCAAGGCCTCTAGGTAGTGCAAACAAATTCCAGATGCATATGCCACCTTAACCACTAAGCCAACTCTCCAGCCCTGCTTGGTTGTATTTTATGACATAATTTTAGGTGCTCTATAGACATTTAAAACTGTTTTGTAGTCATGAATGTAAATGTGTACTAGAAAAAGTAGCTATACAAACTTGATTTCATAGTTTTATGCTTTAACATGAGACTAAATTTTAAAAATATTTCATTTTTATTTATTTATTTGAGAGAGAGGAAGAGGAGGAGAGAGAGAAAGAGAGAATAGGTGCACAAACGAACTCCAGACGCATGTGCATCTGGCTTACGTGGGTCCTGGACAATCCAATCTGAGTCCTTTGGTTTTGCAGGCAAGCACCTTAACCGCTAAGCCATCTCTCCGGTCCTAACATTTTTTTTTAATGACTTGATATTGGCATTAAAGAAAACTGTGGGATGAATAATAATCATCACAGGGTGCAGACAGGCAAATATTGTGTAGGTAGGGTGCATATTACTTACTTAAGTTTAGGAAATAGTGTTATAACTGATCAATTACCTAATATAAAATTCCTGCTTTCCAAGAGCTCAACATTTTATGGAAAACTGAAGCATATACAAGGGTGATAAATGCTACAATGAATTTAGAACCAAAGTACAAAGGGAAATAAGAAGGAAAGTGAAGGACAGGTTGTCTGCTTCAAGAGCATTGGGAAGGTTGTAGCTCTGTCCCGAGGAATGTTAATGAATAGCCTGACTTTAGCCTGTTTTCGTATGGACTATTCAGATATTTGACCCATTTTCCCCCATTTGACTGAGAGGTTAGAAAACTGCTAACACATATACTGAAATGCTTTCTCGCCTAGGCACTTTGGAATTGCTTTATGCGCACTGGCTCATCTCATTAGCCTTCATTTTACAATTGAGAAACCTGAAGTATAAGAGGCTGAGTAACCTGCTCAAGGTAGTGCGGGTATCTGAAGAAGCACGGATTCAATCCAGGCATTCGGGGCTCCAGAGCATCAGTGGGTCGGACAGACAAGACTGAAGCAGCTCCCATTGGAGCGCCGGGCCGCGGAACAAACCTGGTTACGAGGCCACGGTTTCTCCACCTATATGGTAATGATGGTAATGACGCTAGGAGCTTGGTGTAGAGCGAAACACTGAACGCAAAAGCGAACTTCAAACTACCGAGGTGTAGCCACTTACCAGCGTCTGGGCAAGTATCATCTATCAATCCGGACAGCTCGCCGCGCCAGGGCGGGGCTCCGCCCCGTGCGCGAGCGGAAGGCGGGGCCGGCAGGTCTGTGCGCGTGCGCAGGCCGCTGACCACGCCCACCCGCGACCCCAGCCGAGAGTAGCTGCTGTTTCTGAGAGGACGATTCGTAAGCCGGCGCCTGGCGCCCTTTCGCTTCCCTTGCCCTTCTGCCGGCTCCTTCCGGTGCTCGAGCGCGGTCCAGCGCGGAGTCGGTTCTGGTGGGCCGGCTCTGGGTTTCCGCCGAGGCTCTCGCCGTTGTCCCCATTGGTGGCTGTCGAAAGTGCCGGCTCCGCGCCGGCGCCGGTACTAGCCGGGTGGGAAGGCTCAAGATGGCGTGCTTGTTGGAGACCCCAATCCGCATGAGCGTCCTCTCGGTGAGTGACCTGCCGGGGACGCGTGCGGGCCGGGGCCGTCCCCCTCACCGTCTTTCCGTCCTGAGCCGCGGGCCTCCTGGACATCCCGCCCCTGCGGTGGCCTCGGGCTCGGCCGGGAGGGGCGGTGCACGGCGGCATCGACGGGAGCCCCGGGCGTCCGCAGCTCGGGGAGTTCCCCACGGGTGCGGGTTCCCGGGGCGGCCGGCGGTGGGCGGGGAGGTCGAGCTCCCGGCTTGTGCTCCAGCCGCGCGGCCACGCGTGTCCCCAAGCCTCCGCGAGGTCGCTTCTCCGGGGCCCGAGCTCCCCGCGTCGGGAGCTTCAGGGGGGCCGGCCAGGGACCGAGCGTCCGCTCGAGCTGCCCCGGGCTCTGGCGAGGAAAGGTGCGGGCTCCTTGTCTCCCGTGGCCTCTCAACTGCCAGCGCCACGGCCGTGTGTCTTCTGTCACCTCCTAGCACCTGGGCACCTGCTGGAGCTGCTCGCTTCTTGGCTGTGGGGATATCTTACCAGCGGCAACCCTTCCTATTGTGTGTGGTTAGTTAAGCCCCTCGGCTGGGCACTACTACGGAGGTCTCAGCTGGGAGACTAGAGGAGCTATATATGACTGTGTGCCTCATATTCGTTTTGTTCTTCAGGAAGAGCAAAAGCATTGGAGAAGGAGAGGAAAAAAGGTTAGGCTTCCCCATTATTGAAAGAAGAGAACGTATTGACTAGCCAAGAAGTAATACCAGTTTTTTTTTTTTTTTTTTTTTTTTTTTTTTTTTTTTTTGGTGGTGGTTGATTTTAACCAACAAAACAAAAAGCTACTTTCACCTTTCACTATATTCCCCCTTGAAAGACAGGATCAACAGTGAAAATTGCTGGAACATAACTCCGGAGGGGTTTATAACAAATTTTAGCTGTTGGACTCAGAATGGTTAGCTTACCAAGGATTCTTTTGTTGCTGTTGGAAATAAGGAAGTAATCAGGCAGAGACTGACCATCTTTTAGAATTATGGAAAGCATTCTGCTGCTGAGAGCGTAATTGCATTGTAGCTTTGTCCTAGGTTTTTGAACTCCAACCAGTTTCTTTTTTGTTCTCTGATTTTGTGCACAAATACACTCACCTGTCCAAAGACACCTAAGACATCACTTGTTTCAGGGCTAGGGCCATGTGGCAGGCTACCTCCCTGCAAAGGCAATACAATAAAAAATGTGATTTTGGGGAGGCTGTCAACAATCCCTGATCCATTTTGGCAGACATTTTCCTTTTCTTTTTTTTCTTTTTCTTTTTTTTGAGGTAGGGTCTCGCTCTGGCCCAGGCTGACCTGGAATTCACTCTGTATTTCTCAGGGTGGCCTCAAACTCATGGCAATCCTCCTACCTCTGCCTCCCAAGTGCTGGGATTAAAGGCGTGTGCCACCACGCCCAGCCCATTTTCCTTATTTTTAAATGGCAGCTAGAGAAATGCTATACATCCAAGCATTGAAGCACATTAGCCAGCCCATCACTCCACTTTGTGATATTTTAGGAGAACAGGCCAATGACACCCCTCATTGTACCAAAAGAAAAAAAACCATATGTCTCCAAGTGTTAATTTTGTTTTCATTTTGTCATCTAGATTCTAGTTATCCATTAGGTCACCTGAACAACTTACCCCTTCCCCCCTCAGGTGCTAGGGATCTAACCTAGAGCCTTGAACAGGCTATAGCCCTGACACTACCTGAAACTACACCACCTGAAGGTTCTTTATTTTTTGTACATCATCAGCTTGTATAGTGTATTCAATTGAAATTTTTCATTTGTTTCACTTTCCTAGTAAATGATTATTTCTTGCTTATTTCATTCAAAAATGTCTTGAAGTTCCTACTTCCAGTTAGATTTTTGTCTTAGCCCTAGTCTCATTGGGAGCATTTTCAAAGGTTGGTTTTTTTAAAATAATATTTTTATCTCTTTATTTGAAAGAGAGAATGGGCACGCCAGTGCCTCTCGGCACTGCAAACTCCAGACGCATGCACCACCTTGTACATCTGGGTACTAGGGAACTGATCCTGGGTCCTTAGGCTTCACAGGCAAGCACCTTAAGCCATCTCTCCAGCCCTTTAAAGGTCTTTCACAGCTGTGAAGTCTAGCTTTTCATTTCTTCAGTCCTAGGATCTTGGGAAATCAGAGTTTTGGGTAAATGATTTAAAATGTTTGAATTCGCTCATCTTAATAATTTAAGGAGTAACTTTTACCTTGCATACAACTTCCTAAAGCACTGCTTTTGATATTAGTCAGAAATTACTTTTATTATGGACTTTAGGGAATGCAAGGATATCAGAAATACTCTCAAGGAGCTCATAGTCTGGATTTCTCTAGCGTTTGATAACCATACATTGACCAAGAGAGAAATCAGCCATTTTAAATGATTTCCATTTATAGCCTATTATATACCCTCTCCCTGTGAGACTTCACTTGGTCACTTAACTTTAGCTGCTCAGTTCATATATCCATGTTGCCAGTCTTTTTTTTAAATTATTTTTTATTGACACCTTCTATACTTACATACAAAAAACATGATATTTCCCTCCCCTCCCCGTTCCACTTTAGACCTCCAATCTCCATCATATCCCCTCCCTCTCTCCATTAGTCTCTCTTTTAATTTGATGACATCATCTTTTTCTTCTATTTTGAGGGTCTTGCGAAGGTATTGCTAGGCAATGCAAGGTCATGGATATCAAGGCCAATTTCTGTCTGGGCAGTTGCATTGTAAGAGGTCATACCCTTCCTTTGGCTCTTCCATTCTATCCGCCCCCTCTTCCGCAATGGTCCCTGAGCCTTGGAGGGTGTGACAGAGGTGTTTCAATGCTGGGCACTCCTCTATCCCTTCTCAGCAGTATGTTGCCTTTTGGGTCATCCCAGGTGGTTATCGCCATCTGAAAAGAGAAGCTTCTCTAACCAGAAGTGAGAGTAGCGTTAACATGTGAACATGAACATTAAGTGTAGTGCCCCCAGGGCGGCTTGGTGGGAATAATATATACATTTAGTCAGACAAGAGCAGGCTTTATACCCCTAAGGCTCATGCCATGTTGCCAGTCTTGATTTTTCCCCTGTGTCTAGTCTCAGATCTATGGATGTCAGCCATCACTTCTAAGAAGCACAGTTGTTCTCCTAAGAGAACTTAGTTTTAATGTCTGTATTGAATGCTATCTCACCAATCACTCACTGTTAAACCTCCCAAATTATTTTTGACTCTGCCTTTCATGCTCCTATGTGATCAGTTTTTAAGCTGTTTCTTCTTTATTCTCAGTTACTCCTTGCATCTTAATTAATGGTCATCCTCATTCAGAACATTGCTATTTTGTGCCTGCACTGCCATCAGTGTCCTTTTAATTCATTTTTGGGAGGGAGTTCTCACTGTATTGCTGGTCTTAAACTTATGAGCTTAAGTGATCCTCCTGCTTCAGCCTCCTGCGTACCTAGAATCACAGGTGTGCCCTACCATGTCTTGCTTTAATTATTTTTGCTGCACCAGTGTCTTAGTTCAAGCCCATCCTAAAGAACACTTTGGATAACCACTCCTGTATTCTTCTGTGGGTTCTGACTGCTGAAGGGCTGGGTTCATGTTTAGTCTTGAACTTAAAGATTCTTTATCTTGTACATGAACCTTCTATCCTATGTAAACTGGCTTCTCGGGTTGAAGTTGATAATTTGGTCTTCCCAATTCCAGTAAATTACTGTCTGCTCCTTTATCTTTTTTGGGGGGAGGAGGACAAAAGATCTCTAATTGAAGATCCTTTGTTTCAGTTTCCCTAGTCCTGTCTGAATTTCATTTTGTGATTTATTTTGAGCTTCTGACATTTTCCAGACATAGGGAAGACAGTAGTGAACTACAGAAATCTATCTTACCTCCTTTTGAAGATTTTAGTCCAGTGGGGAAAACAAATATCCAAGAATGACATAGAATGAGGGTGGAGATGGAGAGATGGCTCAGTGATTAAAGGCACTTGGTTGCACATTGTGCTGGCCCGGGTTTGATTCTTCAGTACCTATATAAAGCCAAGTGCACAAAGTGGTTCATATGGTTAGAGTTCCTTTGCATCCACCAGAGGCCCTGGCATGCCCACACATGCAGCTCTCTCGCTCTCTCCTCACCTCTGTTTCTGATTGCACATAAATAAATTTATAAAAAGAATAAGGGAGTGTTTCCCCAAGTGACACTGAGCTTGAGGGTTCAAGGATGAATCAGAGCTAACTAGAAAAAAAAAGTCAGGAGAAGAGCATAGTAGGTAATGGGAACTATTTTTGCAGAGATCTTTAATAGAGTGTAAATTAATTTAGGGGTAAGTGCTTGACCATTTCTTTTTAATTCTATTATTATAGCACTATGCTTTACAAGTGCAAAGTACTTAATAAATATTTGATTGAGTTGTTGGAGGATATAGACAGCCTCTTTGTTTTTAGTGCCATGGCCACTTACCCTTTTCAGCACATTTCTACATTTTCCCTTGTTTTATAGACTCTTGGATTGTTTTATGTTGAGTATTTAAAAAAATATTTTATTTATTTATTTGAGAGAGGCAGGTAGAGAATGGGCATACCAAGTCCTCTAGCCACTACAAAGGAACTCTAGACGCATGTGCCACTTTGTGCATCTGACTTACCTGGGGAATCAAACCTGAGTCCTGAGGCTTTGCAGGCAAGCACCTTAACTCTTAAGTCATTTTTCCAGCCCCAAATGTTTTTTTTTTTTAAGTCATTTTACTTTGGAATAAGTATAGTTTCATGGGAAGTTACAGGCATAGTATGGTGAGGTCCTTGTATTTACTTCACTCATGTTGCCCCATTAGTTACATTTTACATAACTATAGTGTGGTGCCAGAAATAGAAAAGATGTGTATCTATATGTATATATGTGTGCATATATTTATAATATATGTATTATTTTATTCCTACTGCTGTTAAGATAAAAAAGTATCCCATCACCACAAGCATCTCTTTCATATTATCTCTTTCTGGACTTCATCCAGAACCCTGAGTGACAATTATTCATCTCTTTTTCCTCTATTATTTTGTCATTTTTCTATAATGTTACATGAATGAAATAATATATAGTATGTGACTTTTTGAGATTGTCTCTTGTTACATAGCATACTGTTTATGAGATCCATGTATCACTAATTTGTAGTCTCAGGGTGGCCTGGAACTCACAGTGATCCTTCTACCTCTGTCTCCCGAGTGCTGGGATTAAAGGCGTGTGCCACCACGCCCGGCTTTTGTTCCTTATTTTTTGCCAAGCATTTCCCCATGCATGAATGGGCTATCATTTGTTTTTATTTTTTTTTTATTTTTTTTATTTTTTGGTTTTTCGAGGTAGGGTCTCACTCTGGTCCAGGCTGACCTGGAATTAACTATGTAGTCTCAGGGTGGCCTCGAACTCTCGGCGATCCTCCTACCTCTGCCTCCCGAGTGCTGGGATTAAAGGCGTGCGCCACCACGCCCGGCTATATCATTTGTTTTTAAATGATTATTTTTAAAAATTTTATTTATTTATTTGCAAGTAGAGAGAAAGAGATAGAAGAGAAACAGAGAATGGGCACACCAGGGCCTCTAGCCACTGCAAATGAACTCCAGACCTATATCCTTTGTGGACCTGGCTTATGTGGGTTCTGGGGAATTGAACCTGGATCCTTTGGCTTTGCAGGCAAACGCCTTAACCACTAAGCCATCTCTCTAGCTCTGCTATCATTTGTTTAGTCAGCCATCTATTGGACATTTTGGTTTTCAGTTTTTGGTTATAACAGCCTACTATGAACAGTCATATACAGGTTCTTCTGTGGATATGACTATTCAAATTCTGAGATAAATGCCTAGAACTATAAATTTTAGAAGTATCATTTTCCATATGATAAATGTGTGTTTAGTTTGTGAAGAAACCAATAAACTTTTCTGGAGTGGCTGTATGTATGAGAAATCCAATTTCTCTGCATCCTTACTGGCCTTGCAGTTACTTTTTTTGTTGTTGTTGTTTTGTTTTTTGCAGTTACTTTTTATATGAGCTTTTCTCCTCCTCTTCCTCCCCCTCCTCCTCCTCCTCTTCTTCTTCTTCTTTGGTTTTTTAAGGTAGGATTTCACTCTAGACCTGGAACTCACTATGTAGGCACAGGGTGGCCTTGAACTCACAGTGATCCTCCTACCTCAGCCTCCCGAGTGCTGGGATTAAAGGCGTGCACCACCACGTCCGGCCTTTTTTTTTTTTTTTTTTAATATTTTTGAGGCTGGGCGTGGTGGTGCACGCCTTTAGTCCTAACACTCATTATGTTTAGACTTGAGTCCTTCAGAAGGTGAGGGTTTATGAGTATTTAATATAGCTTGTCTTTTCATCCTTTAGCTATAGGTTAAAAATGGACATTGGGACTGAGGGTCTAGTTAATTTACTTGTAGAGCATCCCTGCCCCCCGGAAGAACTGATTGCAGCCTCATCAGACCTTACCCAAAGAGTAACTCAGAGTGGACCTTAAATTTTTTTTTCTTTTGGTTTTGAGAGGTAGGGTTTCACTGTGGTCCAGGCTGACCTGGAATTAACTATGTAGTCTCAGGGTGGCCTTGAACTCACGGCGATCCTCCTACCTCTGCCTCCCGAGGGCTGGGATTAAAGGCATGCGCCACCATGCCTGGTGGACCTTAAATTTTATTGTAAAACATGAGGTGAAACTCTGGGCTAACACACAAAACTATGAAATTTTGGGCTTAGGGAAGAATTTTAGACCTGTTTAAATAACTGGTAAATTAGATTCAAGAAAATGAAAATGTATGCCACGTGAAAGAACTTGTTAAGAGAATGACTGCATTTTAGTTTGGTCTTTGTAATGGTTTGAGAGAGCCAAGGGTAATAAAATGCCTTTCAATTACCATGTAGGCTGGTATAGACAGCTCAGGCACTTGTTGGTTTTAATTGTCATCTTTACAGGCTTGTTCAAGCCAAACACTTTCACTCATTAGCCATCCTCGCAGCCCAGTTGCAGACTTTTTCAAATGGCCTTCTTTGACCAGCAGCTTTTAGCACTATACAGGGTATTCCAAGTCTAGATATTCTTTTTGTTCTGTTATTGACAAATAACATTTGGTTGTATTGGGTTGGCTTATCCTATTAATGCATTATTATGGGTTTGCTTTCTTATGAGGACAACTGGCAATAGTTGGAAAAATTCTGAGAGGTTGAACCCAACTATCTAAGCATAAAATAGCCCTCCATTTGTTTTAGTAATAAATATAAAACGAAATCCATTCAGCACATTTTAAAGTATGCAAGTAGGCACAGAGTTTGTCAGGAGTGGTCCTAAAAGAGATTAATCACTATGAACATCTTAATCTTTAGTGGCAATGTATGATGAAAGGGATGCTTACATATTTCCGGACATTTTGGTTGTATTTTTTTAAATTTTAACTTTTTTAATTTGCAAGCAGAGAGAGAGACAGAAGAGAAACAGAGAGAAGGGAAGATGGACATGCCAGGGCATCCAGCCACTTCAAACTCCAGATGCATGTGCCACTTTGTGCATCTGGCTTTATGTGGGTACTGGGGAATTAAATCTGGGTCGTTAGGCTTTGTAGGCAAGTGCTTGAACCACTGAGCCATCTCTCCAGCCCTTGGTTTTATATATATATATATATTTAAATTTTTAAATTTTAATTTATTTATTAGAGACAGAGAGGTACAGAGAGAGAGTGAGAATGGGCATGCCAGAGCCTCTAGCCACTGCAAACAAACTCCAGATGCATGCACACCATGTGCATCTGGCTTATGTGAGACCTGGAGAATTGAACCTGAGTCTTTAGGCTTTTTAGGCGTGCACCTTAACCACTAACCCATCTCTCCAGCCCCCTTGGTTGTATTTTTAAGGGACAGTTGCTGCCTGAGTTCAGACACTTGGTGCTCAGGAAGTCTTCTTTATTTTTAGAAGTAGGATCTGGCTCTATTCTAGGCTGACCTGGAATTCATATGTTGTTCCAGGTTGGCCTCAACTCATAGCTATCCTCTACCTCTGCCTCCTTGCTGGGATTAAAGGCGTGTGTCACCGTGACTGGCTTTAGGAAGTCTTTTAATTGATCAAGAATAAGGAAACAGGCTGGAGAGATGGCTGAATTGTTAAATGTGCTTACTTATAAAGCCTGATGGCCCTGGATTCAATTCCCCAGTACCTACGTGAAGCCACATGCACAGTGATGCACGCGCCTGGAGTTTGCTTATAGTGGTAGGATGCTCTACTCTGCCCATATGGATCTCTTCTCTCTCTCTCTCTCTCTCTCTCTCTCTTTTTCTCGGTCTGCCTTTCTCTCTGTTTCTTTCAAATAAGTAAATAAAAATATAAAAAACAAAGAATTCAGAAATACTTTAGTGTAGAAACCTTAAATTTTACCTCAGGTGCTAGGTTGGCTGCTTCTCATTCTCTCATTAAAATTTAAAAGCCCGAGGCTGGGAATAACATTCAGTTGGCAAGGTGCTTGCCCTGCAAGCACGAGTACTGGAGTTTGGATCTGCAGCACCCATGGTTGGGCATGGCGACTGCCTATAATCTCAGCACACAGAACAGGGAGTCCCATGGGCAGGCTGGCTAGCTAAACTAGCTGAATCCATGAACTCTGCTCTCAGGTGAGAGAACCTGCCTTAGTAAATTAAGAGAGCGACCAAGGAAGACACCTGAGATCTGTCCTCCACACACACATGTGCATACACACCCACATACAAATACAAAAACAGAAGTAGCCAGGCGTGGTGGCACACGCCTTTAATCCCAGCACTTGGGAGGCAAAGGTAGGAGGATTGCCCTGAGTTCAAGGCCACCCTGAGTATATATAGTGAATTCCAGGTCAGCCTGAGCTAGAGCGAGACCCTACCTGGAAAAACAAAAAAACAAACAAAAACAAAAAAACCCAAAAAACAGAAGTAAAAGCAAATGTAGACTAGACACACAAATATCAAAAGTAAAACAGAAAAATACAGTTAAAAATACTTAGTGCGAGGAACCAGCAATTTCAGTGATGTTACTTGGTCACTATTGCAGTCAGGTTTGCATTTCTGACAGAAATCACCAGACCAAGAGCAGCTTTTGGGAAAAAAAGGTTTATTTTGGCTTACAGGCTTGAGGGGAAGCTCCATGATGGCAGGGGAAAACGATGACATGAGCAGAGGGTGGAGTGTGCCAAACAATGGCAAGGGGAGACTAGCTATAATACCCATAAGCCTGCCCCCAACAATACATTGCCTCTAGGAGGTGTTAATTCCCAAATCTCCATCAGCTGGGAACCTAGCATTCAGAACACCTAAGTTTATGGGGGACACCTGAACCAAACCATCTCAGTCCCCTCCCCTACCTAGTGGAGCCTAGGGTTGCATGTTTGTTGGACATGTATACTGTCACTGAGGGACTTACATTTTTTTGGTTTCTGATTTGACGGGATTTTTTTGTAATGTCATCTGCCCATGTTGATATCTGGATAAAGATATATCTGACAAAACAAATGTGTTACTGGCTAGAAGTTAAACAACAGCTACTTTTACGGAATGGTGGTGTTGTGATCCCTATGACTGTTTAGATAGGATTTGAAGGTATTCTATTGGAAAACAGTTTTGCAAAAATTGCCCTTTCCCCACTTAGGAAAACCATTTTGACCTCATTCCATAAAATCAGAATAAAGACTTAAATTCTTTGGTCATAGATGTTGTGGGAGAGGAATAACTAGTCAGTGGTATGCTTTAATTTCAAAGCTTTAAATTTGTGGTTGAGTGGGAAGAATTTCCAACCCATACTATTTATTAGTATTTGGAAATCTTTGTACCTGGAAAATGATTGTAGAACATACTTCTTTTGCCTTGGTGTGGGGGCAAATTTTATTAGAATTTTAACAAAGCTCAGAATGGTGACTGATAGGATAAGAGGAGAGAAAATGAAAGAGGCATGTTTGTCCTCATGGTTGGTCTTGGCTTATGGAGGCTTGACCTTTTCAGCCCCGTGGCACCCTCTACTGAGATCATCAGCATATTGATCATTGGTTCTCAGCTCTTTAAGGATAAGTACCACACGTCCTCTTGCATAGAACATGTGTGTGCTTAAAGAATCACATAATTTCAAAGGATTCATGGATTCCCTGAACCCACATGTTAATCCTGAGTTAACTCCTTTTCTTGTCCCAGTGTCAGTCATCAAAGCATTGTCAAATTTAAAATCATTTCAAAATGGTAAACAAAATTACAACAATGAAGTTTTAAAATTCATGTATCATGTTTGGAATTTGAATCTGAGTAGTTTTAATTTGTTCTTTTTGCCCAAAGTATGTCAGTGAACTTGCTTAAGTTGAATTGGTCCATTGAAAAGGGCTTTGATATCCTGGGTTAGGGGTGCTGAGCTAGGTTAGCTGGAGATCCAAGCCAGGAGAAAATAAGACAGTTCTGGGTCTGGGCACAGGGGAAGTGGAAAAACAGAAATCATATGTAGCTTGAGACGTTGACATGATTGTCATAGGACAGGTCAGATAGATCCCCAGGGAAGCAGTAATAGGAAAGCTCCGCACCAGCTTCAGGGAAGAGAGCCTGAAGTCTGAGTAAGCACCATGGATAGCTCCACGACCAGTAAGACTATCAGACAGCAGCTCGCCTGTCCAGACAATTCTACCTTTTTTTTTTTTTTTTTTTCTGTTTTGGTTTTTCGAGGTAGGGTCTCACTCTAGTCCAGGCTGACCTGGAATTCACTATGTAGTCTTAGGGTGGCCTTGAACCCACAATGATCCTCCTACCTCTGCCCCCCAGTGCTGGCATTAAAGGTATGCACCACCATGCCCGACAGGGGGACCTAGTCTTGACCCTCTAATCAATATTATCACCTACAATGAAGAATAAATGAATAGCATTTGTAATAGGACTCTGTGATTTGTACTGAAAAAGCTTTTCTATTAGGAGAAAAATCTTGTTTAAATGTAAAGTTATAGAATCTTCATGGAAAAATACCTGCAGATAATTTTTTATTCATCCTGTTTTTAATTGGAGGAACCTGAGAATTGAAGATCATAAATTGCCCATTGTCCTATGTTGTGTGACAAAGTCAGAACTACAGTTTCCCACATTTTAAAAACAATTGTATACATGGCCTTATATTTTAAGTGTATTTCCAAATTTTACAAGCACTGATTAAATTAGTTTTCATAAATTCTGTTACTTGATAAATTCTGGCTTTTAGCTTTGAGAGGTCATTGTTCCCTCTTATATAAGCACATAAAATATTACATATTTTATTAGTATTGTCATGATGTTTGTGGAAATAAGGCAGACCACATTTTAGCTATCTTAGTTTCCATAAGTATGCCCCATTATTGATGGGCCCAACTGAGCTGTGAGGTGACATACATAGAAAGGGCATGATAACTTATTTTCAAATAAAGGTCTGTCTTTGTTAATAGAATTGTCCTTATTTGTATAGTTCCAGAAGGAGGCAGATTTTTACCCTCCCTCTCCAAATTAGGAAAGAATTGTTTGGCATTTAGTTTTGTTTAATAGTGAGGCTGATCCTTGGTTGACCCTTGGGGCAGAGGCTATTGATTTTACCACAAATTTTCCAGCAACAGTGAAACAGTAATTAAGATTCTGTGTCTTGGGCTGAAGAGATGGCTTAGTGGTTAAGGCACTTGCCTCTGAAGCATAAGGACCCAGGTTAGATTCCCCAGTACCCATGTAAGCCAGATGCACAAGGGGGGTGCATGTGTATGGAGTCCATTTACAGTGGCTAGTGGCCCTTGCACACCCGTTCTCTCTCTCTCATAAATAAATAAATAAAATATTTTTTTAAAAAAGATTCTGTGTCTTTTAGAGTCCTCAAAGAATACAACAGGAACACAGGGAAGCATGTGACTTGAAATTAAGGCACAGTTTAGTAAAATGCTACTCACTATTGGTTTTTCAGGATTTTTTTTGTTTTGTTTTTGTTTTGTTTTTCAAGGTAGGGTTTCACTCTAGCCCAGGCTGACCTGGAATTCACTGTATAATGTCAGGGTGGCCTCAAACTCATACCAATCCTTTTACCTCTGCCTCCTTCGTACTGGGATTAAAGTGGGATTAAAGGCGTGCTCCACCACACCTGGCTGGTTTTCAGGATTCTTGATTGTGTCACTCCTGATTTCTCTAAGGACAAGTACAAACAGTGTTGCAGGACTTTAAAATGAATTGACAGTTTATAACTGATCTAAGCAATGCCTTTATTTGACATATGATAAATTTGATATGGTGACAAAAAAGTATTTTTTGGACTGATATAGGCTTTAGAGATACTGGATGTTTTACACTGTTTTGGGGAAAAGGATACATTTCTGGGGTTCTCACTTGACTGGGTGGGTCATTTGAAACTGTTTCTATTAGTGGTTTATAACCCTACCAAACTTACAACTTTTTCTATAGATATCTTGTAGTGACTCCCTAACTGTCCCAATGTGAAATTCACAGAGAAGTTTCTCAGGTGTAACTTTTTAAACATTGATCTAAGTAAAACACTTAGAAAAAAAGTTTGTAATATCATTTAAATATGCAAGTGCTTAGTTATTACTATACCAGAAGAAAGTAATAAAGTAATGATGTGCTTCCAAATGTACATAGTTAGACAGCCTGTTAATATATGAAGTCTGGTTTTCAGTCTTAATAGAGAGGTCAGGGTTCCCTCATACAAGTAGGTAAAATAAAAATTACATATTTGCTGGGCGTGGTGGCGCACACCTTTAATTCCAGCACTTGGGAGGATTGCTGTGAGTTTGAGGGCACCCTGAGACTACATAGTGAATTCCAGGTCAGCCTGAGCTAGAGTATGACCCTACCTGGAAAAACAAAACAAACAAAAAAAAATTACATATTTAAGCCAGGTGTGGTGGTGCATGCCTTTAATCCCAGCACCTAGGAGGCAAAGATAAGAACGCCTTAAATTTGAGGCCCCCTTGAGAGTACATAGTGAATTCCAGGTCAGCCTGGACTAGAGTGAGACCCTACCTCAAAAAAACCAACAAATTACGTATTTAGTATTTTCATCATGATGCTTGTGAAATTAAAGCAGATAGTGTCCTCTGATTCCCCATGACTCCATCTTGTGACAGTGTGTTACAGTGAGTAACTTGGAAAAAAAATGTACCATTAAACATTTTCCGTGTGTGTGTGTGTGTGTGTGTGTGTATAACCTACTCTCATATATCATCTTTTAAATTACACTTACATTTTTCTGGGGCTGGAGAGATGGCTCAGCAGTTAAAAGCACTTGCTTGCAAAGCCTTCCTGGCCTGGGTTCAATTCACCAGTACCCACGTAAAACCAGATGCACAAAGTGGTGCATGAAGCTGGAGTTCATTTGTAGCAGTAAGAGGCCCTGGAGTTCCCATATGTGCAAACACACATACTCTACTAATAAGTAAGTAAATAAAAGTATTTTTAAAATAAATTAGCCAGGCATGGCGGCACATGCCTTTAATCCCAGCACTCAGAAGGCAGAGGTAGGAGGATCACCATGAGTTTGAGACCAGCCTGTCTAGCATGGGCTACAGTGAGATATAACTCAAACCAAAAATGAATAATAAGTTATACTTACACTTTTCATCTTTCTCCTTTTACTGAAACAAGTGCTGCAGAGACTGATATTTTCTCTTTTTCCCCTTACTGTTTAGAGCAGTGCTTGTACAGCTGTCTACATCTTTGTTGACTGAATGAATTAATGAACACAACTTCAACATTATTTGTATTCTCGTTTATATACTATGTCACTTTTATTACTACATTATATTCTTTTTGTTGAACATAGCTTACTGCTTTTGAGCTATTATATTTATGTGTTGTTTTTTCTCCCCTTCTTTTTTTTTAAAAATTTTAAAATTATTTATTTTTGGAGAGAGACACAGAGAAAGACAGACGGAGAGGGAGAGGGAGACAGAGAGATGGGCGCGCCAGCAGTCTCTCAGCTGCTGTGAACAAAATCCAGATGTGTGCACCCCCTTGTGGGCAAGTGTGGCATTGCGCCCTTGCGTCACTTTGCATCTGGCTAAACGTGGGACCTGGAGATTGGAACCGAGTTCTTAGGCTTAGCAGGCAGGCACCTTAACCGCTAAGCCATCTCTCCAGCCCTCTCCCCTTCTTTTTTAACCTTTCATATTAATCTCCTAGCTGCTTGGATATTGCCTTCCACCCCACCCCTAACTTCCATTAATTCTGTATCTTCTGCTTTCTTTTTATCTTGTGTTCATTTTTATAGCTATACTTATCATTTAATACAAGTTTTGCATGTGTCTTCCTTGCTTGTGTTGTGAATATCTTGTGGGTAAGAGACTATTTTATCTCTTTAGTATTCTCAGCATCTAGCACAATACCTAGGCAATTAAAGTTAAATGATAAATTGCAACCACAAACTAGAATTTTCTTTTACAGTAGTGAATGATAAACACTGTTTGGAGCCTGATGTGGTAGCATACACCTTTAATCCCAACACTTAGGAGACTAAGATAGGAGGATCGTCATGAGTTTGGGGCCAGTCTGGAGCTACAGAGTAAGTTCCAGGTCAGCCTGGAATGGAGTGAGACCCTGCCTTGAGGAAAAAAAAAATTTGGGAGAAAGAAGCAGATAGAATGGGCATGCCAGGGTCTCTAGCCATTGCAAACAAATGCCAGGAAGGAACATTTGCCACTTTGTGCATATGGCTTTACGTGGGCACTGGGAAATCTAACCTGGTGCAGGCAAGCACCTTAACTGCTAAGCCATCTCTCCAGCCTCAGAGAAAGCCTTTAAAAACATGAGTCAGTCTGGGCATGGTGGCACATGCCTTTAAATCCCAGCATTGGGAAGTTGAGGTGGGAGGATCGCCATGATTTTGGGGTCAGTCTGGAGCTACAGAGTGAGTTCTAAGTCAGCATGGGCTAGAGTGAGACCCTACCTCAAAACAAAAAAAAAAGTAGTAGTACTGTTTGAAGTTCATAGCAGTTACTGGTTTAATTATTCATTTCTTTGGGATCAGAGATCCACATTGGAGCCGGGTGTGGTGGCTCACGCCTTAATCCCAGCCCTCAGGAGGCAGAGGTAGAAGGATCACCATGAGTTTGAGGCCACCCTCAGACTACCATGTCAGGCGTTGGATTTATAATTTTTGGTGGGAGTGTATTATCTTGATTTTTTTGTGTATCTTGTATTATAATGTAGAGATTTTTGCATCTTGAGTTAATTTGATGCTTGGGTTTTCTAATTATCTGCACTGTTCTTAGCAGTATAAATCCAACTTTATATATCTTCAGTGTAGGAGTTTAAGGTTCCAGGTGTTGCTCTTATACTCCAAGAGAAACAGCAGAAGTGAGCCTAGGTGTTGAGTTTGCCTGATATTCAAGTATTGTAGTAGACTGGGTGGAGCAAATTACTGGCCAGTTCTAAAATTCAACTGAGCAATATACACATTCAATAAAAACTAGCACAGAGTATTTATACAAGTATGGGGATTAAACCAAGCAAATAATGTAGTAAAGCCCAAGTCCCTAAGGGTGTGTGTTGTCACACACCCTTAATCCTGTCAACTAGGAGGTTGAGATTTCTAGTCTGAAATGGGTTCCAAGTCAGCCTGGGGCCAGTGAGGCCCTACCCCCAGTAATGACAGAAGAAAAAGACAAAGGCCCTAAAACATTGGGAACCTTCAATGGCAACAATAGTCCACACCAAAATACAGCTTATTTGAGAAGGGTAAAGCCAACCAAGAATATGTCATTCAAATGTAATATATAACCTTTCCTGACATGGAAAGAGAAATTAGCACTTCCAGTGCAAGCCTATATGTCTGGCTTTGTATAAGTAGGCCCTGTTACCTTTTGGGGATGGCTTCCAATCTCACCGATGCTGGGTACCCATCTTGATCCCTCTTGGTGCCAGGCGGCCAGGGAGAATGACTTCTCTGGAGGTTCATGGCCCTGATGGTTGGGGGATGGGAGATTTTGCATGGTTCGTGGAGTTGTACTGGAATGCTCAGCTGGTCCCATTTGTATTCTCCTTCAGCAGCTGCTCAGCTGGTCCCTGCTGTTTTCTTCAGGTTTCTTGACTTTGCAAGGAGGGTGATGTGAGTGGAAAATCTCTTCACTGTTTCTGCTCCTGCAGCTTTATGCTATGGGCCAGGCAGGTAGGCATGTGGATCAGGACCACAGGTGCCTTGGTGGTATTCAGGCCGGTTTCCTCCTTTCTGGAAGGTCTTGGTCTCTCCTGCTTCTGTGCTCTGGTTGATAATAACTTCACCTTTCACTAGAAGTGTGTATTTTGCTGTGTTTCTGATTATCTCCCTTCCTAGGCTGCTTTGGTGTGGCTAGTATGCTGCCATCTTATCCTCAGTCACATATCTCTACATACAAATTATTTGATTTTTTTTTTTTTCTTTTTTGAGGGGGAGGTTCTAGGTAGGGTTTCACTATGTAGTCTCAGGATGACCTCAAACTTTTGGCGATCCTTCTATCTTTGCCTCCAAAGTGCTGGGATTACAGGCATGCACCACTACGCCCAGCTATTTGATCTTTTAAAAAAATTTCTTTTTGAGGTAGGGTCTCACTCTAGCCCAGGCTGACCTGGAATTCACTATGTAGTCTCAGGGTGGTGTTGAATTCATGGTGATCCTCCTACCTCTCCCTCTCTCAAATGCTGGGATTAAAGGCGTGCGCCACCACACCCGGCTAGCTTTTTTTTTTTTTTTTAAGTATTTTATTTTTATTTATTTATTTGACAGAGAAAGAGGGAGAGAGAGAGAGAATGAGAATTGGCATGCTAGGGCCTCCATCGACTGCACACTACAGATGTGTGCGCCTCCTTGTGCATCTGGTTTGAACCTGGGTCCTTTGGCTTTGCAGGCAAATGCCTTAATCACTAAGCCATCCCTCCAGCCCTGTAATTGTTTTTATGAGACAGAGAGAATTGGCACATCAGGGCTCCAGCCACTGCAGTTGAACTCCAGATGCTTGTGCATCCTTGTGCACATGTGTAACCTTACACGCTTGCGTCACCTTGTGCATCTGGCTTACATGGGATCTGGAGAGTTTAACATGGGTCCTTAGGCTTCGCAGACAATCGCCTTAAGCACTCAACCATTTCTCCAGCCCCTATTTGATCTTTTTTTTTTGTTGTTGTTGTTTTTGTTTTTTGAGGTTAGGTCTTGCTATAGCCCAGGCTGATTTATAATTTACTATGTAGTCTCAGGCTGAACTCATGGCTATCTTTCTACCTGTGCCTCCCAAGTGGTGAGATTAATGGTGTGTGTAACCATGCCCAGCTGAACTATTCATTCTTTATACTACATGGTGCTTATAAATTAAGGATACATAGAAATGCAACAAAAAAAAAAAAAAAAAAAAAAGAAAGAAAGAAAGAAAGAAAGAAAGAAACATTTTGGGAACAAACAATCTAAAGAATGGGCAAATGAATGAAAAACTTTTAAAATGAACAAGTATAAATTACTAGTAAATATATGAGAAAAAATGTTCAGCATCTGTTGCCATTGTCTTATTGCTGGGACAAAACACCCCACCAAAGGCAGCTTATGGGAGGAAAGGGTTTATTTTAGTTTACAGTGGAAGCATCATCGTGGTGGAAGAAGCTGGCTCACTTCATCATACATACACAGGAGGGAGAGAGAAAGATCAGCAAGCATGAGTTAACACACACAGTCGGGCTGACTCAAGATCTGCCCCCAGTGACACACCTCCTCCAACAGGGCTATGCTTGCTGGAGAATAAGAAGGAAGCTTAATCAACAATACCTGAGGTCTGCTAGTTGTGGTAGTGCACACCTTTACTCCCAGTGCTTGGAAGGCAGAGGTAGATTGCTGTGAGTTTGTGGCCAGCCTGGACTAGAATGAGACCCTACCTGAATTGGGTAGGGATCCCAAGGCTGTGGGTGGGGGACATCAGGAAACTGCACATCAGAACTTGTGAAGACTCCATCTCATGTGTCAGAATGGCAGATGTTAGTGTGGATGGAAGTGGGAGAAAGGAAACTTTATAAATTAATCTA
This sequence comes from Orientallactaga sibirica, assembly GCA_036365145.1. Classification (NCBI taxonomy): domain Eukaryota; kingdom Metazoa; phylum Chordata; class Mammalia; order Rodentia; family Dipodidae; genus Orientallactaga; species Orientallactaga sibirica. The sequence continues at coordinate 30,410,074 of JAEOAD010000009.1, forward strand.
ACCACTGTGGAAATCTGGATGGAGACCCCCCAAATACCATTCCTACTCTTTTTTTTTTTTTTTTGGAGGTAGGGTTTCATTCTAGTCCAGGTTGACCTGGAATTCACTATGTAGTTTCAGGCTGGCCTCAAACTTATGGTAATCCTCCTACCTCTGCCTCCTGAGTGCTAGGATTAAAGGCGTGTGCCACCATGCTCAGCTCCATGTCTACTCTTGAGTACCCAACAGAATCACAGTCAGCTCACAGTGTAGATATCTACACACTCAGTTATTATTATTATTTTTATTTATGAGAGAGAGAGAATTGGTGTGCCAGGACCTCTAGCCACTGCCGATGAACTCCAGATATGTGCACCACCTTGTGCGCATGTGCCACCTTGTGCATTTGGCTTACATGGGGTTCTGGGTGTCGAACCTGGGTCCTTAGGCTTCGCAAGCAAGTGCCTTAACCACTAAGCCATCTCTCTAGCCCCAGTTATTCTTAACTCCTTCTCTTACCTTTAAAATTATCCTGGTTTCAATGGTACATTCACAGGCCTGGTACCTATTGTGCAAGAAATGCTCTAAAGTTATAGCTGATTAAAACAATATTGTATTTTCATTTCTCTGCATTAGGAATACAGCTATGGATTAGCTGGTGTCTCTGGCCCAGGGTTTTTAATGAAGTTTCAGTTAGTGTCAGGACCACCTCTAGTCTCATCTGAAGGCTCAGTTTGGGGAGAATCCAGTTCTGAGCTCTCTTGTGGTTATTGGCAGGATTTAGTTCCATGCCATGTGGGCTTCTCCATAGGGCGCCTTATAACCATACAACTAGAAAGAAATGGGAGCATTCTGAAATGACACCCCATTACCTCTGCCACATTCTGTTTGCTAGAACCAATTATTAGGTTCAATGTCCATGTAAAGGGAAAGATGACACATGGGCATGAGTATCAGGAGGTAGGTGGGGATCATCAGAAGTCACCTTGGAAGCATACCCCTGAAGTAAGCCTGGTCAAAGGAAGATTGCATCCACCCAGTACTTCTCTACAGTGGAATGTAACTCGTTAATTGTTGCTGTTTTGTTTTTCCAAAGGACAAAATTTGCTTCAAGTTTTCCCCTCTTTATACCTGTGTAGTACATATAGTAGAATTAGAATTTACTCTAATTTGCAGTTTAGATGTCTACAAATTTTCTGTCAAGGGAGCCCATTTTCACATTATGTAATTTGTGGGGAGGTGCTATTGAACATAAGATGTAATGTTTTTTTTTTAAATATATGCATCTGTGATGGCTTTCTTACAGCTTTGAATATGCAAAATGAGTTCACAGCTAGGTTTTGAGGGCTTGAAGCTCTATGCCAAAGGGCACAGTTATAGGTACGACTCTGGCTAACTTTGCTGTCATTAATGAGTATAGCTTGTTGTTTTGCACATTCCCTCTTTGGATGGGAGAGTGGAAGAATCACCATGGGTACAAATCCCTTCCAGCTACTGAAAGCCACTGAAAAGGTCATTGGTGTTTCAAAGTGAGACTGAAGTCACATAATGAAAGGATAGAACATCACAAACCATCCTAACCTTGTCTCTTTCTATGGGCAGGAGGAGTAAAAAGTACCCAGATCAAACTCAACCCAGCTTTCAAGCCCTGTGATCTTCATCCGTTCACACCCCTCCTCCCCAACACTTGCACCATACTTGCTCCTTACTGCTTCTCTGAATTGGTCATCAGGATTAAGCATTTTTAAAAAAGATTTATTTATTTATTTATTTATTTATTTATTTATTTATTTATTTATATTAGAGAGAGAGAAAGAGGCAGATAGAGAGAGAGAATGGGCGCACCAGGGCCTCCAGCCACTGCAAACGAACTCCAGATGCATGCGCCACCTTGTGCATCTGGCTTTTGTGGGTCCTGGGGAATCGAGTCTCGAACCGGGGTCCTTAGTCTTCACAGGCAAGTGCTTAACAGCTAAGCCATCTCTCCAGCCCATTAATTAAACATTTTTTCCTCAGGTTTACATTAACTATGAGTAGCCTGGACTCAAGGATAATTCATCATGCCCACATAGCTGTTTACTTGTCTGTCCCCTGTCTGCCTTCATCAAACTTCCCTTATGCTCAGCCACTTTTCTGAATGTTCCCTTCTATTTTTCTAAGAATGAAACTAGATTTTTTTTTCTTGAGGTAGGTCTCGCTTTAGCTCAGGCTGACCTATGTAGTCTCAGGTTGGTCTCGAATTCACAGTTATCCTCCTACCTCTGCCTCCCAAGTGCTGGGATTAAAGGCACACACCACTGTGCCCAGCAAAACTAGATTTTTCAACTCATGACATTTCCCCAGACTTGTGCACTTCTCAGATAGGGGTTCTTTTCTCTATACTCCCCTCATAGCACTGTGACAAAAAGTGGGGATAGAGGCCCTTCTTCCTCCTTGTTGGTGTTTTCAGACTCTTTCCCTCTTTACTAGAAACTCCATCTTTGAATCTCATCAGAGTCATAGTCTCATCTACAGACTTCTTGATCATTCCTTTATTTAAGTTTATCTCCTAGTTCATGTTAACTAAGTGTAACTACTTGTATGATGACTCATGGGAATTTAATATCTACATAATTTTCTAAAATCGTAGACTTCTCCAGTAATCATGTTGTTTTCCTCCTGCCTTGAGGTATTGGGTCCCATGATCATTTCTTTGATCTAAACTCCTTTAACTCTATTTCAAACACCCTGACCATCTTCTCTCACAGTACTTCTGAGTACTCCTGTGTCAACAGTCCTTGATTCCCTCTGTTACTTGCGCCTGCCTGCCTTTGCACTGATCTTCTGTAGATCAACCTTTATAGTCACTTCCTCATTTCAAATGAACCCCTCCTGTCTTTGTCATCTTTGCCTGATAAACTCCATACTTCTGTTGTCAGGATTATTGATGCCCTCCATGCTCCTAAATCTAACAGGCAGGCCTAGTTATTTAGCTTATGCTATATATCACTAGGCCTTGACATGTAAAATGCTAACTCCTTGCAACATTCTGTGAGTTTCATGGGTTTCTGCCTATCAGCTGGCTGTGGAGTACAGATTTCTGGCTTTGCTCTTTCTATGGTCACTCCTTTAGTGAACTAATCCTGTTGATAAGCTGACAATTTCCTGATGTGTATCTCCATTGCACAACTTTTCCTAACTTTTGGACTGAACAGATCTGCTGCCAGTTTGACATCCTCACTTGGATTGTCTGATAGGATTCTCAATCTTCACATGTCTAAGGCCAAAATTTGATTTTCCTACCCAAATCTGCACCTTTTAACAATCTCTTTCATCTTATTAGTTGGCAAGTCAGTCTTTCCAGGAGCTCAGGCGAAAACCTTCAGTGTTCCTCTTGGCTCCTTTCGTCTCCCTTTTATCAGTCAGTCATTTCATACTTCTCCATTTATCTGGAATCTGAGTGAGTCTTCCTACTCCCACAATGTTCACCCTAGTCCAGGCTCCTGTCATCTCTAAATGACAGCATTTCTGGTAATTGGAATTGCCGCCTACCTGATCTCCCTATGTCTGTCTTATAGCCCCTTCCTCTCTACATACTTGTTCCTAAAATTACAACCAGAACAAGCCTATTAAAAATATTTTTATTTACATGTTTATTTGAGAGAGAAAGAGGCAGATAGAGAATGGGCATGGCAGGGCCTCTAGCCACTGCAGAGGAACTCCAGACGCATGTGTCACTTTGTGTATATGGCTTTATGTGGGCACTGGGGAATCTAACCTGGGTCCTTTGGCTTAGCAGGCAAGTGCCTTAACTGCTAAGCCATTTCTCCAGCCCCAGAGCAAGCCTTTAAAAACGTGAGTCAATCTGGACATGGTGACACATGCCTTTAATCCCAGCACTTGGGAGGCAGAAGTAGGAGGGTTGCTGTGAGTTCAAGGTCAGCCTGGGCCAAAAGGAGGCCCCTACCTTGAAAACAAACAACCTGAGTCAAATCATGTCTGTTTTTCCAAACCCTCTGATGGTTTCCCAAATCATGTTATTAAAATCAAAATCCTTACCACTCTATACCAGTGCAATATTAGCCATAATATGAAATTAAATTTAATGTTTTCTAAACTAAAATACCAAAATACTATCTCAACATACCATCTGTGTAAGAAATTAATGAAATTATTTTGCTTTGCTCATATCAGGTCTTAAAACTGTATTGTGTACTTTATATAGTTTTTTTTTTTTTTTGGCGGGGGGGGGTAGGGTCTTACTCTAGCCCAGGCTGACCTGGAATTCACTATGTAGTCTCAGATTGACCTCAAACTCTCAGCGATCCTCCTACCTCTGCCTCCGAAGTGCTGGGATTAAAGGTGTGTACCACCATGCCCGGCCTGGATGCTATATTCTTTTCTCTTCTCTTCTCTTCTCTTCTCTTCTCTTCTCTTCTCTTCTCTTCTCTTCTCTTCTCTTTTCTTTTCTTTCTCAAGGTAGGGTCTCACTCTAGCTCAGGCTGACCTGGAATTCACTATGTAGTCTCAGGGTGGCCTCAAACTCATGGTGATCCTCCTACCTCTGCCTCCCAAGTGCTGGGATTAAAGGCGTGTGCTAGCCTGCCTGGTTTGGATGCTATATTCTTATTGGTCATCTGGATTCATGTTTTATTTTCACAAAATTTACAATTGAGGAAGTAGATTTACATCTACATAGCTCCAAACATTATTAAAACTTTTTGAATAACAAATCCACTATTGGATATTAAAAATGTGGACAAAATTCATTTTCTAGCCACATTTCAAACACTACAAATGTAATATTGGACAAGGCAACTCTACCATCTGTCCTCATTGTTGATGTCCTGCTGCTTTCTCCTTTGCTCCTTCTGCTCCAGCTGTGATGGCCTCCTGCTCTTTCATTATGGAAGGCCCTTCCCATTTCAGAGCCTTACGTTTGTTGCTGTCTGTAAAGCCCAAAGCCCCCGCCTTGTTCAGGTCTTTACTCAAAATGCTATCTTCTTATCAGTGCTTTCTGGGACCAACCTACTTCATATCTGGACCAGCTGTCTTCTGTCCTTAGCTCTTATATTTCCAAATTGCCTTATGAAAGAAAAGAACTATGGAGAGGGGACCTATCCTCAAAAGAAAGCAGTGACATGCAAGAATTGGTCCATGCAGTGAATATGTTAGGTAAAAGTACAGGGGAAAATAAGGTTGAATAAGTGATTATAACTTTTTTGCTTGCACACTACATTGGTGGTTTACAGTAGTGTGTGCATGCGCACATGCCCTCGCCTACATACCTGTGTGTGTTTCTTACACAGACTCTGACTTAAATGTCCTCTTGCATCTTTGGCACTTAGCAGAGAATTTTGAACAAAAGGTGATGTGGAATATCCAGTAGTGATCCACCTCTTGGTTTGCCTTTCATCTTTTTTTTTTAAAAAAAGATTTTATTTTTATTTATTTACTTATTAGAGACAGAGAAGGGGGGAGAGAGAGAGAGAGAGAGAGAGAGAGAGAGAGAGAGAGAGAGAGAGAGAGAATGGGTGCCCCAGGGCCTCTAGCCACTGAATATGAACTCCAGATGCATGCGCTACCGTGTGCATCTGGCTTATGTGGGTTCTGGGGAAGTGAGCCTCAAACTGGGGTCCTTAGGCTTCACAGGCAAGTGCTTAACTGCTAAGCCATCTCTCCATCCCTGCCTTTCATCTTTTACATTGTGGTCACCTGTCTACCCTATGTTCATTTCACTGCTAGCACTTGGTATACTCGGTGGTTGTTTAAATGTGTTAGCTTCATGGGCTGGGGCTCAGCCGGGAAGAATGCTGTACAAACATGAGGGCCCGAACTTGATTGCCAGCACCTGAGTAAAAAGCCAGGCATGGCCGTAAATGCCTGTAACCCCAAAGTCCAGGAGAGGGGGACGGGGCGGGGGGAGACAGGATAGCCGGGGCTCCCTGGTCAGCCAGTCTAACCGAAGGATGGAGAGCTGCAGGTTCAGTGAGAAACTGTCTCAGGGAACTAAGGCAGAAGAGTGATAGAGGAGGACACTCTGGTCGCAACATGAATGCACAGAGAGTGTGCATTTGCACACACATGTGCATAGACTACACAATACCCCCCACACCAAACCAAAAATAATAAGAATATATTGTTTTCACATGTCCTGTGCTTTGATAATTCTTCTATGCATCCATTCTGGTACACATTAACTCATTTTCCAAAGCCAACTAAGAAGCCTTCCCTGATTATTCAGGTTTATTAATTCCTCCTCAGTGCTTCCTTTGTATATGCTTCTGCTTTTGTATTTTAGTAGAGATTAAAAATATAAACATAATTACAATACAATATGAATTCTTTTTTGTTTGTTTGTTTTTCAAGGTTTCACTCTAGTCCAGGTAGGGTTTCACTCTAGTCCAGGCTGACCTGGAATTCACTCTGTAGTTTCAGGGTGCCCTTGAACTCAAGGTGATCCTCCTACCTCTGCCTCCCAAGTGCTGGGATTAAAGGCGTGCGCCACCATGCCTGGCTGAATTCTATTTTTTTTTAAAGTGTGTGTGTGTGTGTGTGTGTGTGTGTGTGTGTGTATGTATGTATGTTCACAAGCAAAGGTAAAGACAGAGAGAATGGATGTGCCAGGGCCTCCAGACATGGCAAACACACTCCAGACACATGTGCTACTTTGCATTTGGTTTTATGTGTGTACTGAGGTATTGAACCTGGATTGTTAGGTTTGCAGGCAAGCACCTTAAGTGCTGAGCAATCTCTCCACCCCACAATATTAATTATTTTTAAATTTTATTTATTTTTAATTTTTTTCTTTTAGCACGTGCGAGAGAGAATTGGCATGCCAGGGCCTTAGCCACTGCAGGTGAACTCCATATGCTTGCGCCACCTAGTATGCATGTGTGACCTTGTGCTTGCGTCACCTTTGTGCATCTGGCTTACATGTGATCTGGAGAGAGATTGAACATGGGTTATTAGGCTTTGCAGGCAAGTGCCTTAACCACTAAGCATCTCTCCAGCTCCACAATATGAATTCTTTAGGGTAGGGAACTCTGTCTTTTTCATTTTTAATGCATTCTTCACTGCTGTCTGTAATGCTCAGTGCTTTTTGTATTGAATGAACCAGGCACAGAGCAGGAAAGAGTTGCCACCAAGGGAGGAAATTTTGAATAGCTTAACAATCTTGAAAAAGAATTACAAAGTTGCAGCAGGTTGAGAGAGGGAATCTCATAACTTTATCATTTAAAAACTTACCAGAAAGCTACAGTAACCACCACTGGAACTGGCATAAGGTCATATAGATCAATGAAAGTTAAGAGTCAAAATAAATCTATGTGTGTGCTTTTTTGTTTCCTTTAAATAGGATTTTCAGTAAAGGCAAGAAGACAACTTAGTGGACAAATAATAGTATCTGAATAAATGGTGCTGATACAATTTGTGTCCACATTTATTTTATTTTATTTTTAAAACATTATTTATTTGAGAGAGAAAGAGGGTGAGGGAGAGGAGAGAGAATGGGCATGCCAGTGCCTGTAGCCACTGCAAATAAACTCCAGACACTTGTGCATCTGGCTAATGTGAGTCCTGGGGAGTTGAACCTGGGTCCTTTGGCTTTGCAGGCAAATGCCTTAACCGCTAAGCCATCCTTCCAGCCCCATGATTTTTTTTTTAATTGGGGAAGAAATTTATTTATGATCTATAACCAACATACTGTTACCTTTCTTTGTTGGTTTTAGTCACATTGAGAGGCAAGAGATGTATGGCTGTGGGGAGGAAGAGAAGGGGAACAGTTAAACCAAAGAGGCTCAGGGCTTGACATACCCAGAACTTTCTGTTAGAAAGCCAGGAAGCAAGTGTACTTAAGTAGATTGGACAACCTTTCCTGTTTGTATCACAGACGTTTTCAGTTTTACCATAGCTTTTGCTGGATGTACTGTTTTATGATCTACTTGCATAATTTTTATGGCCTTGCTTAATTAACATTTCATCATTTGGCCTCTGGGTGACAGCCCTAAAAGGCCATAATTATAAAGCAAAGAATTTGCACAAATAATTATTCAGAGTTCATATAACTGTTCCTGGTTTTTTTTTTTTTTTTTTGAAGAAAATAGATGCTCTTAGATGATGCTTTAATAGCACCCTGGTGGGCATAATACTTTTTGGCACTATTGATTTTTTCCCACTGTTTCATTTTTATAAATGGAGTTGCCAATGAGGATGTTTTGGTAGCAAGTTCAGACTATGAAATATGCATTGATATGATTATCTTTATTATCTGTAAACTGTGCAGTTCTCCAGAGTTATTTTTGGTAATGTAGAAGTTTAAGCTGGAGCTATATTTTGGTAACTGGCTCTTTTACTAATTTGGGATTCTGAGTAAAATGGAAATGTTATTTCTTTGTATGTTAGTTTATTTCTAATGAGTGGCCAAATGTAATCATACTCCAGTAAGCATCAGAAAATGAACATGGAACAAAAATACTTTTTCTCTAGATCCTCAATATATATTTGTTTTAAATAATATTACTGGAAATTAAATATCAAATAATACCATCTACCAAAATAAATATTGTAAGAAATAGTTTAAAGTCTGGGTGTGGTGGTGCACGCCTTTAATCCCAGCACTTGGGGAGGCAGAGGTAGGAGGATCACCATGAGTTTGAGGCCACCCTGAGACTACATAGTGAATTTCAGGTCAGCCTGGGCTTGAGTGAGGAGACCCTACTTCGCAAAACCAAAAAAAAAAAAAAAGAAAAGAAAGAAAAGAAAGAAAGAAAAAGAAAAACAAAGTTTAAGGGCAAACCTTACAATACAAATAGAGGGAGGTCCCCTCTTCTTTTTTTGAGACAGGGCTCACTGTGTAGCCAAGGATGGTCTCAAATTTGTATTCCTCCTGCTTCAATCTCCCAGTTGCTAGGAATCCAGTCTTGTTCTACCATGCCTGGCTCACCTTATTTTTTGTATTCTAACTTTGTCGTTTCACTGACTCATATCCAGCTCAGACTAGATAGTTGTACTAGATTTCTCAGTCACCCTAATTCTGAATTATTTATTTCAGAGGAACTGTTAAAACCCCATTATTGGGTTTTTTGTTGTTGTTGTTGTTTTGTTTTGTGTTTTGTTTTTTGAGGTAGGGTCTCACTCTAGCATAGGCCAATCTGGAATTCACTCTGTAGTCTCAGGGTAGCCCTGAACTCACAGTGATCCTCCTACCTCTGCCTCCCAAATGCTGGGATTAAAGGTGTGCATCATCATGCCCTGCACAACCCCATTATTGTGGTTTGTTTTTTGGTTTTTCGAGGTAGGGTCTCACTCTAGGTCAGGCTGACCTGGAATTCACTATGTAGTCTCAGGGTGACCTTGAACTCACGGAGATCCTCCTACCTCTGCCTCCCAAGTACTGGGATTAAAGGCATGCACTACCATGCCTTTATTGTGTTTTTCTTTAATGTCTGCCTCTTAACATGGAAACTCCCCTACATCAATGTAAAGGGACTCCTCCTTGTACCAAGATCCCTTTGGTCAGGGAGCCATATTTTCTCTTCTTTTGTGTATACTAAACAGAAGTACATTTCTCTATTCTGCATGCATAGACACATCTACAGTTAATGAAGAAACTTAGCTTGTTTCTTAGCATATGTGCCCAGTGTTTTTCTTAAACTTTTAAAAACATTTTATTTATTTACTTGAGAGGGATGGGGGTGGCAGATAGAGAGAATGGGTGTTCCAGGGCCTCTAGCCACTGTAAACAAACTTAAGATGCATGCACTATCTTGTGCATCTGGCTTATGTGGGTACTGGGGAATTGAACCTGGGTTGTTAGGCTTCATAGGCAAGTGCCTTAAATGCTAAGCCCCCCAGTTCTTTGATAATGTCTGCAGGGCTCATCAGAAAGGGGGCTTCGTATCTAGTTATATTTCTAGAGAGAACTGGATACGTCCTTTTTCCCCCAGTCTGCTATGCATCATATTGTCACAAGCTTTTTTCAGAATGATTTAACAAAGTATTTACAAAATAGACTTTCCCCTTTAATTCTAACAAGCTGTCAGAGGTGCATGTTTGCACTTGTGTTGACTTTTCAAGCTTCTTTCAGTTTAGCTTCAGAATCTATAGTATTCCATGGACTTCTTTACGTTTACTGAATACTAATTATTTTGATACCTAAGAAAAAAACAATTACCTGCTCAAGTATTCCGTATCAGTAAGGAAGCAAATAGCAAGTATTGAATAGGAATACTCATTCATCTTTAAAGTAGGTTATATATCTGTTTGATGTTGTGGGTAATGCCATGGATTTGTGACTTGCATAGTTTCAGATGTCATAATTTTTCCCCTGCTTTCTAGGAAGTAACAGCTAGCAGTCGCCACTATGTTGACAGGCTATTTGACCCTGATCCCCAGAAAGTCCTACAAGGTGTCATGTAAGTAGTATTTAAGAGTTCTATCAAGTCTTATTTTCATGTTAATCTGTCAAATATTATAATTTTGAAAATGCAGGGTATAATGTTTTTCTTTTCATTTGGAAGAAGACTACTTGACATTCACACTTTATATTTTACAGTAATGACTTAATTGTTGGATACTGATTAACTGATATGATTAGCTTCAGTTTTTTTTTTGTTGTTGTTTTGTTTTTTGATTTGGCTTCAAGTTTTGTAGAATACTTGTGTTATACTTTTTTAAAAGTTGCCTTTGGAGAATGCTTTTGCTTTTAAAAAATACAAAAGCAAGAGAATATGATTGACTTTTTATAATTAGAAACCAATGGGAGAATAGGATAGTTCTTTTTTTGTTGTTGTTTTGCTCATTGTTTAGTTAATCAATTGATGCTGTTTTTTCTAATGATGAAAACAACTATTAGAATTTAGAAAGTTGTAAACAGAAAATTTAAATGAATTCTTATTCTTTTATTTTTAAAAAAATTTTTTTGAAGTAGCATCTCACTCTACCCCAAGCCGACCTGGAATTCATTATGTAGTCTCAGGGTGGCCTTGAAGTCATGGCAGTTGTCCTATTCAGCCTCCCAAGTGCTAGGATTAAAGGCGTGTGCTACCATGAGTGGCCCTTAAATGAATTCTTTTTTTTTTTTTTTTTTAATTTGAAAGAGAGAGAGACAGGAGAGAATGGGCGCACCAGGGCCTTTCAGCTGCTGTGAATGAACTCCAGATGTGTGCACCCCCTTGTGCGCATGTGTGACATTGCGTGCTTGGGTCACTTTTGCGTCTGGCTAAACGTGGGACCTGGAGATTCGAATGGGCGTTCTTAGGCTTTGCAGGCAGATGCCTTAACTGCTAAGCCATCTTTCCAGCCCTTAAATGAATTCCTGATAACTTGGATGCCCTTCTTTTCTCTAGTACTCCCTCATACTTGAGAGGACCCATCTTAAAACAACATATTGTAGATGATTTAAAAAAATATATATATTTTTAATTATTATTATTTTTATTGACAACTGCTATACTTACATACAAAAAACACATGATATTTCCCTCCCCCCATTCCACTTTAGAACTCCAATCTCCATCATATCCCCTCCCTCTCTCCATTAGTCTCTCTTTTAATTTGATGTCATCATCTTTTTTCTTCTATTTTGAGGGTCTTACAGAGGTATTGCTAGGCACTGCAAGGTCATGGATATCGATGCCAATTTCTTTCTGGGCAGTTGCATTGTAAGAAGTCATACCCTTCCTTTGGCTCTTCCATTCTATCCGCCCCCTCTTAAAAATATTTTATTTGCGAGAGAGGGGAGGGGTAGATATATATAGAGAGAATGAGTACACTAGGGCCTCTAGCCACTACAAATGAACTCCAGACACATACACCACCTTGTGCATCTGGTTTATGTGAGTGGGTATTGAACCTGAGTTCACAGGCAAGTGCCTTAACCATTGAGCCATCTCTCCAGCCTGTGATTATGTTTTCTAAAAAGAAAGTTGGAAAGATGGGATAAAATTTTAAGTGACCAGAAGGTGAATTCTCTTTCTTTTTGAGGTTCAGTGACTCATACTTTTAAAAATTCTTTAAAAAGTATTTTATTATTTGTGTGTGTGTTCGCATGCATTTGTCTATGTATGGGTGTGCACACACCATGGGCTGTGTGTGTGTATGTGTGTAGATTAGCGGGCAATCTTGAGGTGTCTGCTCTCCCACATTCTTTGAGACAGAATGTCTTGGAGCTACGAGAGAATGTTAGTCCAGCTGGCTCTTCCTCATTTTTTTTTTTTTTTTTTGAAGTAGGGTCTCACTCTAGCCCAGGCTGACCTGGAATTCACCATGTAATCTCAGGGTAGCCTTGAGCTCATGGTGATCCTCCTACCTTTTCCTCCCAAGTACTGGGATTAAAGGCGTGTATCACTATGCCCAGCTTGGCTCCTCCTCTTGTTGTCATTTTAGTGTATGCACCACTATTTTTCAGGTTTTACATGAGTGCTAGAAGTCAAACCTTGCAAAAAGAGCCATTGGCCTCAGAGTCATTTTCCCAGCCCTGTGTCTTATACTTTGAACATATTTGTTTTTTGGGGGGAGGGGAGTGTGAGGAGGGGTTGGTTTTTTCCAAGGTCTCACTCTAGCCCAGGCTTACCTGGAACCCACTCTGTAGCCCCAGGCTGGCCTCAAGCAGATGGCTACCATTCTACTGATGCAGGATTTTTGGGTTCCTATCCTACCTCTAACCAAGACTTGATAAAGACAGACTCAAAAAGGATAGATTATGAATTATTAAGTTTATCTAGGGAGAAATCACAAATTGTGGGTTTTAATGAAGATTGGGATCTAGGGAGGAAGGCTAGAGCAGAGTCAAAAACATGTGGGAGCTGGGCGTGGTGGCGCACGCCTTTAATCCCAGCACTTGGGAGGCAGAGGTAGGAGGATCGCCTTGTTCAAGGCCACCGCGAGACTACATAGTTAATTCCAGGTCAGCCTGGGCCAGAATGAGACCCTACCTCGAAAAACCAAAAAAAAAAAAAAAAAAAAAAAAAAAAAAAAAAAACCATGTGGGAAGTAGGAAACATGCTCTCATGGAAAACACTGTATAGTTTATAAGGTTCTTTTTAAGAACAATTGAAGTTTTTAGGAAAAGACTAGAGTAGAGCCACAAGCATGTGGAGAGAGTTCATAAAGCCCATTTAAGAGAAGCCGAGGCTTTCAAGGAGAGCTTAGAGTAGACCTGCAAACATGTGGGAGATACAACTTAGGAATATATGTAGAGCAACTTAGAAGGAACACACATGGCATCTGCTGTGTGCTTTCCCATGGAGGGAAGTTAAGAGGGCAAATGGTGAGGCCCAAGGAAGAATAAAAGGGAAAATATCAAAGCAGAGACCAAGAAATTCAGAGGAGAAATAAGTAATGAAGAGAGTTATACTCATGGTTACCCCAAGTTTAAGGAAACTACACAAGTAGCAGGCCTGGAGTAAGAGCATCCACGTGATCTAGAGTGTAATGGAAATATGCATGTGGTAGATTGAGAGACCAGAGAAGAATCATGCATGTAATCAAAGTTACCCGAAACTATAAAGCAGAGGCAAGCAGCAAAGTTTCCCCAGACTAAGAAACAGCTCTTCTTCCCCCACCCAGCCAGCTTGGGAGAAAGGGAAACCAGACTCACGTGTATCCAAGCAGAGAGGAGACGGAATCCAGAGAGAGACCGGCAGAGAGGAAAACAGGCAAGGCAGGAAGAAGATGAGAGCCTTTATATGCAAGGGGAAGACCTTTTGGGGGGTGGACCCTAGAACTAGCCTACCTGGGCCTTCTGTCTAGGTAGTGCACTAGACTATGTGCAGCAGGGGTCACTGTAGATCAGTCTCTATCAGACACAAGTTCCATTTCTGCCATAAGTTTCATTCTTGTGCCTTGATGAGTTTTGAGTCTCCACAGTGTCTGCTGCCATCTCTAGTAGCAGTGAGAGCAGCACTCAAATTCATTTTGTCATTTCCTCCACCATGTTCTCTGAGCCCTGAGCCCTGGCCCCTGGCCAGTGTGATAGAGAGACTTATCCAGGGCTAAGCATTGGGCTTGCTTTTCTTGTCAGTTTGTAAGTCTTGGATCTCCCTAGTGTTTGTCTCCATCTAGGGTCCAGGACTGTGCTGAAGTACCTGGTGTTACTGGCTTCCTCCAAATTAATTTGAGTAATAAATCATCACTGTTGAATAAGTCTTCCCTCCCTCCTTTCTTCCCCCACTCTCCATTTTTTTGTTTTGTTGCTGGGGTTGACCCAGGACCTCACACATGCAAGACAAACATTCTACTAACAGAACTATATCCCTACCTTAAAGCTTCCTTTTTTACCTTTCTACTTGAATGTTCTTATTTCATCTTTAATCAAAGTAGTTCTTTGTCCTGCTGAGGGATTTCTTCTCTAAACTTCCTAGGGTTTTATTGTGCCTAGGCATGAAATAGTCACTCAAAAGATGCCACATACTACATTTCCTGTACCTATCAAATCATTTAGTTCATTACTTTTCCAAAATGTTCTTTGTATCAGTGATTCCAGTGGTTAATACCCTAATCACTAACACATAGTCAGATAACCTGAGTTGATTGATCAATTCCTTAAGCAAACAAGCAAACATTTATGTCAGACCTTGTGCTTTGTGGGTGGGTATATTAGAATGAGTACTGTAGTCACTGTTCTGGAGGATTCAGATGCCTAATGGAGTCAAATGACTAAAGAGGTGGTATGTCAGTGGATTTATTAGGCTGTATGGCAGTGATGGTAAGCACATGGTGTATTGGCATCAACCACATAGTTGCCCCTATTGATTCTGATGTTATCAACATACCAGTCCATTCCACAGTGATCTTCCTTAGGCATGTCTTCCTTCATGCCACTTATATAATCCAAAACGTTATCCATTGCCTTTAGTCTGTCTCTTCTGCCTATCCCTTGTCTTTGTTTCATGTCACCCTAAAGTGAACCTTCTTTTCAGTGCAGGCTCCTTGTGTTTGCCCAGAGCATGCTAGATTCATTTCCAGTGCTTGTGAGAGTGAATGGGCTTGTCCTTTTGCCATTCCCCCATCTGCTTAGCCAAGTTCTGAGCCAAGTTTTCTAAGGTTTGTGTTAGTTCCTGGCACTGCCTCAAAAATCTGTTAACCTTATTTATAATCTACAGTTGTTTACTTATTTACTTTTTTTTTTTGTTTGTTTAAACCCTGAATAGGGTCTCAGTTTAACTCAAGCTGACCTGGAACTCACTCTGTAGCCCCAGGCTGGCCTTGGCCTCACACATTGATCCTCTTACAAAGCCTTCCAATGCTGGGCCTCAAACTTATAGTGACCCACCTAGCTCAGCCTCCTAAGTGCCCAGACGAAAGGTCTGTACCACCACACTTGGCTTTAACATCTATTTTTTAAAACTTTTATTATAAATACTTAATTTACAGTTTGAGTGACCTTAGTGTTATTTTTATCTCTCCAGAGAGTGTAACTCTTCAGATCAGGCATCTTAGATTGTGTAATATCTTTGTATCCTTCACGGAGTCTAATACAGTGGTGAGCTCAAAAAACTAATTACTAGGGCTGGGAAGATGGTGACAGTAGTTAAAGGCACTTGCTTGCCAAAGTCTGCCAATCACCCACATAAACCAGATATAAAAAAGGGGCACAAGCATCTGGCATTCATTTCCAGAGGCAAGAGGTCCTAATGTGCAAACACATACACACATGCAATTTTTTCTTTAAAATTCCTAATTGCTGAATTTTGGTAGAATATAAATCTCCTCTACAGCATTAGTAGGCAAGAGTTTACATGCCTCTGACCTCCTGGGTAAAGAATGTATGACTAAAAGTTAGAAATACTTTATTTTGTATATAAATATGCCAAAGGAAAAAGGTAATGAATATACCAAAGTAAGTTTTCTTTGTCATCAGTTGGTAGTACAACCAGGGTCAGAAGACGATAGACAGATTGTCAGACATGGGTTGAGGTGATTGGTTTTTGTTTGTGTTCTGAGGCTACATTTATCTGTAGAGTCCAAAGTGACCTAGAACTCATCATCCTCCTGCCTTAACCTCTCAAGTGCTGGGATTACTGGTGTGAGACACCACACTCAGTGACATGATTGGTCATTTAACATGGGGTTTTGAAAAAAGACCCAAGCCTGAGCTGTAGCTTTCTCATGCAAAATAAGGTTAATATTCCTTAAGGCTGTGATGTAGATGAATGGAGAAGGAGATAAAGACTACTCTGTAAACCTTTAAAGTGATATGCAGTTATTGCATAGCTTTGTTGTACCCCTCTCAGCAGGAATAACTGAGTTTGCATTTTACAGAAGTGTAATTCTTAGGGATGGGAGATGGTTCAGTGGATAGAGCATTTGCTCCACAATTGTAAGGACCAGAGTTTGATCTCCCAGCACCCACCTGTATTCCCAGCATTTGGAAGGTGGAGTCAGGACTTGTAGGGCAAGCTGGCTGGCTAAACTAGCTGAATCAGTGAGCCTCAGTTCCACTTAGAAATCTTGCCTCTGTGAAATGAAATGAAGAGTGATAGAGGGAGACACCTAGAAGTCAGTATGTGTGTGCAAAAATGTGTGAGAGAATCAGCACTTCCTTAACATGCCATTATTTTTTCTGTAATAATTTAAGGTGATGACAGAAAAGAATTAATTAGCACTTTTTGTTTTGTCTTAATGAGGTGCTCAGGATTGAAACCAGGGTCTTGTGTGTGTTAAGCAAGTATTCTACCACAGAGCTATATGCTCCTCTCACCCCCCTCCCAGCCAGCCCATCATCAGGTTTTTACGTGCTAGTAAATATGGTTGGTATTGAAAATACGTACTTGTTGATTTTAAAAAATATTTATTTATTTATTTATGAGAGAGATGGAAAGAGGCAGATAGAAAGAATGGATAGGCCAGAGCCTCTAGCCACTGCAAACAAACTCCAGATGCATACATCACTTTGTACATCTGGCTTTACGCAGGGAATCGAACCTAAGTCCTTTGGCTTTGCCAGCAAGCATCTTAAATACCAAGCCATCTCTCCAGCCCCATTGTTGATTTGTTTTAAAGGTTATTTTTCTCCCTGGCTGTTTTTATTTATGTTTGTTTTGTTTTTGGTTTTTCAAGGTAGGGTCTCCCTGTAGCCCAGGCTGACCTGGAATTCACTATGTAGTCTCAAGGTAGCCTTGAACTCAACAGCGATCCTCCTACCTCTGCTCCCAAGTGCTGGGATTAAAGGTGTGCACCAACATGCATGGCTTGTGTTTTTTTTTTTTTTTTTTAAGAGAGAGAGAGAGAGAAGCATTATTTTTTAAATTTATTTGTTTGTTTTTTAAATTTATTTGCAAGCAGAGAGAGAGAAGAGAGGCAGACAGAGAGAGAATAGGCATGCCAGGGCCTCTAGCCATTGCAAATGAACTCCAGATGCATGTGCCCCTTGCACATCTGGCTTACGTGGGTCCTGAGAATTGAACCGGGATCCTTTGGCTTTGCAGGCAAATGCCTTAACCGCTGAGCCATTTCTCCAGCCCCATGGCTTGTTTTTATTTCATTATTTCTTCTTTTTCCCCCTCTTATACCCCCCCTTCAAGGTTGCCAAAACATTTCTCTGTGTTGTAGATTCTGCTATCTAAAACAGGGAGAGTCTAAAGATGCTGAATGAGTATGTGGAATAGCTTGTTTTGGGACCTGAAAGAAATGGCTGAGCTAGAAAGTTGAATGGTACCTCTTAGACCTAAGTTCCAATAATTATAAAGGTTTGGAAATGTTCCTTATACTATCTGAAATAATTTAATCTCAAAAGAATATAATAGCTTCTTATAGCATATAAAAAGTAGTGTTCCAGTATGTAAATGCTTAGGGCCCACTACAGTAGAACACTTCCTGGGGTAGTCTGAATGCAAGAACTGCCAGAGCAGACCAACACTGACACATGGCACTCATGACTTGGGTAGAATGAGTGCCACTGAGCTATTGACCTAGTTTTTCCTTTCCTTTTCTTTTTTTAAAATATATTTTATTTATTTATTTATTTATTTATTTATTTATTTATTTATTTATTTATTTGAGAGAAAGAGGCAGAGGGAGAGAGACAGAGAAAGAGGGAAAGAATGGGTATTCCAAGGCTTCCAACCACAGCAAACGAACTCCAGATGCATGTGCCCCCTTGTGGATCTGGTTTACGTGGGTCTGGGATCCTCTGGCTTTGCAGGCAAATGCCTTAACCGCTAAGCCATCTCTTCAGCCACAACCTAGTTTTTCAAAATGGTTACTTAAAAAAAATATATATATTTATTTAATTTTTTTTGAGGTAGGGTCTCTCTCTAGCCCAGGATGATCTGAAAAAAAAAAAAAAGAACATTTCATTTATTTATTAGAGAAAGAGAATGGGCATGCCAGGGTCTCTAGCCACTGTAAACGAATTCTAGATGTATGTGCCACCTTGTGCATCTGGCTTTACCTCGGTACTGGGGAATTGAACCTGGGTCTTTTGACTTTGCTAGCGAGTGCCTTAACTGCTAAACCATCTCTCCAGCCCAATGGTTACCTTTTGATTGAAAATGTTTCTTTGAGCCAGGTATGGTATCTCACCCATTTAATCCTAGTACTTGGGAGGCTGAGGTAAGAGAATCGCCAAAAGTTCAAGGCCAGCCTGATCTACAGAGTGAGTTCTGGGTCAGCCTAGGCGAGAGTGAGACCCTGCCTCAAAACAACAAACAACAAAAAAAACCTTCCAAAAATAAATTAACAATTAAAAATATCATTTTCTTTAAAACTATACAAAAAGTGCTTTCCATCTATTCTCACAAATGTCTGAGATAGATGCCCTTGAGTACAGTCATATTTTCCTCCCCACCTTTACAACTACTATAGAAATAGTGTTACAGTAGTTATGCAGGATTTGAGGGGCTCAGGAGGGGTTCCCCAAATATATGAACCTCGAGTTTCGGTTCTGTCTTATGTTTAATCACAAATTGGGGGTGTTTATTTCAGGAGAAATCACAAATTGTGAGGTTTATATATGGAAGATTGGAATCTTGGAAGGAAAACTAGAGCAGAGTCATAAACACGTGGGAATTAGGAAATACTGCATAGTTTATATGGTTCATTTAAAGAGAGATTGAGGTTTTGGGGGAAAACTAGTACAGCTACAAGCACATGGAGGGGAGTTAAAACTGATGCTTTCAAGGAAAGACTGAGGTAGAGCCACAAGCACATGGAGGGTAAAACTTAAGTGCATATATAGGGAGAGTTAGAAGGAACACACATGGCATCTGCCATGTGCTTACCTGTGGAGGGAAGTTAAGAGGGCAAATGGTGAGGCTCAAGGAAAAATAAGAGGGAAATATCAAAGCAGAGATCAAGAAGTTCAGAGGAGAAATAAGTAATGAAGAGAGGCACATTCATGGTTATCCCGAGTTTAAAGAAATTACATAGGTAGCAGGCCTAGAGTTAGTGAAAGCACCCCTGTGGTAGACCTGGGTGTAAGAGAAGATTAGGAGACCAGAGGAAAATCATGCATGTAATCAAAGTGAGAAGTTACCCCAAACTATAAAGCAAAAGCAGAGGCAAGCAGAAGAGTTCCCCCAGACCAGAAACAGTTTTATGCTCTCGCCACTCCTGGGTGAAGGGGAAGCCAGACTGAGTGTGTCGCTATAGCCCAGGGAAGAGCAGAGCAGAGTGGGTGGAGTAGGGGAGTTATTCACAGGGAGAAGACAGAAGCCTTTATAGGCAAGAGGAAGATGGATTGGTTTATAGATTTGGAGAGTGGATCCCAGAGCCAACTTATCGGGAGCACTGTAGATCAGTCTTGATCAAACAAGAGTTCTATTTCTGCCAAAAGTTCTGTTCTTGTGTTAGGGTGAGGTGTCATGTGGGGTGGCATTGCCTGACTCTCTTTAGGCCTCAATTTCTAACTGAAGCTACCTAAAAGAAGCTAGCTTTCTCCTGTTCTCTCAGTACTTTGCTTTATTACAGTATTGAGCAATTAGGACAAGTATTTTTCAAACATCTTGTGCTTTTTCTTGGGGTGCTGAGGACTGAACCCAGGGCCTTGCACTTGCATATCTTTACAGAGCTAAATCCTTAGCCCCCAAAATATTTTATTAGTAATTTTGAATTTTCTGTGAACTATTTATATTTTCTTTATATGTCTTTTGGGACCAGCCATGAATAGGTGACTTTTAAACTGAGTGATCCTTACTAGAAATACTGTTATTGTGGAGTAGAATTTTACTCCTCCTAATGAGGTAAAAAGCTATATGTAGCTAGAAAAAATGTATATGTAGCTGAAAAAAATTTTTTTGAAATAGAGTCACTTTAGCCCTAGCTGACCTGGAATGCACTCTGTAGCCCAGGCTGGCCTTGAACTCATGACAACCTCCTGTCTCAGCCTTCCTGAGTGCTGGGATTAAAGGTGTGAACCACCATACCTGGCTATATTTTTTAATCTTCCCAAAAGATAATTAGATACCAAAACAACAAAAAAAAGCAACTATACTATGTTGTTTCTACCAATTTAAACATGAAGTGTATGACAATAGCAGCACAGAGCATGTGTGAGAAATGAAAGCATGTTCCCCAAGCTCCTAGGACATAAAATGGGATGATGTCACTTGAAAATTGACTGTGATAAATTAAATTATGCAGTGTAATACTTAAAAGAAGTAATTTAAAAAAAATGAAAACTCATAGAGGTATAACTAATAAAGACCGTGAAGCAGATAATTGGATCATAAGGTAACAATCTAAAAGATGCCCAGAAAAGAGGGTAAGGGGACAGAATGCTTCCTGTTATGAGATCAGATAAGTTCCCTTGGCCAGTAGTTTGTATTCCTCTCCCAGAGCTGGGAGTTTTGAATGTATCCTCATATTTCTTTACATTCAAAGGATTGTTGCCCTTTCTAAAAAGAAATGAGGGGCTGGAGAAATGGCTTAGCGGTTAAGCATTTGCCTGCAAAGCCAAAGGACCTAGGTTCAATTCCTTACGACCCACATAAGCTAGATGTACAAGGTGGCACATGCATCTGGAGTTCATTTGCAGTGGCTGGAGGCCCTGGCATGCCCATTCTCTCTTTATCTGTCTCTTTCTCTCTCTCAAATAAATAAATAAATAAAATTAAATAATAAATAAATAAATACAGGAAAAAAAAAGAAATTCAGCCTGTGTTTGGAAGTCTTGATCTTTTCATCACTGCTTCCCTGTTCTTTAGCCCCACAGTCATATAGCACTGGCCTCTGTCCCTTAGCATTGGAGATGGAAAAGGGTCAGGGCTTGGACTTTGTCACTGATTTCTATACTTATCTATTCAAGATGTTGCATAATGAAGTGGAATGGATTGATACCTGATGTTTTTCTGTGATGTCTGAACACACTTTATACCTTTTTCTCTTTACCTGAATTCAGAGACATGAAAAATGCTGTAATTGGAAACAATAAGCAGAAAGCCAACCTCATTGTTTTAGGAGCTGTTCCAAGGTATGTTTGCCATCCAACTTCCTTTTCTCCTATTATCATGCTGAGTTTCTAATGTACTTTTTTTTTTTTTTTTTTTTGGTTTTCTGAGGTAAGGTCTCACTCTAGCTCAGGCTGACCTGGAATTCACTATGTAGTCTCAGGGTGGCCTCAAACTCATGGCGATCCTCCTACCTCTGCCTCCCGAGTGCTGGGATTAAAGGTGTGCACCACTATGCCTTACTTACTTACTTTCTTTTCTTTTTTATTTGAGGGCAGGGTCTTACTCTAGCCTATTCGACCTGGAATTCACTCTGTAGCCCCAAGCTAGCCTCAAACTCACAGTGATCCTCATACTTCAGCCTCTGAATACTGGGACTAAAGGCATGAGCCATCATGCCAGGCTTCTTACGTACTTATTACTCTCAATCATAAGATTGCCCTTGATTGAATATTTTCATATTTTTCAAATAAATTTTATTGTTTTTAAAATGTGTGTGTGTGTGTGTGTGTTGTATGAAATGTGTATGTGCCCTTGCAGGGCCTCGTCTGCTCTCCTGTGGTCACTCGCCTGCAGTGATCGGAGTGAAATGTCTGTTGATCCACTCCATTGCTCTTCTGCCTGGCCTTGGGTTTTTTGTTTGTTTGTTTTTGTTTTTCGAGGTAGGGTCTCTAACCCAGACTGACCTGGAATTCACTCTGTAGTCTCAGGGTGGCCTCGAACTCATGGCGCTCCTCCTACCTCTGCCTCTCAAGTGCTGGGATTAAAGGCGTGCGCCACCACGCCCGGCCTGGCCTTGTTTTTGAGCTGGAGTTTCTTTTTATTATTTCTGGAACCTAGCCACAAGCTTCATAGATTCTTCTGTTCACCTGCTGGACTGGGATTACAAATGCACACAGCCACATCCAGCTGTGTTTACATTCGATCTGGAGATTTGATCTTGCATCTCAGGTCCTCAAGTTTGTGCAGGAAGTGCACCCATCTGCTGAGCCCAACAAGATTCGTTTTTTTGTTTGTTTGTTTGTTTTGTTTTTCGTTTTTTTGAGGTAGGGTCTCACTCTAGCCCAGGCTGACTTGGAATCCACTCTATTCTCAGGGTGGCCTTGAACTGATGGCAATCATCCTACCTCTGCCTCCCAAGTGCTGGCATTAAAGGTGTGCACCACCACGGCCGGCTAAGATTCTACTTTTAAAAATTGTTTTGTTGTATATGAACTATCTCTAAGGAAGTACTCACACATAAATGCAGCCATATGTATGTGTATATGTATTACCAGAAAATATAATAAGTGAGTGCATTAACACTTTTGGAAATTCAAGATACTTATTGAACCTATAATACAAGAGTTTGTTCATTTGCATAAGCAGTATACACTAACTTGGTACTTTCTTCCCATCTCAGAGCTGTGACAGTTCTCATGTGATTAGATAATTTACTAGCATTCATGCTTTTTTTTTTGTTTGTTTTGTTTTGTTTTTTTCAAGATAGGGTCTCACACTAGCCCAGGCTGACCTGGAATTCACTGTGTAAGTCTCAGGGTGGCCTTGAACTCACAGTGATCCTCCTACCTCTGCCTCCTGAGTGTTGGGATTAAAGGTGTGGGTCACCACGCCTGGCTTCATCCTGCTTTTTAGTTTATTTATTTTTGGTTTGAGATAGTGTCTCCTGTAGTCCAGGTTGGACCTCTAATTAATTGACCATGTAGCCAGGGATGATCTGGAGCTTCTGATTCTCCTGCTTCTACCTCCAGGCTCTGGGGTGCTAGGATATATGCGTGTCTCACCACACCAGGTTTGCGTGCTGCTGGGGATCAAACCCCAGGGCTTCTTGCATGCTTGGCAAGTACTGTACCAAGTAAGCTACATACTTACACTTAGCCTGCTTTTTGTTTGTTTGTTTGTTTGTTTGTTTGTTTGTTTGTTTGTTTGTTTGTTTTTCAAGGTAGGGTCACACTGTAGCCCAGACTGACCTGGAATTCACTATGTGGTCTCAGGGTAGCCTCAAACTCACGGCAGTCTTTCTACCACTGCCTACCTAGTGCTGCTTTTTGAGTTAACATCGAAAGTTTGACATCTTCTGATGACCCTATTGCTTTCTTTTGGCAGGGGTAATGACAGTTATGTAACTTCTTTGTCTTTACTACTCAGAGCTAAGCTTTATGTACACTTGCTATAACTTACCCCAATTAAAACTTTCTCTTACTCTCTTTTTTTGAAAAAATATTTACTTATTTGAGAGAGAGAGAGACAGAGAGACAGAGAGGTAGATAGAGAATGGGTGTGCCAGGGACTCCAGCCACTGCAAACGAACTCCAAACGCATGTGCCATCTTGTGCATCTGGTATATGTGGGTACTGGGGAATCAAACCTGGGTCCTTAGGCTTTGCAGGCAAGCGCCTTAACTGCTAAGCCATCTCTCTAGCCCTGTTTCTTTTTTAAAAATTTCTGTGTATGTGTGTGTATAGGCTGTGTGGATATATGTGCACATGTGGCGGCATGGTGTATGTGGATGTAAGAAGATGGCTTCAGGATGTTGGTCCTTTCCTTCCACTTTGTTTAAGACTGTTTTTTGATTTTGTTTTGTTTTTGTTCTGTTCTGTTCTGTTCTGTTCTGTGTTTTTTTTTGTTTTTGTTTTTGTTTTTTTGCTTTGCTTTGCTTTGCTTTGTTTTGTTTTGTTTTGTTTTGTTTTGTTTTGTTTTGTTTTGTTTTGTTTTGTTTTGTTTTGTTTCATGGTAGAGTCTCACTTTAGCCCAGGCTGACCTGGAACTCATTCTTTAGCCTTGAACTTACAGTATTCTACCTCAGCCTCTTGAGTGCTAGGATTAAAGGTATGAGCCACCCATGCCCAGCTCACTTCCTCCCTTCTTCTCTGTCCTTTCCTCCCTCACTCCCTCCCTTTTTCTGTCATTGCTGGGAATACCAGATTAACTGGTCCTTAAGCTGTAAAATTCTCCTGACTCCACCTCCCACATGACAGACAGGTGCATTAGAATTATCAAAGTCTGTATCACTTTGTATGTAGCTCTAAATGGGTGCTGGGTAGCCAAACTCCAGTCTGCATGCTTGCAGAGCAAATACCTTTAACCTCTCAGTTGTCTAGTTCCCCATCCCCTTGTCTTATTTTTGTCTCCTTTGATATAGGATTAATGGTCTAAAGTTTTTAACATCACCAGTCTCAGATACATACTTTAGTTAACCATAACGCTTTCAGTAGCCTTTTTGAGAGGAGTGTGGTGTGTGTGTGTTTAGGGAGCTCCCTGTTCTTAGAATAAAGGAGGTGGTCTTAAGTGATGGAGGGCTAGGATTTGGGGAGTAGTTGTCTGGGAAGCTGGGCTGGAATGGAAATAGGGTGATCTCCTCATTCCACAGAAAGGAGAATTGGCAACTGAAATGGCACAAGGACTCTGAGCAGTGTCAGTGTTGTTAGAAAGGGGCCATCTCAACATAACTGTTTTGGATATAGGGTTCATTTCTATTTTAAATTTAAGATCCTACTGTATTTGGCATTGGGAGTCTTCATATTCTGAAGGTGCCTACCAGGAAGTGGCAGAAAACATGGACTGCAGTGCTATTTCTACAGATGACACACAGCTTTCAGATTTATGGTTTGGAAAAATTGAAATTATGTGATGCTCTTTTGTTTAAAATAAGAAGATCTCTTAGATTCCCCCCATGATACTTTATTGAACTAGCTTATGATAGAAGTAAATAACCATTAGCCAAAAGGATTCAAAATCAGTCAACCATACTTTTAGTATGTGGAATGTATTGTTAGTCTTCTTTTAATACATGAGCTTTTTTATGTTAATTTACTTTTGTTTTTGAGTCTTTATTAACCAAGTCTCTTCTTTTTTAGGTTGTTGTATTTGCTTCAGCAAGAAACTTCCAGCACTGAGCTGAAAACAGAATGTGCAGTGGTATTAGGAAGTCTTGCTATGGGTACTGAAAACAATGTCAAATCTCTACTAGATTGCCATATTATTCCTGCCTTACTGCAAGGTATGTAGGGAAACCACTTTCACAGAAGTGAGAATTAAAATCTGTCTGTATTATTTTAAGTACTGATGGAAGATGAGTCTCATATGTAGTTTCTCTTTATAGGACTACTGTCCCCAGACCTAAAGTTCATTGAAGCTTGCCTCCGATGCCTACGTACCATCTTCACCAGCCCTGTCACTCCAGAGGAACTATTGTATACAGTGAGTTTGGGGTGTTTTAAAGTCATTGGATACATTTCTATAACAGTCTTCTCTTTGTAGAGAAGTTAGAAAGAATTTGACCTGGATCTTAAATAATGGATAAGATTTAGAGAAGTAAAGAACAAAGAAGCCTTTTTGGGAAGTATCATGGTCAGAGAATTGTAGTTCAGTGGTGTGGGGAGGACATGATTTGTTAGTTCATCTGGAGCAGTGGACAACCAAGCTTGCAGGAGACATAATCTATTGATAATGCTTTTTTTTTTTTTTTTTTTTTTTTTCGAGGTAGGGTCTCTATCTAGCCCAGGCTGACCTGGAATTCTGGAATTCACTATGTAATCTCAGGGTGGCCTCAAACTCACAGCAATCCTCCTAACTCTGCCTCCCAAGTGCTGGGATTAAAGGCATGTATCACCATGCCTGGCGATAATCGTTTTTTTTTTTTTTTTTTTTTTTGGTTTTCCAGGTAGCGTCTTACTCTAGCCCAGGCTGACCTGGAATTCACTAAGTAGTCTCAGGCTGGCCTCAAACTCACAGTGATCCTTCTACTTCTGCCTCCTCCTTCCCACACCCAGCTTTTTTTTTTTTTTTTTTTTTGAAGCAGCCCAACAGACTGCCTTTTTTTTTTTTTTCCAAGAGTGAGTGAGAGATATTGGCACGCCAGGACCCCTAGCCACTGCAATTGAACTTCAGACACGTATATCCCCTTGTGTGCATGTGCAACCTTGTGTGCTTGCATCACTGTGCGTCTGGG
The DNA here is from genome assembly GCA_036365145.1 of Orientallactaga sibirica. Lineage (NCBI taxonomy): Eukaryota > Metazoa > Chordata > Mammalia > Rodentia > Dipodidae > Orientallactaga > Orientallactaga sibirica. The sequence goes on from JAEOAD010000009.1 coordinate 30,436,372, forward strand.
TTATGTGGGACCTGGAGAATCAAACACGAGACCTTGGGCTTTACAGGCAAGCACCTTAACCACTAAGCCATCTCTCCAGCCCTGAGAATGCTTTCTTTTTTCTTTCTTTCTTTTTTAAAATTTATTTAAGAGAGAAATAATAAAGAGGCAAAGAGAGAATGGGTATGCCAGGCCCTTTAGCCGCTGCAAACAAACTTCAGATATGTGTGCCCCAGTGTGCATGTGCAACAATGCACACTTGTATCACTGTGTGTCTGGCTTACATGGAGCCTGGAGATTCGAACATGAGTTCTTAGGCTTTACAGACAAGCACCTTCACCACTAAGCTATCTTTCCAGCCTGATAATGTTTTTCTAATCAAAATTACCTAAGCCAACTTTTTTATTGACAGTTTTTATACATGTATATAATATATTGTTAATGATAATTGCTTCTAATTACCTTCTCTTTCCCTTTTCCTCTCCCCCCTTCTGCTGAACCCCTTCTTACTCTAGCTAGTCCTTCTACATTAATATCGTGTGTGTGTGTGTGTGTGTGTGTGTGTGTGTGTGTGTGTCCGTGTGTCCATCCCACTGAGTTGAATAGGGTTTCTTGCATGGGCATGTGTGGGGAGTTATTTACTAAAACACGTGCAGTTTACCAATGGCTACACCACCGTAGAAAATGTCTTCTCCTCCCCCAGCAACCCTTAATATCCAATAATGCCTCAAGAAAGGATAAGGGCCTAGTACCCTGTTCTACTATCCATGATGGAAAATTGACAGGCCCAATATCATACAGGTTTTGTGTGGATAACCATAGCTGTTTTGAGGTTATGAATGCAATGGCTATGCTCTGCCTTAAAGACAACACCCTACAGCACTCTTCCCCATCCTTTAGCTCTTGCATGTTTCTGTCCCCTATTGGCAATATTCCCTAAGCCTTAAAGGAGGTGCTGAGCCCACAATAATCACTTATTCTTAGCGGTTTGATGAGTTTTGAGTCTTCCCCAGTAGTCCCCACCAACTATAAGAAGCAGCTTTTCTGACCAAAGGTGAGAGCAGCACTAGACTCTTAAGTATAAGCATAAATATTTAGGGGGCAATTTGATGGGCACAACATATCCATTTAGTCAAACCATAGCAGAAGCTTTCCTCTTAGGACCTATGACTTGGTTTTCAGGACCAAGCATGAATTCCTTACTTTGGAACAGGCCTCAAATCCAATCAGAGAGTAAGTAGTTGGTTACTATTGTACCATAAGGTGCATCTAAGAGACCAATATTTTTATTTTATTTTATTTTATTTTATTTTATTTTATTTTATTTTATTTTTATTGACAACTTCTTTAATAGTAGACAATATCCCATGTTATTTCCCTCCCTCCCCCCACTTTCCCCTTTGAAACTTCACTCTCCATCATATCTCCTCCCCCTCTCAATCAGTCTTGATTCTTTTCAGTTTGATGTCATGATCTTTTCCTTCTATTATGATGAGACCAGTATTTTTTAATGCTTATCTACAATAAATGATATATTTTTCACTGCTTCGTCATATACATATGTCTGTGTGAATCCTGAGACAGATGTCAGAACAGTTATACAAATGTGATACCCCAGTTTCAATTCTAGTTGTTCTTTTTTTCTCCCGTTTTTGAGGTAGGGTCTCACTCTAGCTCAGGGTAACCTGTAATTCACTATGTAGTCTCAGGGTGGCCTTGAACTTACAGAGTTCCCAAGTGCTGGGATTAAAGGCATTCGCCATCATGCCTGGCTATTTGTCATTTTTTTAAAATGACATTTGTGATTCCCTGAGCTTACATAGCAGCCATTTTTCAAATTGGATACAGATAAATCAGATCTTAAAAAGAATCAAGCTTTGTGTATTTTTCAGAAATGAGGCTAGTGAAACATTTAGGCAAAGCAAGCATAAACAAGAGCATATGTGGTGGCTCCATAGTCTGTCCCTCCTACATCACACATGTGCTTTTCTGTTCCTTAATGATAGATGCATCAATAAGTGGGGTTGTACATCACTTCTCATAGTAAGAAGTGTCTAAATTATGAAACATCTCAATTTTATATCTTAAGAGTTTTAGCTGATGTTCCTTAGAGAAGCCTTGTGAATCCATAGATTGCTTATTATAATAGTTCTCAAATCGAATGTGTATCAGGATTACCTGGACAGATTGCTGGACCTTCCTTCTAGAATTTCTTATTAAGGAGTGTGGGGTGGAACTTGAGAATTTACATTTCTAACCAGCTACTTGGTAGCTTCAGTGCCACTCATCTGTGAATTGCATCCTGCTCAGAGCATTCCATTGAGAGATACTTTCTTAGTCTGTTTTCCTTTAGGTAATATTATTGTGTTTGTAAAAAGATTAAGCCAATATTTGCCTTCTTTACCTTAAAATTTCTCACCAACCCAGCCCAACACTAATAAGGGGGAAAATTGATCCTAGCCAATTTCTAAAGTGATTTTGTCCTGCTAGTGAGTCTTGATGCACAATTTGGAAAACTCTGGTGTATGCTAATTTAAATTTTTTGATATGAGAACAACACAAACCTAAGGAGGTTAAATTTAGATAGTGAGATAATTTGGACTATGAAACATCTCAGTGCTATACCTCAGATACAGCAGAAAGTAGTGTTTCAGTGTACCTGAGTGATTGCATAGGGGCCAGCTATGCAAATCAACTTGGCCACTAAATAAAGACAGGACAGTCTAGTGAGAAATGGGCAGGGTTTATAGTTTGAAATCCTATTTATCCAATGGCTAAATTTGGGCAATGTCATAACTCTTCTTTTCTTTCTTTAGTTGTCTGTGAACTGCAGATTTTTAAACTCAACAGACAGAAAGGGAGCACATGTGAAGAATTGGGAGAGGGCCATTTGAGAGAAATTGATGAATTTCTCTCAGTGCTGTGAAGGAAAGGAAAGAGGAAGAAATCTCATTAAGAGCATAATAGAGCCTTTGAATCTGCCTCTTGATTTGCTTGTTCTCTTAGCTGCTCTCTCTTCTCTGCTTCTCTGTCTCCTACCATTGGAACCACTATTTCCTCTTCCCTCCACTTCCTTTTCTTATTAGACATTTAGTATCTGACTTTGAGGTTTTCTTTTTAGTTTTGTTTTTAAATGATAACACGGAAGTGTTTATTAGCACACAAGGGGGAGAGATTCCAATTTTAGAAAACCAACAACCTTTTGTTTTCTTACTTAGATTTTGTATATCTTGGGTCTCCAACCCCTCCCGTGTGTGTGTGTGTGTGTGTGTGTGTGTGTGTGTGTGTGTGTGTGTGTGTGTGTCTGTCTGTCTGTCTGTCTGTCTGTCTGTCTGTCTGTCTTCAAAGTCTGGTCTGTAGAACAGCAAATCAACCTCTTTTGGAAGTTAGAAGGGATGTGTATACACATGTACTAAAACGTAGCTCTAGAACTTGGGCCAGCTTTGAGTACAAGGCTTAAACCAAGTCTCCTTTTCCATCTGTGGCTCAGGCTAACATTCCTTTTCAATTTGTAATTCCTTTTGCATTAGAAATAAAAGGAAACCATGCATGGTGGTGCACACCTTTAATCCCAGCACTAGGGAGGCAGAGGTAGGAGGATCATCATGAATTTGAGGCCACCCTGAGACTACATAGTGAATTCCAAATCAGCCTGGACTAGAGGGAAATCCTACCTCGAAAAACCAAAAAATAAAAAAGTAAAAAGGAAATTAAAGGAAACTCTGAGGGAGCTTTTTAGTAGGGGTTCTCTTTTCCTTTGTCACCATGTAAGTGTCAGCAATAGAAAAGGTAGTGGGCTTTATGTGAGAGTTACTAAGCATGTGAAGTATCTTGTCTGGTGCACATTGAGAAAAGCTAACTGTCGTCACTATGAGAGGCTATGATCTTGGTTTATGCACTGCTGAGGATCAGACCCTAGGACCTTGTGCATGCTAGGCAAGCATTTGACTGACTAATCTACATACGCAGTTCCCCTCTCCTCATAGTTTGCTTTCAATAAGATTGTCAAATTTTATTTTTATAGACTAATTCTTCCATATAGGTTCTTATTATTGTTTATCTTATTAAGCCACCTTACATTTTGTTTTTAAAATTGATTTTTGTCAAGTCTATTCCAATAATACTGATTTATTTTGAGTACATAGGCTTTTTATGGTAAAACTGAGTTTCTTTCCTTTTTTTCTTTACTTTTATTATTTTGGCTTTTTGAGGCAGGGACTCATGAAGTCAAAGCTGACCTGTGGTCATTCTTGTCTGTACCACTATGGCTGGTTTTATGTGATGCTGATGATCAAACCCAGGGTTTCATACATGCTAGGCAAACACTTGTCAACTGAGCTTCATCCCCAGCACCACTACCATCCCCCCCCCCTTATTTTTGCAGTCTCATGTAGTCCAGGGTGGCCTTGAACTTGCTATATAGCCAAGAATGACCTCTGCTTCCCAGGTGTTGGGATTACAGTACACTCCATTATGCCTGGTTTATGCATTGCTGAAAATAGAATCCAGGGCTTTGTGTATCCTAGGCAAGCATTCTACCAACTGAGCCACATCCCCAGACCTTCCTCTCTTCACATTATGTTTTCAAGAATGAATAAAACCCCTTGTCTTATCTTTTGCCTAAATGGTTTTGATGATCATGATGCTTTTTTTTTCTCTGTTCCTTAGATTTGATTTGTTTCCATTAAGGGAGTCTTTACTGTGTACCTGCTTCTTAAAGTACTTGGTCAAATATATGCTTAATGCCTAAGTTCCTTTTTGCTGTCTTTGCTCCTCCCTTCCACCCCAGGATGCCACAGTGATACCACACCTCATGGCGCTGCTTAGCAGGTCCCGCTACACCCAGGAGTATATCTGTCAGATCTTCTCACACTGCTGTAAAGTAAGAACCAGAGTAATTACTCTCTATAATGGAAAATCTTACATGACTCATTTGTGTGTTCTTCCAGAAATGATCTCTATGTAGTGGTATGTGTGTGTGTATATATGTAACTATACTGGGATAGAACCCAGTATCTTGAACATGTAGGACACTGTATTACTGAACTATATCCCTAGTCTTTCCATTTCTTTTTAAACAAAAATGGTAACATACAGCAGTAACTTTACTGATACACAATAACATCATATATCCTTGAAAATAACTGGTATTTTGGTCTTTGTAATGTCATTCTGAAAATTTTGTTTTCATGTTCCTTTTTTGCATATAGGCCCAAATTAAATAAAATTCATAATAGTTTTTGTTTGTTTGTTTTTGAAGGAGGGTCTCACTTTAGCCTAGGCTGACCTGGAATTCACTGTGTAGTCTCAGGGTGGCCTCAAACTCATGGTGGCCTCAAACTCATGGTGATCCTCCTACCTCTGCCTCCCAAGTGCTGGGATTAAAGGCGTGCACCACCATGCCTGCCTTTTTTTCTTTTTTATTGATAACCTTAATATGTATAAACAATATACCATGATCATAATCCCCTCCCACCACCCTTCCTTTTCTCTCTTCTAATTGCACCCTCCACTGAATCCCTTCTTTCCAACTAGTCTCTCCTGTTTTGATGTCATCATTTTCCCCCTCCTGTTACACAGGTCTTGTGTAGGTAGCATTAGATACTATGAGGTCATGAATATCTCAGCCACTTTGTGTTTGGAAGACAGTATTGCAAAGCACTCCTCCTCCTCCTTCTCATGGCTCTTACATTCTTCCCGCCACTCTTCCACAATCAACCCTGGGCCTTAGTAGGAGTGCTAGAGATGTCTCAGTGCTGAACACTCCACTGTCATTTCTTCTTAGCACTTCAGTAAGTTTTGAGTGTCCCCAGTGGTCACCACCATCTGAAAAGAAAAACTTCTATAATCAAAAGTGAAATTAGTATTAATATATGGGCATAAACATAAGTATTTAGAGAGCAGTGTGGTGGGCATTCTATCCATTTAGCCATACAACAATAGTACTCCCCTCCCCCCAGGGTTTATGACATAGTAAAATTTTTGTTTGTTTGTTTTGTTTTGTTTTTTCGAGGTAGACCAGGCTGACCTGGAATTCACTTGGTTGTCTCAGGGTGGCCTTGAATTAATGGCGATCCACCTAACTCTGCCTTCTGAGTGCTGGGATTAAAGACATGCATTACCACGCCCGGCTCATAGTAAAATTTTAAGACCTATTCTTAGGGGCCCATTAGCTAAAATTAAATGGGGAGAAGATTTTAAATTATTAATTTACATAGACTGGTGTCAACATTAAGTTAATTTATATACTTTGAGTAGTAAAACAGAACAAAGAGAGAAATCACTAAGGCATTGTGTTATAAGCTCATCTTTGGAATCCTCCCCCTTTCCAAGGATCAAAAAAGGGGTAATAATAATATTGGAATTCTGACTTCTAAATTGATACCACTTTTTAAGCAGCTACTCAGATTTCCAAGATTTCTTTTGGAGTTAAGATCATCAGAGCCTATATGATTCCCACCTGGTAGATGCTGCCTCATTACTTTGTAGGTTTGAAAGAGAGACTTGATATAATCAAAAGGTAGCTCTTCTTTCTAGTTGTCTCATCCACTAATAGCAATTAGTAAAATTGAAATTGAAGTTCTTGAAATTGTTTTGCACAATTCCATGTAGAAGGAAAGGTATTGATAACCATTTTTTTTCCTTCCTCCAAGTAGGGTCTCTCTCTAGTCCAGGCTGCCTTGGAGCTCACTTTGAACTTCTGGGCTGGCCTCAAACTCACATGGATCCCAAGTTCAGGGATTAAAGGCATGTACCACCATGCCCAGCTGATAAGAAATCTTTGTTCACAATCTTTGATCCCAGCACTCAGGAGGCAGAGGTAGGAGGATTGCCGTGAGTTCGAGGCCTGAGACTACATAGTGAATTCCAGGTCAGCCTGAGCTGGAGTGAGACCCTACCTTGAAAAAACTAAATAACTAACTAACTAACTAACTAAATAACTAAATAAATAAATAAATAAAGTGCATTACAAGCAAGTGAATAATTATGTACAGAGAATGCAGCATGCTTGATCTTTCTCCCAACATTTGTAAATAAGGCTATTCAGAAATGGCTTCATGCTGGGGCTTATGAAAATGACAGTTCTAGCCAGGCATGGTGGCACATACCTTTAATCCCAGCACTAGGGAGACAGGTAGGAGAATTGCCAGGAGTTTGAGGCCACCCTGAGACTACATAGTGAATTCCAGGTCAACCTGGGCTAGAGTGAGACCCTACCTCAAAAAACCAAAAAAAGAATAAAGGAAAAAACCAGATTTAGAGAATGATTTCATTTCAAGGAAATATATGGTTGAGCAGTGGAGAAAGACAACCATCATTCTCCTTTGGCCTACACATGTGCATGCACAGGGCACATGCATCTGTGCACACACCTGCATATGCCACACATACTACACACACAAGCAAAAATATTTCAATCTTAGAAAAGATACATGCACATAGTTATACATTGAAATGTTTGCAATAGTAAGAGTCAGATAATCTAAGTATCTTATGAGTTAAAAAATGTGATACATTCATTAATTGAAAAACAAATGAGAAAGTTCTTAGGTATTAATGTGGTCTCAGAGATGTAAAGATTTAGAACAGAGAATATAGTCTTCTAACATTTGTGCTAATTGGGGGAAGTAGGCACATATATTTACTTATATACCGTTTGTTCTGTTCTGTTTTTAAGACAGTCTTACTATGTAGTCCAGGCTAGTCTCAGATAGTAATCCTTCTGCCTTAGTCTTCACACTACTGTGATAAGCTACAATGCCCAGCTTTTTTGTTTATGTATAAAATGCTTAAAGACTTTTATATTATAGTTAGGTCACCTCAAAGTGTAGAAAAAGATCTAGTATGAGTTGGAAGAATAATGAGGTGCAAGAGGGCAAGACAGCACTCTGCCTTCTTAGCCATTGTGATAAGCTCTACTCTTGTTTACATTGAGATTTTAAATTTTTATAAGGGACCTAAAGAGATGGCTTAGCAGGTAAGAACACTTTCTGTACGCATGAGGGCCCAAGTGGGCTTGAGACTACCTGAGTTCCATTTCCCAGGGCCCATACAAACAGCTGGGTATGGCCACACATGCCTGTAACTTCATTTCTATGGGGATCAGAGACCAGACAATCAATGGGGCTTGTGAAAAGTGCAGCTCCATGTTTAGATGAGCAATAGAAGAAGAACACCCAATGTGTCTTGCCTCCATGCTTATGAGTGCATCTGGACATACATGTGCATGTCTCACCCACCATGCCTCATGTACTACAAACACAAAAACAAATTATTATAAGGAAGGCAGGACAAAGTAAGTATGCAAGTCATTTACTGATAACTGTAGAGATACTTATTTTAAAACATTTCTTGATGCAATATAGTTTTACCATTAATAAAGCTGAAAACAGATGTGTCTACTAATAATGTGGATGTGCTACCAATTTTTCTGGAGGATTAAATCTTGGCTGAATCTTTGTTACTACAGGACACAACATTTTCCATTTGTCAGAGTTGATTGATATTTTGATTTTCTAATCCCAGTGCAGAGAATGCAACTTCACATAAATCCATAGTTCAAAATGGCAGTAGTATGTTGGCAACCCTCTCAGAAATGTTTGGAAATTCTGTCCAATCCCTAGTTAACATTTATTCATTGATATTTCTGTTTTTTGTTTGGCTTTGTAGCCCAAGCTGGTCTCAAATGTAGAGCAGTCATGCTTCACCTCCCAAATGCAGGCATTACAGGCCCCAAATACCATGTCTGGCTTTAATGATTTTTTTTTCCAAAAATTTATTTATTTATTGGGCTGAAGAGATGGCTTGGTGGTTAATGCACCTGCCTGCCAAGCCTAAGAACACTAGTTCCAATCTCCAGGTCCCATGTTTAGCCAGATGCAAAAAAAAAAAAAAAAAAAAAAAAAAAAAAAAAAAAAAAGTGGCACAATGCCGCACTTGCCCACAAGGGGGCACATGCACCTGGAGTTCATTCATAGTGGCAGAGAGGCTGCTGGCATGCCCATTCTCTATCTGTCTCTCTTATCTCTCTCTCTCAAAAAGCATTTTATTTATTTATTAGAGAGAGAAAGAGAGGGAGGCAGACACAGAGAGAGAGTATGGGCACATCAGGGCTTTCTCTCACTGCAAATGAACTCCAGGTGCATATGCCACTTAGGGTATCTGGCTTTAAGTTGGTACTGGGGAATCCAACTCTGGTCCTTAGGTTTTGCAGGCAAGTGTCTTAACCACTGAGCCATCTCTCCAGTCCTGATGATTTAAAAAAAAATTTGCCAGGTATGGTGGTACATGCCTTTATCCCAGTGCTTGAGAGAAACAGGTAGGATCACCATGAGCTCAAGGCCACCCTAAGACTACATAGTAAATTCCAGGTCAGCCTGGGCTAGTACAAGACCCTACCTCCAAAAGCCAAAAAAAAAAAAAAAAAAAAAAAAACACACACACACAAAAAAAAAAAACAGGACTAGAGACATGGCTCAGCAGTTAAAGCACTTGCCTGCAAAGCCTAATGACCCAAGTCTCATTTCCCAGTACCTACATAAAGCTAGATGCACAATGTAGCGTGTGCATCTGGAGTTCATTTCCAGCAGCTAGTGAACCCATTCTCACTCCTTTTCTCCCATCTCCCTCCCTCTGCTTACAAACAAAGCTTTTTTTATTGACAACTTTTTAAATTGTAGACAATATCCCATGCTACTTCCTCAAACAAAACTTTTTATTGACAACTTCCATTATATTCCATAAATATAAACAATATAAATGATCATAATCCCCATCAACCACCTTCCTTTTTACCCCTGCCAAATACCTCCTCTACTGAATCCCTTCTTTTCAACTAGTCTCTCTCTTAATTTGGTACCATCACTCCTCCCCCATTATATGGGTCTTGTGTAGGTAGCGTCAGCCACTGTGAGGTTATGAATGTCTAGGTGACTTTGTTTCTAGAAGACAGTATTATAAGCACTCCTCCCCTTCCTTTGGCTTTTAAATTCTTTCCACTACCTCTTCACATTGTTCCCTCTGTCTTGAAGGGCATGATAGAGATGTCTCATTTAATGCTGAACACTCCACTATCACTTCTCAGCACTTTGGTGAGTTTTAGGTCATCCCAATGGTCACTTTCCCCCTCACAAATCCATCCTCTATCATATCTCCTCCCTCTCTCAGTATCTCTTTAATTTTGATGTCATCACCTTTTCCTCCTCATATGAGGGTCTTGTGTAGCTAGTGCCAGGCACAGCAAGGTCATGGATACACAGGCCATTTTGTCTGGAAGAGTGTACTCACTGTAAGCAGTCCTACACCTCCTTTGGCGTTTTGCATCTTTTCTACCACCTCTTCCTTTGGAAGGTGTGATAGAGATGTCTCAGTGCTGAGCACTCCACGGTCACTTCTTCTAAGCACTGTGGTGCCTTTTGAGTCTTCCCAGTGGTCACCACTATCTGAAAAGAGAAGCATCTCTAACCAAAATTGAGAGAAGCATTAGTATATGGGTATGAACATTAAGAAAAATGCTTACTGGACAGTTTGGTGAGCATAATATATGCATTTAGCCAGACAGCAACCAGGCATTACTTCCCTATGGTTCATGACCTCCCTGCTCTAGGCTTTTGACAAGGTTTTCAGTACCGGGCATGTATTCCCTCCAGTGGAGCAGACCTCCAGTCCAATTAGAAAGTGGTTGGTTTCTCCTATAACAGACGTGCCACTATTACACCAGTTGGCACATTTGGCCTGGCTGGCTAATCTTAAGGCTTGCAATGTCCACTGCCATTTATTACCATTGATGACTTCTCTCTCCCATAGGGCTGCATGCAACATAGCTTTCTGTTAGGGAGGAGCTTTTTAGCTCAGGTCCTGCTTGATTTCTCAGTGAGCTGCAGCCCAAGCATGTGAAGTCTTCAGCAATAGGATCTTACCACTAGAAACATCTAGTGGGAAACCAAAAGCTTTGGCAATGGCCAATAATGTTTTGGGGGCATAAAAGACCTCCCTGACCAACAACTGAAATTTTTCTAGTGCGCACCATTATCCAAAGAAGTAGGTTTCCATATGCCTTATTCATTAACATTTTAAATTTGGATTAACCCTCCTGCCACCCTTCCTTTACTCAGTCCCTTCCCTTGATGTAACTTAAGCCATTGCACCCCCAGTAATCTGTTCTACTACTACTTATACACAATACCTTCTCCTTAAGCCCTCCCCCCTCCTCCGTCCCTTATAGCCCCTTTCTAGCTTACTGGTCTCTGCTACCGATTTTTACTCCAACTCACATACAAATCTACGTATTTGTAGCTAGGATCCACATATGAGAAAGGACATGTGGAGTTTGGCCTGGGTTACCTCACTTAGTATAACCCTTTGCAGATCCATCCTCTTTTTTCTTTATAGCCAAATAAAACTCTATTGTGTAAATGCACCATATCTTCCTTATCTATTACTTAGTTGAAGGGCAATTAGGCTGATTCCATTTCTTAGCTACTGTGAATAGAGCAGCACTAAACATATAGTATCTCTATAATAATAAGTAGCGTCTTTAGAGTATATGGCAGGGAGTGATATAGTTGTGTCATATGGTAAATCTATTTTCAGCTGTCTCAGGAACCTCCACACTGATTACCACAATGGGTGCTTCATTTTGTATTCCCACCAACAATGTAGAGAGGTTCCTCTTTTCCCACACCCTCACCAGCATTTCTTGTCATTTGGTTTCTTGATGATAGCCATTCTGACAGGAGTGAGATGGAATCTTAAAAGTAGTTTTAACTTGTGTTTCGCTGACGGCTAAGGATGGAGAAGATATTTTTCAATGTTTATTGACGATTTGTGTTTTTTTCTTTTGCAAACTCTATTCAGTTCTATAGCCCATTAATGATTTTTAAAAATAAACTCATCAGTCACTGAAACAACAGTTTTTATAACTCAAACATTTTATAACACAGTTCAGTCCAAAAATATAAAAATAAATAGTTATATGGTATAGAATGGCCATAAGAAAATACTGAAGGATTTTTCTATAATTAGACCATTATATTTCTATGCGAGCAAAACTTTATGTACAATGAAGATCCTTCAATTCATAATATCTAATTGGTTTTGAATCTGAACCAGGATGCTTTAGGCAGCCACAGTGGAGGTCATGTGAAGTGCAGAGTGCACGTGCTGTATAAATTTTGATCATTGTGTTCAGAAGCCATTTACTATTGCCAAAATTTTCTTATAATTATTAGTTTTAGAGTCCCCCAGAAACTCTCATCAGTCCTAGTGTGAGTGAGGGGGTGTGCATGTAAAGTGCAGATTCAAATGCTGTGGCAGTGTGCTGTTGAATTATCACATAGGACCTGTAACAAGCTATCTTCTTTTCCCTCCTCCTTGTTTCTGGGAGGTGAAAAGGTAGCAGTTCAAGACTTAGCATAATGTGGGTTCAGCAGCCTCTTGCAGAACCAAAGTAATGTTTGCCCTGTACTCTAGTAAATGTAATTTTCTACATTTGAGCAAATGTGGTTTTGTCAGAAGGAGTCATTACTTGTACTAATGTGCTATTGTATTCTCTTTTCTTACAGGGACCAGATCATCAAACAATTTTATTTAACCATGGTGCAGTTCAGAACATTGCTCATCTACTCACTTCTCTCTCCTACAAAGTAAGATGTTGGTTTTGGTTTATAGAAGATGCCCTAATATTTTATTGTTTCTTTGATAGGTATGATCAGGAGTCATGTTTTCTCACTAAAGTGTCATAGGATGTTATTTTATGTACAGAATGTTCTGGTATTGAAAAGTAAGGTTGTCCTGCAGCTCCTTTTTTTTCAGAACATTTCTGTCCCATGAGTTGATGTTGATTTCCATCTGTTAATCAGTAAACTTGTGCTGGGCGTGGTGGCGCACGCCTTTAATCCCAGCACTTGGGAGGCAGAGGTAGGAGGATCTCTGTGAGTTCAAGGTCACCCTGAGACTACATAGTTAATTCCAGGTCAGCCTGGACCAGAGTGAGGCCCTACCTTGCAAAACCAAAAAGAAAAACAAAAACAGTAAACTTGGTTAGGTTTCAATGCTGAAGTTGGTGCTTAAGGTGATCGATACCTTTAAGTATTTAAGAACTGTGGTTGGCTAAATCAGGAAAGACTTGGGCTTTTATGTTTAGAACCTTTATTTAGCCACAGTGACTCAAATGTACAGCATATACCCACATATATAAACATTTGAAATGTGTTCTTTGGTTGGTTGGTTGGTTGGTTGGTTTTTGGTTTTTCAAAGTAGGGTCTTGCTCTAGCCCAGGCTGACGTAGAATTCACTGTGTAGTCTCAGGCTGGCCTTGAACTCACGGTGATCTTCCTACCTCTGCCTCCTGAGTACTGGGATTAAGTTGTGCACCACTATGCCTGGCTTGTTTTTTTGAGTTAAAGGTCAAAGGCTTCAGACTCATTAATTTTCTTTATTGTCTTTTATTATAGATAAATAGCACTGTGATCCACATTAGATTTAGCAAGTTGTAGAAAACAGTGGGGCATTGTCTTTGTTGTGTCACTTTAGCATATCAGAATAAAGAAGCAGTCATTTTGGTCTTCTGTCTACTTGCAGGAACTCTTGTGTGCTCTCTTGCTCTTTAAGGTAGGCCTCACCTTAGATGTGCACAGTGTGGTCCTTGGTTAGACTGTAGGAACACAGAGCCAGCTCCATGCTAGCCAGAGGCAAGTGAAGGACTTATGTAGTGACACAGTTTCCTCTGTCCTGTGCTTTGCAGACTATCAACATGGCACATCAGGAAATAGTTGAGGCTGCAGGTGGTTTCTTCATCACTGTCTAGTCTGATGCCCCTTGCAGTCACTAAATAAACTTGTGAAAGGAAAAAGAAAGAGGCAGCTATTTATTGTTCATCTCATCATCCTGTAGCCATGTTAGTTCCCCCTCTTTTCCATTCTTTTTTCTTTCTACACTAAATTTGTCGGCAATAAGAAATTTTAAAACTTATAAGATTATGGAGGGGAAAGTGTATGATAACTTTACTCTTTTGTCAAGGTTTGCTCCCTTGTCATTAACATGTTCGGGCTCCACCTGAGGGTACATGCTACATTGCATATTATTGCCCAAATTAGGAACAGGGTTTCAGCTCATACTACAGCTACATATCCTGGCAGTGCCTGTCAGTTTCCTAAGAAAGTTGTATATGAACTTGGACTCCATAGTGAGGATAAGATCCTGTGGAGAGCACTCTGTAAAGCCTTTCATATGTAGTCAGAGTAATGGACCTTAGCTCTTAGTCCAGCGTAGTACTCTAGTATTCAGTGAGGTATTTGACAAGTGAAATTAGCTTAATCCTTGACCAGCTTTTTTTGTTTATTTGTTTGTTTTTTTCAAGGTAGGGTTTCACTCTAGCCCAGGCTGACCTGGAATCCACTATGTAATCTCAGGGTGGCCTTGAACTTATGGCGATCCTCCTACCTCTGCCTTCCAAGTGCTGGGATTAAAGGCATGCACCACCACGCCCGGCTGACCAGCTTTTATTATAGTTTTGTTTCTTTTCCCTTTGTTTCCTTTGAGACCTAAACTCTATCCCACGCACATGTACAAGAGTCCATTTTTTTTTCCTTTTAGCTGTCCCAGGAACCTCCATACTTTTCTTTTTTTTTTTTTTTTTTTTGGTTTTGCAAGGTAGGGTCTCACTCTGGCCCAGGCTGACCTGGAATTAACTATGTAGTCTCAGGGTGGCCTTGAACTCTTGGTGATCCTCCTACCTCTGCCTCCCGAGTGCTGGGATTAAAGGTGTGCGCCACCACACCCGGCAACCTCCATACTTTTCAATCTTCTTTTCAGTTCTCTGTAGAGAAATGTTCACTTGAAAGCCACTGTTAAACTCCCAAATCTTACCAAAAAAAAAAAAATTAAATTTCAGGCTAGAGAGATTGCTCAGTGGTTAAAGGTGCTTTTTTGCAAAAGTCTGATGACCTGAGTTCAATTCCCTACTACCCAGGTAAAGCCAGATATGCTTTTGGAGTTCATTTGCAGCAGCTAGAGGCCCTGCTATGCCCTTCCCTCCTCTCTCATTCTCTCTTTCTACCATTTCCTCAGTATCTCTCACTCTCTTTCTCAAATAAATAAATTTTCTTTTTTGGTTTTTCAAGATAGGGTCTTGTTCTACTCAAGGCCAACTTTGAATTCACTATATAGTTTCAGGCTGGCCTTGAATTTACAGCAATCCTCCTACCTCTGCTTCCTGAGTACTGGGATTAAAGGTGTGTGCCACCACACCCAACTTAATAAATTTAAAAAAAAAACATTGTATTTCATAGGATGTTATTTTAGATTTGGTTAAGGATATTTCTGTTCATTTCAAATTTATTAGCTGGGTGTGGTGGCACATGCCTTTAATACCAGCACTTGGGAGGCAGAGGTAGGAGGATCACCCTGAGTTCGAGGCCAGCCTGAGACTACATAGTGAGTTCCAGGTCAGCCTGGGCTAGAGCGAGAACCTACCTTGAAAAAAAATTTTACTGTGTTTTCACTTTTTTCTTTTACTCCCAAATTAATTTTAACTTTAAAAATATATTTATTTATTATAGAGCGGGAGAGAGAGTGACATGCACCAGGGCCTCCTGCTGCTGCAAAAACTCCAGATATATGTACCACTTTATGGGTCCTGGGGAATCAAATCCAGGCTGTAAGGCTGTATAGGCAAGCACTTTTAACTGCTGAGCCATCTCCCCAGTCTTGATTTTAACTTTTGCTTTAGTCTTCAGATAAACAGATATTATTGTTATTTTCTTGAGATCTTTTAGCTTTGGTTTTTTCCTATAGTACTAATGATTGTACCCAGGGCCTTGAACATGCTAGGCCAGTGTTCTACACTGAACTACATCTCCTGCCCATGGTAGTATTTTAAGTACAATTAAGTAATTATTTCGTCAGAGGATTTTAGATTCTGTGACATCAAAATCATATTTCAAACTTTGAAGCATTTTTTTTTTGTTCATTTATTTTTACAGGTTCGAATGCAAGCACTGAAATGCTTCTCAGTTTTAGCTTTTGAAAACCCCCAGGTATCCATGACCCTGGTAAACGGTAGGCTGGAAGTTTTTGGTGGCATGTACATGATTCAATTTATGAACTATGTGGATATAAAGAACTTTCTTTCCTTTGTTTTATTTCTAGTTTTGGTTGATGGAGAGTTATTACCACAGATATTTGTGAAGATGTTACAGAGGGATAAGCCTATTGAGATGCAGCTCACATCAGCAAAATGGTAAAAACATTAAAACAGTATGGGAATAAAGACAGTGCTTTATCAATATCTTAGACTAAAGTAGCTTACTTTGCTCCCTCCAAGCCCCATTTTCTTTGGGATTTTGAAATTTGAAAGTTATAGGCATGGCTCACAATTTCCTAAATGGATATGAATTGTTTATACTTTATTTATTATGCAGAACAGGGACTCTCACCCAAAAATATGTACAAAAATTATTATATTCTTCACTTTCTATTCTTGTATTTTAGTTGAAATAATATAGAATTAGGTTAGATATGATCAGTACATGATAAATAGTAAGCTAAGAAAAACAAAGAAATAAAGAGTGAGAGTTGGATTTGAATTGACAGGTATTATTAGTATATATTAGTACAGGGTTCAACACTAAGTGAATTGTTTAGATTTAGTATTTCAGAAGCTGTAGCACCCTATTAGAAAATTGAGCATTTTCAGTTCATGCATGAATTGTACTTAAAATTTTTTTTTGCTTGTTTTTTTGTCTTAAATTCAAACTGAGCATTTACTTCTTTGTTAGTAAGAAATGGTATCATTGAAATAGTTCTTTCTTTCTGTTTTGATTTTTTTTGAGGTAGGGTCTTACTCTAGCCCAGAATGACCTGGAATTCACTGTATTCTCAGGGTGGCCTCGAACTCACAGTGATCCCCTTCTACCTCTGCCTCCCGAGTGCTGGGATTAAAGGCATGCACCACCACACCTGGCAAAATCATTAAAATAGTTTTTTAAAAAACAAACACTGTAATAATAATAATAAGCCTCACAAGGATGATAGTGCTACAGAGTTTTCCCCTGTCCAGAATATAAATAAAATAATTGTGCTGATTTGTTTATAGGTTTTACTCAAAGCTAAGCATGGCGTGTTTGAAATTTATCCCCAGCCTGCTAAAGGAATATAACTCTAAAATCAATTCCTTACATTTCTTAAGTACCTAATATTCAGTGCCTGCCTAGAAAATACAAGTTCATTTTCTTTTCATTCAAAGCCACATATAATAATGAAGATAAATTATTTTCCTACAGACCTGAATCATTACTGGTATCTGATGGACAGCTGTGTTTGCAAGTTAAATAGCTCTTTTGTCATATTTATACTGCTATTTGAGTTGGAATACCCCATCTTAACATCACTTAGGCTGAGATACTTGTATTTTATTTTTAACATTTGTTTCCTTTATGTTAGAAAAAAAAGTTGTTTGTTTTTTTTTTTTGTTTTGTGAGGTAGGGTCTCACTCTGGTCCAGGCTGACCTGGAATTCACTATGTAGTCTCAGGGTGGCCTTGAACTCTCGGCGATCCTCCTACCTCTGCCTCCCGAGTGCTGGGATTAAAGGCATGCACCACCACGCCCGGCTTAGAAAAAAATTTAAACGTTAAAAACTTTAGAGAGAAATCACAAAAGATCTCACATGTGGATAGCACCTTGGTTCAAAAATGTATCTGTTGGGCTGGAGGGGTGGCTTAATGGTTATGGCGTGTGCCTGTAAAGCCAAAGGACCCAGGTTCAGCTCCCCAGGAGCCACGTTAGCCAGATGCACAAGGGGATGCTTGCATCTGGAGTTCCTTTTCAGTAGCAGGAGGCCTTGACACACCCATTCTCTCTCTCTCTCCCCCTCTTTCTCTGTCAAATAAATAAACAAATGAACAGAAATAAAAATATTTTTTAATGTATCTATTCATTAGTACATTTATTTTAAAATCAATTTTAGTTTTTTAAATCTAGCATACTATTTAGATATAATTTTCTTTGATTTCTTAACTGATTAAATCTCAAGTAAAGGGAATGCCAAAATTCTTCCTCAAATGATAGTATTTTTTTCCATAAAATCTGAAAAGCAAGTTAAACATTAAGCAAAACCTTTGTCATTTTGTTCTAGTTTAACTTACATGTGCCGAGCTGGAGCAATTCGAACAGATGACAACTGTATTGTATTAAAGGTAAGCTAATGCTCTGTAAAAATGTGAATATTAGGCATCATATGAGCATTGAATATATGAATATTGTTATTCCTGTTTCTTTGTACACATTTGTCATTATGGTCAGTACATAGCAAAAATCACATTAAAATATCATACATTTCATTCAGATGCTATGTAGCTTTAAAAAATTTGGTTTAGGTATATTTTGAGTATCATCATGAAATAATTCTTGTCATTTTATGATAACTAGGAAGATATAAAAGTATGTAGAGTTAAGGTGAAGTAGAAAACATACTTTACAGGTGTGGTGGTGCATGCCTTTGATCCCAGCACTTGGGAGGCAGAGGTAGGAGGATTGCCATGAATTCGAGGCCACCCTGAGACCACATAGTGAATTCCAGGTCAGCCTGGGCCAGAATAAAACCCCACCAGAGAAATCACAAAAGATCTCACATGTGGATAGCACCTTGGTTCAAAAATGTATCTGTTGGGCTGGAGGGTGGCTTAATGGTATGGCGTGTGCCTGTAAAGCCAAAGGACCCAGGTTCAGCTCCCCAGGAGCCACGTTAGCCAGATGCACAAGGGGATGCTTGCATCTGGAGTTCCTTTTCAGTAGCAGGAGGCCTTGACACACCCATTCTCTCTCTCTCCCCCTCTTTCTCTGTCAAATAAATAAACAAATGAACAGAAATAAAAATATTTTTAATGTATCTATTCATTAGTACATTTATTTTAAAATCAATTTTAGTTTTTTAAATCTAGCATACTATTTAGATATAATTTTCTTTGATTTCTTAACTGATTAAATCTCAAGTAAAGGGAATGCCAAAATTCTTCCTCAAATGATAGTATTTTTTTCCATAAAATCTGAAAAGCAAGTTAAACATTAAGCAAAACCTTTGTCATTTTGTTCTAGTTTAACTTACATGTGCCGAGCTGGAGCAATTCGAACAGATGACAACTGTATTGTATTAAAGGTAAGCTAATGCTCTGTAAAAATGTGAATATTAGGCATCATATGAGCATTGAATATATGAATATTGTTATTCCTGTTTCTTTGTACACATTTGTCATTATGGTCAGTACATAGCAAAAATCACATTAAAATATCATACATTTCATTCAGATGCTATGTAGCTTTAAAAAATTTGGTTTAGGTATATTTTGAGTATCATCATGAAATAATTCTTGTCATTTTATGATAACTAGGAAGATATAAAAGTATGTAGAGTTAAGGTGAAGTAGAAAACATACTTTACAGGTGTGGTGGTGCATGCCTTTGATCCCAGCACTTGGGAGGCAGAGGTAGGAGGATTGCCATGAATTCGAGGCCACCCTGAGACCACATAGTGAATTCCAGGTCAGCCTGGGCCAGAATAAAACCCCACCTCGCTGGATGTGGTGGCACACACCTTTAATCCCAGCACTCAGGAGGCAGAGGTAGGAGAATCGCCGTGAGTTCGAGGCCACCCTGAGACTACACAGTTAATTCCAGGTCTTCCTGGGCCAGAGTGAACCCTACCTCAAAAAAAAAAAAAAAGAAAAGAAAGAAAGAAAGAAAAAGAAAAAATATACTTCAGTGCTTGACTTTCATTAGTTTATATCTCATAGGCAGGCAGTTTACCAGTTTCACAGATAAAGATACATGTATCACCCTCATAGCCAGGGATAAAAATAGAATGAGAATAAGTAAACAACATGAAAATAACCACTGTTGTTGTAATATGTCAAATGTAACCTGAACTTAGAAAAGCTTGGATAAGAGACCAGTCCTAACAGTCCTAAGACATGGACTGTGGTTTCAGCACCCTCACCACTGACTGGCTTAATGTACCTTACCCTTGTTACCTCAACTCCTGATTTATGAAAATAGAGGCAATAAATTCTACTTAGCTATCTCACAGAAATATTGGGATAGATATGTCTTACTTGCTTTGAAGAACAAAACAATAGATTGCCATTGTTCAAAAGGTGAATCCAAGGAGAAAAAAATCATTAAGAAGAATAAATGAGGGCTGGGGAGATGGCTACCAATAGGTAAAGTGCTTGCCTGACAAACATGAGAACCCAAGCAAGTTCAAATCCCCAGCACCCATGTAAAATGCTAGGCATGGTGGTACATGCCTGTAATCCCACCACTGGGGAGACAGAGACAGGAAGATTCTCAGAGCTTGTACACCAGCTTGTCTAGCACAATCTGTGAGGTCTGGATTCAATGAGAGACCCTGTTTCAAAAAGTAATGTGAAAATTGATCAAGTAAGACAGTTAATATAGACCTCTGGCCTCCACACGTATACCTGTACACACACATACATCTGCACATATACAAACATGCATATACACCTATACACATACACACAACCCTACAAAAAAATGCACTGGTTATGGTGTGGTATGTGCCTATAATTCTAGCACTTCTGAGGCTGAGGCAGAAGAATCACAAGTTTGAGGCAAGCCTGAGCAACACAGTGAGACCCTGTCTGAATGAAAACAAAACACAATCAATAGGACTAGGTTTGCTGCAGTTCCTGGTGAAGGAAGTCAATTTTATGGGATCTCTTAACTATACAGCTGTACCGACTGCTAAGGACTTCCATATACACCACTGATTTGTTCTTCTAACCTTTATTATTTTCTTTCTCATTGTTAAAATAGGCTCAGTAGTAGTATTTTCAGGTGGGAGCATTAAAGTTGATAACCCATGAATTTATAGGATTGATAAATATTGGCAGTTAGTAATGTTAGGAAAAGATCAGGGCCTTCCTCTTAGAAGTCTTTAGTTAAGTTGTAATGCCTGAAGTAACCTAATAGGAATATAGTAGTAAACAACAAAGTGCTAATTTCTGGGGTTGAAACTCTATCAGGAACTTGGGAAAACAGCAAGGCATAGTTGACTGCAGTAGCTGAGGAAGGCTTCTTATACTTGAAGCAGTTTGACTTCTACTACCTTACATCCTTGACACAGTAAATAGTTCTCCTAGGAGCCTAATGTATATTAATTATTAAGACTTATGCCAAGATTTTAAGGACCTCAGAAGTAAAATTGAACTGATGGATACCATACTCACTGAGATTGATGCATTTCACTAATAATTCAGGACTAGTGGGATCAAGGAAGGTATGATTGCTGAATTTTTTAAGCTGTGTTTTGTTCATGTAACTACAGATATTAATTCCTAAAATAAAAATCATCCCAACCATATTACTAAGGAAAGGACAACATACTTTCCCAAGGCAAAGTCATTGCCGATTAAACTGCTAGATTGCTTTTGAGTAAATACAGGTTGGGCAAGAACTGTCAATACGATTTGTTAGGGAATTTGAAATGTCTTTTACAAGGTTCTCCTGAGAAGCTTCAAAGCTGACTAGAGTTTTAGTTAATGTATTTGTATGATCAGAGTTTAGTGTACCAGCACAAATGCTTAATTTGTACTGAATTTTGTTCTCTTTTAAAACCTTTTATTCTCTAAAAACCAATAGAGGAATTATTTGATGACAAACATGACTCCCAACAAAAACCACTGAATTGATTTAGTTACTGTATACTCTTCATGAAGCTTTTACTTTTGCCAAAAAGCAAATAATTAATCTCCCTACTTTCAGACATTGCCTTGTTTGGTTCGAATGTGCAGTAAGGAAAGATTACTAGAGGAGAGAGTTGAAGGAGCTGAAACACTCGCCTATCTGATTGAGCCAGATGTTGAGCTACAGAGAATCGCTAGCATAACTGACCACCTCATTGCAATGCTTGCTGACTATTTCAAGTATCCCAGCTCAGTGAGTGCTATCACTGATATTAAAAGGGTATGTTTTTCTCTTTTCCTTGTAAGTAGAACAAGAGAGGGATTTTTAAGGTTTTTCTTATTGCTCACAACTTTGAAACAATTGACATATACGCTCAAAGGCCCTTTATTTTAAAGTAATTGTTTATTCTTACTAAGATGACACTGCTTTGTCAAGTTTTTAATCCTGGTTGTTTAATATTTATTGCAGGAAACTTTTTCCTAAGCACATAAGCAGGCTCTTTCAACTAAACCCTCAAAATAGTAGCACCCCAAAATTGGGTATTGACATTTTGTCAACATCACCAAATTCCATTCAAGATCGTAGAATCATTTCTTTTTTTTTTTTTAAGACAAAACCTTTTTACTGACAAATCCCATACATACTCCCACCATCTTTTTTTTTTTTTTTTTTTTTTTTTTTTTTTTTTTTTTTTTTTGCACAGAATCATTTCTCTTGCTATGTTCTCATTCTTTATGTCAAGGGGGATTTACTTACTTATTTTGTTACATGTGGTTATTGACCTCACTTACACTCTACCAGTCTTTCCTGTCTGTTACCCTTTGCCACCTTCCTTTTTTCAGTTTTGCACTTTAGCTAAAGCACCATTTAACTTCTGATTTAGTTTGGGATCATTAAGGACTGAATTTATGTTTTGTTTTTCTGAAAATATAAGTTCCTTAGAATGGGTAGATACTCCTCTGCCTTGTTGATTCTCAGTCTAGTTATCATAGTAAATTCTCTTAACATTCTATTATCAGAAGTTTATTTAGGGAAGACATGGTACAGAGAGTATTGTCTTTTAATTAGTAGCTGATACTATTTCATGAATGTGACTTTTGTCCTAGGAGTTACTGTTCTCTTAAGACCTTCCCTCACCATATTCTGAGTTCCAAAAACTCATGCAACAAGCAATGGTTCCATTAGTATTTAATGCTGAAAGTAAATTTGTGGGTACATCTTTTTTGTCTTGGGAAGAGCCTAAAATAACTGTCAGTTGTATTGTCATTAGTAACACATGTCACCCCTCTGTTTGAAAGTTATGTATCTGAAGCCAGATGTGGTGTGGCACATGTCTGTAATCTCCACACTCAGGTTGAGGTAGACGGATAGCAAGTTTGAGGTCAGCCTGGGCTACTTAATAAGACCCTGTCTCAAAAATAAAAAGTTCTTGCCGGGTATGGTAGCGCACACCTTTAATCTCAGCTACTTGGGAGGCAGGGGTAGGAGGATTGCTGTGAGTTCAGGGCCTGCCTGAGACTACATAGTGAATTCCAGGTCAGCCTGGGCTAGAGCGAGACCCTACCTTGAAAAAACCAAAAAAAAAGGAAGTCTTAAAGCTGGGCATGGTGATATATGGCTTTAATCCCAAACTTGGGAGGCAGAGGTAAGATGATTGCCATGAGTTTGAGGCCACCCTGAGACTAAATAGTGAATTCCAAGTCATCCTAGGCTAGAGTGAGACCCTATCTTGAAATACAAATTTTTTTTTTAATTTTTTAAATTATTTTATTTATTTTTGGAGAGAGACACAGAGAGAGGGAGAGGGAGACAGATTGGCGCGCCAGCAGTCTCTCAGCTGCAGTGAATGAATTCCAGATGTGTGTGCCCCCTTGTGGGCAAGTGCGGCATTGCACCCTTGCGTCACTTTGCATCTGGCTAAACGTGGGACCTGGAGATTGGAACCAGCGTCCTTAAGCTTAGGAGGCAGGCGCCTTAACCGCTAAGCTATCTCTCCAGCCCGAAATACAAAATTAAAAAAAAAAATTTTTTTTAAGTCCCTCCCAAATGAAAATACATAAAAAATAGGTATGTGTCTGTTCTTCCTTTGGCAAGTGCTCTTTTCCCAGTAGACATGATTGGTACATTGAACCAGTTGCTTTATCTGTTTCCCTCTAGGCATGTGCACATTACTACAGTATCTTCACTGATACAAAGACATTCAAACAAGTTCTATCCATGGCAGCCTAAACAACCTGAGTTTTCCACAGGGTAAAGAGAATGCTTTAATGGCATTGTGTGAGGAAACAGGGTTGTAATAACCTCTGGTGTAAGGACATGTCACTCATCTAAACTAATATAGATATAGAAAATTATCTCTGCTGTTAAAAATTTTTCTATTTCATTTCCACCCGAATAAAATTGGAGTCATAATTTTTAAATGGCCTCCAAATTTAAATAATGGCTTACTTTGTCTTCTTTAATTTTGATAATGGATTATCTGCCAAATGTGTTAACTCTCAGACAGAAGTAGGCTGTATTTCAAGTATGTTGGCACAAACACAGCAAAATTTCAGTCCTATAGGAACAGAACCTAAAAGTAACTAGAAAATTCAGTTAGTGTGTGTACAAAAGTACAAATATCAGACAATTGAGAGAAATTTTCATATATTAATAAGCTAGGATGTAGTTAAGATTTTAAAGGTAGATTCTTTGAATCATACCAGAAAATGATTATTATATATTATAAAACTCCTTCCATAATCATCATTGTGAAACATTTTTGGAACTACTCTTAAGAATTTTTTTGGTAGCTACCTCAAATGAATTCTGTTTTACTCTATATTCTGTGGAGTTTTTTGCTATTCTTGATGATATTACCTGGATGGATTTCATGGACTATTATCAAGTGGCAACTAACCTAAAATTCTGTTATTTAATAGAGCTATAAAGAAAGTCTCAGATGTTTTGAACAACACCTACATTACAAGAGTTAACCTTCCCAAGTAGTTCCTTTGGGAAGAGGTATTAAATTATCTGAATAAGTTATAGCTTTCAGTTAAAAATACTTATAGTACATATATCTCTTATGTAGTTCCTGGTTCATTGTCATTGAAAGTATCTTGAGAACTTGCTTCTGTTTTAATTATATAGTAGTTGGTTGAATAAAAAAATAGGTTTGTGGAAGGATTATCAACAGCCATTTATGTATTTTCAGTGATTAAACATTACTTCATGACAATAAATAATTTTAACAATTAAAAACATTCTGGGTAGCTGGGCATGGTGGCACATGTCTTTAATCCCAGCACTCAGGAGGCAGAGGTAGGAGGATCATTGTGAGTTCCAGGCCACCCTGAGACTACATAGTTAATTCCAGGTCAGCCTGGGCCAGAGTGAAACCCTATCTCAGAAAAAAAAGAAAAGAAAACACACACACACACATTCTGGGCACAAATCTCAGCCAAATATAATAGATAGTAATGATTTCTGAGATATTGTTTGTTAACAGTTTCTACAAAGAGTGCTGGGGATGTAGCTCAGTTGTGGCACACTTGCCTAACATGACCAAGGCCCTGGATTTGATCTTAGCACCACCAGATGATAAGATAAGATAAGCAGACTGATAAGATAGACTTGTAGATAGTAGTAAATAAGATTAATTTAAAAAAGAAAAGAACTTCCTATTTCTTTTTTTTTTGGTTTTTCGAGGTAGGGTCTCACTTTAGCTCAGGCTGACCTGGAATTCACTATGTAGTCTCAGGGTGGCCTCGAACTCACAGCGATCCTCCTACCTCTGCCTCCCGAGTGCTGGGATTAAAGGCGTGCGCCACCACGCCCGGCTCAGAACTTCCTATTTCTAAAAGTGTTTTTATGCTAAAAATAGGTCAATACTAAACTTAATGTTTGAGAAATCTTCCTAAAACATTATTATAACAGCATTTAGTTTGTCAGCTGCAGCATAAGGCTACAAAAGTCTAGGTATGTCTTTTTGTGGAGACCGTTTCAAAGAGCTGACAGAAGGAAACATAATTGCCACTACAGCCTACCATCTGGGGACACTGAACTTTTTGGGGGGAAACAGTCACAAAATTTTTTCTAATATCAATGCCAAATTTGTTAACTTGCAGACAGAAGTAGGTTGTATTTCAAACACAGCAAAATTTCAGTCCTATAGGAACAGAACCCAAAAGTAACTAGAAAATTCAGTTAGTGTCAACACTAAAATGCTAATAGTTGATAACATTTTTTTTGTGATTAAATTCTATTGTTATTTTTGTTAAATTTTTAACTTGTGGACTCAGTTGGATTTTTTTTCTTCTTTCCTATAGCTTGATCATGACTTAAAACATGCTCACGAACTCCGCCAGGCTGCATTCAAGCTCTATGCCTCTCTAGGAGCAAACGATGAAGACATCCGGAAGAAGGTGAGTCTGGGAGAGGGGCGTCCCCCAGTCCTGACAGCCAGCAGGCAGGGAGTGACGTCAACCTGAAAGTCGTGGTGAAGAGCACTAACAGTGACTGTTTGAATTAATAAAGCAGAGTGACAAAAGGCATAATTGAAGAATGAATGGGACCTGGATTTGGGGGGTTGTTTGTTTTTAGAACTTAGATTGGCATGGCCGTGCTGGAATGATAAATAACTGGCCTGATGTTTTGTGTCATTAATATGGATTATTCTGTTGCACACTTTTGCATGTGTTCTGATAAAAATCAATTCTAGCACTGTGAAGCTTCAGACACCTTGAAAGACCTAACACTAGAATTGTAAATGTTATTTATGGATAATGCCTTCTAATGCCATTGAGAAGGCCAAATCTCTATTGTATATTGTTCTTTGATAATGTGGCTTAGTTTGTTTTAATTTTTAATTTTATTTAATTTTATTTTTTGCTACTGTGCAAGTTTAATGTGAATAAAATCTTTGTGGAATGATAATTTTTTTATGTTTAGTGAGTGGTCATCTGATTTTTCCAGCTCCTCTAAAATATGTCACTGGTACAACACCTTTATGTTACTGTAGTCTAACACTGAACTCATGTTCTTTATGAGGTAAGACGTACAGTGTAACAGCAAGTTATGATTTGGCTCCCTTCCCAAACCAAAAGGTTGAAACTTACCACTCAAAAGCATGTATAATCTGAGAACTTCTACATAAGGTAATTATACTCACCAGTCTGCAAAAACACATATTCTGTCATGAGGAGCCATTCCAGAAACAACTGGGCATTCTTTACTGAACATGACAATTTATTGAATCGCCCCATCCACATTGGTATTTTAAGGAGCACTGTGAGAGATATTACAAAGAATTGGGATTTACCATGATTCAGAGAAGTGTTTCAGCTAGAGAAATAATTGAACAACCTTGTTTGTTGAATGAAATAAATTGTAAAAGAACCATCCTTGAAGAAACTGAAGTAACAGCAATAAGATTAGGTGTGTGGGTAGCTTTTATTTAAAATCAGTATAAAGAAAGCACAATAATAAGCTGAGTGTTTTCCATGTACCTCAGCTCACAGGAGGTTTTTGACCTCTTGAAGTGTCTTTTTATGTACAATCTATAAAAGTAAGTTTTGACTCCTCTAAGCTTTTTCTTGTAAGCTGTTACTTCAAGGTAAACATACTTGTGATACAATATTCCCTGTGTCTAACCATGATTTATGGATGTTGACACTGATGTGTATTATTCTCTTTTGGGATATGGTATATCACACAAGAAGAAGCCTTTATGGTAATTCAAATAAATTAAATTAATGGTGACATGGACTGTATAACTTAAACACATGGTGAGATTTGTTAATGGATGGTTGGTTATTAGAGCCCATTGGAAACAAGTGTTTCACCCATTCTTAGAGCTTCAAAAGACCATGTCATGGATTGAAAGGGAGATAGCTAGAGGGACCATAATAGGAGCTAGGATGTCCATTTGTACCTCTTTGTACCTTCTTTGTCAATAAATGATTGTTTTGGAATTAATGATTTAATCTGTGATATCATGTTTTAGAAGTAATTGCAACATAACAGTCTAACCAGTAATCTACTAAAATTTGTATTCGCAAAATGTACTATTTCCTGGGAAGGCTAACTACTGATGGTTTCTGTAGAAAGTTGACAAATAAAGAATAAGTTATAATTAACTATAGTTTTTTGTGTGTGTGGTAAAGAAATAATGTGATATTCTTATTGTGATGGGGATTACATAGTACTTGTAGGAAGATATTTAATTTCTGGGCAATTGCTTAGTTTATAGCTCATAGAACTAACTTACTAGAGAAAAACTGTAAAGTGGAAAATACAGAATAACTTTGTGATAAAAATCTGCTTAAGACTGGTCTTAGTAGTGAAAATTTCTTATTTTTCAGTGTATAAAAACGATAACTTCCTTGGAATGGATCTCTTTCTATTCCTTTTTGTTATGATGGTTATTTGCATAGATTTTAATTTACTTTTTCTATGAAACATTTCTCTTTTATGCTTCTGCCATATATACTTTAATTGTATTCCTTTTTGTGTTGATCTTTAAAGGAAAATGTTTCTTGTTGGTTTTTTTTTTAATGTAGTATTTATTGCTACCAAGATGAAATTTTGGTTAAATGAGTTAATATGTGGATAATTTCTGAAGGAAATTTTAAGGACTATCGACCTGTCTCCTTAGGCTCCCCCTAAAACAAGGTTGTTTTTGGTTTTGGTTCAGCAGGAAAAGATGACATGTTCAGTTGGTCTGCTCTTTTTAATTGGAATCAGAACATAATTGGGTAATTAATAAGTGTTGCAGTATGCTTTGTGGCCACTTAAGTGTAAGAGCAGAAAAAGAAGAGAAAACAAGAGCAAAACATAGGAACAAAGAAACAAGAAGGAGAACAACCTCTCTTCTCTCATTATTGTGTTTCTCTATGTCTTAGTACTTTTAAAGATTGCTAAAAGCCTGCTGTATGGTCATTTCCTGATACCTTCTCTTTGGACCAGACAAAATTAAACTGAAAATTCACTATCACCTCTACCTCAGAGATTATTATCCTTGCTTTGGAACAGTGTTGGTGTATTCCCATTAAAAACAAAATAGAAAAACACAACTGTTCCTGCAATTTAAGAAGCACTCAATGAATATTTGTTGAATGAGAGCCAGACTGTAATCCCAGCACTTCAGCACCTGGTAGTGGCAGGAGGATCAGGTATTCAAAGATCATCCTTACTTACAATTTGAATTCAGAGTCATTTGGAGCTATAAGAGACCCTGTCTGTAATACATACATGCACGCATGCATGCACACCACACACATGTATGCACGCACACATATAGAATAAACATGGAAACCAAAATGCAGAGGTAATATAGTGACATATGCCTTAATATGCTTGGGTCTATCTCTCTCTCTTTTTGTTTCATTTTATTTTATTTGAGAGAGAGAAACAGAGAGAGGGAGAATGGGCATGCCAGGGCCTTACAGGCATTGCAAAGGAACTCCAGACGCATGTGCCACCTTGTGCATCTGGCTTATGTGGGTCCTGGGGAATCCAACTGAGGTCCTTTGGCTTTGCAGGCAAGTGCCTTAACTGCTAAGTCATCTCTTCAGCCCCAGTGTCTTTCTATCTCTTGTGTAGAGCAATGTGGGCATCCTCATTCCTGGCTTTGTATCTTTTATCATTCTGTGACATACTTGAAAAATTCTTAACTCCTATGATCTGTCACAAGAGTAAAAAGAAGGGGGTGGTGTCAAGTTCTGCATGTGAGAGTGAAAAGCAGTACCTTTGGCTGTCTTATGAAGGAAGAGAAACCCAAGTAAAGATGGGAGACTGTTGCTAAACTTAGGGTTCAGTTTATGTGTAATTGACCTTGATTCTGAGTTAATTATAATCAATGTAAGGGAAAGCAGTGAGAGCTGAATGGAAGAAGGATGTAGAGCACATTAGCAGTAACTGTATGTTAACAGTAGTACCAAGTAAACATTAGTGCTTATGTCTGACAAGGGGAAGTTTCGTTTCTAGTGATACCACTTGTTAATGCTGGTTAGGAAGCAAAAGTCCAGTCTATGGGACAGCAAAAAGGAGGTAAGATATCAAGAAAGTAGATCAATGAACTTTTTCAGATCTTGGCATTGCCAGCAAATGGATAAGTCTTACCGAGCCACCAGTGACAAACAATCCTAGAATTTTGAAGTCAGTTTTTTTTTCATAACAAAGACATGAAAGTTATCACTAAACTGATAACTATCAATTAGATTAGTAATTGAAAAAATATATTATCTTTTTTTAAATTTTCATTGACAATTTTCATATATGTATATAATGTATTTTGCTTATAATCCCCTCCCGTTATCCTCTTTTATCCCCCTTCCCTATTCTCTCTCTCTGTCTTTGTCTCCTCCCTCCCTCTTTCTCTCCCTTTCTCTTTCCCTCCTTCCTTCTTTCCCTCCCTCCCTCATCCAGGCTGACCTAAACTCATGACAATCCTCACCAGTTCTGGGATTATAGGCATGAGCCAATATACCTGGCATTTTTTACTCTTAAAGGAACTAGTGGAGTACATCAGAAATTTAGAAAGTATAAATTGAAGAAAATTAACTATCTCAACAAATGAGTTAAACTGCAGGGAAATTACCAAGCTAAGGATGTTGTTTTTGCTTTTGATTAAGGTAAACACGTTAGAAATGTTAAATGAAATACTTGTGAAATCTTCACCTCTCTTGGAGGTCTAATAGAGCCTTTCAGAAAGCTTTCCTCTTATATTTGAATAGTTACCTTTTAGCTGGAGATACTTTTTCAAGAACCAGAGTGTAAGCTCCATGAGGGCAGGGACTTTTATGTTCTGTTCATCACTGTATTCCTAGAATCTATAACTCTGTGCTGTTGACAATAAATATTGAAGATTGAAAGAATGAGTGAACAAAGTAATAGATGAACAATTCTGCAATATAGATCATTCTGTACCCATGATCAAATTATATGTGGTTCTGACTTTATTAGGAACCTTTCCAACTTCACTAGCAACTTTTTGTATGTAAAGAGAGTAAATTTAAAATGGGAGAAATACATATCGTCATATAGGCAAGAGTTTTCATTATACAGCTCAAGAAATACAGAGGGTTCTCATTTTTCAGGAGATAGGCAATCTTGAGGACGTTTCTTCTACTCACTTGGGCTATAGATCAAAGAGAATATATTTTGTTCCAAAATAATTTTATGTATACCCCTTATTGGGACTAAAGGGTATAAATAGATTAGAAATAAAGCACTTGTTTAGCACGCCAAGACCCTGGGTTCCATCCTCAGCACTGCAAAAAGAAATTCTTTTTTTTTCTTCCTTCCTAAATATGTGATTTAAAAAAAATCAATAGAAATCTATACTTAATTTTCTAGAGATGAAAGTATGATTTAAGCTGTAGAAATCAATCTGGCTCTGAGTAATCAACTTGTTTGGTAAAGTGAATATATATATATATAACTTTCCAGTCAATGAATGTCTGATTTTTTAAAGGCCAGTAATTGCATTCAACTATACATAGACTAATTGAACTACTTAAAATTGTAAAATAGCCCATAGGATAGGAGAGAGAGCTACATGTAGAGGGAATAAAGAACGTGGTATGACTTTCAAACAGCATTTATAATACAATCTCAGTAAGTAAGAGGAAAGTAAGAATTGGAAACAGTTAAAGTGTACATGTGGCTATGTGTGGAACAATCCCTGAATCAGGTTGAAATTTAGTGGTTTAATTCAGTGTTGTCTGAATGCTGTTTATTTTATGTTTTCAAGAGTTGTATAAGCATGGATTTTTGTCCTTGTGGGGAGAAAATTCATCTATGACATGAGGAAAAGTAGCCAAGGATAGGATGTTTATTCTTTTCTTTTTTTCTTCATCTTTTTTTTTTTTTTTTAAAGACAATGGCTATGTTGCCCTGGCTAGCCTCGAACACCTGGGCTCTAGCAGGCCTCCTGCATCAGCTTTCAAAGTAGCTAGGACTATAGGCAATACCACCGTACCTGGCTTGTTTTTTCCATTTGAACAGAAAATTGACTGCCTTATTTTATTCATTTTCTGGGAGGTATAGGCAGAGGAAAATAAGAAGGAAAAGGGAAACAAAGAAGATTGAGAAATTCTCTTCTACTTTTTTACCTAGGAAAGGAAATGCCAGTTGCAGGGTCATTGAGAAGGTGAGATATGATATCTCCCATGATGTCTGCCATATAATAGGCACTCAATAAATGATAACGTTTGTTAGATTATCTTAAATTACTTCATTGGAAAGATAAACTGTACATGTTTTTAATGTGCTGGAAGAAAAGGTTAACAGTATTAGAGGTATAAATAAAGATTTATAATGAAGAAAGTTACTTTATGCTATAAACTTCCAAAGCTGTTAGTTAATTATTTCACAGACTTGTACTCTTTCTATTAAGTATCTCTAAGGCAATATTTTATTTTTAAGTCAATTTTTCAAAATTTTCTGTTTCTCAAACCTTGCTGATATTTACTTTTACCATTTTTATCATGTGTTACAGCTTTACTTCACCACTCTTTGATCTTCTAGTTAAGAGCATAGATGTACTGTGAATTTGTATTTTAAATGTTATACAAAGTCTGTTGGTTTTAAATGGTCATTTCAAAGGCACAACATCAATATGCTTTACTTGTCATGAAATGAGGCAGATATATTTACTTCAAGCCTTACTTGCAGGTTGCAACAAGCACTTGAACACTGATGGGGTTTTCTTG
This sequence comes from Orientallactaga sibirica, assembly GCA_036365145.1. Classification (NCBI taxonomy): domain Eukaryota; kingdom Metazoa; phylum Chordata; class Mammalia; order Rodentia; family Dipodidae; genus Orientallactaga; species Orientallactaga sibirica. The sequence goes on from JAEOAD010000009.1 coordinate 30,468,752, forward strand.
GGTACCACAGAAGTAGCGTTCTTTGGGACTTGGCTTTGCTACTAAATACAACAAATTCAGAATTCATGCTTCCTTAACTTACTTAATCAGTGGCCTAATTGTAAGTCCTGACCTTCCAAAGAATTTTAAACGAATCCTGCAGCGCTCATTTACAATGGTAAGTATATTCAAAGAGACAGTCATGATAGAACCAAGTTTTGCCACAAGCCCACAGTGTCAAGACCCTTGACTCTCAGCATACTGAAAGAAACAAACCCGAGAATAATGTGATATACAAAATAGAGGTACTTTAAAAGAAAGCAAGATTTGTACCTTGGAGTGTTACTAAATGGAAACATAAAATTGAATGTAATACTATTTGTGGTATATAGTTGCTTAAACTGTTGACCTAAAAATCTTTACTCTTTTAAATGTGAAGTACAAATTGGTCATTTTAAGTTGTTTATAATTTAGTTGAAAGACTTAAAAGCCAAGAAATGGGTATATTAAGGATAGTAAGGCTAAAATAAGCGACTTACTTGGATTTTCAGGAACATTTATCTGGGAATAAATGAAATGTTGGTAGTAAATACTTGTAGAGTAGTAATCCTTGAAAAAAACTGAGTTTGTGAAGAATCAGAACTATGGGTACACTCTTTCCATGATAAAAATGTGAACATAGGGACCAACAAATAGTGTGCATACCTCTTACCTATGTAATTTTGTAGTTTGTGAGATAAGAATAGCTTTTGCATTTTCACATGGTTGAAGAATGTCACAAGAATATTTTCTGACATGAGAAAAGTAAATTTAGTTCACTTCTGTGTCACAAGCTTTTGTCCCCACTAGAGCCATATTCATTTGGTTTGCACTGCCAGGTCAGGCTAAATAGTTGTAACAGAATCATGACTCCCTTCACCTAAGATATTTACTGTATAGCCTTTGCCGAATTTGTCACTTTGTGCTGACATTGCATAGCTACATAAAAAACAATTATCAACCAGCTTGGTGAAAAAAACATACTTCTCATTTGCCTCTCTACTGGCCCGTAGAAGGAATGAGGCCTGTCCAAAGCCAGGAAAATGAGAGAATCCAGTTGTCTGACTTTCTGAAAAACTGTATTATTAAGTGTTGACAGTATGACATGGTCAGTAGGTATTTTTCTACATACTGATTTCTTTATTTGAATGATTATGGCATATGAGAGACCTTGGATAAATGAGGTAAAAATTGCGGCTTTTAGTTATGATATAAAATACTCCTGGCTTCTGTGCATTGATTTGCAAAGTTACTTGAATAAGTTCATATCCAAGAGAAAAATAAGGATCTAGTTCACTTACTAAACAGATACTTGCTGAGCCTTTGCCACATTCAAAGCATTATGTTAGGTAGTTTGGGGCAAAAATGTCATAATTCAGATCCATTAAGAAGCTGGGTTCCACGTGGAACGACTATTGAGCACTGTGCTGAGCACTACTACATCATCTCTTCTTAAATTTTATTTACATGAGAAAAGAGGGGGACCTCCAGCTGCTACAGACGAACTCCAGATGCATCATCTGGCTTTCTTAGGTCCTGGGGAATCAAACCTGGGTCTTTAGACTTCGCAGGCAAGTGCCTTAACTGCAACGTCATCTCTCCAGCCCTCTTTTCCATTTTTTTTCTCGTTTTTCTTGTTTGGTTTTTTTTGAGGTGGGGTCTCACTCTAGCCCAGGCTGACCTGGAATTCACTTTATAGTTCCAGGGTGGCCTTGAACTCATGGTGATCCTCCCACTTCTGCCTCCCAAGTGCTGGGATTAAAGGCTTGTGCCACCACGGCCAGCTGTACACCATCTCTTAAAGTTGGGACAACTTGCAGACCCAGAAACAAGCAGTTTGATCCAGACCATGAGCTAGTAAATGGTAGAGCCCACATCCTGTCCTATCTCTGACTACAAAGCCTGTGCTTCCAAGCCAAGCATTACTTCTGTAGTCAAATACCACCACCGGAGTCAAATTATGACATAAAATAGTAAGAAATTTCTTAGAAGAGTGCATGATAAGTCTGAAGTGGGTGAAAAGGAAAATAACTGATGTGTGAGAAGCTGGTGTACCGTTGAATAGTGGACACTAGGTGATAGCAAAGCAGCAGACGGCAAACACGTCTTTGTGCTCACCGGTTTTGGTACTAGGTAGGTAATGAGATACTTTAATTCATTCGTGTGTTTATCATTTATGATGTATCTGTGTGGTCAGGGATGAAGCAGAAGATCACTGTGTACCTTGTGAGTGCTTATAGTTTAAATTAATTAGGAAGATGAGACTAAATTGGAATATAATGAGTTCAAGGTTTCATAAAGCATCATGTCCACATTGAAAGTTGGTTTTACCATGATTGATACACTCAGATAAAGATACAGCTATAGCTGGGCCCTGTGGTGAAAGTAATTCCAGTACTTGAGAGGAAGCAGTAGAAGGATCATGAGTTGAAGACCAGCCTAGACTACAAAGCAGTAGGCAAACAACAAAACTCCACTGTGTGTGTGTGTGTGTGTGTGTGTGTGTTCACACGCATGCAATTGAAATGGATCATTTGAAAGGATCTGAAAAGGACCTCCCTCTCATTTTAAAAATATTTAAAAACAATTTTTGTAGGCTGGGTGTGGTGGCACACACCTTTAATTCCAGCACTTGGGAGGCATTGGTAGGAGGATCACCATGAGTTCGAGGCCACCGTGAGACTACATAGTGAATTCCAGGTCAGCCCGAGCTAGAGTGAGACCCTACCTCAAAAAAACTTTTAAAAAATATTTTATTTAAGAGAGAGTGGGTGTGCTAGAGCTTCCAGCCACTGTAAACAGAACCCCAGATGCATGTGCCACTTTGTGCATCTGGAATAGAATCTGAGTTCTTAGGCTTCACAGGCAAGTGTCTTAACTGTAAGCCATTTCTTCAGCCCTAAAGATATTTTTATTTATTTATTTACAAGCAGGGAAGGGAGAGAGAGAGAATAAGAATAGGGCACACCAGGACCTAGGGCCACTACAAACAAACTCCAGACACATGTGCCTCCTTGTTCATCTGGCTTTACATGGGCCCTGGGGAATCAGATTCTGATCAGCAAGCTTTGCAAGCAAGTGCCTTTCTCACTTTTCTCCTTCCAATGTTTTAGAGTTTTTGGCACACAGAATGAGAAATCTATTTGCTGCTTCCGTAGCAATGTTTTGCTAAGGGTAGTATCTCTCTGTGATTACATTATATAAGATATCCAGGTACTGTTTCAACCACAGTTTTTAAAATTTTATTTATTGGCAGGTATGGCAACTCATGCCTTTAATCCCAGCACTAAGAAGGCTAACGTAGGAGGATGAGTTCAAGGCCAGCCAGGATTACAGAATGTGTTCCAGGTCAGCTTGGCCATAGTGAGACCTTGCTTCAAAAATATCTGTATATACACATACATTTTTGAGTTTGTATAGAGGTCAGAGGATAATTTCAAGGTGTCTATGCTCTACATTCTTTGAGACTGAGTCTGTGTGTGTGTGTGTATGTATGGGCATACAAGAATCTCTTGCCACTGCAAAGCAATGCCAAATCCTTATGCAACTTTTTAAATCTGGCTTTATATGGATGCTGAGGAATTGAACTTGCACTGGCAGGCTTTGCAAGGAAGCAAGTGCCTTTAACTGCTGAGCCACCACTCCAGCTGAGACAAGGACCTTGTCACTACAAATGAATTGCCAGGTTGCAAAGGAGCATCATACTAACCACGAGCTTTGGATTCTTCTGCTCTACCTCCCATGGTCTTAGTCACATTCAGACCACAGATAAATGAGGACTTTGCATCCAGCTCTAAGTGGGTGCTGGGAATTGAACGTGAGCCAGCAGACTTTGCAAGCAAGTACCTTAACCATCTCTCCATCTCCTAGCCCCCCTTTTAAAATTAATTTGTATATATATATATATATAATTTGTGGTGCTGGGGATTAAATACGTGACCTTGTACATGTTAGGCAATCACTGTCACTGAGTACCCCAACCACAGGTACTATTTCAGCATTTTATTTTGTGGACAACTTCCTTATGAAATATATTGCAAAATTGAAGCAACATTTTGAAATCCTTGGATTTTAAAAAATATATATATTTATTTAGAGAGAGATAGGTAATGAGAATGAGTGCACCAGGGCCTCCAACCGCTACAAACAAACTCCAGACACATGTGCCACCTTGTGCATCTGGCTTCTATGGGTCCTGGGGAATTGAACCTGTGTACTTTGGCTTTGCAGGCAAGCGCCTTAACTGCTAAGCCATCTCTCCAGCTCAAATCCTTGGATCTTTTAATAGTTGCTCCTTTGTTAGGCTATAATGTTCATCATATAAGCTACAGAAAGGAAGTACTTGGAATATTGTATGTGTTAGGCTTGTATTTATTGAGTAATTGTGTATGTCTAGACCAAAATAACCATGGAGTGGGTGCATAGCTATGTATAGGAAAAAATAAGCTGAGCAGGGCTACTGTGTTGCATGGTTCCTAGGACGGCACAGTTCAGTCCTTGGGATGGTAAACAGAAGATGGAGGGAAGCTTATAGCTATTGAATTGTAATGGACAGTGGCTATATATATGTTAAAAGTATAATTTGATGGCTGTTTAAGCTTTTTTCTAACATAAGTTAGTTTGAACTTAATTAAAATTTAAAGTCATGTAGCTATATTTAATTTTTTTAAAGATGTGTTGATCTTTTTTTTTTAACGTACAGTTTAAGCATTTCTGACATTTTGCTTTGGAGGAAAGGAAAAGTTGAGCCAAGATTTATAACTTCATAAGATTTATAACTTTAAGTGTTTTTATGAATATTTAACATGGAAGCAAATTTCCCAGCTATTAAGAGAATTAGAAAGTCCTCAAGGGGCTACAGAGATGGCTCAGTGGTGAAGTACGCTTCCTAGGCATGGAGGCCAGAAACGAGTTCAAATCTCCAGATTCTTTGTAAAATAGCTGTGTGTGGCCACACATACCTGTACCCAACCCCTCAGCAGGGCAGAGACCTGAGAATCTTGAGCTGTGGCATTAGTGAAAGACTCCTCAAAACATGACCAGGTGGAAGAGTGATGGAGCCAGACTCTTGACCTTCTCCTCTGGCCTCTGCAGGCAAGTGTATGAGCACCATGTAGCGCATCCATGTGCATACACAACACACACAAGCAAAATAAACAAAAGGTCCTGAGGTAAAAATTATATCATTTGAGAAGACTTAAAAGCAAAAATAAAAGAAGCTCAAGAATTGGCCCACCAAAGAGCCTTTCTTTGATCTCCTCTAAAATAGAGTTACACCACCCTCAGTTCCCAGGCTGTCTCAGGCCCGCTGGTGAGGCTGGGTGTTGGTTTAGCTTAGTTTAGTGCTTTTAAGAAAAAGGACCAAGAGGAGTCCCAGCTGGTCAACTCTGAGGAATTTTTCTTTTATTCTTGGAGAGAAGGTATACTATTTCTTCCCCCTCCTGTGCCTCCCAAACATTTACTGTGTTGATTCAGGGTTATGAAGTTGGGGGAATTTGGTATAGAAATAGATGTAAGTAGTAGAATGAGAGAAGAGAAAAATACTTTATAAGGTATTTCCTGAGATAAAATGTGATGTGTTGATCAGTGCTTTATTCTAGGAAAAATTAAACAGTTCCTTCCTCTTCCTCCTTCTCTACTGCTTTTTATCTATAGCTTTTTTTTTTTCCCCCTCTTTGAGGTAGGGTCTCGCTGTAGCCCAGGCTGACCTAAAACACTCTCTGTAGTCCCAGGCTGGCCTTGAACTCACAGCAATCTTCCTATCTCTACCTCCTGAGTGCTAGGATTAAAGGTGTGCATCACCATGCCCAGCTTCCTCCTCTTTTTAGAAAACGAAGCTTGGATTGTAAAAGAAAAGAAAAACCTGTTCTATCTTTTAAATATAGTCACTAAAGCATCAGGAAATCATTCATTGGAGCAGCAGCATATACAGCCTAGAGTCACCAGAAAAGCTGCAGATCTTTAGGTCTCATGAATGAGGCATGTTCCTGAAGGCAGAACATTTCGTTCCATTCAGCTGAACTTACTGAAGCCAGACATGATTCCAGAATGGACATCAAGTCATAAGTGAACTGAACTGAAGTTGAGAGGAGCTCAGTCTTGTGTTTCCTCCTAGATTTTTCTTGGCTTAACTTTTCTTCATTGGCTTGCATCCTCTCTGACCTTTGTCAGCCAAAGCTATAAATTATTGATTTGTCATTTTCCTGTTGGAGACCCTGTGAAATATATCTTTTTCTTCTTCTTCTGTCAGTACATCTCATTCATGTTGGCCTCTCTTTTCTTATGTACTATACTAATCCTTAGGTGCCCGAGTATGTAGTTCCTGTGGCTCTGGTAACTTCAGAATTCTCTTACTTCCTATTTTCAAAGTCAGGTCTCAATTTAGTTATTAGGATTAGACAAAAATCTCTTCCCTACAGCACAGTAATGAGAGAGACCTCTGCCCTAGAACACCTTGGAGAAACTGCCTCTGCTCATTTGCCTGTCCCTCTACTCGTGACTTAATCTTTCTGACTCGAGTCTTTGTTGATAACTGAAAAAGTTAGATTAAAAAGTTACTAAGAGCCGGGCGTGGTGGCGCACGCCTTTGATCCCAGCACTCGGGAGGCAGAGGTGGGAGGATCGCCGGGAGGCAGAGGTGGGAGGATCGCTGGGAGTTCAAGGCCACCCTGAGACTACAGAGTGAATTCCAGGTCAGCCTGGGCTAGTGTGAAACTCTACCTTGAAAAACCAAAAAAAAAAAAAAAAAAAAAAAAAAAAAAAAAAGTTACTAAGGCCAGGCATGGTGGCGCACGCCTTTAATCCCAGCACTCAGGAGGCAGAGGTAGGAGGATCACTATGAGTTCGAGGCTACCATGGGATTACATAGTGAATTCCAGGTCAACATGGGCTAGAGCAAGACCCTACCTCAAAAAACCAAAAATAAAACAACAACAAAAAAGAGTTCCTAAAATGTCTTGAGATTTTAACATAAATCAGTTAAAAATTCATAGCTGTATGTAGTTCTTTCAGAAGACTGTGTGCAGTGTTGTCGTTGCTCTGTAGAGGAATGTAGTAGAGAATTGGTTTCTGAACTGCAGTTGTGTTAGGATTGACCACTGCAGCTGCTGCTTGACTCATGAAAGACACTGTACTGTAGAGGAGGGTGGGGGAGGAATTGTTTTCTAGAGGGTAAATGCTGTAAGAATTATGCTCCAGCATTACAAATGTTGAGTGATGAAGATTTCCAGGGAACGAGAAATGACTCAATCTGTAAAATACTTGCTCTAAGCCTGAGGACTTGAGTCTGATGCCTACTATACACCAAAGCCAAGCACAGTAGTGAGTGCCTATTCAGTGCTGGGGAGATGGAGACAAGAGGATCCCTGGCATTTGCTGGCTAGCTGGTTAGCTGAATCAGTGACCTCCAGGTTTAGTGGGAGACTCTGCCTCAGAAAATAATGTGGGGTCTGGGGAGATGGCTCAGTGGTTAAAGGCACTTGCTTGCAAAGCCTCATGGCCTGGATTCATTTCCCCAATACCCGGGTAAAGCCAGGTACACAAAGTGGCCCATGCATCTGGAGTTTGTTTCCAGTGGTAAGAGACTCTGGTGTGCCCATGCTTAATTGATCCAGTCTCCCTCTCTCTCTCTCTCCTTAGAAATAAATTAATAAACATCTTTTTTTAAAGGTAGTGGAGAGTAAGCTGGGCATGGTGGTGCATGCCTTTTAATCCCAGCACTCAAGAGGCAGTGGTAGGAGGATTGCCATGAATTTGAGGCCACCCTGAGACTATATAGTTAATTCCAGGTCAGCCTGGACCAGAGTGAGACTCTACCTTGAAAAACCAAAAAAATAATAATTACTCTCCACCTTTTAAAATTATTATTGTTAAGGAATACACCTGACATTGACCTTTAGCCTCCACCTACACACATGGAAACGTGCACCCACACATACATACACACAAAAAAAAGCTCTGTGATCTATGTGGGGTAATCATGTCCTTTAGTTAATTCTGTAGTCATGTGGTCATTTCCTAAAAATGCTTTTCTGTTTTGGCAATCTCCAGGCCCCTATTAGTTGTACTCCGTCTTAGATAAGCTGGTTGACTGGAGTGGTAGACACTCCGCTGTCTGCCTTACTATCTCTTGACCTTTCTTTTTCCTGCCCAGTCTATGCCATTTCTAAAACTAGTCTCTTGACTGTACTAACAGGCGTTTATATGCTCATATACTCTTCTCCTTACAAAAAGATAGGCCAGCATTAGAGCATCAGTATGAAAGACCCACTGATATCAGCACTAGAGAGATCACAGCTCTGCCATCCATACTTACCAGGTCCAGTCTGTCACAGGCCCTTCTTCCTACCTGCTCGGGATGCACCCTGTTGGGCTGCTGGCTTCCTTCTGCTTTAACTAAACTTTCAGGATTGGATCCTTTATCTTCATGTGTTAAGGAGGCTGCCTCCTTGGGCCTTAAAAGCTCACTTCCAGGTCCTTACTTAATGAATAATTCTGTCTTATTTAGAAGTATGACATTCATTGCACTAGCACTTTTTCTGGAAATCTTTCACAAGCCCATTTGGAATTAAATTGTATTTGCCTCGCTTTTGTGCATATTAGCCTAAGAAGTGACTACTGTGTCATCTACCTCTTTGGCCCCTAACCCACCAACTTTAAATTGCCTGCAAAGTTCACACTAAAGCCACCAAGAATTTGCCTAGGTTCACTTTCGGTATGTTTTTTTGACCTGCTTTGAGCACGGTCCAATGTCCAAACAAGTTTTTCCCTTACCTAGAGTATTTTGTGATGGATTATGCTGGAAAAATAATTGAATCCAGGTATTTTGTTTGTTTTGTGTTGCTTATGAACTACATTTCTTACTCTTCTAGTTCTTCCTGATCTGAGGAAAAGATGGCCACGACTAAATCATGGGTCTACCAGAGTTCACTTATGAGGGGCTAGGGAATTCCTTTGAAGCTAAAGGTCTTCCTAAGAGTATTGCAATTCCCATTTGTGCCATAAGTAGTACTTTAATTGGTACTTTCTGGGTTCTGCACTTTCCCCATGACACTGTAGGGTGGTTGCTTCTCTTTTCCACAGGGCATAGACAGGGAGTTCCAGTCTTGTTCTTAGATCCTTGCCCATTATTGGAAAAAGTCATGAAGACTAAAGACACCAGCTTAATACTTAGTCCATTAACCTAAAACTTTGGTCAGTTTAGGATGCAGTGATTTAATTCTGTAGTTAAATTGACAACCTTGGTCCCTAGAAGAAAAAGAGACGTGGCCTCCTCCATTCAGGATTCAGACCATTAACAGTCCCACTTCTGCCTTGGCATGATGTCTGTGTAATGCTTTCTTTTTAGCAGATCCAGCTAGCTATGCCACAGGGCATATTTGTTGGGCTATGGCTAAAGAATCTCCAATAAGACCCATGAGGCAGAACAATTTCCACTTCTACTTGGTATGCCATTGCAGGGTAGTAGGACTTGGTACCCTCCATTATATCAGAACTTTAGGGCTGTAGAGATGGTTCAGTGGTTAAAGACATGTTCTTGTTGTTGTTGTTGTTGTTGTTTGTTTGTTTGTTTTTGTTTTTTGAGGTAGGGTCTCACTCTGGCTCAGGCTGACCTGGAATTCACTATGTAGCCTCAGGGTGGCCTCGAACTCTCGGTGATCCTCCTACCTCTGCCTCCCGAGTGCTGGGATTAAAGACATGTTCTTATAAAACCTAATGGCCTGGGGTTGATTCCCTAGTATCCACATAAACCCACATGCACAAAATGGCACATGTGTCTGAAATTTATTTTTAGTAGCAGGAGGTCTGGTGCTTATATTCATAGTCTCTCTCTCTCTCCGCCTCCCCCAGTATGTACACACACACAAAATAAAAATATTTTTTAAAGCTTAGAACATGGTACTTGGATTATTAAGACACCATAGCAAACAAGGTTCCTGGCTCATTGCTCTTGGCTTCCCAACCTCAGGTCTGAAAAGCTTTGTGGTACTATGCTATACCATACCACTATGAGTCAAAGGACCTTGGCGGTCTTTACCCCCAAGTACTACCACTTGAACCAATTACTGCTAACCTGGAAACTTTATTTTGGGTTTTCAAATCTTTCCATAAAGTCCTTTAATGCTATTTTTATCTTTGTTTTGTTCTTTTATGCATAATGGTATCAGTTCCTGTACTGAGTCTGTAAAACCTCAGGTCACATTACCCATTCTCATGGCCTCTCTGGCTGCCCTTTTGGACTGGAATCATAAGTTCAAATTCTAATTTTGTATTTTTTTACCCTCTCATGGACTAATACTCTTGGTGGAGAAGGTGAATCAGATACCAGGCATTGTGTTTTCCAGAACCCTGGTTGGATTACTGAAATCCCCTTGGTAACGGTTTCATTTACAAATCCAAGCCTATAGACACTTTGATAGGCCATGGTCTACAGAAGGTCATCTTGTGCCCAAAGGGGAAGTGTCTCAAGAGAGTCCTACTGCTTTATATCCCGACCCAGGGACAGAGTTTGCCATGCTCCATCTCCAAAGGACCAAGCACCACACTCTACTAGACACTTAGTAATTAAGTATGGTGCCACCCTGTCTGTATTAGTTAGTGTTATAGTGATGGGCACTCAACACATCACTGTTCTCTGACCATGGATTCCTAGCGGGTCATTGGTGGCCATCTTCCAGTTAATAGTAAAAGTTCCACCCTTGAGAATGGTTGTCTTTCCTACCTTCCCTTTATAGATGTCCCCATCATTCCTTAAGTGCTCTTACTCAGTACCGTAGCACTCATAGTTAATTTTAGTTGTTGGGTGATCGATCTTAAGGGCTGACTCCTTCACTGTCCTTTCACTGAGTTTTAAATCATGCTTGACACTCGGTGGACACTTGTATATTTGGTGAACACGGGAACGCAAATAGGAGCTCCTTGCCTTCCGCTTGATTCCAGTGGGTTTCTCACTAGACCTGTTCTGTCCCCAGTCTCTTCTCATTTACTTTGCTTCCTATATTGCTTCTGAGCAACATAATTTGGTCCAGACAGACTGATTTTGGTTCACCTACTGATACCAAGAAAATGGAAGCAAAATGATTACTATGTGTCCTTATTTTGCTGAAGTCCACTGCTTATTCACTTATTTAACTGCTTCCCCCACTCCATTGGCTACTGTCTTTCATTTCTGGTCATCACCCTGTTGCCCCTCCCTAGGCTCTTTGATTGCCAAGCCTTACTTTGGGAAAGGACCATAGCCTTGACTTAGAGCCATGCTAAACTTGTAGAACTTGCTGGTCCATGGAGCGAAGCAATTTTAGGCATTTGTGACCTGTTGCTGTACTGAGGTAGCCTTTACTAGATGTCTACGTGGTTACTACATTATCCTGTCATTTGGTGATATATTTATCCAGAAACCACTTTCAAGTCTTACTCATGCCCTACATTTCCCAAGCACCTGAACCAGTGCTAATAGTAGTATTTCTTGGTTCTTCTTGGGGAGTAATACTTTAACCAATTCTCATTCTTGGGGTTTTGTTTTTGTTTTTGTTTGTTTTTTGAGGTAGGGTCTCAGTCTAGCTCAAGCTAACTTGGAATTCATTGGTCCTTCAGGGTGGCCTCAAACTCATGGCGATCCTCCTACCTCTGCCTCCCGAGTGCTGGGATTAATGGCGTGTGCCACCACACCCAGCTCAATTCTCATTCTTTGCCTGACACACATTTTCTTTCCACCCCTTTTCCCTGCCTCAACACACATTTATTCTCTAATGATGTCAGTGTGTCCAAATATAGCCAACTGTTGTCTAAGTCACCACTCCTCATTCTAAGTAAAAATGTAAGTTTCTAAGGCACTAGGTGGGCACAGTCATCAGCATTGGTCCTCTGGTGCCTGAGACTTTGGCCTCCAGGTTTTAGGGTTTGCTTGTTTTCCCCTCCCCCTATAGTGAAAGTCCTGATTTACCCTTACCTTTTTAAGATTGATTTATTTGCAGACAGAGAAACAGAGAGAGAATGGGTGCACCAAGGCTGTAGCTGCTGCAAATGAACTCCAAACACATGCACCAATTTGTGCATCTGGCTTTCCACGAGTACTGGGGAATCGAACCTAGGTCATTAGGCTTTGGAGGCTAGCACCTTAACTGCCAAGCCATCATTCCAGCCCCAGCCAGCCAGGTTTTTTTTTTTTTTTAATTGCTGTAGCAAAGATAAGATAGTTCCATAATGTGAACTATATAAGAAAATAGTAATGAATTCCAAGCTGTTTTAGTCCAGTGAGAATGGTGGTAGTACATAGGGGTCAAAGGACTATGTGTTAGGGACAAAGGAGCTGGGGTCAGCATGAACACAAATTTAGTTCTGGGACAGTGGTGACAACATAAGCAGAGACAATTGAGACATATGGGAGAAGCAGGTATAGAGGGGCCCAAGGGTACAGAGGTGGGAGATGAATAGTATGTAGCAGAAGCAGAAGTTCCACTGAACATCATGCTGTTTATTAGGTAGTCAGAAATGTGGACCCTATTAGGCATGAATTCCAGGGCAGAATGTTAGGTTAGGAAAACGATCTCATTCCAAGGTGATCTTGAAGTCAAAACATAATTGTTGTATACGTAGAGTAAGGGAAAGCCAGAGCCTTTGGGATACCTGCCCACTCAAAGATGGGACTAGAGAGGACTGTGGCCTCCAGAAGTTAAAGTGTGACTGTCTTTATTTTTTAAATGAGTTTAAGAATGACAAGTGGGTGGAGTAATGCTACAAGAAAGGGATTGGGTTGAGTAGAGGATTGGTAGAGGGCTTTGCACTTACTGTATCCAACATCAGCATAGCAAGGGTAAAGAGGAAAAGAAGGAATGGAGATGTTTCAGTAAGAAGTGGCACCTCAGAGCCTGGGCCTGGTGGCTCAGGCTTCTAGTCTTCTTGCGGTCTCAACTATGGGGGCCAAGGTTGGAGGATCGCTTGGGTTCATATATTTGAATTGGAGACCAGCCAGGGCAACATAGTGAGACTCCTTTAAAAGAAAAAAAAAAAAAAGTGGGCTATTGGTGCCGCTTATATCCCAGAGAAAAAGAAAAAAAATGGAGGTGGGTACAGAGGGGCGGATGGTGTGGTGGAGGAGATACCACAGGAATATGGGGCTCTCCTGCATGTATGTACAGGGCCAGTGCACTTGTAGTGAAGGTCTGGCTGAGGTGGGATTATGTGTGCTGAGCAAGCAGTCATGTATCCATGTTGGGGGAAAAGTACAGGAGGATTAAAAAGAGTAGCTAACCTGAGAGAGGGGAGGGGCATGAAGTGGTGTTGGTAGCAGCACAGGTATGTGCATAAGGTAAGCATGGGATTAGGTTCGATGTGCATAAGAGATAAATCAACATGTACATAAAACATTATGAACATTACCTTTCCTAATCCATAGCTAGAGTCTGTCTTCCTCTTCGTAATAGTAGATACTTTTCTTCCTAGTCAGTGGTACTTTGAACCGTTTTCTGCTCTCTTCCTGTTCGGCTTTGAGCACCCTGAGATTTCCCACCCTGGCCTGTTCTGGAGTCAGGCTTCTGAGTCCCATCATTCTACTGTGGGTCAGCGATCTTTGGCCTTGGCTGCACACTGGACTTACCTGAGAAGCATTTTTTGTTTGTTTGTTTTTCAAGTACAGGTGTCTATTTCCACCCCAGAATCTGATTTTATTGACATGCTGTAGATACAAGGATTTTTAAAAGCTCCCCTGAGGATTTTGTTCTGTACAGTCAAGGTTAACATTCCTTTGATCTAGATGTTCTCGAAGAGTAGACTAATGGGTCCTATTGATGAGTTATTCATACTGAAAACACTTGGTGAATTTAGACATATTAACCAGGGCAGCATTACTGGTGTGGCTAAGCATATGGACTCTAGTGAGATGCCTGAGTTCAGCTCTGATTCCAAGAAAGTTCTGTTACCTAGGATCCTTAATTTCCTGATAATGTCAATGGGAATTTTCATGATAATGTGTGCAGAAGAGATAACAGGAGAGTCACATCACCAGATAACGTAACATGCTTAGCATAATGCCTGTCACATAATCAAACTAAACATGTATCCATTGTTTTTGTTACTATTTTTGTGATTGCACTAATACTTTATTCTAATAGGAAAAGTCTGTTTTAAAGGTTCATTCAAGATAGACTTTACTGCCTCTGAGCACTGCTCATTTTGTTATTGATATATTGCTTAATGAAAGAGAATTGCAGGGTGTATTATTTTTAAGTTAATAAAACTTCATGATTATAGTGATTACATGTGTCAGGACTTGGTACTATTGTGAATGATGGCAAGCGTTATTTTTCTAAACATTTACCTTAGATTCAATTTGCTTGGTAAAAATGTAGCCACAAGGTGGCTCTGTCAGAAAGCTGAAGATTTCACTTCCGGAGGATAGAGTGGATTATAGTTTTTCTAGATTTTAGTCTCACAGGAACCTACCTGTGAAGAGCTTACTCATATCCACCAATCACCCCAAATTGTTCATGTGGTACCTCTGCAGTACTTATGGCATTACATTTTTGTTTTGACTGTTTTCAAAAATAAACATAACCTTCCTCTTATGCCTGTCATTCAGCCTGGCTTATCCTTACTGGGCCAACACTTGCCTTTCTGGTGAGCTGTCTGCCCCACTGCAAGATGATTGTTTGAGAGGTGAAAACTTTGCTAAAAACTTGGAACTTTTAGTGGCCATTAACTTGCTTCATTTTCAAGCAGTGAAGTTTTGTCACCTGCGTGTTGTTATTTATGCAGCATTAACCTCTTTCTCCAGATCATTGACACTGAAAATATGATGGACCGAATTGTGACTGGCTTGTCTGAGTCTAGTGTCAAGGTGCGGTTAGCTGCTGTCAGGTATGAGCTTTACATGGTCTGAATAAAAATCCTTTCCTGTGTGTTTAATCTGTTTCCTTTCCGGTCCTTCACTGAGTAAGCGGTTAGGATCCAAATGTCCCTGGAAAGTGTGCTCAGGTGAATTATATTGCGTGTAATGGTACCTATCAGGGAACCTAGCCTCCAGTGCCCACCAGGTTTCTTGATGTAGTTGATTTACATCTGTAGATAAGCTTGAAGTGTGCATTAGTACTAGTGAAAAGCCAAGCAGTTTATTTGAAATATAAGCTGGGGCCTCTTGGGAAGCTAATTTTGATCATTCTTTATAGATGTTTGCACAGTTTATCCAGATCTGTACAGCAGCTACGAACCAGTTTCCAGGATCATGCCGTGTGGAAACCTTTAATGAAGGTGAGAAAGGATCACCAAGTAACAGCAGATCCCACAGAGCCTGTATGAGCTGAGCTAGCTAGTAACACTCTGTGGGTCTAGGAATATATCTGATTTTTGTGTAGAGCATTTTGGACATTTATCTCCTTGAATCAGATGTTCTGAGCAGTTACAAGTCAACAAATGAGTTTCTGAGGGCAGCATCTCAGGGGTGATGGGGAAGTTCAAGCCTAGTGTCCTTTAGTAACAAGGTCTTAAAGTTATCCGTTCTGATCTCCCTATGTGTTTAGTAGTATTCCTTAAACATAAATCCAAAGTTATCTTTGTAATTTTTAGTCATAAAAAGGAAGATGATCAGCTGTTTACAGATCAGACATAAAATGTTCTTAGTCTATGGAAAACCCACGTTTTTTTTTACAGGTTTTTTTTTTTTGTTGTTGTTGTTGTTTATTAATTAAAATTTATTTGGGGCAGAGAGAGAAAGGTCACACCAGGGCCTTCAGCCACTGCAAACGAACTCCAGATGCATGTGCCACTTTGTGCATCTGGCTTACATGGGTCCTGGGGAATCGAGCCTTGAACCGGGATCCTTAGGCTTCACAGGCAAGCGCTTATCTGCTAAGCCATCTCTCCAGCCCCCCTCCCAGGGTACTTTTTAAATCAAGTGATTATTTACTTTTAAATATTTTTATTTATGTATTTGTAAGTAGAGAATGGGGCAGAAGTGGGTACACCAGGACCTCTGCAAATGAACTCCAGATGCATGTATCACTTTGTGCATATGGCTTTAGTGGGTACTGGGGAATTGAGCCCAGGCCCTCGGGCTTTGATAGCCAGCTCCTTTAACTGCTGAGCCATTTCTCCAGCCCCAACCTGGATATTTTTAATATAACTTTACTCTTAAAGGCTCCTGTCCCGGTAGGAAAGGGTTCAAGGAAAACAAGTGTGAATTAAGAATAGACTATAAGCCAGGTGTGGTGGTGACCACCTTTAATCCCAGCACTCGGGAGACAGAGAGGTAGGAGGGTTACTGTGAATTCAAGGCCGCCCTGAGACTACATAATAAATTCCAGGCCAGCCTGAGCTAGAGTGAGCCCCTACCTCGAAAAACCAAAAAAAAAAAAAAAAAAAAAAAAAAAAAAAAAAAAAAAAGAAAGAACAGAGTATATATCGAGTTGCTGTTACTAACATCCCCTTTATCCAGAATTTGATGTTTTATCTTTTCCTTAATCTCTTAAGTGACTATATACCTTGCATTTTTTTATTATTGTTTTTTATTGACTTTTATACTTACATACAAAAAAAACCCCACCTGATATTTCCCTTCCCTCCCCCCATTCCACTTTAGAACTCAAGTCTCCATCGTATCCCCTCCCTCTCTCCATTAGTCTCTCTTTTAATTTGATGTCATCATCTTTTTCTTCTATTTTGAGGGTTTTGCGAAGGTATTGCTAGGCACTGCGTACCTTGCATTTATTCAACAGGATTTTTGCTATATTTAGACCTTTCTTATTTTGTTTGTGAGTACCTAAGAACTAACCAAATTTCTAGGAAGGGTTACAGAGATGGCTTAGTGATTAAGGCACTTGACTACAAAACCAAAGGATCCAGGTTTGATTCCCCAGTACACACGTAAAGCCAGATGCACAAGGTGGCACATGCGTCTGGCATTCATTTGTAGTAGATAGATGCCCTTGTGTGCCCATTCTATCTGCCTCTTTCTCTCTCAAATTATACACACACACACACACACACACACACACACACACACACACCTTAGGCATAGTAAGTTTGCAAAAAAAGTTAGTACAGTGTTCTTGCTTAAAATTTCAGGTCAGGGTCGGGCCATCAGCATGGCAGAAATGAGAGACTTAATACAGGAGGAATGTGAAGGTAAAAGGATCAGAAGGATTCCCTTCTATGAGCAGAAATAGGATTGTGACTATCAGAATGGGGTATGAAGAGCATACCAAGGGACAGATAGAAACCAGGTGGAAGCTGGGTGTGGTGGCACATGCCTGGAGTCCCAGCACTTGGGAGGTAGAGACCAGGAGGACTGTGAGTTTGAATCCAGCCTGAGCTACATAGTGAGACACTTTTTTAAAATCCAAACTAACAAAACATGTTGAAACATTGGGCCAGTGCTATGGACCTTGGGAGTTGGCATGCTGAGTGGTTCTTATGGGGTGCTTCATCTCATGGCAAGTAAATGGTTTATGCATTGAGGTCTGGATTAAGATGGTAGCAATGTGTTAAGAAAGACAATGTGAAACCTAAAAATACTTCATTGGAACAGGATTGGGTGTGTGATTTACAGGTGTCTCAAAGGATCTCAGGATACAGCCTTGTAAGAGTTACCAACAGTTTTGGGGTTTTGTTTTTGTGTATTTTCTCCTTTTATGGGCACCTGTAAGCAGACTGTGACATTAAACTTGGTCCCTTTCCATCCTTTGGTACTCCTTGAGTTTCTTTTATCTTCTTTCACCATATTAGACTTGTCAGCATTCTGAGTATTACTTGTTTCCTACTGTCCTTTTGTTTCCTGAAACTCACTGAGAGCCCCCAACAGTAGCATCCTCTTTCCACAATGGGAAGATACTTCCTCTGGGAATGTGCCAACTTCCACCAACAAAATCCATTTCAGATCTATAATCCCTTACCCAAAACCATTTGGGCCAAATTGGCATTCCTAGACTTATAAAGGCTCTTTTACTTCTTTTATTGTTTTTACTCTTTCTTATTCTCAGATTGTACTTTTTTCTAGTTTGATCTTGATTTGTTTATTATTCATTCCAATTGTTTTTACTCTTGAATATTCTTAGGTTTCTCAGAATACATCTGGAGCCATTTTCTCTGATTGTTCAACTCAGAACTTCTCTGTCACACAAATCAGAAAGGGAACAGCGTAATTTCTGCCTAAATCTAGGCAAAAGGTCTGATGAGCAGTCAAGAAAGTTTTTGTTGTTGTGTTGTTTTGAGACAGGGTCTTCCTCTAGTGCAAGCTGACCCCCATCTCACAGCAATCTTCCTAACTCAACCTTCTGAGTGCTGGGATTGTAGGTATGAGCCACCACACCCAGCATTCAAGAAGGGTTTTGTGCACTTGGCTTTATGTTGGTATATAGTAACTCTCAAACCATGATACAATATTAGAAGCATGAAAGAAACCAGTGATTTGTTTCAGATACTTTTCTCATAGTTTTGAGCCCATTAATGTATCTACTGATTTTTATCTGGTTCTCAATTGTTGATTAGAAAAACACAGGAGAGTAGTCATCTAATTTTTTTGAATCTTTTGCCCTCTATTTACTTGTTTATTTTTTAATTATTATTATTGATTTTTTTTTTTTTTTTTTTAGAGGAAGGGTCTCACTCTAGCTCAGGCTGCCCTGGAATTTACTATGTAGTCTCAGGGTGGCCTCAAACTCACTACAGTCCTCCTACATCTGCCTCCTAAGTGCTGGGATTAAAGGCATATGCCACCGCGCTGGCAATTTTTTCTTTTTCTTTCTTTCTTTCTTTCTTTCTTTTTCTTTTTTTGGTTTTTTGAGGTAGGGTCTCACTCTGGTCCAGGCTGACCTGGCATTAACTATGTAGTCTCAGGGTGGCCTCAAACTCTCGGCGATCCTCCTACCTCTGCCTCCCGAGTGCTGGGATTAAAGGCTTGTGCCACCATGCCTGGCCCGGCAATTATTTTTATTTTATTTATTTATTTTTTGTGTTGAGCCTCATGAATGCTAGGCAAGCACTCTGCCAACTGAGCTATATCCCCTATCCTGTTCTGGTGAAATTCTATTTACTTAATATTAGATGTCAACTTCTGAATTTCAGTGGTTTTTTTCCTTGCATATTCTGTCCTTAAAAGATCAAATTGAAAGATAATTGTTTTTAGTCTATGATCTCACCTGCATAGTTCCAAACAATTAATATTCCTTTTTTTTTTTTAAATTCTGTAGGTTTTACAAAATGCACCAGATGAAATCTTAGTAGTAGCATCTTCCATGCTATGTAATCTTCTTCTGGAATTTTCTCCAAGTAAAGAGGTTGGTATTGATTTTCTCTTCCTGATTGTTGTACTGTCTAGCTAGGTTCTAGTCAAAGACTGTTTGTGGTCATTGGCATTGAAGTTTGTGGATTGTGTTTACGAACTACTTCTGAATGACTTGACTTGGGTAGAGAGAAAAGATCTCTCTCTTTCTCTCTCTCTCTCTCTCTTGCTTGCATTTAGTATATGTGTATGGGGGGAGTCATGTTCATCACTCTCCTGCCCCGTCTTTTTATTTATTTTCAAGCAGAGAGATGGAAGATGAGGGAGAACAGGCATGCTAGGGCTTCCAGCCACTACAAACGAACTCCATATGCATGTGTTACCTTGTACATCTGGCTTATGTTGGTTTTGGGTAAACGAACCTGGGTCTCTAAGTTTTACAGGCAAGTGCTGCTAAGCCATCTCTCTGGCCCCCTAACTCATTTTTAAGTAGGATAACCATTTGCTGTTATTACTTTGATCCTACCTAGCATATTCAACTTACTAAAACTATACAAAGCCCTGAGCCACCATATTCACCTTTAGTCTCAACTACTTGGGAGGCAAGACAAGAGGATTGCTAGAGCCCAGAAGTTTAAAGCCAGTCTGGGAACCATACATAGCAAGACCTTATCTGAAATAAATAAATAAACAAGCATGAGATGCTACAGCATATAGTCAATCTAGATTGCTGAAATTACAAGTCACGAAGTAATTACATAATTAAAGGACTCTTTCCAAGTAACGTTTACTAAGAATAAATTACTCAGTTAAGTAACGTTTTGTAAACTAGAATTATAAGTCATTTCAAGAAACTAATTGTTTACATCAGGAAAAAAAAATGTTTTTGTTTTTCAAGGTAAGGTGTCGCTGCTCTCTAGCCCTAGCTGGCCTGAAAATTACCATGTAGTCTCAGGGTGGCCTCGAACTCACAGCGATCCACCTACCTCTGCCTCCTGAGTACTGGGATTAAAGGCATACACCACCACGGCTGGCTAGAAAATACTTCAAAAATATATTGTTATTTATTTTTACTTATTTATTAAAGACAGAGAGAGGGAGAAAGAGAGTGAGTGAGTGAGAATGGGCACACCAGGGCCTCTAGCCACTGCAAACAAACTCCAGACACATGTGCCACCATGTGTGGCTGGCTTACGTGGGACCTGGAGAATCGAACCTGGGTTATTGGGCTTCGCAGGCATGTGCCTTAACACTAAGCCATCTCTCCAGCCCCAGAAAAATAATTTTTAATGTTTAATGTTAATGATAATTGTTTAGGGAGGATTAAATGTGGGGGACTTTTTTTCTCCATTATAATAAATTTGAGCTTATGCTTTTTTATAAGGTAAACTAAAATTCATAAAGGGGGGGACCTTTGAGTAATTACTATGTTTTGGTATCTCTGGTCTGGGGCTTGTAGAGCATGTTTACATGCTTGTAGTGCATGGATTCAGATCATCAATACTGAAAAGATAAAATCTGGCTTGGCTAGTATGAACTTGGGTTTATTGGACATCTGGTGGTCTAATGTTTACTGATTTTATTTCTCATTCTAACAACTGCAGGCTTTGACTGAAATCAGAAAAGCAACTATTGAAAAATGTCATAAATACCACAATTGGTACAAGTAGGGGAATATATAACCCTCTTCAGAAAATGTTATCTTGAGGGCTGGAGAGTTTGCTCAATGGTTAAGTGCACTTGCTTGCAAAGCCTGATGGCCTGGGTTCAGTTTCTCAGTACCTACATACAGCTAGATGCACGAAGTTGCAAATGTATCTGGAGTTTGTTTGCAGTTGCAAGAGGCTCTGGCATGCCATACTCATTGATTCTCTCTCAAGTAAATAAGTAAAAACTGTATTTTTTAAAAATGTCATCTTGAGGGCTGAGAAGATGGCTCAGTCAGTAAAGTGCTTGCCATGCAAGCGTAAGAACCTGAGTTCTGTTCCCAGTACCCTTATAAAAATGATAGGGATGGTGGCACACGTCTATAATCCCAGCACTGAGGAGATGGAGACTGGGTCTCTGGAGCCTGCTGGCCAGTTAGTCTAGCCTAATTGGTGAGCTCCAGGTCATTGAGAGACTGTTTCAAAAAAGGTGGACAGCATTCCTGAGAATGACCCCTGAGGTTGTCCTCTAACCTCCACATGCATGTGCGCACACGTACATTTTCACTCACACACGTGTTCACATGCACATACATGGGTATGTATGCACAAAAATAAAACACAAAATGAAATATCATCTTGAAAGCCACTGTGCTTTTACTAGATATGGCATCTGAATTGCTTAAGATGTTTCTAGTACTCATTTGACCTGACCTTTCAGTATTCAGTGATAATGGTAAATCTCAAACCTTTTAAGATGTGAATTTTTAAGAAACCAGAAACCCATATGCAAACAAGTATCATAACTATAGTATATAGTCAGACTAGACCCATGGTATTTTAGATGTGAAATGTGCCATGCCTATACAAATACAATTATGTTTTGCTTGTGTAAGTAATCCTGAAAAACATTCTCAGACACAAATTCCACACTATAAGAGACTGAGACTGGGGAACTAGATAATGGGATCATAAGGGTGTGTGGAGTGAACAGATGATTGTAATGCTTCCAGACTCTTCAAAGTTAAGAAAAGGAATGACACAGCCTGTGTGTGTGTGTGTGTGTGTGTGTGTGTGTACGTACACACAGTGGCACGATGGGAACTTCCTTGCTTTAATCAAGGTAATAGCTATATTCTGCTTGGTGAAAGTTGCTTGCATGAGAGTGGGGAAGAAATCAAAGTCAGGATATGTGCACATTTGGTTTGCAAATATGACTTGAAAGCTTGTTCTTTTATCAATTTGTTCTTCCTTTTCCAATCATAGCCAATTTTAGAATCAGGAGCAGTAGAGCTACTTTGTGGATTAACTCAGAGTGAAAATCCTGCTCTACGAGTGAATGGAATTTGGGCTTTAATGGTATGTTCACCCTTTTTTGTGTCAAAATCTATAAAGCAAACAGAGGTATTACCAAAGTTAGAACTATAGGATGTGATGTATATTCTTTGAAATGTTTGTAGTTTTCTTTTAAAAACCTGACTACCAGGCTGGAGAGATGGCTCAGCAGTTAAGGTGTTTGTCTACAGAGCCTAGCAACTCAGCTTCAGTTCCCCTGTACACAAGTAAAGCCAGAGGCACCAAGTGGTCCATGCATCTGGAATTCATTTGCAGTGGCTAGAGGCCCAAGCATGCTCATTCTCTTTCCCTTCTTTCCTCCCTCCCCACTCTCTCTCCTCTCTCTGTTTGCAAGTGAAAAAAAAAAAAAGTGTAGCCTAGTTTTATAATGATGAAAGTAGGACATGAAGAGAGATTCTGTTTTGTTTTTTTTCAGCTGAATCAAATTGGTTGGCCACAGTGTGCCTTATTTCTATTACTATCATGAAACAGGAACAGATGTTGAAACCTCACCTAATTTAGGGAAAAATAAATCTTTCTTATTTTAAACATGCTGACATTCATTGGGAGCTGCTTATTTTATATGTTCATGTGTCTTTCATCTTTTAGAACTGTATAAACAAGCTAGGAAGCATTCTTGTCATGCTCTTACATATAAATGAACCAAAGGACAGAAAGATTGTTTTTTAATTGGCTGATAAAAGTTATACACATTTATGGATGTACAACATGTTTTAAAATATACACTGGAGTAGCTGAATTGAGCTAATTTGTTCATTGCCTTATATCTTACCATTTTTTTTTTGCAGAATGATTACCTTGCCATAGGAATGTACATGGTACATATGTTAGTTTCTTTTCTCAGTTCTGCAGCAAATACCTTACAGAAGCAACTTGAGAGAAGAAGGGTTTATTTTAGCTTACAGTTCAAGGTTTCACAGTCCATGATGGCAGAGAAGTCATGGCAGCAGGAGCATGAAGCACCTGGCCACATAGTCTCAGGAAGCAGAGAGCCATGAATACTGGTGCTCAGGCAGCTTTCTCCTTTTTGTATAGACCATAGAATGACACCATCCACAGCTGGGATCTGGAAAGTCCCGAACAGACATGCCCAGATATTTGTTTCCATGGTGATTCTAATTCTTGTCACATTGACAACTAAGATTAATCATCATAGCACATAAATATTTAGTAACTTATCAGCTTCTAATAAATAATTTATAATAATTTCCAAAAACATAAGGGTAAAACCATTTTCCTAAGTTTATTAATGTAAAATTGTATTGAATTTGGAAAAGAAGTTATGCTACTTTGTTTTTTTTTTTTTAATTATTATGGTAGTTGTGATATGGGAAATTGAGGCTCACAGAACCAGCACCAGAGACTGAGTGGAGAATCAGTTTATTTTCATGCCTGTGTGGGGCCAGGGGAGTCTCTTCCAAAGCCTGGACTCTGATTCTTGGTGGTTCAGAGCTTATATACCATGTCTTGGGCTATTCTCATTGTTAATTCTTAGAGCTCAGAACCCCAGCTTAGTGCCAGAGACCTTGAGCATGCGATAGGCAAGTTTTACAGAAAGAAAATAAAGTCAGTTAGTAGAAAGATGCCTGCAGCTGTGCTGTGGAGATAAAAAGAAGTATAAAATGATTTATAATAGGTGTTGCAATACAGATCATGGCCTTGAAACAGTGAAAAACTACAGTGTAATTACAAAAGACAGCCCTGCAGGACATAACCAATACAAAAGTCTGTGCAATACAGGACATGGCTTTGGGGAGTAAGAACATCTGAGTTTCTTTTCCTCAGTTTCCACATTAGTGGTACTTTAATTGTTGTGTACCAGACCAGAGTTAGGTACTTTATATTTATAACTGCTCTTTTAAGTTATATTGAAATACATCCCTCACACAAATGAGAAACTAGTACTCAGGATAAATAAATTTGGAGGTTGAGAACCCCACAGGTAACAAATGATGAAAATAGTTCTATGAAAGATGTCAGCGCCTGCATTTGTCTGCCTGTTCCCTGCACATCTGTAGAATTCTTCACATGAACCTGGAATGAGAAACTATCATCTTCTAATAAAACACCAAATCCAGTAATTTCTTACTTTTCTTCTGAACTTTCTAGGCTTTTGTTCTTTTCTTCTTTTAAAGTTATTTCTTACATTTGCATGCATACATTACATTTTGTTCATATGTGCCCCACAGTACCCTCCTATATTCCTCCAGTCTCACTGTGCTCCTTCTCATCACTTGCCAGTGGCTATGCCATGGAAGAGAATGACTCTCCTTCGAGCAACCTTAGCTATCATTAGCTCATTAGGGAGGAGAGTGGTGTCCAAGCCCGTACCATGTCTATAACAGAATGCTGAATAGTCCCGTCACATACGGATCTTGTGCAGGTAAACACATCTGATGTGAGTTCATGGTGTGCAGTGGCCCTGTCAGGTTCAGTCATGAGTTCCATAGTGCTTCTCCCCACCCTCCAGCTCTCACATTCTTTTCATCCCTTCTTCCACAATGTTCCCTAAGCTTGGGGGGGGGGTGTGACATATATGTCTCAATTAGGACTAAACATTCATCAGTCACTTACTTTCATCACCTGACCAGATTCTCTGCATTGACTGCTTCCCA
The DNA here is from genome assembly GCA_036365145.1 of Orientallactaga sibirica. Taxonomy (NCBI): domain Eukaryota; kingdom Metazoa; phylum Chordata; class Mammalia; order Rodentia; family Dipodidae; genus Orientallactaga; species Orientallactaga sibirica. Next base: position 30,493,597 of record JAEOAD010000009.1, read on the forward strand.
CTGCCAAAAGAAAAATAGGCTAGGCATGGTAGCACATGCCTTTCATCCTAGAGGCAGAGGTAGGAGGCTCACCTCAAGTTCAAGGCCACCGTGAAAGTACATAGTGAATTCTAGGTCAGCCTGGGCTAGAGCAAGATCCTACCTCAAAAAAAAAAAAAAAAAAAAAAAAAAAAAAACCCTCCTAGAAAAACAAAACAAAAAATTTTAAATATATTTTATTTATTTATTTGAGAGAGAGAGAGAAAGAGACAGAGAGAGAGAGAATGGGTGCGCCAGGGTCTTCAGCCACTGCAAATGAACTCCAGATGCATGTGTCCCCTTGTGCATCTGGCTTATGTGGGACCTAGAGAATCGAACTGGGATCCTTTGGCTTTGCAGGCAAAGGTCTTAACTGCTAAGCCATCTCTCCAGCCCCAACAAAAGTTTTTCTTACTAGAGCTAAGAGCAGAACTTTTCTATGGATATGCAGATAAATAATTAAAAATCGTTTGGCAACACATCCATTTAGCAATTAGCAACAGTAAGTTCTGCCCTAGGGCCTAATTCTCCTCAGCCTTGGACTTTTGAGCATGTATTCCCTGCCATGGAGTGGGCCTCAAATGCAATCATAGAACTTCATACAACTATTGTACTGGAGAGCATGTTTTGTCTGGTGGGTCAGTATTGTGGAATGCAGGATCCACTGCTGCATGGTATTGCTGATGACTTTTCTCTTCCAGCAATCTGCATAGCACCTTCTAGCACTCTGTAAAGTAACCATCAGGAAGGAACTTTCTGCCTCAGCTCCAGTGTCTCTATGTTCTGCACCAGTTGGATATGGTATCTTCAGCACTAGGGTCTTACCTTTCAGTCCTGGTGGACAGCTAAAAGCCATGGCAATAGCTGTATCAATTTTGGGGTTTTAGAGGCTTCCTTGACTAACATCTCAATGGGAGATATCCCATGCCTGACATTGATATGTTTGATATATTGTTTGACTGCTGGTCCATGGCTACTGGAAGCAGCATTATCCTACTGTATAGAGTAGCTCCCTTCATTCTATTATTAATTGTTCCTAGTCATATTTTTGGCAAGTTTACTGAATGGTAGGTTTTCTTATGGATATTTCAAAATTTGTAAGTTTTTAGTAGCCCTCCCCCAAACTCCTCTTCACACTCATCTGCCTGCCCTCATCCTGCTTAAACTTTTCCAACCCTAGTATCTCCCCTCCACTGTTTTCATATCACTTGTGTTCCACTGTCTTCTCCTTAAGACCTCTCCCTACCAACACGCATTCTTTTTCTAACTTCCTAGTCTGGAGACATTCCAAGCTGTATTTAGGAGTCTGGAGATTCGAAGCTGGGCTCCACATATGAGGGAGAACATGCAGTGTTGTTCTTTTTGAGCCTGAGTTGCTTTACCAAGTATGTTTTTCAGCTCTATTTTCCTACAAATTTCTTAATTACATTTTTCTTTATAGCTGAATAAAATTCTGTTGTGTATATGTACCACATTTTTAGTATCCATCAGTTATGGGTGTCCGTTCAGTTCCATAGTCCATTTTTTTTTATTGCATTGCTTGATTTTTTTAATTGTATACTGTGCTGTATAAGTTTTTTTTGTTTGTTTGTTTGTTTGTTTGTTTGTTTTTGCCTTATTTGCTGGGCAACTGGGTCCTGTTCAGAAAGTCCTTCCATATGCCTATGTCTTGAATTGTTACGTGTCCATTTTCCTCTGTTTCAGAGTTTCAGGTTTTATGTGTAGGCCCTTAATCCATCTGGAGTTCATTTTTTTTGCTGGGTATGAGATAATGTCTAGTTTATTCTGCTACATGCAGATAGCCAGTTTTTCCTACACCATTTCTGGAAAATGCTGTCTTGTCTTGAATGTGTATTTTTGGCATCAATGTAATAAAAATCTGGTGACTATAGTTACATGCACTTGTACCTATATCCTCTATTACATTGATCTACATATATCTTTTTTTTTTTTTTTTTTTTGCCAGTTCTATGCTGTCTTATTACTATGGCTGTATAGTATAACTTGAAATAAGGTGTCGTGTTAATGCCAGCAATATTCTTTTTTGCCGAAAATTATTTTGTCTATCCAGGGTTTTTGTGCTTCCATATAAATTTTAAGATTATAAAGTGGGAAGGAGTATCCTGAGGCATTATCCCTCCCACATAGTCCAGTTCATTCATGACTTCACAGTGAATACCAGTACCCAACTGCAGGCAGGGGAAAGGAATGTGAGAGTATAACCCAATGGTAGTATGATCAATATGCAATATGTTAAAAAGTAAATTTAATTTTTAAAAAGATTACTATTTTCTATTTCTCTAAAGAATGGAATTTTGGGTGGAATGTTCTGTATACACATGGTAGGTGTGTTTGCTCTATGATGTCATTTAGCACCCACGTTATTCTGTTTATTTTTGTCTGGATGACCTGTCTGTTGGGTCAAGTGGTATGGTGATGTCACCTACTATGACGGTTGGTGTTAATCTGTGACTTCATGTCTAGTAGTATTTGTTTTATGAAGTTGGGTGCCCCAGTGTTTGGTACTTATATATTTAGGATTGTAATGTCCTCTTGGTGGATTGTTTCCTTAATTTGTATGAAGTGCTCTTCTTTTATATCTCAGCTGCCTAAACTCACCTGGTAAGGGTAGTGTCCAGTGGCTTGTTGAGGGGTGTGCAAAGGGGCATCTTTGCTCAGATTCATACTATGATGGCAGCACAAGATAGTGCCTGTGGAGGACAGGATGCACTGAGCCAAAGTGTGCTTGAACACTGGTGTCTGCTGTGATGGTGGGGGCGTGATGGTTGGAACTGGTGAGGGTGGGGGAGTGATAGTTGAACTGATGAGTGTGCCTGGACTCACAGGCAGCAATGGCAGCATGGGCAGGGTAGACCACCAGGAGCTGGAGAGTACACCTGTGGCAGCTGGGCATAGAGCCAAATCTAGCAGAGCAGGACAGTGCTAGCTGCATGGACTCATAAGCAGTGTGAGTGGACAATTCTTTTTAAAATACTAGGCTTTAGTTTTTGTTCATTTTAAACTCGCTCTTTTTTGGGGGGGGTGCAGTTTGAGATAGGATCTTGCTCTAACCCAGGCTGACCTAGAATTCACTATGTAGTCTCAGGCTGGCCTTGAACTCACAACAATCCTACCTCAGCCTCCTGGGTGCTGGGATTAGGGGTGTGTACCACCATGCTGAACTAAACTCACTTTTTACCAAACCTCTCAAATACCTTTTCAGGGGACATTCTCACTCCCATCAGCTCAGGGTTTCCAGTTCCCCTTTACACTTCAGTTTCAGGAGCTCCCCTACTAGAATAGCTTACTTTGAAATCTACATATCCAGTTGTAACTGTTACCTGTTTCCTAGGTCTGTCACTTAAATAGCCTGTGGGGCTTCAGTTAGCCCTCTGACTTGTACAGCGTTCTTTCTGAAAACTGAATTTATAATTTTGCCCTTCAAGTCCAGACTGTCCTACCATCATCAGTCTCTATTGGCAACTGCTGTTTTCTCTGTCCACAAAAGATAAGACCTTGAGATTGTCTTTGGCCTGGGTCTCTTGATGCCTAGTGAGAACTCTTTTGACTCTGTCAATACTACCATATCTCCCAAGTTCTAAGAAATTTTATATCAGCAATTGATGTGTAGTTGCTATAGAGCATTTGCCAATATTGTTGTTCAAAGATATTATTGCTTAGAATAAAGCCAGGTGTATCTATTATGCAAAGTAGGCTTTAAAAAGAGGCAAAGTAGCAACTGGCTATCTGCTTGCAGGTAGCCAAGATCTACCTCCTACCTACTGGAGAGCTTCTTGGACAATAGGCCCCACCATCCCAACACCTAGCATAAAATACACAGAAGGCAACTTAATACCCATTAAGATATTTATACATACTAATTGCAAATATTCATGTCAGGAAAGTTAGTTCCTCAAGCAGAAGTGTATCTAAGAGTGGTAGTTATCTGTCTTGACATGCAGGTATAGGTGATGAACAGAAATCAAAAAATAGCATGACTCATACTTGAGATTTTCTAATAGATTCTGTTTGTACTGTGAAATCATCAGAATTCTGTTAAAATATGATTTAATAAAGTAACCATAAAAATGATTCTTGCAACTTCTTTAATTGTTTCAGAATATGGCATTTCAGGCTGAACAAAAAATAAAAGCAGATATTTTACGGAGCTTGAGTACTGAACAGCTATTCCGGTTATTATCAGATTCAGATTTGAATGTGCTGATGAAGACTTTGGGGCTTCTCAGAAATCTCCTTTCTACTCGGCCTGTAAGTAAAATCACCCATGCTTCCATATTAGCTAGCCTTGCATGTGTATTGCTCAGCATCTCCCTGTGTGAGTCAAATGCTACCTACCCTTTCTCAGAACAAACAAGGAGTTGATATGTAGGCCTGTCACCTGCACAGATGTTCTAGAAGCTGTTTTAATATATAGCCCACACCTGCCATCCCTGCCTTGCCTATCTGGTGTCCTGCTCCTCCCTTGGTGCTGGATTTGTATGTGCCTTGATTGGTCTCTTCATTCTTACCTGGTTTGCTAGCCAGGGTGGGTTTCTCAGCTGCCAAAACTGCTTGCCTCTGAGGTCTCTGCTTGTACCCTTTAGAGAATTCTTTTTGGTACCATTCCACAAACACCCTCCATCCCCTGCTCACACATCTAGTGTTGACCTATGACAGTATCCTTGTGAGAAGGAGTAGGAGAGGCTGAGCCTTGCTACTGGGTTATTCTGGTTGTTCTCTGATGTTCTCTGAGCAGCCATGACAGATAGATGAAAAAAGATGGGGGCTCCCCTTCTCTGTGCTTTTTCTATTGAATCATCCTTATACATTGGTGTCCCAAGATGTCCACCTGCACCATGTTCTCCGTGTCCCTGGTTTTTCCCCAGTCCAGTTTGTGTTTAAGACCTTTGATTTTGAGGCTCCCCAATGATTGAATTTTTTTTTCATTTTTATTTATTTATTTGAGAGAGAGAGGCAGATACAGAGAGAATAGGCACACCAGGGCCTCCAGCCACTGCAAATGAACTCCAGATGCATGCACCACCTTGTGCATCTGGCTTACGTGGGTCCTGGGGAATTGAGCTGGGTTCTTTGGCTTTGCAGACAAGTGTCTTAACTGCTAAGCCATCTCTCCACCCATCCCCCACCAGTAATTTTAGTTCTGTATTCTATAGGGCCAACTTTGTGCTCTCTTTGTGATTCAATATATATGTATTATAGAGTCTTAACACATAATGAAACAGCTTTGGAATATAGTTCTATAGACTATGGTGTTCTGCTCAAAGCAATTATGTATCATATTATTTAACTTTGAGAAGGCTTCTGCAAGTTAGGTATGGTGGTCCATACCTGTAATTGTTGGGGTCCCCCCCAAGGCCAGCTCAGGAGGGACAATAGGGTCTCTGCCGAATTGGGGTGAGCAGCGCAGAGTCACGACACAGACTCCGGGAGTTGGGTGAAAGCGGAAGTGAGAATCCACAAACTCGTTTATTTAGCACAATGCACATAGGGTTTAAGGGGCTGCTAATCCTTGTATGGGGTGGTCCCCTTTTGGTGACCAATGACAGCCTGTCTCTGGACAGGACATCTCGTAGTAGGCTTCTCGCGAGCATGGGACTGTAACTGTTGTCACATCAAGCCTGCGCAAAACGCCATTTTTACAGAAGCCACTTCCTGTTTTCTTCTGCCATGCAGTCTGGCTAGGACCAGGCCTGTATTGTGCCATACATGTAATCCCAACAAATGAAGTGAAGTGAAGTGAAGTGAAGGCAGGAGGATCAGGAATTCAAGGTCATTTTCAGCTACATGAGACCCTGTCTCAAAACAAAACAGGAACCTGCTAGGATCTTTTTCTTTGTTTCCCAAATGATAACTGGATTTTTCATTGTTTTACAGCATATAGATAAAATAATGAGTACTCATGGAAAGCAAATTATGCAAGCTGTCACCCTTATCCTGGAAGGGGAGCATAACATTGAAGTCAAAGAGCAGGTATGTGTTTCCTGAATGTGATCAAAGGTAAATATTAAAAGTCTCCTGAAAGTCCCTTCTGCAAAAGATAGGTGTTGATATGGTAGGAGCTTTAAAAAAAAAAAAAAAAGATTTATTCTTTTTAATTTATTTATTAGAGACAGAGACAGAGATAGAGATAAAGAATGGGTGCGCCAGGGCCTCTAGCCACTGCAAATGAACTCCTGACGCATGTACCACCATGGGCATCTGGCTTATATGGGATCTGGAGAATTGAACCTAGGTCCTTAGGCTTTGTAGGCATGCGCCTTAATCACTAAGCTGTCTCTCCAGTCTGAGGTGGTAGGAGTTTTGGATATAAGAAGAAAGCTTCTCCACCACCCCTTAAATTCTTCAGTGATTCTTCTTCCTGTAATAGAGAAAAACATGACCAGAATCTTTGGTTTTGTCTTTGGTGCCACACACCATATGGACTGTCTCTCTCTTTACATGAACAGCTGTGTGTGTGTGTGTGTATTTTACTTATTTATTTGAGAGAGCAATGAAGAGAGAGAAATGGAGAGGGAGAGAATGGGTGCGCCAGGGCCTCCAGCCACTGCAAACGAGCTCCAGATGCATGCGCCATTTTGTGTATCTGGCTTACATGGGTCCTGGGGAGTCAAACCTGGATCTTCAGTTTTTCAGGCAAATGCCTTAACCACTAACCCATCTCTCCAATCCATGAACAGCTTCCTTTTATCATCATGGAATTACTGCTTCTCCAGGATTAGCTGTTTTTAACTTTTTCTACCACTGTGCTCTGAACTTAAATTCCTTTAACTCTATGATGATATAATTCCTTATCCTGGAGATAGTTTTGGTTTCTTTACTCTTAAGACATCTTCTGCTATTGATCATTGTTCCAAACCCTTACTTTCTGTGGGATTTCTGTAGGACAAGTTTAGCATAGTACACACAAATACTTAAATGTACAATGACATCATTTATCAGGGAGCCAGTTGGAAATTATTTTCTATATTTTCTGGATTTATCATGGGAGTTTTAATGTTGTATCCATTCTGTTTTAACAAAAGTAAAGGTTACCTGCAAACTTAAGATCATAACACAGAATTCGAGATAATGGTAATGTTAACTTTTCTGTCATAAGTGTAGCTACATGTTTCACTTTCAAAATTTATTTCACTGTACTGTGCATATGTATGTACATGTAGATAGGATGGATAGGATGGATGGATGGATAGGTAGGTAGGTAGGTTGATAGATACAGATATATGTCTATATTCATGACAAAAAAATTATCCAAGGTCATTATGGAACATTGCACCTAATGAATACAATAGCAGGACCCATGTGCCTTAGATATTGTGTTCCTGAGTTAGAGCAGTTCAGCAGGCTTCAGAAGTGTCTCAGGAAGTCAAGGTAGGTAGGACTTAGGAGCTGGGGCTGAAATTATGAGCAGAAAACATAATAAACTTGAAAAAGTTATTTTAAAATTAGTGTCTTAGGTGATGATTTCTTTTCTTTTTGGGGGGGGGTGTGGTTCAAGGAAGGGTCTCACTTTAGTCTAGGCTGACCAGGAATTCACTATGTATTCTCAGGGTGGCCTTGAACTCCTGGTGATTCTCCTACCTCTGCCTCCCGAGTGCTGGATTTAAAGGCATGCGCCACCATGCCCGGCTTAGGTGATTTCTTCTAAGTTTAAATAATAAACTTTATGAACAGAGAAGTTTAACACAGCAAGGTGTAATCTAAGCACCACAGGAAGTAGTTGAAAGAGATCCATTAGTGGGACATGACAATAAAGAACTACACCATTCAAAAGAAACTTTTACTTGGAGAGTAGAGCAATGTATTTTGTTCACAGAAACAGCTCATCAGGTTAGAATTCCACCAACCTGAAAAGAAAAACATAGCCCAAAATCCAGACAAGATTGGAATGAAGGCAAAAGTCCAACTGTGTTTTTACCAATGATACTCACTCATATAGGTATTGTAGATAATCCAGAAGTAGGTGTGAATTGAAGTTTAATGCTTCTCCAAACATCTAATATTCTTTACTGGGGTGTGAGTTAAGTATATAATTAATATATTTTCACATACATATACACCTATGAAACTACTACCACAATTAAGATAGTGAACATGTCTATCATTGCCCTTAAATTGGGAATAAGACAAGTATGTCTATTCATACCAATTCTAATCATTATACTACTGGAACTGCTCCAAAGGTTTTTTTTTTTTTCTTTATTTATTTGAGAGAGAGAGAATAAGCAGAGAGAGAGAGAGAGAGAGAATGGGCGTGCCAGGGCCTCCAGCCACTGCAAACAAACTCCAGATGCATGTGCCCCCTTGTGCATCTGGCTTACATGGGTCCTCAGGAATCAAACCTGAGTCCTTTGGCTTTGTAGGCAGGCACCTTAACCACGAAGCCATTTCTCTAACCCAGTGCTACAAAGTTTAATAAGGTAAGAAAAGTTAATAAGGCATACAGGTAGAAAGGGAAAAAGCAAAAGTACTTATTTCCAAACACAGATATCTGTATAGAAAATGTCATGGATTCAAAAACTCTAGAACTGGGCTAGAGAGATGGTTTAGCAGTTAAGGCTCTTACCTGTGAAGCCTAAGGACCCAGATTTAACTCCCAAGAATCCATGTAAGCCAGATGCACATGGTGGCACATGCGTCTGGAGTTCGTTTGCAGTGGCTAGAGGCTGGCATGCCCATTCTCCCTCTCTCTCTTGTAGATAAAAATAAAATATTTTTTTAAATATAGAGCTAAGCAAGGTAACAAGATAGAAGTCTTTTATAGATAAGCAATGTGTATCAGTTATTTTCGTGTTACGGAGACAAAATCCCCAACCAGAGAAACTTAAGGTTTGAAAGGGTTTATTTGTGGCTTACGGTTTTGAGAAGTCCATCATGGTGGGAAAATCATGCAGGAACAGGAAGCCAGAGTCACATTGTCACATCCCCAGGCAAGTAATGGAGATTGTAGTGATCATCTTGTTGCTGGCACAAAACCAGAAGCAGTATATGGAAGGAAAGGATTTATATCCACTTATAGTCTTGAAGGGAAGTGTCATTACAGTGGGGAAAGCATGGCAGAGCAGACAGCTGTCCATCACATCTTGTTCACAGCAGCAGGGGAAGATGTAGTCTGAGTGAGCTAGCAATACCCAGTGGGGCTGGACTAATAAATCGTAAGGTGTAACCCCACTCATACACCTCCACAGTAAGGCTCCACTGCCCAAAAGCTCCACCAGCTGGGGATCAAGTATGAGGCTTAATCATAAACACATGAGGATTGAGGGACATTCCACATTCAGTCTACCATAAAGATGAATGCTGGTGCCTGGCTGTCTTTCTCCTGTTTATACAGGACCCCTAGCCCAAGGAATGGTACCTCCCACAGTTAGGGTGGATTCTCCTGCCTCAATCTAATCTAGAAAATCCTTAACAGGCAAGCCAAGAGATTTCCTTTGATTCTAAATCTTGTCAGGTAGACAACCAAAGACTAACCATTGCACATTCAATAATTAGTAATGGAAATACTAAAAACACAAACAAAAAACACTAGTGTCATTGACTGTAGCTTGAGAAAAAGTAAAATACTTAGGTATGAAGCTCATAAAGATCTTTATGCTAAGTTACAAAACACTATCATAAAACAACTACAAGACCTAAGTGAACAAAAATGCATACAATATTAAAATGTCAGTTCTACCTAAGTTGTTATAGATTTGACCTGATTCTAAACATAATTTTTATAAATATTAATAAAGATGTAAGTTTCTAAAATCTTTGTCTTTACCTAATTTCTTTTTTTTTTTTGGTTTTTCGAGTTTTGCGAGGTAGGGTCTCACTCTGGCCCAGGCTGACCTGGAATTAACTATGTAGTCTCAGGGTGGCCTCGAACTCACGGCAATCCTCCTACCTCTGCCTCCCGAGTGCTGGGATTAAAGGCGTGCACCACCACACCCGGCAGTCTTTACCTAATTTCTAAAACCTCTGTGGAAAATCAAAGCAGGTAGAATAGCTATAGCATAATGTCACCGTGCCTGTGCTAGTGAGTCTGGTGTGGCCAGCTCTGGACTGCAAGAATGGGAAAAATGGGAAAGAAGGGAGGGAGACTCAGTGTATTCAGTAGCCCTTTCCTATCCTGCTGGTTCAGTTGGGCTAGAATGCAGGTGGAAGAGCTGTCACTCACATGGCCTTGGATTATAAATTGCATTTTCTTTCTCTTGTATCCCAGAAGGAGCCTTCTCTGGTTCCTGCTTCAGATCTTACTCCCTAGTAATCTAGTTACTGCTATGTGCTAATCTAGGCTTTTGAGGACTGGAGCCTGGGTAAGAAAATGATCTCTTTATTCACTGAGTCTTGCCAAGAAAAAGGTTAAGTTTGATCAAAACTGACTCTGAGCTTCATCTTCGCCTCGCCTTCCTGTCTTTGATTCCTGACTTCACTTCCTCCAAGACACTTCCCTTGGCTCTTAGAGTACCCAGCAAGTGTTCTGCCTTCAGTGAAGTGATTGTTGATGTAACAATATCAAAGTCATTGTATATGTTTTCCTCCTGTTTCAGCCCTACACCCTGCAGAGAGCAGGCTTGTGGTAGGCAGGTGCTCTATAAATGTTAGTTGCATTTTTCTGTCTGGCATTTGTTTCCTATCCTTGCCACATCCTTTCACCTTTGTCTTAATCCTGCCTATGAAAATGGAGCAGCTGATAAGAGCACTCCCTTCACTGAGCAGAAACTCTAGTAGCAGAATAGTGATTGTCCTCAGGATGGGCTAAGTCCTATACATATTCTGCTTCTATTTCTGTTCCTCTTATCAAGGTTCTAAAAAAGTCAGCTTGTCTCTATTGTACATGGGCAGTATAGCTGGTAAGCAGAGTCTAGGCTTCACCTAGAAAGTCATGAGCTTGAGAGCAAGGGGAAGGGGAGGGGAATTGCAACTCCTACGAAGGCTCTACCAGAGAGGCTACATCTATGAAGACACCTCTGGGTTAGTCACAACCACTTCTCTTAGAAATGATGTATAAATTTACTTTATTATTACTAGTAGCAATAATAGTACTAGTATTTTGGTGAGGCCAGGGATATGACCCAGGACCTTTTACATGTTAGATACTCTTTACACCCCCAACTCAGAATATTATAATAAATATAATCAAATATAATTAATATAATAAATATAATGTGACCTATGCAATCCAGCTGGCTTAATGTCCAACAAGAAACCATTCTTGTTTGTGTGGTTCCTGTCAGAGGTCAGGGCACTCATAATGAAACCTGTGAGAATCCATGTGCCTTCAGGTGAGAAATTGCCCAAGCTCTTAAGGGTGCTAATTTTGGGGCCATCAAAGCTTTCTTGATCACTGACTTTTTCTTTTTCCAGACACTGTGCATCTTAGCTAACATAGCAGATGGGACAACAGCAAAAGAACTTATTATGACCAATGATGATATCCTACAAAAAATCAAATATTACATGGTAAGTCTTTGTCCTCCTTTACTGTTGAATTACCTCAAAACAAGTTATGCAAAGGAAGGAGAATGATAAACTACTCTGTGAAAGATTCCAAGAGTTTTCTTCCATAGACGCTTAGGCTATTAGTAATCTTAGCCCTGCCACCCCACTTCACCTGCTCACTGCTTCCCTCCTAGAAGACCTGAGCTCTTGGCTATCTCTCAGTCTTCAATCCCTGTCTTTCCTCTCAGACTTCGGTCCTGTGGTGGATGAACCCTCTAGTTGCCTGGCACCTTAGTGCTTTGAGCTGTTTGTTTCCAAACACAGCCTGCCACTGACTACTGTGGTCATACTCTGTGTCTTGTCACCCCCAAAAACTGCCACTTGCCCCAAACTGGAGATTGAGAAGTGGTATGCCCCCACCTTTTTCCATTTTGTCAAAGTCTCCCAACAGAAGTCCATACATGAAGGACCCCTCCCATCCTCCCTTCTCCAGCAGACCTGTCTTCTCTGCCTGACATCTGGATGCTTAACAATTACAGAGAAAGGCACAAGACCAAGCTGAGCTAACCCAGATGGGCTCTCGGTCTGTCTTGTGCTCTTCAGTGGTTTTCTGGTGAGCTGGTGGTCCCATTCTCCACAGGATAGGCTCCTAATCCTCTCCTCATTCTTTATAGCTTACCTGTTCACTCCCTATCACTCTTCATGATAGCCTTAATTCTTTGTTTTAATTAAGAAAATGCAAGTCAAAATTCCCACATGGCTGTCTGGAATAAATCCCTCTGTACAATGGGCTGGAAAATAGTGTGACATGACCCATCTGTACCCTTAATGCATTTCAGTTCTCTCCCTTATGTTCCATACACTTGTCTCTTTTAGCTCATTAACAAGGCCATACTCTGGGCTGGAGAGATGGCTTAGCGGTTAAGGCGCCTGCCTCCTAAGCCTAAGAAGCTGGTTCCAATCTCCAGGTCCCACGTTTAGCCAGATGCAAAGTGATGCAAGGGCGCAATGCCACACTTGACCACAAGGGGGCGCACACATCTGGATTTCGTTCGCAGCAGCTGAGAGGCTGTTGGTGCACCCATCTCTATCTGTCTTCCTCTCCCTCTCTCTGTCTCTCTCCAAAAAAAAAAAAAAGGCCATACTCTTTTCTGCCTCAAGTTCTTTATCCATTGGGCTACTAGCTGGGACATATTCCCTCCCCCTCCTCTTCATTCAGATCTGAGCTGAATTTCATCTTTGCATCCTTACCTCTGTAGGTTGTTAGAATAGTGTTTCTTCCTTCAGAATACTTCAGCCCATTGCAGTGACACACCCTTGTGTGTTACTAAATGTCTCTGTCAAAACATAAGCTCCATAAAAGCAAAGATGATCAGCTTTGTGCACAATTTTATATCCACCACCTATACAGTACCTGGCCCTTAACTTTAGGCTCAGAAAATACTTGTTGAATGAAAAGCTACTGCTTTAAGAGGAAATGCCCTCATCTTCCATTACCACATAGTGTCTTTTGTCTTTAAAAAGTTTCCTTGGGGTTTGGAGAGACGGTTTAGCAGTTAAGGTGTTTGCCTGTGAAGCCTAAGGACCCATGTTCGACTCCCCAAGCCAGATGCACAAGGTGGCACACACATCTGAAGTTGAATTGCAGTGGCTGAAGGCCCTAGCATGCCAATATTCTTCCCCCCCCCCCAAATAAAAAGTGTTTCCTTGGGCTGGGGAGATGGTTCAGTGGTTAAAGGCGCTTGCTTTCAAAACCTGCTGGCCTGAGTTTGATTCCCCAGTACTCATGTAAAGACAGATAAACAAAATATTTCATGTATCTGGAGTTCCTTTGAAGTGTCAAGAGGCCCTGGCATGTCCATATTCATAAGTTCTCATTCTCTGTTTCCCCCTCCCTTCCTCCCTACCTCTTTCTTTCCCTCTTTGCTTGCAAATAAATAAATAAAAATGTTTTTGAAAAAAGTTTCCTGATCAGTGGTGGAGCATTTTCTAATGCACAAGATCCTATGCTTAATCTCCAGCATTGGAAGAAGAAAAAACGTTTCCCTTTACCTCCACAGTCATTGAGCCATTGAGGTATAACTGTTCTGTACTGCTGTTCAAAATCCTAGTTGGTTTTTTTTCAAAGCATCTTCTATACATACTAGCTTCTTCCTTCCTCTAAATTTATTCTAATCTACTTCATCCCCATCACTCAGTTTAAGCTGTCACTAGTGACTACTGTGGTGCCAATCCAAAACATACTTTCTTGTATTCCCCACTTACATCAGACTTGGAAACATCCGTCTGGGCTTCCATGACGTCATAACTTCTCACGTACACTTTGTCCTCCTGCCTTCACCCTCTCACTAAGTGCTGGAATTATAGGTGTGTGCCACCATGTCCAGTGCCCGTTCTTAATTCAGCTTTCACATATGGATTTAAAAAAAATGAAGGGCTGGAGTGATGGCTCATCAGTTAAAGGCGCTTGCTTGCAAAGCCTGAAAGCCCTGGCTCAATTTTCTAGTACTTATGTAAAGCTAGAAGCACAAAATTGCACATGTATTTGGAGTTTGTTTGCCATGGCAGGAGGCCCTTATATACCCTTTCACTCTCACTCTCTCTTTACAAATAAATTAAATAAATAAATTTTAAAAATGAATCTGAGGCTTCTCAATCAAAATTGGAACATGGGGTAATTTTAGTAGAGATTTGATCTAGCTTTTGTGATACTCTGATAGAAATGAGTAAATTCATTAGTCCAGAAGGTGACTATGATCTGTAATTCTTATTTTCAGCAAGAAGTATCAGGAAAACAAACCATTTATAAATTCTATGTGAAGGTCTAGTTGTTAGAGAACTCCCTGACAATATAATTTCCTTCCCCTAACCATTTGAATAAGATTTACCAGTAGCTTAAGGTTGTTGCTGATGGTGACTTGAAGGCACAGATAAGTCAAGAGCATAGACTTGTCATGCGCACTGTTTCTGATACACAACTTGACATAACTTCACACTCATCTTTGCCTCACAGTTGCTTGTATCGGTGTCTCTTGGCAAAGTCTGCACTTCTCAGTTTGGCACATTTCTCACCATTCACTGTTGATTTTAGCCCAGCCCTTAGCCTCATTAATGTTAACTTTATAATTCCTCATGACAGTTTATGACCTCTGCTTCAAATGTGTAGGCTCTTGGAATTATGTATGGTATGTTAAGAATATGAAATGCAGTGAGGTTGCCTCCATTTTGATTCTTACTCCTTTTCTGTATCACTAGGGTCATTCACATGTCAAACTACAGCTTGCTGCTATGTTTTGTATATCAAATCTCATATGGAATGAAGAGGAAGGTAAGTGATTGCTGAAGCTTGTTCTGAAAATTATGGGAGGAGAATTTCACATAGGGAAGCCAGAAGTGTTCCTGAAGTCCTAGGCAGAAGCCCTAGTCACTAGGACTAGCTTGCCCTATTACCCCAGAGAATCTCCTTGGTATGGCAATCAGTGAAACTAGTCTGAGTCAGCTGGACACTTAACTCTGAACCCCCTTCAAGCCAGCACAGCATGGGATTCCAGGGGATAAGGGTGAGAGGGAAGTGACAGTCCTTGCCCTGGGAGAGTTGATAAAGAAGATGCTGAGATGCACTTGAAGATGAGAGGAGAGAGATGGGACACCCAGGGACTGTCTGCAGATAAGCATGATGGCAGAGGGTACAGGGTAAGCTGGGGAAGCTGCTAGTTGGTTAGCAGCCTTTCTAGGTGAAAGGCTCTCTACTCTGGTTGTCTTTTAGATTTTTACACAAGGCAGTTAAATCAGACTCTCTAGGGATAGACTGCAGGCATATGTGGTTCTTAAGGTCCCCGGTGATTCCCTAGCGGCCAAGGCAGCAAACATACCAGAGAGTACTGGGTCTCAGTGCTGGTTGGCTGCACGAGAATCACCTGGGAAATGTTTCAAATACAAGTTTCTGCTCTCTACCTCTAGAGACCTGGCTCGCTGGGTATAGAGAAGGCCATGTATGAGTGACCCACTAGGCTCCTTAGTGGGACAAAACTCAGAGTTGATGGGGGAGGGGGTAGTGTACTCACACTTAGCAGTTGTGTCCAGAGCCAAGTGGAAGGTGAAACTAGATTTAGCCTACAGGCCTAGATAGCAGGGAACTTGAGAGCTCCAGGGAGACAGACCAGCCTTCCAGGAGTTAAGCTAGTTGGAAGAGAGAGTAATGTTACAGAATTGGGACTTCAGTTATGCTAACCAAGAGATAGCAAGGAGTGCTGGGAGGAGAGAGGAGAGCAAAAACAATGGAAGGGATGAAACAAGACTCTTTGGAGTAGGAAGCGCCTGCACTGGCGAGGACTCTGGATATATCCTAAAAAGGTGGCCAAGCTGGGACCCAGTGACAGAGGATCTTGTGAGAAGACTCTGACCTTGACCCTGTAGTCCATGGGAAGAATTAATCCAGCAACAGAACCCAGGAAGGAGGGCCAAGAGGCAGAGAGAGCAGGTAGGAGGTTGTGAGGATGTGCAAGTATAACAGCATGACAGGATCCAGCCACATTAGGGGACAGAGGGTGGGGAGCGAATGACTGGTAAGGCTCGAAAAGAACAGCTGCCTGCATCGTGTTCCCCATAACCAAGTAGCTTTATCTTTTAGGTTCACAAGAACGCCAGGATAAATTACGAGACATGGGCATTGTAGATATTCTACACAAATTGAGTCAGTCACCAGATTCAAACCTTTGTGACAAGTGAGTATCAGTGTAAAGAAGACATTATCTGGGCTATGTTAGATTCTTTTATGAAAGTTTGAATTGCTAAGTAATTCACATGGCCAGCCTTTTAAAATCTTTTTAGATTCTTGGAATTCCTTTTTAATTTTCTGTGAGCCAGCTGTGACATCTGGGTATGATATAAACTAAAACTTACCAAATTATTAGAGCCTGTCATCTTATTCTGAATTAACATGAGTTGAGGCCCTTTCAATGGGCCTCTGGAGAGGATCCAGAGGCCACTCCCTCTGCATTCCCTTAACCATAAAAATAGAAAGAACAATAATGAAAACATGCATTGCCTCTCACAATGCCTTGTGCCATTGCAACATGGACCACTAGGGAGTCTCATATCACCGTTACCTGGGAGTGGCAAGCCATGTATCTGGAGGCCTAGCCAACCTCAAAATAGCCAAACAATACTTGTCCTGTGCTTACAGCAGCCTCCATCTTCCATTGTGCTTCGACATGTAATGCCAGCAGGGAACATAAGCTCTTTCACTCTTCACACATGTGGGATAGGTTAGTGATCTGGCTCTGCTTTTCTCAGTTCACTCCTACTCCCACTTCACTTCCATGCCCACCTGTGAGGTAACCATACCTGCTTGCCTAGGATATCATTCCTTCATGCACTTAGGCATCATGCTGTCCTCATTCCCTCCCCTTCAGGTTCCCACTGTTAGATTTTTATTTATTTTTATTTTTTGGAGAGAGAGAGAGAAAGAGGGAGACAGATAAAGAATGGGCGTGCCAGCAGCCTCTCAGCTGCTGTGAACAAACTCCAGACACATGTACCCCCTTGTGGGAAAGTGCAGCATTGCACCCTTGCGTCACTTTGCATCTGCCTAAACGTGGGACCTGGAGATTGGAACTGGCGTTCTTAGGCTTAGCAGGCAGGCGCCTTAACTGCTAAGCCATCTCTCCAGCCCCATTTTTGTTATTTTTAATTCTTTATTTATTTGAGAGAAAGAGGGAGGGAGGTAGGGGGAGAGAGAGAGAATTGACACACCAGGGCCTTAAGCCACTGTAAACGAACTCCAGACACATGCACCACTTTGTGCATCTGGCTTATGTGGGTCCTAGGGAATCGAATCTGGGTCCTTTGGCTTTGCAGGCAAATGCTTTAACCACTAAGCCATCTCTCCAGTAGCACCACACACACCCCTCCCTCGATGTTAGATTTTTTTTAAATTGCCTTCACTCTTTTAGGCATTGGAGATAAAAAGGCAAATAACAAGATGAAATCCTTACTCTCGTGTAACTTAGATTCCAGTAAAGGATTCTCTGAGTCTGACAGTTTGACAGAGACTTGGAAGAAATAAGGGAATCTGCTTAGAGGAAGAATATTCCAGGCAGAGAATTAGTTCAAAGGCCCTGAGGCAGCAGTGAACATCACAGGCTCAAAGAGGAACAACAAGATTAGTGGAGCTGGAGAAAAAGAATGGGGTTGGGAAGCGTGGTCTAGAAGGGCCTGTGGGCTATGGCCAAGACTTTGGGTTTAATTCATAGTTTAATAGGAAATCATTAGAGTTTTGAGCAGAGCAGACATTATCTGATCTGGCAGTTAGGTAGAGGATTATTTATAGCAGGGTAGGAGTGGAGGCAGGGAAATAGGCTATTCATTAAGAGGCAGGGTGGTATTGGTTAAAATATTGTGAAGTGTTTAAATTCAGAATTTAATCTCAAGATAGAATCAGCAGAACTTGTTTATGGACTCAATATGTATTTTATTACTATTATTATTATTTTGGTTTTTTGCGGGAAGGTCTCACTCTAGCCCAGGCTAACCTGGAACTCACTATATAGTCCCAGGGTGGCCTTGAACTCATGGCTATCCTTCTACCTCTGCCTCCCAAGTGCTGGAATTAAAGGTGTAAGCCACCATGCCTGGCCTCAATGTATATTTTAAAGAGAGGAAAAGAAACTGTTTAGGTTTCAGCCTGAGCAGCTGGACAGAAGATACTTTTACAAGGACTATTAGACTATGGGAGAATTGAGCTGTAGTTTGTATGTGCCAGCTTTAGGGTACCTGTTCATATCCAAGAGACTTAGAGGACTAGGAGTGGAAGCTGGGTGAAGTCACTTAAGGAGAGTAAAAGAGGGAGGATGAGAATGCCCCATCAGAAGAGAGCTAGCAGCAACGAGCAGGACAGGCAGACACCCAAGTGCCCAGGTGTCCTAAAAGCACGGGAAGGACTTGCCTGTCAATGGCTGTTCTTCCTGCAGAACTTACCAGGTTGTCACTCTTCCCTGACTTTCCCAAGTATGTCTCTGCTTCCTTATAACACCAACCAACAGAACATAGCACACGGCATCAGCTGTTTGTTTGCCATGTCAGAACTTAGGAACTACTTGAGGAAGTTGCTGTTCCAGAGCAGGCTGGGTTTCTGGCTCCCTGAATCTTAACTTTCCTATAGATAAGAGAAGACAAGACAGTGGTAAATCACAGCCCAGGCTGCTGGTCAGGTAAACATAGTATCAAAGTAACACCCAGGCCAGCTGCAGCTGGATTTGAGATTGAGTTTAAGAACTCGAACTCTGCCTGTCTGCATGGCTGCTGGCTTAAATAGGCTTCATCAGCCCACCTCTCCTGGCTGAGAGCCAGGTTGCCCACTGGGGGAGGGGGCTTGGGCCTTATCAGCCATGGAGTAATTGTGGCCTATACATTGCTTTAGACTCTTCTGGTACTGTTTCTCCAAATTTTCAGTTCTTTTTATACTCAAATCCCCATTAAAAGAAAAGGTGAGGGCTGGAGAGATGGCTTAGTGATTAAGGCACTTGCCTGAAAAGCCTAAGGACTCATGTTTGACTCTCCTGGTCCCACATAAGCCAGACATACAAAGTGATGCAAGTGTGTAAGGTTGCACATGTGCACAAGGGGGTGCATACGTCTGGAGATCATTTGTAGTGGCTGGAGGCCCTGACACACCAATTCTCTCTCTCACTCTCTCATACAAACAAAGGGGGACCAGTCTGTTGGGCTTGCCTCAAAAAAAAGTGGTCAGTTGGTAATGATGGTGCATGACTGTAATCTTAGCACGAGAGAGGCCAAGATGAGGGGATTTTTGTGTTTGAGGCCAACAGGCTGTAAATAGCATGTTTACCTACATAATTAGACATTGTCTTTAAAAAAAACCAAAGCATGGGGCTAGAGAGATGGTTTAGCAGTGGGGTGCTTGCCTGTGAAGCCTAAGGACCCAGGTTTGATTCTCCAGGTCCCACGTAAGCCAGATGCACATGGTGGTGCGTGCATCTGGAGTTCATTTGCAGTGACTATAGGCCTTGGTTCACCCATTCTCCCCTCCCTCCTTCTCTCTTTCTTTCTCTCTCTCTAATAAATAAATAAAAATTTTAAAATCAAAGTATGAGTTTCCCAGCCTAAGTAAAGGTGATCTAGCTTTCAAACCATCCATCTGAAAGACTAGAGAGTAACAGCTAGTAGAAATGTGATAAAGGGTACAATTTGCAGCCCAAAATAATCATAGCCAGCTTCTGAGTGAGAGTTCGAAGGGATTTGACAGAGTGGTTTCTTTCTTTATTTGGTGAGGGGACAGGGTCTCACCCTTTAGCCCAGGCTGGCCTAAAATTCACTGTGTAGCCTGAACTGGCTTGGAGCTTACAATCCTCCTGCCTCAGCCTCTCTAATGCTAGGATTACAGACATGCACCTCCATACTCAGCTGCATTGGAAGTTTTAGAAGGTAATACAGGATTTGAATAAAGCCCTCATACATACACAGTGACATGGCACAGTGACGTCTGTCTTCTCAAGAAGGCATCTCCCAGGCTCCTCCTCTTTAAGTCCTTATGATTCCTTGACTGCCAACACATGTAAGGTATTTGAAAGTCCTCCCTTGGACTCAGAGGCCTTCAGGTTGTCAGAGGCCTGGGTCTCTTCCCTCTACCACAACTGCTCTTCTCATCTTTGAGGGATTTTTTTACTCATGACCTTGTTCATCAGTAAGTACCTGTGGCATCATTCATAAGCTTGCTTTTAAAAATGTCATTGTGGTACTCAACTTGCTCATGTCCTGTGGGCAGTCGGACTCTAGGGCTTTCTTTTATGATAGGTTGGACATTTCATGACTTTTACTTTTGTAGCAACATGATTGCAAGAACCCTCTTTAATCTGGCAGTTTTAAAACTGTAAATTAATATCAGGCATGGTGACTCCTGCCTATGATCCCAGCACTCAGGAAGCTGAGACAGGAGGATCACTTCAATCTCAAAGCCAACCTGGGCTGCAGAATGAGACCTTGCCCCAGAAAAGAAACAAACAAGCTGGGTGTGGTGGCACACTCCTTTAACCTCAGCAGAGGAAGAGGATTGGTGTGAGTTTGAGCCCAGCCAGGGACACCAGAGTGAATTCCAGCTTAGCCTGGGTTAGAGTGAGACCCTACCTCAAAAAATAATAAAATAAAAATAAATAACATAAACAAACATTGAAAAAAAACCTCTAGAGTACATTCATTACTTTACATAGAAACTGAATTTAAGTCTAGCTAACTTTATTTGGTATAACTTTTATCAGCTAATAGTAACTGAGACGTTAGCCTTTTCTTTTTGTAACCTCAGGGGGAGACCATTTCTAAAATCTGACTTCTAACTCTACAGTTGCATCTTCTTTACAATCTACCAAACTATAACCTTCTTCCACAGTTGTGAGGCATTTGAACAATGAGACGGCCTCATCCCACAGGCTCAGGACCCCTTTCATGTGGCTCCTAAGTAGCACCTCAATGCCCTTTCCTGGTCAGCTCTCTTCCTGCTTGCTTCCCAGCACCCTGAGCATCCTTCCCTAGTCTTGTGCCTTGATCCATAACCCACATGGCAGTGAGAGTCCCAGTCCATTGCAGCTGTGTGCCAGTAACAAGGGAAAACTATAGACTTCAGCATATCTAAGGGACTGTGGAATGCCACCAATCTAAGGGTAAGAGCAGCTGCCTCAGAGAGCTCCAGGAAAGAGATAGCCAGAGGAGGTTTGAAGGGTCTGCTGACTGTAGGTCTCTTCCCTTTAAGGTAGGTGTTCAACTGGACTCAATCCATTTTCCTCTGGAGAACTACCTTTTTAAACCACCCGCCACCACCATTGAACCATAGGTTCTTTCCTCTGTTAGACTTCTGAGCTGATGGCTAACAGGAACTTTGTGATTTCAGGGCAAAGACGGCACTGCAGCAGTACCTGGCATAATGGGAGCATCCCTGGGCACCTGCGAGCATCCCACATCCTTGTCTATGGAAGTTCAGGAACTAGCCTCATTTGATTCCTTCTATTTGCACAAGTCACCTTGGACTGCAGGGAGCTGTTTTGCAAGAGCAATTTAGTAGGCTTAGAACTCAAATTCATCTTGAGAACTTTTTCGAGGTAGTAATTTCCTCAGAGGACTGTTGTGTTTTGTTTTATTTTTCAGAGCTACCTGGACTCTTTATTAGAACAATCATTTTCTTTTGGACCTACAATTTTTTGCCTATGCTGCAGCCACTTTGTAAGAATGAAGGGTGTGTGCGTGTGTGTATGTGTGTGTGTGAGTGGGTGTGTGTGCAACATGAGTCAGAATGAATATATGTGTGGGTGAGGGATACCTCAGATTTTTCTTTTCTTATTTTGTGTGAAAATCTCTTTTCTACAGATTTTCCAGGGTTTAAGCATTGCTTGCTGTATAAAAAAACTTTACTGAATTATATACAGTTTGAATGAAATGTTATTTTAAAAACAAAACAATTGTTTAGTGTTCCATAAAGGTTATGTTGAATTTTTGGTCAGATGAATATTTGTAAGTAAAAAATATATGCATTTCTGAACCTCAACTTACATAGATTTTCTTTATAAAAAAAAAAAAGAAAGAAAAAAAAAGTTGGCTATAGTTGGCCTGAATAACAGGCACTCTCCATGGTGCTGTGCAAACTAGTAAGCTAGCATCTTACTGCCGTAAATATTAGCAGGTACAAAGCCTTTTCTCGGCCTAATTTAAGAAGTTCTCAGGCTTCCAAGTCAGAGGGACAAGGTGGAATGGAGTGAAGTAAGATAATACATTCATCCAGAGGTGTTTGAAACATCAAAGGGAGTGAAAGCCCAGCTGTGACCTCAGTTGGCTACCTTTAACAGGAACTGGGGACCAGGAGCCTCCCAGCTTCCCTTAGTCCTATCATTGGTTTGGCAGATCTCCCGGATTTAGAAACAGACCTGGAGCCTTATCTTCAACTTGAAAGGAGGTCTCCATTTTCTGGAAACAAAGTCAGATTACTTTGCTTCCTCAACAGCATGGAGCACTGTGAAACTAGAGGTTCTACAAACATCTGTAGACAGACAAGAACAGGATATTCTAGACAGCTGTCTGTCTTTAGTATCTCAGCAAATTATGTGCAGTAGCTCAGGATTGATGGGTGGTCATCTTTTGTAAAATGAGATCTACAATCTTCTGAAGGTTAAGAGAAGGTAAGGGAATCCCCGAAGCATGGCTGAGGATAAATGACTTCTTTTGACAGTGAATACTGCTTAACCCTTCTACCGTTAGCCTGGCACCTGCTCCAACTTCTGATCCCTTCAAGGTGAACTCAACAGAGGTTGTTCTCAGCTGTTTGAAGGTAGACCCGGCCTTCCTTGTCCTTGGACTAGGAGATCAGAGGCATGGCAGCCAGGGCCAGAGGTCTGTGTTTCAGAAGGTTGTGGTGAGTGTGTATCACTGACAGGGGCCCCATGCCCACCCACCAGCCACTCCTGATGGGGCTTCTCATATTGGAGCCGCCCCGTCACCAACCTGCACCTTCCTTGGAAGATTTAAATAGGATTGATTGAAAATGAATGTGTTTTTAAATATGTTTGATGCAATGTTTCCTGTCCTTCAACACAACCACCCAAGATGCAAACACAGACATTTACAAGTTTTTGTTTTCAGATTGCTGATTTTTAAGTCTGTTACACTAGGAACTTGGGTTTTGTGCAGATATCAGAGTGCTAATGTGAGAAAAATAGTTTAGAGAAAACCTATTTGTTGGGAATTAAGCCTTATTTAGGGCCCAGTCATTTCTAGTGCTGAGAAAATATCCTCAATTAGCATGTGTAACACAGAACGCTATGGTGTTGGTATGAAAAGGTACCAGGTAAATAAGAAGAAACCAATAATGCATTGCTGAGACAATCTTGACTCCTAATAGCATTAGAAAGAAGGCCCAATAACAGCACTGTCACCCTTATACCCTGTGCATCAATCTTGCCTGTGGGCGTAAACAGTGGTCACATAAAAAGTGCTTTATGATAATTAACTTTTCCGATATAAATGAAGGGAAATGTATTTATTAAGACAAAGCCATCTGCTGCTTTACACAGGTGCAGTGTTCAGTCTGCAAGGAAGTGGGAAGAATGGGACATGGTCTTATGTCTACACCCAGGTTCTTAACTAAGCTTCTCGCTCTCTAATACTGCATTCTGTTTCTCCTTTTGTGCCCTGATTGTAACCCAAAATTTATGAACTAGAAAAGAATGTCCAATTTAATAAGTTGCATTTTTTTCCTTAAGCACTTTATTCAGAACAATACATGTTCTTCTGGTAGTGTTTGGATAAAATGATTTTAACAGATACTAATAAAAGCCAGAAAACCATGGCAAATTCTAAAAAAAAAAAGAGTCTGTTTTCCAAATGTCTGGAACATTAGGAAATGGTAGAAGATAACGTGTACTGGATTTTTGAGCCTGTGATTCTTGGTAAATGTGGGGCTGGGAAGTGGTTTCGCATTGCAAAGTGGAGATCAGTGCCCCAGGGCAGTTATGGCTCCTGGAGGCATCTGCAGCAGTCTGAGGGCTCCTTCCTGTCTGCCTGAAGGCCAGCAGACCCCTTATGGGTGCCCACTCCCAATCAATCACCAACCCCTCACCCCTGCCATATCCCTCTCCCCTTCTCCTCGGGTATGTATACCTTCACTACCACTACCTACTGTCCCTCTGCCAAGTATACACAGGTAGGTGTTCTTCACTGACTCACTGTGTGCTGCCTTCTTCCCCAGAGCCTGTGGGCAACTGAGGACAGTGAGGGGGCTGGCAGGGAGGGATTCTAGTGGCAGGACTCTCAGAGGCCTTCTAATGTAAGAACAGGAGGAGGGCTGAGCAGACCCCACTTTTCCCCAGGAAGACTTATTAATAAGGAGGGGAGGAGGTCATCCCATCCCACCCCACCCCGTCTTGGTAGAGGGCGGCCAGAATGGGCTTCCAACACTGTGCCAACAGGTATAAGGCTGCTGCCCAGTCCTTCCCCCTTGCACTAACATTTCCAGTCACTGAGCAAAGAGGTATTTAAGTTGTTTCTCCAAGAAGGGAAGGTTTGGCCGTCTGTTTTTACAGACCCAGATTTCTGGCTCCAGCATTGCCAGGCAGCTAGCCTCTCACTGAGTGCAGGCCAGCTCTTGAGTGGAGTCACCATTTTGACCCTTTGTGTTAGATTCTAGGAGAAGTCTGAAAGCTCAGATACCTATCCAAAAGCCAGAGAAAGGGTCTCTACCAATGTGTACTGTCCTCTGAGAGTGGGCTAGTCTTACAGCCACTCTCAGGATCACCTTCCTGACCTCCTATTCCTTGTACCATGAACCTGGATTCTTACAAAAGAGAGGCCTTGCAATGCTGAGCCCGCATCATCCCTGAGCCATAAGTAATAGGAGGAAGGGGCATGCTGGCCATCCTCATACTGCATTCTCCCTGCCCAGCCTCATCCTCTAAGCTCCTTCACTGACACAAGCACATTTCACTTGAGCAAGCTCCCCCATGCTTTTCCTTCTCTCCCTTGCTTTCAGAGGACCTGGTTTCCCATCTTTTCTCTTGCCTGAGATGGAAGATGGCTTCTCCAGAGATGAGGCAGCTGACAGTGTACCGCCTCCTCCAAATAACTCATTCAGGGCCACACTCAACACCTGTAGTGTGGAAGGTCAGTTGTCTGCCAGCCCTGGTGTGGGAGTCCATACTCATAAGGAATCTCACGGCCCCACCAGTGAGCTGGGTGCTTGCTTGGGGTTTAAAATGGTGGATCCTGCTTTTCTGAGAACTGCTGAGCCCACAGTGAAAGGGCCCAGGGCAGGTCCTGAAGCCATCACAGGTATGGACCTCTCCATCCAGAGGTGACTCAGGGTCATGGGACCTCAAACAGTAGACCTCTGTGACACAACACAGTTCCCGCCTCCAGGGAGCCTGGTTCCTCCCTTGATTGTTGGAGTCAGCCCAGTGCTCAGAACAGAATGCCTTGCTTGTGGCAGGCTGGTGGAAAGTCTAATCCCTCCACAACGAGCAGCTTCAGGAGTGTAAAGAACCTGAAGTCACAGGAGTGTCCACCAAATGGAGAAAGTAGAGACGAGCACAGCCCTCTCAGAGAGGAGCATCCCTGAGCGTGCTGACGAGTAAGGCCACAGTAAATTGGTTGGAAGGGTTGGCCATTCTAAGTTGCATTTTGCTGAAATCTTGCACTCCTCAGAGAAACAACCATGGAGGAGCAGTTGAAGCAGAAATTTAGTGAAAGTTGAAGGTAGCCTGGACTCACAGCAATTAGCACTTAAGTCTTAAAAGGGGGATGCCAAAAAATTTAGATGAACCAGTTCCACATGTAACGTGCAAGCCTCACTGTGAACGTGCTGTTGTGTGGAGAGCTACAAACAGGTGGATCTAGCAGCATTAAGGATGGTGGGCAGCACAGAAAGCCAGTTCATGCCTTTCCCCAAAACTGCAGTGTCACAGCTGTTCCAAATTACTGTCATCCCATCAAAATATTGTGATTTATTGTTGGAGAGGTCCAGTGTCCTCTAAAGTGACACAGTGTTTCAAGAGAGTACAACGATTCACACCCATTTACTTTGTAAAATCCAAAAGGGGGAGGGGGGCTATGTGCTGTATGTTCTTTGGTAAGTCAGGAAAGAATGTCCTGGTCTCACAAGTCCTACTCTGAGGTTCCTTCTTGCAGACAGAAGCGCACATTTCCTCTTGTCTGTGGCCTTGCCCCTGGCTGCATACTCAGAAGAGCAGCTCAACTTCTCAGTCCCGTCCAGAGAGGTGAGACACCTCTGGGGCCCACTTTTCCTTCCTCTTCAGCACCTGCGGGATGACAGAAGTTTCTGCAAGACTCTGAAAAGGCTACAACCAGGGCCTCTGTCTACAAAACATAGGCAGAGAAAGAGCTGGTGACTGAAGGTCAGGCTGGGCTGACCTAATAGGTGTGTTAGCAACAAGGAATTACAGAATGAGAGCTAGAAACACTTGCTGAGCACCTAAGATAGGTCAGGCAAAGGCTAGAGCTTTCATCTTCACAACAGATCATGAGGAAGATGAAGATTATGGAAGTATTACCTTGGAGTTGTAATGGGCCTGTTATCTTCATGCATGAAGAAACTCAGGCCCAGCAAAGGTAAGTAACTTTCCAAAAGCTGGTTAGTTAATGCATACTGCAGCCAGAATTTAAACTCAGGATTTGTCTCCAGAGCACTTTCCTTAGCAGGAAACGTGCTGGGTCACAAAGTGCACGCTACTCCCCGAAGCTGCCGCCATGAGACGTCAGTGTCAGGCCTGCCTGGTGGTGCACACCAGAACCCCAGCACTGGGGAGCAGAGGCAAGAGGATCGTGAAAGGCAGCAGCTGTGCCCAGTGAGGCTGCTTCACAGTAGTGCCTGGAGGAGGCTACGTGCTTAGTCCCACCGGTATCTGGGCTCAGACCCTTCTGGAATTACCCCCTTTGCTGTTTATCACCCAAAGCCCAAAACTCAGACTCAAGGTTTCTCAGCACTCCCTAGGATGCCCAGTGAGTTCCTAGCCAGTTCACCCTCCTGTCCGAGTTAAAACTTTGTGCCCCCAGTCAGGGCCCCATGTGGATGGATATGCACCACCACCCTGGACACAGTGAGCTCTGGGAAAGCTGGACGTGGCAAGGCTGCCCAACAGAAAAAGCTCCCAGCAGGGGTGACATGAAGAACATGAGGGAACCCAACAAGGCCGCACTCCTCAGGGTTTCCTGAGGCAAAACTCCACTGTGCACGGTTTGTGCGGCAGCTAGCAATGGGAAGGATTCGACACAACAGCTCCCTCCTCACCTTGTCATCTGGCCACTTATCCTGACACAGCTGGGTTTTAGACCTTGAGACTGTGGACATACCAAACATTTAGGCAGATAAATTGGTAAAAATGTCGACATTCAGACATGTAAGTTTTACTATTTTAGAACTGCACGCAGCCTTCTCCCACAAATCCAACCCTCATATCCTTTGATCCCCACCCCACCCCACCCCCAGAATACTAATCTTCCAGCTCTTTTCCCCTTAGTGCTGGCTGGGCAATAGGCTGTTAGCATGCCCTGTGGACTTCTTGGATTCTCAGACAGATTTGGAATAGGAGATGGCTTGGCACATCTTCCCCAGAGGCTGTGAGTGCTCCCATGGAAGGGAAATCCTGAGCCCTCATCACCACTGTGTGCTAGGGGTTAGGAGACCATAATGAGCTCCGTTCCAGAAAGAAGGCCCTTGTGTGCAACAGCTTCTCAGCAAGCCTGCTAAGGGAATGGCGGGGGAGGGGGGTCAGGACACAGGGACATGGCGAAAGGACAGCTGGCTCTAAAGTAGGGTCCAGAAAGCTCCTAACATTTCCTAGTTGTCTCCAGAGGGAAATGAAAAGTGGCTTTATGATGAAAAATGATGAAGCAGCCATAAGAATAATGAGGACTTAGCGCCATTACTGTATGAAAACCTGACAAGGCTTAATAGTGATGCTCAAGTTACCTGATGACCCATGTTTGCACAACAGGACTTTATTAATTACCTAATGAGTTGCCAAAGAATTATGAATTCCTCTCACACACTCAAGCACATAATCAAATTCCTTTTCAGCCATACTTAAAGATCAAATCTGCTTGAGCACTTACCACGTGGGGCTTGTGTCTTCACATGAAAACCGGAAACTCGGGAAAAGCAAAGCCAGCTCTCTCATGGCATCTTCTCTGTCGCGGCTTCCATGCACAGCATTGAAGGGCATTTCTGTGCCGTACTGAGCACGGAGACTGGGAACATTGGCACGATGTTAAACAACTGTTTTGTTTGATAAGAAATGTTCTGCTCTCAGGCAACAGGATTGCCAGCTGCCAGTCTGCACTGCATTTCTGTGAAGTTGCTTTCTGTTTGTGGGGTAACCATGAAGAGTGGTCATGACAGCAGGAGCTGCTGGCATTCTGTCATGGTAGTGCTGTGGGCACACAGCCAGGTGCTTTAGACACAGGCTTTAAGTGTATGTCTCTCCAGCATGAGTGAGGGAGACGACTCCTGTTGTACCCACGTGAGTGATGGTATAAACACCACCACTGCCAGTATTACCACCAAGGGCTAGCACCATGTCACATGCTTGGTACAGCTTGCCAAGGGTAAACCTCATGGTAACCAATAATACCAACATTGCTACATGTTGATTACTTCTCTAAATGCCTCTCCCGACAGTTATGACTGTCCCCATTTTACAGCTGAGAGGACCAAAGCTGAGAAGCAGCTTTCTCACCCACGGGAAGAGTTTTAGTCTGCCCCTGTGCTGCTTTCACTCGCCCAGCTGCTCATGTTTGAATGTTCCTGCCCCTTACACCTACAAGGTGTTCCTTGGTGGCTTGATAAGATCCTTGCTGATGTCTGAGTGTCTTGGCCTAGAAGCAAGGATGCAGGAAGAACCGGGATAAGAGTGGGAGCAGTGGTAGAGATATGAGAGGGGCTGAGACAACGGCCTTTCCGAGTTGAAGCTTTCTATTAGGGGAGATAGGACTATGCCAAGGTGGCATAGTGAGGTCAGAAGAACAAAGCTGGATGGACATTTCTGGAGGTTCTAGGAGAAGGGTGTGTCTGGGCACTACATGAACTAAGACGCAGAGGAAGAGGCAGTGGGATATAAAGCAAGCCCTTCATCCTTCAGGGTCCCTAAACCACTGGGGGGATGCTTTGTTGCTGCTCTGCTCTTAGATGGGACCCAAGGCCGTAACTCGGGCGGCTTTGGGGTTCCCTGGCAATATGAGACTAGTTAATACTTTCCTGCCTGACTCAAGGACAGCAGGGGCCTCTTTAAGTGACCATATCTGTTCTAATATGTGGTACTGGTAACTCCAGACCAGCTGTTCACAGGGCCATTGAGCAGTGTGCTAAACAGGAAGGTCAGATTCCAGAGGGCCATGGGACACTTTGTTGAGTTGGGGTTGAGTCTACACTGTAGTCAGTGCCACGGAGTCTGACTCAACAGGCTTGAGGGGGCTCTGGGATCTATTCTGGAAGCTCTCTGTGCCCCTCTGCCTAAGAGAAATGAATGCCTGTAGCCAACTCCAGTGGTAGCCTCTAGAGGAGTGGAAGGGGAAAGCTAGGGATTATATCAGAGCACAAAGATGTCAGAAACTTCCCAAATACGAGAGACCTCCTGGGCACCCAAGAGCCTGCTGTGTCTCCCAAATTCTAGGCCAAACACTATATACCAGCTTTGATCTAGTGACATCACCTTTCAGGCTGCTCCCTTCTGGCCACATTGGGGTCACAGGGTCCCATGAGCGCTTGCCAGGCAGAGACCACGTCCTCAGAGCCCTCAGTCCTGGTGAGGATCAGTAGATGGCTTGGTCCACTGCACATGTGGTGTACCAGCTTCTCAAATGTATCCTGGGCACAAGGAGGAAAAACAATGACTTGTATCAGGAGCCACTGGGGCCTGAAGAGGGTCAGTAAACCCAGAACTCCCACAGGAGGGCATCAGTGAGCAGCCCTGCAGCCTGCTGGAGCGCCTGTGGACACTAGTCTGGCCACTTCTGCCAGTTGTGAAGCCCCCTGGAGGGGTGTGGGTGATGACCAGCCACCCCAGGGAACCCAAGAAGGTGACTAAATTGACTCTGCTCAGATTGGACCTGAGTGAGTGGGGCATTCACATTTAAAATATAATTTATTTACTGGGCATGATGGCACAAGCCTTTAATCCCAACACTCAGGAGGCAGTGGTAGAAGGATCTCTGTGAGTTCGAGGCCACCCTGAGACTCCATAGTGAATTCCAGGTCAGCCTGGGCTACAGCGAGACCCTGCCTTGAAAAGTGTGTGTGTGTGTTTATAAATTATGCCTTTATAGGTTTTACTCACATTTGTATCCCCCCCCCCATATATACATTCTTATAGTTATTACAAGCTAACACCCAAGTATCAGAAAGAACATGTGATTCTGGCCTTCTTGAGTTTGGTTCACTTCACTTAAAATAATTCATTTTTGTTTGTTTGTTTTTCGAGGTAGTGTCTCACTCTAGCTTAGGCTGACCTGGAATTCACTATGTAGTCTCAGGGTGGCCTCGAACTCACAGTGATCCTCCTACCCCTGCCTTCAAAGTACTGGGATTAAAAGCATGCATCACCACGCCCAGCTTGAAAATAATTCTTTTAGCTGGACATGGTGGTGCACACCTTTAATCCTAGCATTCGGGAGACAGAGGTAGAAGGATCACTATGAGTTCAAAGCCAGCCTGGAAAATACATAGTGAATCTCAGGTCAGCCTGGTGAGACCTTACCTCAAAAAAAAAAAAATCTTTCTAAGTCCATCCATTTCCATAGCTAAAGCCAGTGTAAATGAGCTGAAAGAGGGGTGAAGGAAAGGTAAACAGAAGGGGAAGGATATTAGGGAGAAAGGGGTACTGGAATAGGGGGATGAGAATCAACAAAAACACTGTATTTGAAAATGCTAGAAGGAATGATACCCAAATCTCTGTATGCCAATTAAGAAAATAAGATAATGTATGAATGCTGCCTAGCCATAGGGAGGAATATAGTTGAGGCTCCCTCCTTCATTCTTTATAAGCCTCTCACCTCTTCCTTTAAATAAGAATGTTCTGGCTTTCCTTTGGGAAGAGCTCTACTCCATTTCATTTGGTTCTGGTTCGACAACCATGATGCTTCTCCCCCAGCACACCTCTAGCCCCTTAGGAAATGGCACTCTGCTCAACTATAATCTCAAGTAGGGGAATCATTAGTCGAAGCAAATGGGGAAAGCACTTGAACCTAAAGCGGCGGTGGGCAGTCTTAAGAGGTGCGCCTGAGGCATTGGCTTCTGAGGGTCCTAGAGTGTTCTTGGTTTTGCTTCTCCCCAAGCCCTTCTTGTTAAACTATTCCTTCAGTTTCTTTCCTGAATTCCATAAGTCACGGAACATAGTCCTGCTTAAATCTTTCCTTACAGTGAAAATCTTTTCTTTACCACCATTGAACTTGACCTGATACAGGCTATCGTTCATTCTGACAGCAAATTCATGACCTCATATTGTTCTTCAAAATACTCTTGTCTTCTTGAAAACTCCTGCCAATCTATCAGCAGTGCTGGAGGCAAGAGAAGTGAGCAGACAAGCGCACCTCCCCAGCTCTGTGTTGGTAGAAAAGTT
The DNA here is from genome assembly GCA_036365145.1 of Orientallactaga sibirica. Taxonomy (NCBI): domain Eukaryota; kingdom Metazoa; phylum Chordata; class Mammalia; order Rodentia; family Dipodidae; genus Orientallactaga; species Orientallactaga sibirica. The sequence goes on from JAEOAD010000009.1 coordinate 30,525,183, forward strand.
TCATTTCTGCCTCTGTCATGGTTCTTTCTTCATTTGTTAGGATGTCAAATCCTGCTTCTTGGATCTGTAGAACATACATAAGAATTCTGCAAGGGTGAATCAAGCCTAGATTTACATTTAACTAAGATTAAAAACACGGCTGGAGAGATGGCTTAGCAGTTAAGGAGCTTGCCTGCAAAGCCTAAGTATACATATTCGACTCTCCAGATCCCATGTAAGCCAGATGCACAAGGTGAGGCCAGCACACAAAGTTGCACATGCACACAAGGTGGAACATGGAGTTTGATGCAGGGGCTGGAGGCCCCTCTCTCTTTCTCCTCTCTCTCTTGCTGTCTCTCTCTCTTGCTGTCTCTCTCTCTTGCTGTCTCTCTCTCTTGCTCAGTCTCTCATAAAAGCATGTGTCACCATGCCAAAAAAAAAAAAAAAAAAGGATTAAAAATAAAAATAGGCAACATTGGGCTGGAGAGATGGCTTAGCAGTTAAGGCACTTAACCTAAGGACCCAGGTTCAATTCTCCTGAACCCTTGTAAGCCAGATGCACATGGTGGAGCATGCGTCTGGAGTTCATTTGCAGCAGCTAGAGGCCCTGGTGCACCCATCCTCTTCCTCTCCCCCCCCAGTAAATCAATAAATAAAAATAAAATATTTTTTTTAAAGGCAACATTAAAAGTACTGGAGAGGGCTGGAGAGATGGCTAAGCGGTTAAGGCGCCTGCCTGCTAAGCCTAAGAACACTGGTTCCAATCTCCAGCTGTTCCAATCTCCAGGTCCCACGTTTAGCCAGATGCAAAGTGATGCAAGGGCGCAATGCCGCACTTGCCCACAAGGGGGCGCACACATCTAGATCTTGTTCACAGCAGCTGAGAGACTGCTGGCGCGCCCATTTCTACCTGTCTCCCTCTCCCTCTCTGTCTGTCTCTCTCTGTGTCTCTCTCCAAAAAATAAATAAAATTTAAAAATAAATAAATAAAAATAAAAAAGCACTGGAGATCCACATCCTCATAGCATCTGTCCCAGATATAGCATTTCATTTCCTTGAATGGAATCTGAGTTACAACTCTCTATATGTCTCCTTCCTTGGCACATGGCATCTGCCCCATCCCCTGTTGATTTACCACAGTGGATGGAAGGAGAGCCATGCAGGGTAAGTGTCTCTCTTACCTTCATAATAATCTCATCTGTCTTTCCATGGACCACTGCATCTGGCTTAATGATTGCCAGGGTACAGGTCTGCTCTGATGACACTAGAATTAAACCAGGGGAGGTGCTGTCAGATGCTGAACCTCGAGGCTCTTAGGAGGCCTTGTGCAGGCACAGGACAACCTCAGCACACCAAGTGCCAGGAACAGGTTTGAGCTCCTTGTTTCACTGGGCTTCTGCAGACTTGGTCTCTAGTGGATGAACCAACGTGGCTTCAGGCTTTAGTCAGCGACCTCAGCCTGGCTTCAAGAGACACAACCTGACTCAGTAAACCCTGGATAGGGGACATATAGGGAGGGGGGCTGTTGAAAGACTGTTTGGAAACAAAAACCCAGAAATAGGGTTGGAGAGATAGCTTAGCAGTCAAGGCACTTGGCTGCAAAGCCAGAAGACCCAGGTTTGATTCCTCCGGACCCATGTAAGCCATATGCACAAGGTGCGCATGTGTCTGGAATTCGTTTGCAATGGCTAGAGGCCCTGGTGTGCCCATTCTTTCTGCCTCTCTCTCTTTCTCTCTCTCTTTCAAATAAATAAAAATATTTAAGTAAAAAAACAGCTGGGCATAGCAGCACACACCTTTAATCCCAGCACTTGGGAGGCAGAGGTAGGAAGATTGCTGTGAGTTCAAGGCCACCCTGAGACTACATAGTGAATTCCAGGTCAGCCTGGGCTATAGTGAGACCCTACCTCAGAAAAAAAAAAGGAAAAGAAAAGAAAAAAGAAAAGAAAAGACCAGACGAGCCCTTCTGGAGACAAGGGTACTGGAGCTGAGGTAATGTTTCCAGCCTGTCATTGTTGTCTGCTATGTTGTCTCTTGGTGTCTTTTTTTATTTGCAAGCAGAAAGAGACAGAGAAAATGGGAACTCCAGGAACCTCAAGCCATTGCAAACAAACTCTAGACATATGTGCCACCTTGTGCATCTAGCTTTACGTGGGAACTGGGGAATCAAACCCGGATCGTTAGGCTTTGCAGGCAAGCACCTTACCCACTGAACCATCCAGTTTTTTCTTTACCTTTCCTACCATGTAACAACAATGATTACCCCAAGCCCTGTGTCTGACTTTTCATACTTCTCAGCTTTAGCACAGGCTACCAAATTTATGTGTGTGGTTTTATTTATTTGCAAGGAGAGAGAGAATATGAATGAATATGGGTGTGCCGGGGCCTCTTGCCACTGTAAGTGAACTTCAGATGCACGCACCACTTTGTGCATCTCGCTTTACATGGATACTGGGCATCGAACCCAGGCTGTCAGTTTTTCCAAGTAGGCACCTTTAGCCATTAAGTCATCTCTCCAGTCCCCAAACTGCAGTTTCAGCACTCTCTCCCTCTCTCTCTCCACCCCCTCTCTCAGTTCAGTTCAGATTCTGAAAGAAGGCCAGGCTCAGCAGCTCAGGGCTTTTAGTTTTCGTTTTAGCTTTAGACTTGGCTGTTAGAGATGGAAAAGGGCTTCTCATATGCTAGGAGAGCACTCTACCACTGAGCTGCACCTCCACCCCCGGTCACTGGTTTAGTCTGAAGTTCCAGTCATAGCTCACTGCTCATCCATTCACCGATCACCTTTGGGTCAGTATCCACCAGTCTAAGCAACTTCCTTAAACTGTACTTTCAGACTTGTTAGGATTCAACTCAAATAGTCCTCATAATGCACACATGAAAAACAGCCTTTGGGGCTAGAGAGATGGCTTAGTGGTCAAGGCATTTGTCTGAGAAGCCTAACAACCTGGGTTTGATTCCTCAGTACCCATGTAAAGCCAGATGCACAAGGTGGCACATGTGTCTGGAGTTCATTTGTGGTGGCTAGAGACCCTAGTGTGCTGGTTCTCTCCCTCTATCTGCCTCTTTCTCTCTCAAATGAATAAATAAAACAGTTAAAAATATTTTTTAAAAATGAAAAACAGCCTTTCATTTCATGTGATAATGGTTTTAAAACCTTCTCGGGCTAGAAAGATAGCTCAATGTTTAAGGTATTTGTCTGCAAAGTCAAAGGACCTGGGGTTCGACTCCCCAGGACCCACGTTAGCCAGGTGCACAAGGGGGTGCACACATCTGGAGTTCCTTTGCAGTGGCTGGAGGCCCTCGTGTGCCCATTCTCTCTCTCTCCCCCTCTCTCTTTCTCTGTCAAATAAATATTTTTTTAAAAAAAACTCCTCTTGGGCTGGAGAGATGGCTTAGCAATTAAGGCGCCTGCCTCCTAAGCCTTAGAACACTGGTTCCAATCTCCAGCGGTTCCAATCTCCAGGTCCCAGGATTAGCCAGATGCAAAGTGACGCAAGGGCGCAATGCCGCACTTGCCCACAAGGGGGCGCACACATCTGGATTTCATTCTCAGCAGCTGAGAGACTGCTGGTGTGCCCATCTCTATCTGTCTCCCTCTTCCTCTCTCTGTCTCTGTCTCTCTAAAAATAAAAAAAAATTTTTTAAAACTCCTCTTATCAGCTCACCTCCTTAATTCAACCCTGGTTCCCCTGGCATCTCAGTTGCCACCTTCCTGGCAGCAGTGGCAGCCTGTCTGTCTTATCTTCACACAGTCGGCCACACTGCTCTTCTCATAGGAGGGCTCAGGAAGAGCTGCAATGTTAGTGCATGTGAAACCTGTGACTGGCAGCTAGGGAATATGGGGAAAAGCAGAAGGCTGTGGGGACAGAGGTCTGAGGTTTAAGAAAGAGGCAGTGAAAAAAGTGAGCTCTCTGGCTCAGACTAAGGAAAGCCCTGCATCAATGCATCATGTCCCAGTGTCACTACCCTGCATTTTACTTATGGATCCTTTCCTGATGCTCAGTGATTGCATAATGAAAACGTTTGTTATTTTGAACATCAACAGACAGCTCTGAAATGTACCCGAGATGCTTTTAAAGGACACAAGGGAGACAGATCCAGGGCAGTTTGTTTGAAGCCAGGTGATTAGAAACAAACATTTTAGTGGTCAATCTTCCCAGAGTTTAGGTTGCTCAGGAAACTGATTATTCACATTTGAAATGCACATGGCATCAGCATCTTCCTTGCTCATTGGTTCTCCACTCACCTATGTCTTCATCTTCACCATCCTTTTCTTGGGAAAAACACTCAGCTCCATCAGAAAGAGCCTCATCTTTAATCTAGGATAGATTGGTCATGAACAGAAATAGTTAGCTAGGGCTGCGGTGATGGCTCAGTGAGTAAGTGCTTGCCACAAAAGCACGAGGACCTGAGATTGCATGCTCAGAACCCACATAAACCAGAAAGTGGCTGATGGGAGGAAAGGGTTATTTTGGCTTACAGTCTCAAAAAGAAGCTTCACTGTGGCAGGGAAAAGATGGTAGAGCAGAGGTTGGACATCGCACCTTGCCACAGCAGCTGGCAGGAAGCAGCAAGAGAGTGAGCTGAGCTCCAACTGGCCAGGGCAACTGGCTTTAACCCCGCTGAGCCTACACTCAGCAACACGCGTCCAGAGAGGTTCAACCTCCAAAGTTGCCACCAGCTGGCACGAGCATTCAGAACACCTAAGACTATGGGGGACATCTAATTCAAACCACCACAGAACAATCAAGAATATAAGGTTGTCACTAAATGACAAGTAACAAGCAACGCAGTAAGGAGAAATAAAAGGACAGGTCATTTTCCCCAGAGACACAAAATGGAAACACTTGCACTTTTCCTTCTTATGGAAAATTGCTAGTATTTTTAGAAAAACGCATGATCTAAGGATTCTTTGAAAACTGGGCTTGCCATTTGAATTGATATGAAAACTTGAAAGTGAACCATATTGAGATGTTCTTGGCAAGTGTGGAAAGCATCTGGAAATATCTCTGTCTACCTACAGTGCATTGATTATTTTTAAGCTACTGTTGTAGTCAGTTTCACATTTTGTTTGGATGAACATCCAAACCAAACAGTTGAATGGGAAGAACAGGATTCATTTCCACTTACAGATCCAAGGATGTGCCATAGATGGTAAAAGAAACTGGCTCCCTTGCACAGAGAGAAAAACCGCAGCAAGCAAACACCAGCACCAGCACACACACCAAAAAGCAGCAAGCAGCAGGGACCCCAGCAGAGCTCACTCCTCTCTGCACACCTTTGGGCTGGAATTCAGATCCGCCCCCAGTGACACCTCAGGGCTGGACCCCCAGATCCGCCCCCAGTGACACCTCCTCTAGCCAGGCAACTGGAGACCCATGTACAAGCTGTTTCTGTTTGTTTTAGTTTTTAGAGGTAAGGGATCACTCTAGACCAGGGCTCACCTGGCATTCCCTATTTAGTCTTAGGGTGGCCTCAAACTCCCTGCAATCCTCCTCCCAAGTGTTGGGATTGAAGGTGTGTGCCACCATGCACACCAAGCTACAAGCTTTAATAAAATACCTCAGTCTATAGGGGACATTCATTGAAACCACCACAACTACCAATTATCTATGGAGAACTTTCAGTATGTGTTATTACAGAAATCATTCATCAAAATCATAAGCTATGCTGATCCTGATTCTCATAGTAATGACAGAGCTTCATTTCTAAATGAAAGAAATGAACCCTCTGTGATCCCAAGTAAAACATTTAGGGACTTGAGTGTTTGGGTCACCTGGAGAGAGGTTTCCCCCGAGGCTGGGAGGAGACTCTTCCCACTCACTTGCTATAGTTTGGGTAAGTGCCCCCAGAGGCCCATATGTTAAATACTTGGCCTTTATATTAGTTACCCTCGTCATTTTTCTCATCTAATACCCGAGGAAGCAATTTAAGGAAGGAAAGGGTTTATGCTGGTGTTCTGGTTTGATTCAGGTGTCTCCCATAAACTTAGGCATTCTGAATGCTAGGTTTCCAGCTGATGGAGATCTGGGAATTAACACCTTTTGGATGTAGTGTATTGTTTGGGAGTGGGCTTATGGGTATTACAGCCAGTTTCTTCTTGCCAGTGTTTGTCACACTCTCCTGTTGCTATTGTCCACTTGATGTTGGCCAGGAGGTGATGTCCACCCTCTGCTTATGTCGTCATTTTCCCCTGCCATCATGGAGCTTCCCTTCAAATCTATAAGCCAAAATAAACCCTTTCCCCCCCCAAAAGGTGCTCTTGGTCAGGTGATTTCTGACAACAATGTGAACCTGACTGCAACAGTATAGTTGGTACCAAGAATGGGGTCATATGCTGTTAGACACCTAACTGTGTGGCTTTGGCCTTTCAAGAGGAATGTGAAAGGATTTGAAACCTGGGCCTAAGAGACACCTTGCAGTGCTGTAAGTACAGCTTGATGGACTATTCTGGTCAGCGTTGAAAGACCTGAATGCAGTAAGAACTGTGCGCTGTGAGGTTTGGTTTATGAGGGTGAGAAAGAGCTTTGCCTGGACTGGGCTAGAAGCAGTGTGAGAGGCTTGCTGTTACGCCTGAGTACTGAGAACTTGTGCAGGGTTGCATTGCATAGAAATGGACTGGTGTGAGCAGAGAGATATGACACAGAAATGAAATATTTGGGTTGAAACTTTTGCCTGTCCAGCTGCAATTATATGAGATTGGGCCAACTGACCTGCACTGGGGCAACAGGAAGAATGTAGACTCTTTTGAAGGGGCCTGAGTGTCCTGTTCTTCAAAGTATGCTTTATTCCCCCCATGGATTAACGAATTGGTACTCTACCTGGTATTGTGGAGTATAAGAAACGCAGGAAAGAGAGGGTCATTGAATTTGCAACATGATCTTGTGTTTTGGAAACAGCCAAGGGCAGTGTGAAGCAGATTCTCTGGATGCCTGCATGGAGATCCAATGGAGCTGTGAGGATGGACTATAGATTGCCATGGAGACCCAGTGGAGATGCCGGGACCCCAAGATGGCTGCTAAGGAAAGCTGCTGGCCCCAGATGAAGTTTTCCAGGGCTGTGAGTAGCCTCGCTGGAGGGGTGGAATTGGAACTCCAGAGACTTGTTGCTGGTTAGAATTATTGGACTTGGAGACTTGTCACTGACTAGAGTTGTTGGACTTGTAGATACAGATTTTGATGTTTGCCCTGCTTAAATCTTGTATTGATTGAATATTTCTTTGCTATGCCCAATGCCATCTTTTGCAGTGTTGAATGTTTATTCTGCGCCATTATGGGCTTGGGGGGGATTTTTTGGTATTATGGTTCAGTTAAAAGACCTTGGATTATGGGGATGTTTGAACATCATTAGGATTGATGAAAACTATGGGTATTTTTAAAGTTGGACTGAATGCATTGTATTTTATGTCACATATGGATATCAGTTTATGGGGGAGAGGGGTGGAATGTGGTGGTTTGATTCAGGTATCCCCCATAAACTTAGGTGTTCTGAATGCTAGGTTCCCAGCTGATGGAGATTTGGGAATTAACGCCTCTTGGAAGCAGTGTATTGTTGTGGACGGGCTTATGGGTATTATAGTCTGTTTCCCCTTGCCAGTGTTTGGCACACTCTCCTATTGCTATTGTTCACCTTTTGTTAGCCAGGGTGTGATGTCCACCCTCTGCTCATGCCATAGTTTTCCTCTTTTAACCCCTCAAATCTGTAAGCCAAATTGAGTCTATAAGCCAAAATAAACCCTCTTTTTCCCAAAAGCTGCTCTTGGTCGGGTGATTTCTGCCAGCAATGCAAACCTGACTGCAACAGCTGGCTTATGGCCTTGAGGGGATACAGTCCATCCTGGCGGGGAAGACATGGCAGGAGCAGTAGGCGGCCAGCTGGTTACATAGACAGAGAGTGAACAGGAAGTGGGGCCAGGCTATAAAAATTCAACAAGGCCAGTCCCCAGCAACCCACTTTCTCCAGCAAGTGTATCCCAGAGGTCTTACAACCTTCCCAACACCACAATCATCTTGGGACCAACTGTTTAAACCCATGAAGCTATGAACAGTCCTCAACGTGGCAAGGTGGTTGAACTGTTAAGAAGTCAAGCCAAGAAGTCTTCGATCACTAGGTGGGTACCCTGGTAAGGGATCATGGGATAAGGGTATTTGTTGTCTTGTTTGTCTCCCCAGCTTCCATGAAATAAGGAGCCTCCATCCCCACAGGTTCCCACCATGTGTGCTGCCTCACCACAGGCTCAGATACAACAGGCCTGACTGACCATAGCCTGAAACCTCCCAAACTGTGAGCCAAAATAAACCCTTTCCATTTCTCAAACATTTGTTGCAATAATAGAAGACTGCCCAAACCATCACTAGTCAATTCCGGAATTTTAGTCTCCATGGATAAAAGAACCTCTAAAGGACTCTGGATTTTAAAAAAGGCTTCAGAGTGCAGGCATCACTGTGAGCTCTGTGGATTCTCCTGAGGGCCTGTGTGAAGATCAGGCTGGTGTGGACATTGATGGGGGTTTCTAACACACAGCTCCAGGAAAATCAGGAGGGGCAAGGTTTGCTTCGGGCCACACTTGTGACTCAGCTACTTGTAGAAGAGACCTCCATTTACCACTTTCCGTTCTCTGCCTCCAGCCAGCACCTTCTTTTCAGCCTCCAGCTGCTCAAGGATCGTCTTCTGAAGCAGTGGGGCATTTGCACCCCTGACCACGGCCACCAGCTCTCCTCCCTGAAATGTGTTGCAAACATATGAAATCCTCTCCTCTCCACAACTGCCATTCTCTTCCAGGAGATAAAAGTGTTTAAGAGCTGGAGAGATGGCTTAGTGGTTAAGGCACTTGCCTGCAAAGCCAAAGGACCCAGGTTCAATTTCCCAGTACCCCATAAGCCAGATGCACAAGGTGGTAACATGGGACTGGGCCCTGGCGCACCCATTCTCTTTCTCTCTCGTGCTCTCTCTCTCTCTCAAATAACTAACTAACTAAATAATTTTTTTAAGTTTTTAAAAAGTGTTTAAGGGCTGGAGAGATGGTGTAGCAGTTAAGGTGCCTGCCTGTGAAGCCTAAAGACCCATGTTCTATCTCTCTCCAGATCCCACATAAGCCAGATGCACAAGGGTGACACAGCACAAGGTTGCACATGCCCACTAGATGGTGCAAGCATCTGGAGTTTGACTGCAGTGGCTGAGGCCCTGGTGCACCAATTTCCCTCCCCCTCCCACTCTTGCTATCTCTTAAAGAAATGTGTTTAAGTCTGTGCCGAAAATTAAGGTCCACTGGCCTACACCCACAGCTCCCACCATCCATTTCCAAGCCCTCACTTTTCCTGACCCTGGGGGTCTTTCCCTACTAAGACACTTTAAGTTTGACTCTTAGTTCCAAAATGAGGTAGATGGATTGCTGTAAGTTCAAGGCCACCCTGAGAGTACATAGTGAATTCCAGGTCAGCCTGGCTAGGAAAGCAAGACCCTACCTCAAAAACAAAAACAGAGAGAAAGAAAGAAAGAAAGAAAGAAAGAAAGAAAGAAAGAAAGAAAGAAAGAAAGAAAGAGAGAGAGAGGGAGGGAAGGAGGGAAGAAGGAAGGAAGGAAGGAAGGAAGGAAGGAAGGAAGGAAGGAAGGAAGAGAGAAAGGAAAAGAAAAGAAAAGAAAAGAAGAGAAAAAGAAAAAGAAAATTTCATGTCAAGTATGGCTTATAATATGTGGCTTATTTACTTAACAAGTGTTTATTGTGTACTTGGCTGTGCCAAGCATCAAGGCAGAAGCAAAGAATATAATCACTAAACTGAAAAGTATTATTGCCCTCAATGAACTAAGCATGCAGTAGTCATGCCAAATATATAGTAAGGTAATTGAGAAAAGTACTTGTTCCTTATTTCTGTGTATATATGTGTGGATGGGCACACACTTGCAAATGGCATGTGTGTGGAGGTCAGAGAACAACCTCAGGGTGTTTCTCCTCTCTTTCTTCCCTTCTGAGATAGGTTTACTTCTGCTGCTGCTGCTGGTGAGCTTCTGGATTCTTCTGGCCCTGCCTCTCATTGACATAGGCATGTTAGGAGTACAGACACGTGTGCCACACTGCATCCAGCTTTATAGCTTTATGTTTGTGTTGAGGAAGAATGAACTTGTTCTGCAGGATTTGCAAACAAGCACCTTTAACTGCGGAGCCAACTCCCAGCTGCTGATAATAGAATTTTAAGAAGCTTGAGCCAGGCGTGGTGGCACATGCCTTTAATCTCAGCACTCGGGAGGCAAAGGTAGGAGGATCACTGTGAGTTTGAGGCCACCATGAGACTACATAGTGAATTCCAGGTCAGCCTGGGCTAGCATGAGACCCTGCCTCAAAAAAAAAAAAAAAAAAAAGAAGCTTGGAACATAGGACATGAATTGCGAATACTGGCTGTATAGTAAGGGAAAAATTCACACTGGATGTGTTGCTTAAGGGAGACCTGGAAATGGAGAAATTTCTCAATGGTTAAGGCACTTGGTTACAATGCCCAGCAGCCTGTGTTCGATTCCCTAGGACTTATGTAAAGCCAGATGTACAAAGCAGCTCAATAGGCTCCCTCATTTCTGACTGCATAGAAACATATCTTCATACTGTATGGTTGAAAAGGTGAATTCAGAGCTTTTCTAACCCATAAAGGATTATTCATTTTTGCTAAAAGTTCCCCTTGATGGAGGGTGGAGATCTTGAAATCCCATGCATTGAGAGTAAAACCAAATCTGGAGTATCTGTAAGCCAAGAAGGAGTACATGCATTCTGGTGACTTCTGTTCCTTCCCAGGCAAAGCCAACCAGGAAGTCTTCCCCAGCCACCAGTGACCACTGGGAGCTATGTCTTCCACCTCCTGGGCAGCAGGGCCCATAGGCAGGATGGTGCATATCCACCTCTTAGGGAAGTCCCTTGGTGATTCCCAGAGACAATGAATGCCAGTGGGATGCTCTCAAAGACAATGCCAGTAAGCTGCATCTATTTGAACACCAATGATTAGCAACCATCAAACAGTTCTGTATCTGAAAACATACTTACTGCATAAAACAGAAAGGTCGGTTCACACTTCCCTCGGTATTTTTCAAGGATATCAAGACAATCTGCCTCTGCCTGAAGAAAACAAGTGGGCACCCTGAGTATAAAGACCGCAGAGCCACAGGAACACAATACCCCCATAGCCCATCTCCCAAGAAGAAGCCCAATCCACTCTCATGCCAGTGTTTTTTGCTAGTCTGACTGTCCTCTCAACAAACTGGTAAGGAAGAAGTGAGTTTCTCCTGCTCCCTCCCAGCTACTCCATTGGCCCAAGGAAGCACCACCATCGAATGCCCTTCTGAGCCAGCAATGGGGGGAGAGGTTGTGTACGTGTGTGCATGTATCCAGATGTGTGTGCATGCAGGTGCACACATCTCATGAACACACATGGAGGCCAGAGGAGGAGGTAGGGTGGCCTCCTCTATCACTCTTCCACCGTATTTTTCTGAGACACTCACTGAACCTGGAGCTGCTGTTCTTGGTTAGACTGACTGACCAACACGCCTTAGCAGTCCTCCTGTCTCCACCTTCCCTCAGCACTGACGTCACAGGCATGTACAGCCACGCCTGGCTTTTGACAGGAGTGTGGAGATTGAACTCCGGTCCTCGTGCCCGCCCAGCAAGCACTTTACCTGCTGAGTCACCTCCCCAACTCCCCAATACACTTTCTACAGGAGCATAAAAACTGACTCCCAAGCAAGGGAGAGCTTGAAGACTCGTCTCCTGAAAGATTGTGTTGTCATCTCTGTCTGTGAACCTCATGCCCAGGCAGTATGTCAGCAGTGTCCCTGACATACTTGTTCCCGTTTCCATACTTTTCAATCCAAACAAATGTTTGCTAAAAGTTCCCTTTTATGAAGAAAGGATGAAAAATGAGACATTGGGCTCCCATAGTGACATTTCAGTCAACAGCAGGGAGCACATGCATTTGCACCTTAGTGACATCTGTTTCTTCCTGTCACACAGCTCAGGCCAAAGGACTTTAGGAAATGGTGAAGTCAGAGCCTTTACTCTTTTTTTGTTTTGTTTTGTTTTGTTTTGTTTTGTTTTGTTTTGTTTTTCGAGGTAGGGTCTCGCTCTAGCCCAGGCTGACCTGGAATTCACCTTGTATTCTATTCTCAGGGCGATCCTCCTATCTCTGCCTCCCAAGTGCCAGGATTAAAGGTGTGCGCCACCATGCCCAGCGTAGTGGGAGCCGTTACATCTTGAGAAATGAGAATGCATCAGGACAGTGGCAGCCAGAGCCTACAGGTGATGCCTCTCAATGCCCTGCAAAGGTCAGCACACACTTCCAGTTCTGTTTTCAAATTTGAGTTCCTTTACAGTGTTGTGTGGCTCGTTGCTGAGAGGAAACCTTACCAACGCAAAATGCAGCAAGTCCGGGCCGACCTCAATCCTCATCTTCTGGAAGAGACTCACCACAGGTCTGCAGGGGCCACACCAGCCTTGATAGACATCCACAACTGTGGGACCAAGAAGCAGGAACCTTCAGCAGGTGCCTCCACCCTCCCAGGCAGTCTGTTCTCACACCTCCTCACCCCTCAAATGGACATCGAATGAGGAATGAGCAAGGAAGTATAACTATCCCTTGTAATGAATGCAGAATTCTGATTTGAAATAAAATGAAGAAGCTAGGTGGACGCACATGCCTGTAACCTCAGCACTTGAGAGGTGAAGGCATGAGGATCAGGAGTGCAAGTTCATTTTCAGTTACATAGCAAGTTTAAGGCCAGCTTACAGGAGACTTGGGGGTGGGGGAGGGAGAGAGAAAAGAGATGGAGGGGGAAGGAAGGGAGGGAGGGAGGAAAAGACAGGGAAATTAAGTGTAGCAGAAAATTATTTTTTTAAGATTTTTTTAATTTTTATTTAATTTATTAGAGAGAGAGGGAGGGAAAGAGAGAGAGAGGGAGAGTGAGAACGGTGCACCAGGGCCTCCAGCCACTGCAAACAAACTCCAGATGTGTGTGCCCCTTGGGCATCTGGCTTACGTGGGACCTGAAGAATTGAACTGGGGTCCTTAGGCTTCACAGGCATGCACCTTAACTGCTAAGCCATCTCTCCAGCCCAGAAAATTATTTTTAAAATATTTTTATTTATTTACTTGAGAGAGAATGAATGGGTACGCTAGGGCCTCTAGCCACTGTAAACGAACTCCAGATGCATGCACCACCATGTGCATATGGCTAACATGGGTTCTGGGGAATCAAACCTGGGTCCTTAGGCTTCATAGGCAAGCACCTTAACTGCAATGCCATCTCTCCAGCCCAGAAAATTATTTTTTTAAGTGGCTCTTTACCTTGGGGGCAGTGATCAGGCTTGGCACAAGGAGGGATTCAATGAATATTTGAACTGAACTGAACTCAAACTGGTCTAAAAGGAGAGGTCACCGAGGTGACCAGGCAGCATGCAGTTGATGCATATTTACGTTAATAGTCAACACAGCATTAGCCTTTGCCTATAATGAATTAAAAGCCTCTTCCTGAGTAAAGCATGCTTCCTTTACTTTGTAAAATCAGCACCTTCCTCCTGGGAGGTGAACCTGATAGACAGCTAGAGGCTAACTTTGATTCCTTTATTTGTTTGGGTTCCATTGAGAGAAGATGTCAGGATTAGGTTTGTGGGTGTCCTCCCATCCCAGCCAGACTGACCCAAACCATGAGGCTTGCAAGGAAGCCGAACAGGTGAAGCCAACTCACATGCACCCAGGTACAAGTCAGACATACCCAGTCCAATCAGTGGCCACATTTTAGAGAAGCGATGTCTAAGGAAGTTTGAATCTGATCCTCACAGTGGGTATTTCTGTTCACAGCTAGAGTAGCACTGCCTGGAAAGTCAGTGTAAAGCTAACTCATAATTTATTGGGCTTGTACGTTTTCATGGCATGTAACCTATGATTGTCCATTTCTCAGAATCACATTTTCTATTGTGACAGTGGAGTGTTCAGCTCTAAATGAGACATCTCTATCGCACCCTCCAAGATTCAGGGACCACTGCAGAAGAGGTGGTAGAAAGAATGTAAGAGCCAAAGGAAGGGCAGGACTGCTTATCATGCTGTCTTCAAACACAAAGTGACCTTGACAACACCTACACAAGACCTGCATAACAGGGGAAAAATGACATCAAAAATAGGAGAGGCTAGGGCTGGAGAGATGGCTTAGCAGTTAGGGTGCCTGCCTGCTAAGCCTAAGAATGCCAGTTCCAATCTCCAGGTCCCACATTTAGCCAGATGCAAAGTAACACAAGGGCATAATGCCACACTTGCCCACAACAGGGCGCATGCATCTGGAGTTCATTCGCAGCGGCTGAGAGGCTGCTGGTGCGCCCATTCTCTATCTGTCTTCCTCTCCCTCTCTGTCCCTCTCTGTCTCTGTCTGTGTCTTTCTCCAAAAAAACAAAAAAACAAACAAACAAACAAAAACAGGAGAGGCTAATTAGAAAGAAGGGATTTAATGGAGGAGGGGTTGAGGAGGGGGAAAGGGTGGTAAGGGAAAGAGCTTATGATCATGATATACTGTCTATATTTATGTAAGTCAATAAAAAGTTAAAAAATAAACCATTACATCTGTGCTCCTGGAAAGGAGCAAGATATGCTAACTCAGGAGTGTTGGTTGGTTCCATTGAGTAGCACAATTTTGGACAAAGTGAGACCCGAAGTGGGTCCTGGAGGGACAAGTGGGGAGTGAAGGAAGGAAGCATCCCCAGCACCTTCAAAAGGAAGTAGAGCTGGCGTGGTGGCACACACCTTTAATCCCTGTACACAGAAAACCAAATAAATAAATAAAGTAGAAACACTGGCAATAAAAGCCAAGGGAGTGTGAGAAGGATTCATCCTTTGAGACTTGCAGAGAAAAGACCTGGGCAAGACTGTGGAGAGACGGGTGGAGGGAGTGAGGAAAGCTAATGCCATTCTAGACAGGCTGGAGTTCCCATGCCAACCAAAAAATCTACAAGTGATCAGAAGGGCACCAGACACCCCAGGGGCAGCAGGGGCAGCAGAGAGGGCTTTGAACCTCCTATTTAAAGATGAGGCTTTAAGAACAAGACCTCAACACAGGTATGTGTTGTACAAAGGTATGTGGGTGGAGGTAACAAAGCAACACACTGGAAAATGTCTCTAAAGACTTAGCATGATATACAGCCCCCATGAGGAAGGCAAGTTCAAGCCCTAAAGGGAAAAACTGGGACAAATTAGATTAAATTATCTCTGCAGTATTTGAATTGATGACTTTCCCATCATTGCTACTGGCTTCTCATCCCCTTTCCTCTGGACTCTGGGGAGGAGTGGTCAGAACAAAGATGTACTTCACATGGTCATGGGGGAGAGGGGCACCGAAGAGAAAGGGCATAAAGAAGTTGACCTTGGGGCTGAGGAGATAGCTCAGCAGCTAAAGGCACTTGCTTATAAAGCCTGAAGACCCCAGTTCAATTCCCCAGTGCCCATATAAAGCTAGATACACAAAGAGGCGGGTGTGTCTGGAGTTCATTTGCAGTGGCAAAGGGTCCTAGGGCACCTACACCCTCCCTCTTTCTATATCAAATGCATAAGTAAAAATTAACAACAAAAAAAAGAGAGACTGACTCTGAACCATGGTCAGAAAGCATAACAGAAGACACCAAGAAGTTGTGTGCCAACTGGAATGCAAATGAAAACAAGTCAGCAGAAGTTGAGACTTCCAGTATGGTGGTTGAGTTTGGAAGCAAGTGTCTGTGGGCACTAGAAAAATGAAAGAGCACAACACACACACTTCTTCCCCCCCTCCCTCACTCCCTCTCTCTTCATGTGTGTGTGTGTGTGTGTGTGTGTGTGTGTGTGTTTCTCTTAAAGCAGACTTAACAAGTCAGTTTTCAGAAGATATTAGCCATAATCACATATGTGCTTAGCAGGCCCTGGCACATGGCACATTCTGAAATCACAGGACGATGGTTCCATCATTGCTGCTAAAGAAAGAAGCATTTTTTTCCCACCCTAGAGCTGTATTCTAGTTGTCTGGATCAGACACATGGGCATAACAGGGAAGCCTTGGCACCATCAAAAAGGTTTTATAATCCCTTAAATAGGAGTGTGTGCCAACACTCACACCCACACAAACTGGATCAATGTGACTAGCGTTTGTTCAGTGCATACTTGGCCTCAGGCTTGGGAAAGTGTGTTACAGGTGCCAGAGGAAAAAGCATTCCGTTGTGTTAGGTCTTGGGGTAGCTGGAATTTATGCCAGAGTGCTGGCAAATAGCAATGCTGTGGTATTCCAGGGAGTAAGAACAACATGGACAAAGTGAAGAAGTGGGGAAACTCATGAGGCATTCAGGAAAAAAAAATATGTCGGCGTTTAGGGCATGCCTCAGGAGACAGGAAGGGGAGACAGATGGAGTCACAAGAGGGATAGTTCTTGAATGCTTAAGAGTCATTCAGTGAGGTGTGGAGAGAAGAGGGAAAAGGATATATATACAGTCATATTTATATAGAGAAAACTGAACAGAAAGTAACAGTGTAGACAGATCCAGAGAAAGAGAAAGAAATAATGGGTGAGAGGGGTGGTGGCTACAAGAACTCCAGCCTCCTGGTGCTTGCGTCATTGTATAAGCCCCGGTCCTGGAGAGGGCGATGGACTTCTAATGAGCAGACTCAAGCACGGATATCATCTCTGAGGTAACAAAAGGCTGGCTTCGTCCTTTCTCTCTTACAGTGCTCTGTGAAGTGTGTCATGCTGTGAGGAGCCACGTGGAGAACCTGATGGCAAGAAACTGTTTCTGGCCAACAGCTATGGAGGACTTGAATCCTGGCCACAGCCACCTGACTGAGCTTAGTCAGCCAACAACCAGACAAAGGTGCTTGGAAGCAAATCTGCACCATCGTGAAAATCAGCTCCCCCCCCCACTGAAGCCTACAAGGAGGTTGGGGATAATGAGGCCTACGGACAGTGGCTGTGCAACCCTGCTTCCCAGCCCCTTGTGATGCCTGGCTCTCCTGCCGTCCTGGGAGTTACAAGAAAAATCAGGCCCCAGTCAGTGAGCTGCCGCCAAGGACTCAGCTGCCTCCCCCTTGAGCCCCCTTGCTTCCCGATGCTCTGTCCTCCTGCCTGCCTCCTCCCACAGCCGACACCCACAGGCTGTTTCCACCGAGGAAAAGGAATCGTATAGTATGTCCACTACCCAGAACCTCCACTCTTTCGACCCCTTTGCTGATGCAAGTAAGGGTGATGACCTGCTTCCTGCCCACACTGAGGATTATATCCATATAAGAATTCAACAGAGGAACGGCAGGAAGACCCTGACTACTGTCCAAGGGATTGCTGATGATTATGATAAAAAGAAACTAGTGAAAGTGTTCAAAAAGAAATTTGCCTGCAATGGTACTGTAATTGAACATGCAGAATATAGAGAAGTGATTCAGCTACAGGGTGACCAGCGCAAGAACATATGCCAGTCCCTAATAGAGATTGGACTGGCTAAGGACAATCAGCTGAAGGTTCATGGATTTTAAGAGCTCATGGCTCTCTGAAGTATAAGTGAGGATTTCCTTACTATAGAATGTCCCTTCTGTCCCTTGTCACAAGTTTAAAAACCTCATAGCTTGCATAATGTAACCATTTGGGGTCCGCTTTTAACTTGGACTAGTGTAAGTTCATTCAATAAACTGAAAAGAGCCATGCTGAAAAAAAAAAAAAAAAAAAAACATCATTTTCCTTCTAAAACATTCTCCTTTTGTGACCACGTAGTTATCAGTTTCTGTGACTGAACATCAACGATTCTGAGTAGAGCAATCAGCTCTAAAGCAAGAGAACTCTTGGCTGTTGCCTGATGATACTGACTTACTTGCTGAACAGAAGTTACTGATGTCCAGCCTAATACAAATATAGGAGTTTCCCCTCATTCTCAAGGGGTATGTTCTAAGATCCCAGTGGATGCCTGAGCCTGTAGGTTGTACCAAACCTTATACTTGTGCTTCAGTACTGAGAAAGTCAAGCCAATAACTGAGCTGGTCTGAAAGACCAAGAATCAGGAGCCCCACAGGGCTCGGATACTCTGGACAGAAGAATGATTCCTTAGCTGGAGAGATAGCTTAGTGGTTAAGGTGTTTGCCTGCGAAGCCAAAGGACCCAGGTTTGATTCCCCAGGACCCACATAAGCCACATGCACAAGGTGGTACATGTGTCTGGAATTCATTTACAGTAGCTGAAGGCCCTGGCATGACCATTCTCTCCCCCCCCCAAATAAAATATATATATATTGAAAAACTTGTGGTTTTGGGGATTTTTTTCCATTTCACATATTCAAACCATGCTCAAATTTAGGCAACTGAGTCTAGGAGGATTAAACCACAGACACGAGAGGAGCACTTAACACACACATGGAGAGATGGCCCGGTTCTTTCTGAAGCTCTAGGTTGTAAAAAATGGTGCTCACAGTGTCCTTTTTTGTCAGGGTTCAACACATCAGTTAGTTATTTTGAAAACCATGAATCTGAAAAAACATTTTAAATTACCAGTGAGTCCTCTGGAACTGAGCATTTCTTCCCAAAGTTCCTGGGTGCTGATGTTCACCTAAAGCCAAAGAGACCAAATGTAGAGTCACAGAGAGCACAGACAGGGGTCCTCCCCCCCAGCACCCTTCTCTCTAAAATAGTCACAATATAATTTATGCTGTCCTTTCTATTCAATCTTTTCTCCTTTGTTTTTTAATTTTTTTAAATATTTATTTGAGAGAGAGAGTGGGTGGGTGTACTAGGGCCTCTATCCACTGCAAATGAACACCACACACATGTGCTACCTTGTGTATCTGGCTTATGTGGGTGCTGGGGAATCGAACCTGGGTCCTTTGGCTTTGCAGGCAAGTGCCTTAACCACTAAGCCATTCCTCCAGCCCTTTTTTTTTTTTTTTTTTTTTTATATTTACTTGCAAGCAGAGAGACAGAAAGGGGGGGATAATGGGCACAGCAGGGCTACTTGCTACTGCAAATGATCTCCAGATCCATGCAGCACTTTGTGCACCTGGCTTTACATAAATGCTGGGGAGTTGAACAGAGGCCACCAGGCTTTGCAAACAAGTTCCTTTAACCACTGAGCCATGTCCTCAACTTTCACCTTTCTTCCTGATCCTCTTTACAGGAAAAAAAAATCCCATGAACCTAAAAATGATGTCATATTTTGATTCAAGTGTCCCCCATAAACTTAGGTGTTCTGAATGCTAGGTTCCCAGCTGATGGAGATTTGGGAATTGACATCTCCTGGAGGCAGTGTATTGTTGTGGGCAGGCTTATGAGTATTAAAGCCACTTTCCCTTTATAAGTGTTTGACACACTCTCCTGTTGCTGTTGTCCACCTGGAGTTGGCCAGGAGGAGATGTCCACCCTCTGCTCATGTCATTGTTTTCCCCTGCCATTGTGGAGCTTCCTCTCCAGTCAATAAGCCAAAATGAACCTTTTTTCCCCACAAGCTGCTCTTGGTCAGGTAATTTCTGCCAGCAATGCAAACTTGACCAGAAGTGAGTCATTTGCTGTTAGACACCTGACTGTGTGGCTTTGGCCTTTGGGAGCTGATTTTCAAGAGGAATGTGGAAGGATTTGAAACCTGGGCCTAAGAGACACCTTGCAGTGCTGTAAGTACAGCTTGATGACTTATAAGTGTGAGAAAGAGCTTTGCTTGGACTGGGCTAGAAGCAGTGTGAGAGGCTTGCTGTTATGCGCATGTCCTGAGAACTTGTGCAGGATTGCAGTGCACAGAAACGGACTGGTATGTGCAGAGGGATATGGCACAGAAAAAAAGTCTTTGGGCCAAAACTGCTGCCCATTCAGTTGCAATTGTATGAGAGATTACAATCATTGAGATTGGGCCAGCTGACCTGCATTGGGACAACAGAAAGAATGCAGTCTTTTGAAGGGGCCTGAATACTGAAGGAGTGTTGTTCAAAGTCTGCTTTATTGCGCCCCCCACACACCAGATTAACAAAATGGCACCTTACCTGGTATTATGGAATATAAAAAATGCAGGAAAGAAAGGGTCATTGAATTTGCAACACATTCTTGTGTTTTGGAAATGGCCATGGGCAGTGTGAAGCAGGATTGCCTGCATGGAGACTGCTTCTCTCTCAAATAAAAAATAAAATAACAAAATAGCACTCTAGTGGTATCTGTCAAGTCTCAGTGGCTTCATTAGTCTGAGATGACTTTTCAGTGTTTCTTTTTGTCCACAACCTTCTGGAATCTTCTGGAAACTGTATGCCAATCATTTTGTAGATGGTCCCTCAGTCAGACGTGTCTGCTGTTTCCTGTGATGAGGCCCAGGGGGTGTGTCTTTGGTTTGATTTGGAGTGCTGGATCTCTTTTCATTACTTTTCAGTCAGGTGATACACACTAGCCCAGTAGTGGTAATGTTCACTTTGGCCACAAGATCAAGGTGGTCGAGTCAGGCTCTTCCACTGAAAATTATTTTCTTTTCCTTTGTAATTAGTAAGTTTTCATGGAGGGTGTTACTGTTGGATTGTGAAATATCTCCCGCAGACTCATGGGTCTGAATATTTGGTCTCAAGCTAGGGTTGCTATTTGGAAAGTTTATGGAACCTTTGTGACATGAGGCAGAGCTGGTGGACATAAGCCATGCAGGACAGGTATTGACACCCCTCCTGATTTGCCCTGTAACAAGCTAAGTTTTAAGCGCCCACCTCCAAAGATGGAGCCACTTACTGCCCTGCCTTCCCCAACACGATGGACCATACCCTCTGAACAGTGAGCCAAAATAAACTCCTCCTCCCTGAAGTTGCTTCTGTCAGACCTACTTTGAAACCATACAAATGAGACCATGAAAATTACAACTTGTTCTGGATACAAGGTTTTTGTCCCTTTAAGTTAGGATGCATTATTTTGCATCTCTGTGTGTGTTCGTGTTTACTCATCCTTTAATGAGAGAGTTGGACTGATATTATCCTGTGTTCACAGCTGCTGTTCCCGATGCAAGTAATAGGAGAGATTAGAAGATGCCCCTCCCCCACCCCATTAGCCCTGCTAAAGGCTCAGTTTATATCACTGGCAACTCCGTACTCCACCTCCCACCTCCTTCCTAGAGTGAGCTACACCAACTGTAGGGCCAAAGAATCTCACCCCTGACTTGTAAGACACAATATGATAGTATGGGAATTACTTGAACTCCCTTAAACTCTACATTTGGAGGGAATGAACAGAGAATATATGGTCCATTTGACCAGCTTCTCTCTTGACATCCTGTGTCTCACTCACAGTCAGAATCAGAAATAACCATACCAGAGAGAGAACAGGCTTCCTGGATTGGCAGCTCCTGGGCATTTCTTTCCCTCTCTTTTTCTTTCTTTCCTTATTTATTTATTTATTTATTTATGAGAGAGAGAGAGAGAGAGAGAGAGAGAGAATGGGCATACCAGGGTCTCTTGTCCCTGCAGTCGAACTCCAGATGCATGAACCAATTTGTGTGTCTGGATTTATGTGAGTACTGGGGAATTGAACCCTAGGCCAGCAAGCTTTGCAAATGTGGTGGTTTGAACCATCTGTCCCCTGTAAACTCATAGGATTGAATGCTTGGTCCCCAGTTGATGGCAGTTTGGGAGATGGAACCTTGTTGGAGGAAGTATGTTGTTAGGGATGGGCTTAGAGGTCTTATAACCAGCTCCCTCCTGCCAGAGTTTGGATCACTCTCCTACTGCTGTCTTCCACCTGCTGCGGCAGAGATGACGTCCAGCCTCTGCTCATGCCATACTTTCCCCTGCCAGCATTGAGCTTCCCCTTGAGACTATAAGCCAAAATAACAACTTTCCTTCCATCAGTTACTTTTGGTCTGATGCTTTGACCCAGCAATGAGAAGGTAACTACAAGAACAAGCAAGCACCTTTACCCTCTGAGCCATCTCTCTAGCCCATGAGTGCTGCTTTCAAGGCATTTGCTTTTTAGGAAGTAACATGTAGATGCCACTCCCCTTTCTCCTTCAGCAAATGGGACTGGCACCTCCTTTGAGAACCACATCACACAGAGAGCTCTGAAGAATGACAGAAATACGAATATTGCTAACAGGTATTATTATTCCCAATGGGGATATGGGGCATAAATATGTGAAATGATAGGCATCAGGGCCCAGAATTTCAGACACAATCAAGGACATCCAGGCCAGCCCAGAATCATCTTCAGGTTATATATTAGCCTTCCTGTTTCCATACACAGAAGTTGAGAAGCGAACACAGCAATAATGGGAGGGTCAGGTGCTCAGAATCTACCACAGGTAGAAGATCCCCAAGTCCAGAGTCCTAGAATACCATTCACATATTCTCATTTCACATGTGGACATGTGTGGCCCAGACATGTTGTGTGATATATTTAGAGCCACAGAACTGACTAAAAGGAAACTCCAAAGCTGTGTTCTGTGTCTGTAGCCTAAGCCTGTGTCCTGTTGGGTCGTCCTATCATCCCATTGTTGACAATGACACATTTTACAATTGGTTTTTAAATACATTCATATGAAGCTGGGCACACCTTTAATCCCAGCACTCAGGAGGCAGAGGTAGGAGAATCCCTGTGAGTTCAAGGCCACCCTGAGACTACATAGTGAATTCCAGGTCAGCCTGAGCTACAGTGGGACTCTACCTCAGGAAAAAAAAAAAAAAGCGCATTCATATGGCAGATCACCCAAATGATCTCCTGATGAAAGTATTTTCTCCCAATTTCAAGGACCATGCTAGCATGTTTTTTTTTGTTTTTTTTTTTTTTTTTGAGAGAGAGAGACAGAGAGAGAGGGGGAGAGGAAGACAGAGAATGGGCATGCCAGCAGTCTCTCAGCCCCTACGAAAGAACACCAGATGCATGCACCCCCTTGTGGTCAAGTGTGGCATTGCGCCCTTGTGTCACTGCATCTGGCTAAACATGGGACCTGGAGATTGGAACTGACATTCTTAGGCTTAGCCGGCTGGCTCCTTAACTGCTAAGCCATCTCTCCAGCCTTGTTTTTTTTTTTTTTTTTTTAATCACTTTTCAGCCACTCACTATTTTTTATCCAGGATCAAGAAAGTGGGTGTGGTAGCCCAAGCCTGTATAATCCCAGCACTTAGGAGGTGGAGGAAGGAGGATTAAGAGTTCAAAGTTACCTTCAGTTATATAGTGAGTCCAAAGCCAGTTTAGTCAACCCAAGACCCTGTCTAGAAAAACCAAGAGATGAGGGGAGGGAGGGAAGAAGGAGGCAAAGGAGAAAGAGGAGGAGGAGAAGAAAGAAGAAGAGAGGGAGAGAAGTCAGGCTCTCTATAACCACAGCTCTTCACATAATATACTTAAGGCATATTGTTATTAGTGAATGTTTACAAAAAACAGTGGTTGGAAATCTGGGTGCCCCAGAGCACACAGCTGTATGCTCAAGTACAACAGGAACTTTATCATATATCTATGTGAACCGAGCTGCAATTATGAGTCAAGGAAAAATATGAGTCACAGGGAATTGTGCTGTTCCTCTTTTCTTGGTTTTGTAGTTTTATTTTTATGCATGTTTGGATGTTATATTTATATAAGTACTAGAAGTAAAAGAACTGCCTAATTTTGTTTGTGTATATTGAAGTATTAAAAACTTCGTCATGACTAGACGGTCAAGATAATTTCTTCTTATTTTAAGACAGAAGTGTCTAACATTCAAGGTCATATATAATGCTGGCAAGGAGAATATTCTGCACCCCACTCCGTTTCAAGCCACCCTCCCTGGCCCCCATCTCCAACCAAGTGTGGGAGCTACAGCCCCCTGAAGCCTACCTGCAGGCCAATTTCCTTCCTCTTGCTACCCATGGCTCTGCAAAAGGAGAACAAACTGTTACCACGGGCTCGGGCATGCAGGGCACAGCCTCCCCACAACCTCTGAGCAAGCCCGGAGCCCCCACCTCTTTTTAAGGTGCTTCTCCGCGAGGCCATAAAGCAATGTACTGATACAAAGTGAATGCTCCCCTTCCCCCACACGCACGCACACGCAGGCGGGTGGGTCGCCCGCCAGCCCCGCGGTTCTCTGGGGATCTGCGATGTCCCTTGTCCACCCATAAAAAGAGAGGATCCTGTGGTCCCTACTGTTCCCAAGTACTACCGGGAATCCGAGCCTCTGCCTGCGACCTCCGACAGATGCAGGTTCTTTGCGCGCTCAGGGAGTCTCCAGTGGACCAAGCTGTGACCTGGCTACGGTCGTCCTAGCAACGGCTCCCAGCCTAGCAGGGAGGGCTGGGGGCGAGCCCGCGGCCAGCAAGCCACGCCCACTCGATGCCACGCCCACCACTCCTGCCGCACCGCCCCCAGACGCGCTCATTGGCCGGAGCGGATGTCGCTGTAGGTAGGGAGGCGGAGAAGGACCTGTCCGCCTTCCGCCTCGTGGATGCATCCCTGAGTCCCACCATCCTTCTCACCTGGCCTGCCGGAGCTGCCAGGAAGCTTTTCTTCTCTTACACAATCGCGGGGTGCGGGGATCCGACAGTCACTGGAGCTCGCTGAAGAACAGAGACTCGGTCGTCTCAAGCCATGCAAGAAAGAGAGGGAGGAGGAGAGGGGAGAGGACACACCTCAGGCTCACCTCTGGAGGACGAAGAGGGGAGAAGGAGGTGGCTCAGCTCAGAGGTTTAAGGTGCTTGCTTGCAAAGCCCGCCGGATTGGGTTCAATTCCCCAGCCCCCATGTAATGCCAGGTGCACAAAGTGGCACAAGTACCCATGTATTGTCTTTTTATGTTTGATGATACAAGTCTGTGATTTTATTGCTTCGTCAAGAGCCAGTTCTCTTTCTCAAAGACATATGTTTCTAGTTAGACTTACACCGAGGAATGTGTTTTTTATTTGTTTTGTTTTGCTGTCATGCCAGAATTTCTAACTTTATGGGTTACTGAAATAATTTAGTCTAACAAATTAGTTTTTCCTCCTGCCAGACATGTATTTGCCACAAGGTGGTGGCTTGCTCAAAGGAATCCCTTCTGAGACCCAAGTTAGCCATCAGGAGTATCTTCCAAATGCTTTAGAGCTGACTGGACCATGAGGGACCAGAAGAAACCTACTCATTTGAAAAACAAATCCGAAGCGAGCTGTGTCTTTCTCTACTTCCAGCTTTCTGTCTTAGTTGATAAGGCGATAAAAGCACATCTCTGTCTAACCTGACTCCTCTCTTCTGAACAATAATATTTTCTTCTTGTCCATAATAACAGCATGTCTCTCCTGTGGCCTGCTCTCAGGAAGGTAGCAGGAGGCAGAACTGCGAGCTTTCCTCTCAGACAGGCACTTGGGCTGGAAGCTGCTTGACCTGGGTAAGCCATGTCTTTCCTCAGACTCAGTTTCCAGTCTTAAATGAGGAATATAATTTCTGCCATTCTGTATGCTATGGAGACGACACTGTCTTTCAGAGTTTCTGGACTTTAACACAAATGTTGCTGGGGCTGAGGTATTATGCCCCCTCCTGTGATATAAAATATTGCTGGGTAGCAGCCCCACAGTTAAGGACTACATGGCTGTTCCACTCCACACAGTCTCTTGCACCCTGGTGGAACCATCTGATGAGTTTTCTTCAGTCAGGTAGGAAGAAATGAGTGTTGCTTAAAAAAATAAAATAAAATAAAATAAAAAAAAAGCCTTTCTGGAATGGAGATATATATGGCTCAGTAGTTAAGGTGCTTGCCTGCAAAGCCTAAGGTCCCGGGTTTGATTCCCCAGTACCCACGTAAAGCCAGATGCACAAGGTGACACATGCATCTGGGGTTCGTTTGCAGTGGCTGGAGGCCCTGGTTCATCTATTCTCTCTTGATCTTGCTTTCTCTGTCTCTATCTCTCCCTGCTTGCAAATAAGTAAAAATTAAATTAAAGAAAACTTTGTAATTTTTTAAAAGTATGTTTGACAATGTCATATATGTATATAATGAATTTTGATCATGTTCACATTTCTTTTTTTTTTTTTTGAGGTGGATTATCACTATGTAGCTCAGATTGGCCTTGAACATACAATCTTTCTGACTGTCTCTTAAGTGCCACACCTAACTTAAACAAGTATAATGGATCAAAATTTTATGTTATGTTTATTGCATTTGTGTCCTAAGAAACAAACTATTATTCTTATTGTCTTCTAGGAGTTATAGTATTAGGAGTCTTAAAAAACATAATGAAAGGAATTAGTAGACATTTACCCCCACATGCAGGGCTATGGTCCATCTTGAATTTCTTTGATCCCTTCAAGTTCCTTCCTTTATTCTTTCCTTTCTTCCTTCTTTCCCTCCTTCCTTCCTCCCTCCCTCTCTTCTCTCTTTTTCCCTTCCTTCCTTCTTTCCTTTCTTCCTTCTTTCCCTCCCTCCTTCCCTTCTTTCCTTTTTCCCTCCTTCCCTCTGTCCCTCCCTTCCTCCTTCCCGTCCCCTCTTTCTTTCCTTCTTTCTTCCCTCCCTTTCTCCCTCCATCCCTTCACCCCTCCCTATCTCCCTCCCTCCCTCCCTCCCTCCCTCCCTCCCTCCCTCCCCCTCCCTCCCCCTCCCCCTCCCTCCCTCCCTCCCTCCCTCCCTCCCTCCCTCCTTCCTTCCTTCCTTCCTTCCTTCCTTCCTTCCTTCCTGTGAGACAGCCATCCTTTGCTGCCCAGGCTGGTCAAATTTGTGAGCTCTGGTGATCCTTTTGGCTCAGCCTATCAAGTAGCTGCAATGACAAGCGGAAACCACCCTGCCCAGCTTAAATTCACTTTTCAGTTGATAATTTTGCTGAGATTCATACAGTTGTAGCAAATAGCACAGAGAAATTCTCTGTATGTTCTGCCCTGTTTCTCTCAATGGTAACATTTTGCAAAATGAAAGTACAGTATCATAGCTAGGTTACTGTTGGCAGTGCAATTTGCTCATCTTCGATATCCCCAATTTTGGTTGCTGGTGTATGTGTGTGTGTGTGTTTGTGTGTGTGTGTGTTGTGTGTGTGTGTGTGGAGAGCAAGAGGGAGTGAGAAATCTACAAATTTATAAAGCTCAACATTTCCACAGTATCTACTGCCATGAACTCTTTATTTTACTTGATTACTAATTGTATGATAATCAAGATTACTTTCAAATAATGTAATCTCTGGTGTCCAACTTTTATTTTTATTTTAGTTTTTATTTATTTATTTTTTAATTTCTTTTGTTTTTTGAGGTAGGGTCTCTTTCTAGCCCAGGCTTATTTGGAATTCACTATGTAATCTCAGGGTGGCCTCGAACTCACAGCGATCCTGCTACCTCTGCCTCCCGAGTGCTGGGATTAAAATCCTGTATACCATGCCCAGCTCTTATTTTTTAATAGTGTACAAAATAATGAGGTTCATTATGGCATTTTCATTATCTATTCTGCCTTTTTTCATAATTTGTTTAGTCTAATTTCTTTGATTTTTATATCAATATCAATATCAAAATCAACCTGTTAATATTGTTGAAAAATCCTGCTCATTTTGATGAGGATTTTATTGATTCTATCTTTTTTTGTTGTTGTTGTTTTTCGAGGTAGGGTCTCTGGTCCAGGCTGACCTGGAATTAACTCTGTAGTCTCAGGGTGGCCTCGAACTCTTAGCAATCCTCCTACCTCTGTCTCCCGAGTGCTGGGATTAAAGGCGTGGGCCACCACACCCAGCTCTTGATTCTAAAGATTAATTGTGAAGAATTAATGTGTGATTAATATTGCCTCATCCAAACTATAAATATGGTGTATTTTCCCAGTTTTTCTTGTTTTCCTTCTTATTTTATTCCCCCACCCCCAGTGCTGGGATGGAGCCCAGGTGCTTGTACATGTTAGACAAGTGCTCTGCCATTGAGTTACATCAGGGCTCAGGAGATGGCTCAGCAATTAAACAGGTTTACAAAGCTTGCCAGCTCAGGTTCAATTCCCCAGCCACCCACACAGAGCTGGAAGGGCATCTGTTTGTAGCTGCAAGAGGCCCTGGTGTGTGTGTGTGTGTGTGTGTGTGTGTGTGTACACATGTACACGTACACGTGTGTATGTGTACACACACACACACACAAATAATTTTTAAAATCAAGTCCACTGAGTTAAATTCCCAGACCTCCAGTTTTTTTTTAATTTCAACAATGTTTTTTTATAATTTATTGTTAAGTAGAAATTTTGTATGGATACATCATGTGTTGGCATCATCCTATCCCTTCTCCGTGCCCCCACTGAGGACCCTACTCCGTGGAGTTGCTGGTATTCACCATGGAGTTCTGGGTTAGGAGTTGTGAGAGCAGCAGTCAGTCATTGTGGGGAGGGTAATGCCTCTGGATATTCCCTCCCATCCTGTGGTTCCTAAAATCTTTCTGCCCACTCTTCCGCAAACTTCCCTGAGCCTTGGTTGGGTGTGCTTTAAGTCTACTTTTGCGTTAAGCTCTCAGCAGTTTCTGGATTTCTGCTGTGGTGCATTTTGAGCATCCTCAGTGTCTGTCTGCGTCACCCTGGACCAGGTTGCCAGACTTGCTGTGGGAGCAGAACACTTGCTCATCCCTTCAGTTCCTCTGTGGTTTCGCCTGTGTCCTAGCTGCTATGCGAGGGGTGGTTCATCTCTTGCTTGGGAGTCAGCTCTCAATTCTTGTCTTTAACAATGTTAATTATTGAAGAATCAGAAGTCGTTTGAATTTTCTGCTCATCAATGCTATTATTAATGAAATATTTTATTTATTAAATTCATTTCCTATGAGTTGCTGCCAGAACATGGAAATGCAGCTGATATTTTTGTATCTTGATAACATAGCCCAAGATCTTCCTAAACTCACTCATTCTTGCTAGTATTTTTGTTATTGTTGTTGTTGAAGGGATGACTTTGAATATCAGATAGGGAGCCAAGAAATGTCTTTCTGAACTTCACAGCTTGTACCAACTGTGTTCCACTTTCTTCAAGTTGCACAAGCCAATGGGAGCTACTATCAGACTGCTGATCTTGTACTGACAGTTCCTGTGGGCAGGATATACTAAGGCCTTCCTAGTGAATCTTTTATCACCAAGCCTCAGGTTGCCATCAGTACCAGAACTAGTAAGTCCTGAATGCCCACTGCCCTTGCCTCTTAAGAAGTTAGAGGAAGGGCTGGAGAGATGGCTTAGCATTTAAGGCGCCTGCCTGCTAAGCCTAAGAACCCAGTTCCAATCTCCAGGTCCCACGTTTAGCCAGATGCAAAGTGACGCAAGGGTGCAATGTCACACTTGACCACAAGGGGGCACACACATCTGGATTTCGTTTGCAGCAACCGAGAGGCTGCTGGCGCGCCCTTCTCTGTCTTCCTCTCCCTCTCTCTCTGTCTCTCTCCAAAAACAGAAGAAGAAGAAGAAGAGGAGGAGGGGGAGGAGGAGAAGGAGGGGGAAGAAGAAGGAGAAGTAGTAGTAGTTGTTAAAGGAAGCTGGCGTGGAGGCGCACACCTTTAGTCCCAACACTCCGGAGGCAGAGGTAAGAGGATCATTGTGAGTTCAAGGCCACCCTGAGGCTACATAGTGAATTCCAGGTCAGCTTGGACTAGAGCGAGACCCTACCTTGAAAAACCAAAAGAAAACAAAAACCAGGAAGAAGTTAGAGGAGCAGTAGAGAGCCACTCTGCCTGTTGTACCACAGTCTCATAGATGTTTCTCCACTGGCCTTGTGCTTGTGCACATTTTGCAAGCAGAGGTGCTGAATGCCTTTTCTCTTACCTTTTCTGTGAACAGCTTTGAAAGATAATTGCCTTCTAAAGCAAAAGAAAGATTTGCTTACAGCCATGGAAGGGAGAGATAGTCCTCCATCTAGAGAAAGCATATTTACTCTCTCTTCAATGTAAAAGCTTTTGGTGCTAGCATTCTTCTGCTATCTCACTTGACCCTCTGCACTGTCCTATAAGAACTGAGAGGTTCAGGAAACCTGCTCAAAAGCTCTAATTCTCCAGCTGCTACTTTTAAAAAATATGTTTATTTATTTATTTGAGAGAGAGAGTCAGAGAGAAAAAGTAGGTAGAGAGAATATAGGGACACCAGGGCCTCCTGCCACTACAAACAAACTCCAGAAGCCTGTGTCACTTTGTGCATCTGGCTTTACATGGGTACTGGGGAATCGAACCCAGGCTATCAAACAAACAAGTGTCTGTAACTGCTGAACCATTTCTCCAGCTCCTGGCTAATGCTTTTGCTTTGAGTAAATAAACTCCTTCATCTATGACATAGAAGCTTCCTGTCTCCTGCCAGCATCCATGAAACTATGAGGCTAACTTATTAGTTTGCAAGTGAGGTAAAATCTCAGACACTTTACAATGTTTGGAGGTGGGCATCTCAGTGTTCTGCCCACCCTGGCTATGAACTCCTACTCTCACGTGATCAATCCTCTTGTCTCGGCCATTCAAGTAACTGTGACTACAGGCATGAGCCATGGTGTTCTGCTCCCACTTCACAACTCTTGACACCTCCAGAGGCCAATGAACTTTGCCTCTTGACTGTGTGGCTCCTCTGGGAGATTAGAGAACATGACCTTTAACCAACTTGTACAACTCCTTCTCCACCTAGGTGGCCTGAGAGGCTTATGAGGCAGAGCTGTAATTCAGTCAAGCCACAGAGTCCTCATTACCAAGGACTCTGTCCATGCAGTGCCTCCCCCAAGCTTCCTAAGGGCTCCTGAGTGGCTGCCTCTGAGCTGAAGGCTTCATGCTAAATGGACTTCTGGGAATCTCTAAGCTTCACTAATAGTTATCTCAAAGATTATGTGCATTTTGAAATACTATATACCTACTTAGATTTGTTTTAGTGTAGAAGTAATGTTTCCAAGTTCTAAGCACCAAGGAGTCAAAACGTTTTTGTTTTGTTTTTGCCAATGAGACTGATACTGTTGGATTTTAAAAAGTCAGTCTAAATTGAACTAAATAAGCCTTGAATGTCAAGTTCAACATCCTAGCAACTTTTTTTATGTGTGACTTGGTATATCAGCTAAGAGTCCTGAAAACATAAATGGTGGTTGTATTTTTCCTATTTTACCTGCTGGCACTGGGAGTACTAAGAAGTACTCAGGGAGTACTCAGGAAGCCAGTCCTAGGCTGTGGGCTGAAGTGTCATCTGTCTAGAGGCTAGGATCTTGCTCATGTGGCAGGAAGCGACTCTCAGTCCAGTTCAGCTTCTTATCGGCTTCCACAAAGTGCTCATGAAGGATTTTATTTTTCAGTGAAGAAATATATCTGATGCTTTAAAAATATTACTTACCAATAAAGGCGAATTCTAACATGCTCTCCAAGGCCCAGGGAAGATTGCAGAAAAGGGGTGGAAAGACTGTAAGAGCTACAGGGTGGGAAGTCACATTGTGGGGCCACTGTCCTTCCAATACAAACTGACTGGTGCGTTCATGACCCCACACTGACTAATGATACCCCACTGAGGAGGGCTCCCAGTAGAGTGGGGGCACAGAAGAGGGCACAAAAGAGGTTAGCATAATAAGATGAGAAGACAACTAATTTGCAGTATGTTCATATTTTAAAGTTTCCCATAAAATTATTATAAAAGGTATTGCTTGGCTTCAGTACTGTCATTTTCTTTTCTTTTCTTTTCTTTTTTCCAGGGAGGGACTCACTCTAGCCCAGGCTGACCTGAAATTCACTATGTAGTCTCAGGATGGCCTTGAACTCACAGCAATCCTCCTACCTCTGCCTCCCAAGTGCTGGGATTAAAGGCGTGTGCCACCACACCCGGCAGCACTGTCATTTTCATCAAATGTATGTTATAGAAATTGCAAGTTTTTCAAAAGACTCATACTCTTCTTTACCCAACTCCCAAGACTTGGGATAGAATAAACAGCCAATATAATTTTAGTTCAGAAGATACCAAATTTGCCATCCAAAGAGTTAGCTTCCCTACCGCCCCAGTACAGTGCTAGTATGGGCCAGAGACACCAGCAGTATCCCATTCGCCTGCCATCCTCCACTCCCACACCATGTCCCTTTATGTCTACTGAATCAATACCAGCAAATTCCCAAAAAGCCACAGCCCCAGCTTATCACCTCACTCACTGGATGTTAACGTCCTAGGAGTTCGTGAAAAATGTGGGAATAGCTGAGAGAAAAGCAGGAGGCTCCAGATCTGGTTGTACCTGCATGTAACAATTCTCAGCCTGGGACTGCACTCACATCTTCCCCATAGCTGTGCTACAGACCCCAGAGGAGGCCTAGAGGCTCCTGGCTCTGCCAGTGTCTGCCCTGGACCCTGCTGTAAGTCATTTAGTTACCAGCTTACTGCTCCAAACATAGTGGTCATTATTAAAATATAAGTCAGGCTGGAGAGATGGTTTAGCCGTTAAGGTACCTGCCTCCTAAGCCTAAGAAGAAT
The DNA here is from genome assembly GCA_036365145.1 of Orientallactaga sibirica. Lineage (NCBI taxonomy): Eukaryota > Metazoa > Chordata > Mammalia > Rodentia > Dipodidae > Orientallactaga > Orientallactaga sibirica. The sequence goes on from JAEOAD010000009.1 coordinate 30,557,444, forward strand.
GCTGGTTCCAATCTCCAGCGGTTCCAATCACCAGGTCCCACGTTTAGCCAAATGCAAAGTGATGCAAGGGTGCAATGCCGCACTTGACCACAAGGGGGGCGCACGCATCTGGATTTTGTTCGCAGCAGCTGAGAGGCTGCTGGTGCGCCCATCTCTATCTGTCTTCCTCTCCCTTTCTCTCTGTCTCTTTCCAAAAATAAAATAAAATAAAATAAAATAAAATAAAATAAAATAAAATAAAATAAAATAAAATAAAATAAAATAAAATAAAATAAAATAAAATAAAATAAAATAAATGAAATAAAATGAAATAAAAAATCCACCTTAGTGACTGGGCCTGGGTCATGCTCCAAATATGTTCCACTTTTTCAGCCTCTTCGAGAACCACTGACCTTTTTTATTGTCTCTATAGCTTTACCTTTCAAGAATGTCATGTAGTTGGAATCATCCAGTATGTAGCCTTTTAAAGACTGGCATCTTCCACACGATACCACATCTAAAGTTCTATGACTTGAGAAGTTCATATCTATTTTGGCACTGAATAACATTTCACTGTCTGGATGTGTCTATTTACTCACTGGCCTTGTGAAGGACATCTTTGTTGGTTCTAAGTTGTGGACATTATGGATAACACTACCAAAAGCATCCGTGTGTATGTTTTTGAGTGGCCATACATTTTCATCTTCTTCAAGTAAATACCAAGGAGTACAATTTCTGGATCACATGGGAAGAGTGCTTTCAGCTTTGTAAGAAACTACCAAACTGTCTCCCAAAGTAGCTGCTCCACTTTGCATTCCAACCAGCAAGGAATGAGAAATCCTGTTGTCCACACCCATTGGTGTTACCTGTGTTTTGGAGTTCAGACATGCTGAGGGTGTGCAGTGGCATCTCACTGTTGTTTTGCTTTTCATTTACCTGATGACACATGATATGGAGAATTTCTCTGGCTTTGGAGGCACCCCAGTGATGCTCATGGATGCAGACATGCCCTTTTCCTTGCCCTCTCGTGAATGCTATGAGGTGCTGCAGCCCATTTGCACACATCCTCCGGTGACTATTTGTTTTCTCCTTCCCCCATGTCATGAGACTTGGGGATTCTGGGAGACACACCCCTTTGAAAACTCTGCTACAGAGGCACACCTCCTACTGGTGCTTGGATCCACCTAACCTGCCCAGAGTTCTTTCATTTCCTCTGCTCTTTTACAGCAGGTCCCAAATCGAATCAGAAAACAGTTGGTTACCCCATGGCAGTTATGCCACTATTGCACCAATGAACACCTTTTGCTTGGCAGTATTGTAGTGCACAGGGACCACTGCTGGATGAGGCATTGTGGATTTTTCTTCCCCAGTAGCCTGCATAACACCTTCTGGCATGATGAGTGCTTGCCAGTAGGGACCAAGTTTCTAGTTCAGCTCCAGCTTGATTTCTCTTTATCCTGAACCCAGAGGGTATGGAATCTTCAGCAATAGGGTCTTACTGTTTGGTTCTGATAGTCAACCAAGAGCACCAGCCAGTGTTGTTCTGGGGACCTCTGGAGCATTCCTGACCAATAATTCATAGGGAGGTATCCCATACCCAGCACTATTATTTTCATTTGCTAAATAACCCTTGGCTTCTAAGAGCAGCATTATGTATTCATGCAGGGTATCTTTATTCATTCTTTTATTTTATTTTTTGGCTTTTTGAGGTAGGATCTCGCTCTGGTCCAGGCTGACCTAGAATTCACTCTGTAGTCTCAGGGTGTCCTCAAACTCACGGCAATCCTCCAACCTCTGCCTCCCAAGTGCTGGAATTAAAGGTGTGTGCCACCACACCCGGCTTTCATTCTTTTATTTTAAATTATATTTTAAATTCATTTACAAGGTCTTAGGTTTTCATATGGCTTTTTCATATCTTCCCCCACTTCCTTCTTACCCTTTCCCACTTCATCTCTGCTTAATTCCTTCCTTTTTTAAAAAAATATTTTATTTATTGATTGATTTATTTGAGAGAGAAAGAGGCAGAGAGAGGGAGAGCATGGGTGTGCCAGGGCCTCCAGCCACTGCAAATGAACTCCATATGCATGCTCCCCCTTGTGCATCTGGCTTACCTGGGCCCTGGAGAATCAAACCAGAATCCTTTGGCTTTGCAGGCAAATGCCTTAAAGTGCTCAGCTACCTCTCCAGCCCCTGCTGAACCCTTTCTATCTCCAGTATTCCCCTCATTATCTAGATATTGTTTGTGTTCGGTTATACCCCTTTAAGGGCTCTTCTCCCTCTCCCTAACCCTTTCCAATCTCCTGGTCACTATATGTACTCCAAGTTAAACATCTGTATCTGGAGAGTTGAAGTTAGGATCCAACATGACTGAGAACATGCAGCATTTGTCTTCCTGGTCCGGGCTTACCTCACTCAGAATAATATTTCCCAGTTCCATCATTTTCCTGCAAATTTAACAATTTCATTTTTCTTTATAGCTGAACAAAATTCTATTTTGTGTATGTACATTTTCATTATCTGTTCATTGGCTGATGGACATCTAGGCTGGTTCCATTTCCCAGCTATTGTGAATAGAACAGTAATGAACATGGATGTGCAAGTATCTTTGTAGTATAATATAGAAGCTTTGTTCATATGCCCAAGAGTGGTCATAGGGAAAGTTCATTTTTAGCTTTTTGAGAAATTACCATACAAAATAAGTATCAAAAATCAGTAGCCTTTCTATATAAGACAAACATACTGAGAAAGAAATCAAGGAAAGAATCCTATTCACAATATTCTCAAAAATATAAAATTCCTTAGAATAAGCCTTGCCAAAAAAGTGAAAGACTTTTACAAAGAAAATTTTAGAACATGGAAAAAAGAAATTGATAACCTTGGGACATGGCTCCGTGTTTACAAAGCCTGCCAGCCACCATTCAATTCCCCAGCACCCACTTAAAGCTAGATGAAAAGTAGCACACACATGCATCTGTGATTCCCAATGACTTATGACAATGACAGGTGGACCAACAGAATCCAAAGCTCAGGGGCTGGCTAGTCTGATGTTCGTTTGCAGTCTGGCAATTTGTTTGCAGTGGTAAGAGACCCTGTCTCAAAAAGGTGGAGCACAAACACCTCAAAACTGTCCTCTAACCCTCCCCCCTACACATGCTACAGCACACTCATTCCCCCATACACACACACACACACAAACAGAAATAGATCATTTAGCTATTATTCATTAAAATTTTTAAAAAGAAGTTGAGGAAGACACTAGAAGGTAGAAAGTCTTTCACAAGAATTAGTATTGTGAGGCTGGAGAAATGGCTTAGTAGTTAAGGCGCTGGCTTACAAAGCATAACAACCCAGTTCTATTCCCCAGTATCCACACAAACCAGATGCACAACATGGTGCACACATCTGGAGTTCATTTGCAGAGGCTGGAGGCTCTGGTGCACCCATTCTGTCTTTCTTTCTGTGTCCGTCTGTCTCTCTGCTTGCAAATAAATAAACAAAATATATTTAACAAAGAGAATTAGTATTGTGAAAATGGCCATCCTACCAAAAGCCATCTACTGATTCAAAGTAATCCCAATCAAAATTCTGACATTTTTTACAGAAATAGAAAAATATCTTAAAATTCATATGGAAACACAAATGCCCCTAAATAGCCAAAGCAAACTTAAGCAAAAAGAACACCACTAGAGGCAGTCCCATACCAGATTTCAAGTTATACTACAGAGCCGTAGGAACAACAGCAGCATGGTACTGGCACAAAAAACAGACACATAAATCAATAGATAAGACCAGAGGAGGGGGCTGAAGAGATGGCTAAGTGATTAAGCGTTTGCCTATGAAGCCTAAGGGCCCCAGTTCAAGGCTTGATTCTCCAGTACCCACGTAAGCCAGATGCACAAGGTGGAACATGCATCTGGAGTTTGTTTGCAGTGGCTGGAGGCCCTGGTACACCTATTTCTCTCTCTCTCTCTGCCTGTCACTCTCAAATAAATAAATAAAAATAAACAAAAAAAAATTTAAAAAGAAAGAAAAAAACAGAGGAGGGGCAAGAAAGAGAGTTCAGCAATTAAGGTGTTTGTCTACAAAGCCTAATGACCCTAGTTTAATCCACCAGGACCCACTTAAAGCCAGATGCACAAAGTGGCACATCTCTCTGTCTCTCTCTCACTCTCACTCTCTCCCCCAGGCATGGTGGTACACACTCATTTCATGCCAGCACTTGGAAGGCAGGGGTAGGAAGATTGTTGTGAGTTCAAGGCCAGCCTGAGACTACATAGCAAAATCAAGGTCACCCTGGGCTAGACAGACACCCTACCTCAAAAAAAAAAAAAAAAAAAAAAGAATTAGAAGAGGAAGAGGAAGAATAAAGACAACAAGAGAGGTCTCAAGAGTTGAAAAATACCACTATGGATATATTATATGATATAATATAACCTATGTTAAAATATGGCATTTTAAATTATATCGGAAATAGAAGGATAGGATAGGATAGGATAGGATAGGATAGGATAGGATAGGATAGAATAGATAGAATAGGATAGAATAGAATAGAATAGAATAGAATAGAATAGAATAGAATAGAATAACAAAAGAGTAGAACAGAACAAAATGGAATAGTCAAAGGGTATCACACATTGTGAAGATAAATATTGTCCCATGAACCTTCTCTCCCTCTCTCTCTCTCTCTCTCTCTCTCTCTCTCTCTCTCTGTGTGTGTGTGTGTGTGTGTGTGAGATGCAAACCTTGTTTATTCCTATGGGTTGCCACTCAAAAGGTTTACATGGGGGAAAAGCCAAGGAATAGAAAAGCATTAGAAACAAACCCAAGTTGGGTCTGGACAACTTTTTTGAGAAGTGAATAGGAAGAAGACTGGTCGGAAGCTATTTTGATTCCAAAAGAGCAAGAGGGAGCTATGGGTATGGGGCGGGCTGTGAACAATAAGCACTCCAGAAGAAGACCTTGTGAGAAATCAGATACTGACTGCTCACAGCTTCTTTTACCCCCAGGGACCACAGGCTGAGGTTCTAGAGGAAAGTTGAGGCATAAGGACCTGACTGATTTTTCCACACTCCTAATGAGGCTGAGGAAGGAGATAGGTGCAGAAGGGGCTGTATGGAGAAAAACAATGAGAAGTGAGACGGCTATGATAGGTAAAGGCCATGGAACTCTGAGAGCAGTCTACTATCATTCTTTTTTTTAAAAAAATTATCCTTTTGTTTATTTTTTCAGGTAGGGTCTTGCTCTAGCCCAGGCTGACCTAGAATTCACTAAGTAGCTCAGGGTGGCCTTGAACTCATGGCGATCCTCCTACCTCTGCCTCCCGAGTGCTGGGATTAAAGACATTCCCATACTACCTGGCTTTTTAAATTAACTTTTTATTGACAGCTTCCGTAAGTATAGACAGACAATGAACCCCCCACCTAATAATTCCCTCCCTCATCCCCATTCTCCCCCTCTCAAATCCACCCTTCATGGAATCCTTTCTTCTTTCCAATTAGTCTCTTTTCTATACTGAAGTCATCATCGTTTCCTCCTATTATGAAGGTCTTATGTAGGTAGTGTCAGGCACTCTGAGGTCATGAAATGGAAGATTGCATTGTAAGCAGTTTTACCCGTCATTTAGCTTTTATATTCTTTCCTCCACCTCTTCCGCAATGGACCCTGAGCTTTGGAGAGTGTAATAAGATGTCTCAGTTCTGAACCCTCCATTGTTACTTCTTCTCAGCACTATGGTGACTGTTTTTGTTTTTGTTTGTTTGTTTTGTATTTTAAGGCAGGGTCTCACTCTAGCCCAGGCTGACCTGGAATTCACTATGTAGTTTCAGGGTGGCCTCGAACTCAAAGCAATCCTCCTACCTCTGCCTCCCGAGTACTGGGATTAAAGGCATGTGCCACCACACCTGGCTTTCACCATAGGCTTTTGACTAGGTTTTCAGTACCAGGCATGCATTTCCTCCCATCCAGTGTGCCTCTGGGGCAATTATGGAGCAGTTGGTTTCCCCTATAACAGACGTGCCACTATTGTATCAGTAGGCACATTTGGCCTGGCTGGCCAATCTTGAGTCTTGCAGTGTCCACTGCTGTTTATCACCATCGATGACTTCTCTCTCCCAAAGGACTGCATGGAGCATAGCTCTTTCCAGCTTTCTGACAGCTAGTCAATAGGGAGGAGGTTTCCAGCTCAGCTCCAGCTTGATTTCTCAGTGACCTGCAGCCCAAACATTGTGGAGCCTTTAGCAATAGGGTCTTACCATCTATTTCTGGTGGGTAAACAAGAGCCTTGACAATAGCTGTAATGTTTTAGGGGCATCAGGGACCTCACTGGCTAATAGCTCCCTGGAAGATATCCTACGCTTGGCACTGAAATTTTTCTAATAACAACCTAGGACTTCAGGGTACTCTATTATCTGTGTCCATATGATACTTCTGCCCATTCTCTCTCTCTCTCTAAACATATATATTATTGACTAGCAAAGAAGTAGGTTTCCATATGACTTATTCATAACATCTTGAATTTTGATTAACCCCTTCCCACCCTTCCTTTACTTTATCCCTTCCCCTGATGCAACTTAGACTATTCTACACCCAGTAGTCTGACCCTCTACTTACATATCTATATCTTCCCTTTAACCCCTCCCCTCTCTTCCCTCCCTTATATCTGCTTTCTAGCTTCCTGGCCTCTACTATTGACCTTTAATCCAACCCACATACAAACGAATCTAAAAATTTGTAGCTAGTATCCACACATGAAAGAGAACATTTGACTTTCTGGGCCTGGGTCATTATTTTTATTTTATTTTATTTTATTTTATTTTATTTTATTTTATTTATTTTATTTTTTTTATTTATTTTATTTTATTTTATTATTTTATTTTATTTTATTATTTTATTTTATTTTATTATTTTTTTATTTTATTTTATTTTATTTTATTTTATTTTATTTTATTTTATTTTATTATTTTATTTGGCTTGGTCTTGCTGCTCTAGCCCAGACTGACCTAGAATTCACTATGTAGTCCCAGGCTGACCTTGAGCGCACAGCAATTCTCCTATTTCAGCCTCCAGAGTGCTGGAATTTAAGGCGTGTGCCACCATGCCTGGCCATTCTTTTTAACTTTTTATTGACAACTTCCATAACTATAGACAGTGTACCATGATCATAATCCACCACTCCTTTTCCCCCTTCCCTAATCATCCCACCACTTCATCTCTTCTTCTTTCCAACTAGATTCTCCACCAGTGAGCGCTCAGGAACCCAGAGCTGTTTTACCTCCAGGGACCATACCGGGACTTGACGTCTACAGGAAAGCTGAGGTATGTGGATTTGTCTGATGTCCAGCCCTCAGGCTCCCAGGCCACTCCAGATTGCTCCCCAGGCCACTAGTCACCAGCTTGAGTCTGTTCTGTTCTGTTCTGAGGCACCAGCATTCAGCAAGCCTTGGGACAGAGACAAACACAGTTCGTGCTGTACGGATGAAGTATATTGGCTTTGTCACCAATCAGGGAAGTCTCACAGTGTCAACCTAGCAGCTCTGACCTTTGTTCCGCTCCAGGAATTGATTCCTGCCTCCCTGACTAGCTTTGGACCTCAGAGCATGAAATCTAGTCTAGGCCTTTTCTGGGTTTTGGCCAGAAGTCTGGCGTGCCATGCTCCCGCACACCTGAAGATCCATGCAGATCTACTGGGATATTTAGGAAGACTTTGCCTCAGTAGTGGCTCAGTACACAAGATCTTGTCTCTCCTCTGTCATCAGCTGTCACTAGTCCCCTCTGTACCTTGAGTTAGGTGTTTTTCCTCTGAACCCTCATCATCCTCTGTGCTTCTCTCTCCCTTTGGTGGGCATTCACTTTGCTGGGGGCAATACCCAGCAAACCGCGATACCCAGCACTCAGTGGATGCAGTCAGGATTTACAGTATGAAAGCCCAACCCCAGAACTTCCTTTGCTGCGCAGCTGCCTTGTTCTCTAAAGGGTCTGTTTGCTAGAAACCAAGTTTCTTTTCTTTTTTTTTTTCTTTTCTTTTCTTTTCTTTTCTTTTCTCTTCTTTTCTTTTCTTTTCCTTTCTCTTTCTTTCTCTCTCTCTCTCTCTCTTTCTCTTTCTTTCTTTCTTTCTTTCTTTCTTTCTTTCTTTCTTTCTTTCTTTCTTTCTTTCTTTCTTTCTTTCTTTCTTTCTTTCTTTCTTTCTTTCTTGAGGTAAGTCTCCCAGGCTGACCTGGAATTCACTCTGTATTCTCAGGGTGGCCTTGAACTCACAGCAATCCCCCTACCTCTGGCTCCCAAGTGCTGGGATTGAAGGCGTGCGCCACCATGCCTGGCTTCTAGAAACTATGTTTTATTTCAGGATTCAAAGAACTGAGAAGGTAGCCCAAATGAGACAGTCCATTCCTAGTCACTCGGAAGGCTTTAATAGCACTGTTGGAGAATCCCAGGAATCTGGATAGAAATACTCTGCTGCAGAAGCTCCTTTTCTGGGGAGACATATTATGAAAGATTTCTGCATGAAAACAAAATAAAGACACCCTTAGACTGCTGTGTAGATGTTGTCTCAGCTGTGTCAGTGAAGGCCCAGGAAAGAGGTATCTCCTGACAGAAACACCAGGGCCAGCCAGACAGAATGCTTTCCCTATAGCCTGAGGTAAACAAAAAAGGGAGGAAAAGCCAGTTCCAGGGCAAGATCCAGCCAGTCAAGGTTAACTTCTGTCTTTCAAGCAACCCCCTCCCCAAATACTTATCTCTCTACTGCCAGGATAAGATACTTCCCAGTCTGCTTTCCATACCCCAGGCCTCTTCGGAACCACCTGGGCCCTGAGAGCAGCAGATGGGAGAGCGGATGTGAGGAGTGGGGATACATGGCTGTCACATGATAGGACTTATTTTATCTGCTGCTATGACAAAATATCTGACAAGAAGCAACTTTTTTTTTTTCAAGGTAGGATCTCCCTCTAGCCCAGCCTGATCTGAAATTCACTATGTAGTCTCAGGGTGGCCTTGAACTCACAGTGTTCCTCCTACCTCTGCCTCCCAAGTGCTGGGATTAAAGGTGTTGCACCACCATGCCCAGCACCAAAAAGCAACTTAAGGGAAGGGTTTATATTGACTTACAGTTGAAGAGGATACAGTCTGTCATGACAGGGAAGGCATGGTGGCAGGAATATGAGACAGCTGGTCACATTAAGTGTGCAGTCAGGAAGCAGAGGGCAATGAATGCCGACCCTTAGCTAACTTTCTCCTTTTTATTTAGTCCAGGACCTCAGCTCATAAATGTCACACAGATAGGGCGGGCATTTATATTTCAACCAACCTAATTTAGGACCTCCTTCAGAGACCTACCTAGAGGTTTGCTGCTCAGGTGGTTTTATAGCCAATGAAGTTGACAATCAGGATTAAATATCACCAATACCAACAGAAGCCTGCATCAGTCAGAACCCTAGTGTGTGGCCCACAGGATGCAGGGTAGTGAGGTCCCCTGAGGCCTGGGGTAGAAGGAGAAACTCTTTTTTTTTTTTTTTTTTTTAAAAAAAAAGAGAATGGGTACACCAGGTCCTCTAGCCACTGCAAATGAACTCCAGACGCATATGCCACCATGTGCATCTGGCTTATGTGGGATCTGGAGAGTTGAACCTGAGTCATTTGGCTTCATAGGCAAGCACCTTAACCGCTAAGCCATCTCTCCAGCCCAGAAACTCTTTTTTTTTTTTTTTTTTTTTTTTTTTAAATTTTTATTGATTTTTAATCTTACATACCAAAAAAACCCCACCTGATATTTCCCTCCTCCCCATTCCACTTTAGAACTCTAGTCTCCATCATATCCCCTCCCTTTCTCCATTAGTCTCTCTCCTAATTTGATGACATCATCTTTCTCTTCTATTTTGAGGGTCTTGCAAAGGTATTGCTAGGCTCTGCAAGATCATGGATATCGAGGCCAATTTCTGTCTGGGCAGCTGCATAGTAAGAGGTCATATCCTTCCTTTGGCTCTTCCATTCTATCCGCCCCCTCTTCCGCAATGGTCCCTGAGCCACTGGAGGATGTGACAGAGGTGAGAAACTCTTTTTTTTTGTTGTTCTAAATATTTTATTTATTTGAAAGAAGGAGGGAAAAAAAAGAGAGAGAGAGAGAATGGGCATGCCAGGGTCTCCAGCTACTGCAAATGACCTCCAGATGTATGGTCCCCCTTGTGCATCTGGCTTACATGGGTCCTAGAGAATCGAACTGAGATCCTTTGGATTTGCAGGCAAACATCTTATCCACTAAGCATCTGTCCATCCCCAAAGAAGAAACTCTTAAAATGGGAAGGGAGTGGGTTCTCTAGATGTGTAACATTTGTTCCAAGTCATTAAGGCCTGCTTAGAAAAAAAATACACACATACACACACACACACACACACTCTCTCTCTCAGAAATTGCATTGATAAAGCCAGGAATGGTGATAGCTTTAGTTTCAACACTGAGGTAGGTGGATTGCTGTGAGTTTGAGGTCAGCCTGGGCCAAAGTGAGACTCCACCTCCAGCCTTGCCAAAAAAAGGACTGGAGAGATGGTTCAGTGGTTAAGGCACTTGCCTGCAAAGCTTAACCACCAGGGTTCAATTCCCCAGTACCCACATAAAGATAGATGCACAGTGTGGCACATGCATCTGGAGTTCATTTGCAGTGGCTAGAGAACCTGGCTTGCCCATTCTCTCTTCCTGTCTGTCTCTCTTCTGTATCTCTCTGCTTGCAAATAAATAAATAAGTATATAAATAAATAAATAATTTTAAAAAGCCAAGAGAAAGAAAGAAAGAGGAAGGGAGAGGGGAGGGAGGGAGGGAAGGAAGGAAGGAAAGAAAAAAAGAAATAACACGGATAACCACTGAATGTGGTGTCATGAGACACTATCTGAGAAAGTGTGGTGTTTTGAATCAGATGTCCCCCATAAACTCATGTGTTTTGCATATCACCAGATGGTGGCAATTTGGGAGGTGAAACCTTACTAGAGGAGGTGTACTGTTGGGGGGCTTAGGGATGTTATAGCCCAGCTCCCCTTTGGCTCACTCTCCTGCTGCTGTTTCTACCTGCTGTGGCAGAAGTGACATCCAGCCTCTGCTCATGCCATGTTTTACCCTGCCATCATGAAGCTTCCCCTGGAGACTGTAAGCCAAAGTTAAAAATAAAAACTTTCGGGCTGGAGAGATGGCTTAGCTGTTAAGTGCTTGCCTGTAAAGCCTAAGGCCCTGGTGCACCCACTCTCTCTCTTTCTCTGCCTCTTTTTCTCTCTGTCTGTTGCTAACAAATAAATAAAAATTTAAAAAAAAAAAAAAACTTTCTTCCTCTGCTTTTGGTCAGGTGCTTTGTCCCAGCAAAGAGAAGGTAACTACCCCAGAAAGAATCAAAACAAAATGCTACTTCCTTCCTGGTAGGATGGCCATAATCAAAAAGACACAAAGGGCTGGAGAGATGGCTTAGTGGTTAAGGTGTTTGCCTGTGAAGCCTAAGGACCTACATTCTACTCCCTAGAACCCACATAAACCAGATGCACAAGGTGATGCATGTGCACAAGGTGACACATGTGCACAAGGTGGCACAAGCATCTGGAGTTCCATTGCAGTGGCTAGAGGCCCTGGCACACCAATTCCCTCTCTCCCCTCTCTCTGGCTCATAAAATAAATTTAAAAGAAAAACTAAACACAACAAAAAGACACATAGGGCTAGAGAGAGGGCTTAGTGGTTAAGTCAATTGCCTGCAAAGCCTAAGGATCCAGGTCCAGCTCCTAAGGACCCGCATAAGCCAGATGCATATGGGGCACATGTGTCTAGAGTTTGTTTTCAGGGGCTGGCGGCCTTGGGGTGCCCATTCTCTCTTCCTCTCTCTCTCTCTCCCCCCCACACACAAATAAATAAATAATAAATGAAAAGTTTTAAAGACACAAGTATTGGCAAGAATGTGGAGACCATGGTGAGGATGTAAAACAGCACAGCTGCTGTGGAAAAGTTTGGTGTTTTGCCAAAAAAAGTAACCCATGTGACCTGGCAATTCCACTAAGTATAGCCAAGAGAAATGTAAACGTATTGTTACACAAAGACCCCTATAACAATGTTCACAGTCGCTTTATTCACAATAGCCCCCAAAGCAGAACCTTCAATGTCCACCGACCTGTGAATGGGTTGAACAAAGTGTTCACGCTGCTGCACACGCATGCAAGAGAAGCTCATTGGGTCAGGGAGGGCCGGAGGAGCGGTTACACTGGACCACTTACAAGCACTGTGAAAACTGTTCACAACAGGCACCACTCGTTGTTGTATGACTCCACTTAAAGGAAATGTCCTGAATCCATGGAGACTGAAAAGTAGATTAAAGGTTTCCAGAGACTGGAGGAAGGTGAGAATGAGGAACGAGTGCTCACACAGATTTTTTTTTTTTTTTAAATTTGTGCGGAGTGTGGGGGTTGGTGGTGAGCAGTGATAAAATTGTTCTGGAGTTAGATCATAACTTCAGTGGTACAACTTTGTGAATGTACCCAAACCTCCCGAACTGTACACTTTTAAAATGGGGGCGGGGTATGTGGCTAATGTCTCAATTCTTTTAAGATAGGGAGAAAATGACGCCAATGGAGTGGAGGTAGGCGAACAGAAAATGGTGCGTGACTGTTGGCTATCCCAGCGACATCTATCCAAATGAACTTTGGGGCCTGGAAGGATGCACCCAGACATCTGGGGTCCCCAGAAGGTTTCTGAGGATCTGGTTGTGTGTGGGGGGGGGGAAGGATTGGGGCTGACCTATATGAGTGGAGAAGCTTCAGCAGGTTCGAAGTTTGCCCGAGCCAGGGCACTAAGCTGGTTCCCATTCAAGCTCTCCGGGGTCAGTGCTCCTGGCCACGGGGCAGGCGGCGGCGGGGCCGGCGGGCGAGGATGCCCGTGGGGGCGGCGGGGCGCTGCGCTCTATTTTTAGCAGGCGCTGGAAGGAATGCGCGGCGCGGGGCGCTCGGGACGCGCGCGGGCTGCGCGGTCGCTTTAAGGCGGCGCCGGGGCGGGGACGGGCGGAGCGGCCCGCGGGACTCGCTGGCGCGGAGCCGTCAGTCGGCGGCGCGGGGCCCGGCGGGCGGGCGGGCGGGCGGGCGCGGCGCTGCCTCCTTCTCGTCGTCCCTCCTCCTCTCCCTCCTCCTCCTCCCGGCGAGCGTGGAGGAGGCGGCCCGAGGGCTGGAGCCGAGCCCCGGCTGGAGCGCGCGGTGAGTGGTCCCGGGCAGCTTTGGAGGGAGGAGGCCCGGGAGGACGCTTTGTTCCGGGGCTTGGAGGTGTGGCCGTCCCCCGGCTCCGCCGCGCTCTCCACGCACCCCGGGCGCCCCGGGACTGGCTGCGCGTGGCCTCTTGCCTCCATCACGGGTCGGATGTAACGCTTGAGCGGTGCAGACATCGCTCACCACCGAGACAGCGGTGGGGAGGGCCCGCTCGCCGCTCCGGAGACCCTTGGATGGTAATGACCCTGGGGGGAGTGGGTTTCCACCGCTGCCCTGGAAAGGACCCGGCGGGGAGGTGGGTGGCGAGGTGGGGGTGCCCTTTCTCCACCACCCCCTTTAAAATGGCGTTAACGGGGACAGGGATCCGCCGGGGGTGGTTGGCACACCCACGTGAATAAAGAAAAGCAGCCTGCTTCATAAACAAGTCTTTGCTGCGCCCCCTCCCACCCGGGATTGGGGAGCCAGGGCTCTGATCACCATGGGGGTTGTTGGGGGCTGCTCCATCTCACACCGCTGACGCGGCCCGGTGCCCAGCATGTGTCAGGCGTGGTGCCAACTCCTGGCCCGCGGGGAAGGCAGGGGCACCGAATTGAGTGACAGCTCAGCGTGGTCAGCAGGAGTTCTCAGGGGCCCCCTATCCTAGAGTGGTAGGTCAGGGAGGTGATGCTGGAAGCTGCGTGGTTCTTGGGCACCCAGTTAGACTCTATAGAGCAGAGGTGGTTGTTGGCTTGGGGCAAAGTGCAGGCTGGAGGGGAGGGTGGGGGACAAAGACCACTTCACCTGGGCTCTGATTGGTGCTCTGTGATGGCCCCAGCTGGTGGGGAACCTCCGGGGACTACAATGGGTTTTACACCTCCAGGACTCACACGGTATCCTAGACCAGACTAGAGAGACTGATGAGGTTCAGAATTCAGATTCAGAGACTTGGAGTTCTGCTTTAACAACAGCGAGGAGTTCAAAGACCCAGGACTCGACACAGATTTGCTCATCATTCGACAGGACGCCTCCAGAAAGGGTTATTATCCACGTATGCAGATGGGCTTAGCTAGTGTCAACAACTTACCCAAGACCCTATCTCAAGTCCGTGCTTTTGACCGTGTGTTCTGGCTTCTAGTTGTGAAGATCTGGCAGTGCTGGGCTGGTGCAAGCTGTGTTGTGTCTCTGCAGCCTGCACTGGTGGGTTGAAGTATGAATTGGTGACTGTGAATATTAATAACTGGCACATGTCAGGGCTTAGCGGTGAACAATGCACTTTCACTGGAGCAGTTCTTTCAGCTTCTCCTGCTTTTCCCAGAGAAGAAACTCGAGCTGCTAACATTCCATAGACCTCCTAATTTCCTGTAAATTGCATGTCCCTGCTGACTGGAGCTGAAAATGTTTCAGGCCATGGTCTTTACCCATGGGTCTGTTCACACTATCCAGTAGCCAGTTAGCATCTCTCTGTGGCCTATGGCGTAGTTTGGTTGTTCTCTGCCAGGTTAGGAGGCAATGGGCTCTGATGCCCTGGGGCTTCAACATCAGTCGCTCTTCTTTGGGTGTGTGTATGCGCAGGGTGAGCAAGCCTAGTGCTCAGATGCAAATTGCCATCCCAAGATGTGACCTTGACATTTCTTTAAGGAGAGGAGAGATCCAAAGGTCCTGTGGGGAGGCAGATCACTATTTTCTATGGCTGTCACTTCGCTTTGCATAATGGAGTTTCCATTTTCCACTCTCCTGTTTTCAGCTATAATATGACACTTTTGTGATAGGTGCAACTTTTATTGTTATTAGTTTTAGTCACAGATATGTCTAACTTTGTTATAAAGTGACAAGTCACTTTCGCTCAGGGTTGGTGTCTGAGCTCCAGCTATTATCTGAACTGGGAAGGACTCTGATAAATTGAGCCCTTTGAGTGACTGGTCCTAACACCAATCAGTTCCATTGTGGTGTGTGTGTGGTGTGTGTGTGTGTGTGTGCGTGTGTGTGATTTTTTTTCAGTGCTGGGAACAGATCCCAGGGCTCCTAACACCAGTCAGAATCACATACATGATGACCAGCCTTCTGGATCTAGTGACTGCTCAGGGAAATGTGGCCTCCATTCTGTGTTCCACACCTGTTGTACTCTTCTACAATGAAATGTCCCAAATGGGGTGCCTCCCTGAAAGTGCCTGGAAGCATAATACTGCTCACGAGCATTGTTTAGTTTGCACAAAACATACTTGGATGAACTAATTGGGAAGTAGGCTCTTGAGCAAAATCTGGGATGATCTCAAGTGCCTGGAGGGTATGCATGGACTTTTAGAGGCTTTGTTCCTGCCAGTGCTGGGCAGGCACGAACCAGCTGTGAGGCATGGTCCATTTATCTCAAGATGGGAAAAATGAAGGAGCTGCTTGAGCTCTTTGTGACCTGGAACATCTAGCAGATACCCATCTTCTAGGGGTGAGAATCAGAGAATTTTGAGTTTTTAAACAATATTTTCTTATTTATTTATTTATTTATTTATTTATTTATTTATTATAGGTGAAGGGGGTAGAATGGGCACACTAGAGCCTCTAACCACTTACAGATGAACTCCAGGTTCATGTGCAATATGTGCATCTGGCTTATGTAGGTACTGGGGAATCAAACCTGGGTCTTTAGGCTTCATAGATAAGGCCTTGACTGCTAAGCCATCTCTCCAGCCTTTTTTCTTTTTCCAGCTCTTGTTTTTAAACTATCTTTTTCTCTTTCCCTTTTACTCTTCTTTTTTCTTTCAGTTTTTCAAGGTAGGATTTCACTCTAGCCCATGCTGATCTGGAATTCACTATGTAGTCTCAGGGTGGCCTTAAATTTACTGTGATCCTTCTATCTCTGCCTCCTAAGTGCTGGAATGAAATGCATGGTCCACCATACCTGGCCCATTTATTTATTTATTTATTTATTTATTTATTTATTTATTTATTTAGTCTCCCTTCCTTTCCTTCTTCTACTGAATCCCTTCTTCTTTCCATCTTGTCTTTTTATTTTGATGTCTTCTCCACCCCCCACCCCCGCTCTCTCTTTTTGCCCTCCTCCATCATCCATGATGAAGTGTTGGTGGTCCTGATACTATGCAGGCCTTTTGCAGAATGACTGCCTGTGAGGTTAAAAAGAAAAATGCAACGGCCACTTCATGTCCAGAAAACAGTGTTGCAAAGCACCAGAAGAATTTTGTTGCTGGACTCTGAGACCTTGTCCTCATAGCCTTAGATAATGCCTCTGGGCCTTCTGGTCCTGAGTAAGTAGGGGTGCTTTTGGTTGCAAGCAACAAAACTCAACAATAGGTGAAGCAGGGCTCCAGTATCCCAAAGATGCTCTTCTGAGATCACTGTGTATTTATTTACATGTTGACACATGGGACAGGTAGCCAAGAAGACTGAGGCTCTGGGGTTCAGGGTAATGGTTTTGATGATCTTGAGACACAGGTTTTTTTTTTTTTTTTTTTGGTTTTTCGAGGTAGGGTCTCACTCTGGCCCAGGCTGACCTGGAATTAACTATGTAGTCTCAGGGTGGCCTTGAACTCACGGTGATCCTCCTACCTCTGCCTCCCGAGTGCTGGGATTAAAGGCGTGCGCCACCACGCCCGGTTTGAGACACAGGTTTTTAAATAAGCAAGTGAGAAATCAAATTGTTTAATATGTGGGGACTGGAGAGATTGCTCAGTGGTTAAGGCACTTGCCTCCAACTATTTGATATGCAAAGTTAAGCTTGTGTATTAGTTACCTTTCTTGTGACAAAATACCTGACAAAGGCAAAATAAGGAAGGCAGGGTTTATTTGAGCTCACAGTTTGGGGTACAGTCTATCCTGGTGGGGGTCACAGCAGTAAGAACCATACTAGCTATGATGGCAAGAGTGTAAGGCAGTTGGGCACATTGGATCTGCAGTCAAGAAATAGAGATCAGGGCTGGAGAGATGGCTTAGCGGTTAAGGCGCTTGCCTGTGAAGCCTAAGGACCCAGGTTTGATTCTCCAGGTTCCATGTAAGCCAGATGCACAAGGTAGCCCAGGCATCTGGAGTTTATTTGCAGTGGCTAGAGGTCCTGGCACACCCTTTCTCTCTCTCTCGCTTTCTTTCTCTGTCTCAAAAAAAAATTTTTTTTAAAGAAGGTAAAGAAATAGAGATTAATGCTGTTGCTCTACTCCCTTTCTCTCTTTTTAATTTTTTTTATTTATTTGCAAACAGACAGAAGAAATATGGAGAGAATGGGCACAACAGGGTCTCCAGTCACTGCAAATGAACTCCAGATGCCTCCCTCACTTGGTTCATCTGGCTTTATGTGGGTACTGGCGAATCAAATCCGGGTCACTAGGCTTTGCAGGAAGCCACCTCTATGGTCCATTTTTTCTTTTTGGTCAGTCCAAAACCCTGGCCCATGGGATGGTGCAACCCACATTCAGGTCAGGTCTTCCCTCCTTAATGAAACCTCTTTAAATACATGTTCACACAGATATGTCCAGAAGTCTGCTTTCTATGTGATTCTGAATCAGGTCAAGGTGACAGGATTAACCATCACAGCATATAGCTCAGGGGAGTCATGGATCTTAAAGTGAGCCCTGAATCCCAGGCTAATCATCCTTGGTCTGGTGCTCCATTGCTTCATTAATATTTTTGAAAATATTTTTATTTATGTATTTGCCAGGGGGTAGAGAGAGAGAGACAGACAGACAGTCAGTGCAAGCATGCCAGGGCCTCCTGCCACTGCACATGAGCTCCATATGCATGTACCACTTGTGCATCTGGTTTTACAGGTACTGGGGAATCAAACCTAGACCATCAGGCTTTGCAAGCAAATGCCTTTAACCACTGAGCCACCTCTCCAGCCATCTATATGAAGATCTGCTGGGTGGCCCTGTTGTGTCAGCCAGGCATTGTACTGCTCCCGAGCAGTCTGCAAGGACAGAGGTGGTGTTGGGCTTACATAGAGACAGAGATAGTTACTATTGCCTGGGCTGAGAGAAGAACTGTACAGTCTGCAGGCTGCCGAAGGGGCTCTGAAAAATTGGATAGAATTGCCAGTGCAAGACAAAGGCCAGGCTGAATTCCTTGGTACCTGCTGTGAAATCCAGGGTGCTCTCTCCAGCACCCCCACCCAGGTAGAATTCATATTCCTTGAGAGTATCACCAACCTGGCCCTGCTTAGCCTCCTCCTTCCCCAGACATCTTTTAGCAGGTCAATGATCTAAGGCAGCGTTCTGCAAGCAGCTCTCTCATGGGAGTCGTGGAGCAGACTTGTGAATTTATTTTTCTTTTCTTTTCTTTTCTTTTCTTTTTCTTTTCTCATTTCTTTTCTCTTTTCTTTTCTCTTCTTTTCTCTTTCCTTTCCTTTTCTTTTCTTTCTTTCTTTCTTTCTTTCTTTCTTTCTTTCTTTCTTTCTTTCTTTCTAAGATTTAGAGAGACTTTATGAGATTAAGAGAGTACAGAAAGTTACCTTCTGTGTAGAAGGTAGGAGTGGGTAAAGAGCCTGTGTGGGAGTAGGGGTCCCCTATTCCGCTGGGCTGAGACAAGGGGGCTGCTTACCAGAGCAGGGGCCTGGAAGTTCAGGAGAGATGACCAGCCAAAAAGAGCATGAATTTAGTTTCTAATGTCCCTGTCATTGTCCTTTAACATTGCTGGCAGTTTCATTAGATGGACCCGCTGATGGCCAGATGGCTAAAAGACAATGTGGGTCATCCCCAGCTGCTGCGGTGACACTCAGTCTCCGAAGTGCTCATTCTCTGTCTGGAGAGCTTGGCACGAGGCCACTTCAATAGATAAATGTCACCATTTACATTCGACTTGTTCTGCTGTGAGATTTGGGAGAACACCAAGGGTGGGGGTAGTCCATAACACGGAGGGGTGGACACTGAACTCAGTGCTGTCCTCTGTGACTGTCTCTACAGGGCTAAGGTGGGACCTGGGCAATGCAAGCCCAGGCTCCATATGTGGCTTCTCTGGAAGGTTCTCAGACTTATCATGGACATCAGATGAAATACACAGATGAAATATGCTGGGAGACCAGACAGGGTCCCAAGAACAAGAACATTATCAGTATTCTAGCCAACTCGCATGACAGAATCCAGACCCAGCAGGGCCCCTCCAGCCAGCAGAGCAATTTCTTACCATGGTGGTGATGGTGGGAGAGATGGTTTAAGGTATGAGACAGACAGCACCTCCCATTTGCAAAGTTCCATACTTGTTAATAGATTATAAAAAATATGGGGGCTGGGGAGGTGGCTCAGTGGTTTTAGGAGCTTGCTTGCAAAATCTGCCAGCTCACATTCAATTCCCCAGCACCCATGTAAGCCCAGAGGCAAAAGAAAGTGTCAAAAAGTGGTTCAAGCATCTGGTGTTCATTAGCGGTAGCAGATATTTTAGCACACACCCTCCCCAACATGTGCAAATAAATAAAGTATTTTAAGCTGGGCATGTTGGCTCACCCATATAATCCTAGCATTCGGGAGGCTGAGGTAGGAGGATTGCTATGAGTTCAAGCCAGCCTGGAGCTACAGAGTGAGATCCAAATCGGCCTGGGCTAGAGTGAAACCCTGCCTCAAAAAACCCAAAATAAATAAAATATTTTACAAAACACAAATGGGCATTATAGCAGTCCAGTTTTTAAAATGGCTGTTTAGCTGGGCATGGTAGTACACGCCTTTAATCCCAACATTGGGGAGGCTGAGGTAGGAGAGTTGCCAAGAGTTTGAGGCCAGCCTGAGGCTACAGAGTGAGTTCCAAGTCAGTCTGGGATAGAGTGAAACCCTACCTCAAATAAAATAAAATAAAATAAAATAAAATAAAATAAAATAAAATAAAATAAAATGCTATTGGATTTAGATTAAAGCCAATAAAAGTTTAGAGCAGGGCATAGTAGTGCATGCCTAGAATCCTAGTATTTAGGAAATGGAGGAAGATCAGGAGTTCAAAGTCATCCTCAGCTACATAGCAAGTTTGAGGCCTTTAACCATTGAGCTATCTCTTCAGCCCATGGGTTGTTTTTTTTTTTAGTATAGAATTTTTGAGGTAAAAATTAAGCTATAACAACATAGCAGCAATGTAGCTATTAAAATATTAAGCTATAAGAAGATTAACAATATACAGTAAAGATATAGCAGTAGAGACATATGGCCCAAATGGGAAATTACTTCCTAAGCACAGGCTGGGAGGATCTCCACAGAGGAGTTCCTTCTTTCTCAGCTGCTGCTCGAGGTGCGGCTTGGGCTTCAGCTGGACCCTATTAGAGATGGGGCACATGCTGCTCTTCAATCAGTTCACTCCACTGGCAATCTGAACTTCTCTGAAAAGTTCTTTGCTTTCTCCCCTTAGCCTGTTCCACACAAATTGTTGACGATCTTGCCTTCTCTAGAATGAACAGCTTTGTGTTCTTCAACTGCTCAATCATGTGATTTAAAGATATATTCTCAGGCTGGAGAGATGGCTTAGTGGTTAAAGCACATGCCTGTGAAGCCTAAGGACCCAGGTTCGATTCTCCAGGTTCAATGTAAGCCAGATGTGCCTGGTGGCGCATAGGTCTGGAGTTCGTTTGCAGTGGCTGGAGGCCCTGGTATGCCCATTCTCCCTCTTGTTGTCTCTCTCTCTATCTCACTCTCCGTCCCCCTCTCTGTCTCAAATAAATAAATAAAAATAAAATCTTAAATATATTCTTTTAAAAAGTGAAAAAATAAAGATATTTTCTTTGTATGGCTATCCTTCTGTCTGTCCATCTATCCATGTATCTTTCCTTCAGCAAGGACCCGTGGGCTTGCCATGTCCTGTAGACCTTCTATCCACTCTCTCCAAGCCTCACAGCAGTGTTGCTGGGTGCCCTTAGCCTTTTAATGGATACGGAAACTGATTCAGGCAGGTTGAAGTCTCCACAGTGATGACCTTAGAGAAGCAGTTCCAGGAAGGAGTCTGAGCAAGTTCTGTGACAAATGCTCCTTCTGCTGCACCTGCTGTTCTCACATCTGGAAGACCCCAAAGCATGGCCCCTTCTCTGATGGTGCTATGGGGTCACATTTATACACAATCAGTACTGTGGGGCAGGGGCCAGAGGACAGAGCAGCCTGTGCACGAAGACAATGTGGGAAGCAGACTCACGAAGGTGAATGCTAATTGGCAAAGGGAAGAGAGGGCTGGTAGCCATTCAGCCCACTCCATTAACCCTGTAGTTGCCTATGAACCCCTCAATACTTAGTTTATTTTTTTTAATTTTGAAATAATGTAAATTTAATAAACACTATGCAACCATAACCCAGAACGAACAGATGAGCACATTGCACACAATCTTTTTCATGGTGGGTAGGACGAGACATAAAAACAGATCTTTTCTCGGGCAAAGTGGCACACAACTTTAATCCCAGCACTTGAGAGGCAGAGGTAGGATGATTACTGTGAGTTCAAGGCCATCCTGAGACTACATAATAAGTTCTAGAGCAGCGTGGGTTAGAGTGAGACTGTACCATGAAAAACAAAACAACAACAACAAAAAAATCAGCTCTCTTGTTCTTTGGTCTGCCTAGTTTGGGCCCATTCTAAGTCTGTGGTGGGCTTCAGGACCTTACCCTAAGTTTCTTTCTTTCTTTCTTTCTTTTTTTAAAATATTTTATTTATTTATTTATTTATTTATTTATTTATTTATTTGAGAGAGAGAGAGATACAGAAATAGGCAGGGAGGAGAGAGAGAGAGAGAGAGAGAATGGGTGCGCCAGGGCCTCCAGCCACTGCAAACGAACTCCGGATGCATGCACCCCCTTGTGCATCTGGCTTACGTGGGTCCTGGAGAATCAAGCCTCGAACCGGGGTCCTTAGGCTTCATAGGCAAGCATTTAACCACTAAGCCATCTCTCCAGCCCCCCTTACCCTAAGTTTCTATGGTTGTCTTTTAGCTTCATGTCCCCAGCTAATGCACCAAAAATGCCAACAAGGCCTCCACTGAGGGAGTCGGTAGAAGCTCCTTTTGCTCTCATGACTGTGCAGGAAAGTAGGATGAATATGCATTTTGGCTTTGACCTTTTTCAAAGACATTCATCCACCCTCACAAACACCTGCCTTGATCATTGGAATTTTCGAGCATGGTTTAGTCACAGCTGCTCCAACCAGGCTGCGGTTTAAATGGAAAGTGGAAGGCGTGCTTGGAAAAGACAGAGAAGACGTGATTCGCTTTCTGTGCTTTGCTGATAATGGCGTGTTAAGCTTTTCAGCTTAATCAGTTATTGACAAAGTACATTGTATATTCTGAAATACAGGTCTAAGCCAGGTGTGGTGGTGCATGCCTATAATCCTAGCACTTAGAAGGTAGAAGCAGGAGGGTCAGGAAGTCAAGGTCATACCCAGCTACATAGTGGTTTAAGACCCGCCTGGACTACATGAAACTCTTATCTCAAAAACAAAACAAAAAACTCCTAGTTTAAAGCCAGAAAATAAAGTCCAGTGTGGGAATTTTTTTTTGGTACTCCACCTTTTCCAGCATATATGTGGTGTGTATTTTTAATATATTTTATTTATTTATTTATTTAAGAGAGAGAAAGAGGTGGAGAGAGAGAGAATGGGTGTGCCAGGGCCTCCAGCTACTGCAAATGAACTCCAGATGCATGTGCCCCCTTGTGCATCTGGCATATGTGGGTCCTGGAGAATCAAACTGGGATCCTTTGTCTTGGCAGGCAAATGCCTTAACCACCAAGCCATCTCTCCAGGCCCTATGTATGTTTTTTGAGGTAGGGTCTCACTTTAGCCCAGGCTGAGCAGGAATTCACTGTGTAGTCTCAGGCTGGCCTCAAACAAACAGCAATACTCTCACCTTAGCCTCCAGAGTGCTGACATTAAAAGTGTGTACTACCATGCCTGACTAAAAATTATTTATTTACTTAGAGAAAAAGAGAGAGAGAAAAAATGAATGTGGGCATGCCAAAGCTTCTTGCCATTGCAAACTCCACATGCATGCTTCACGTTGTGCATCTGGCTTTACATGGGAACTGGAGAGCTGAACCTGGCCCTCAGATTTTGCAAACAAGCACCTTTAACACCTGAGCCATCTCCCAATCCCCCAGTTTTTCTTTTAAATTAGCCCCAGGTGCTTGATAAGGTCCGCCTCTCTGCCAAGTAGGCACAACTAGTTCCCTAGCTGCGGAGGGTGGAAGCTTCTGGTGACAAATGGGGGCAGGTTCTTACCCAATTGTTTTGCAGCCTTCTTTCCACCCACTGACTGACTCCCAAGCTGGAGCCTGGCATGATCCTGTGTGAACGCACCTTGAGCTTGAGTTAGAACAGCGAACAGAGTGCTGCCTTTTAAAGCTGTGTCGCCAAGACTCAAAATACTTCTGGAAAAGGCCCTCCTTACCAGGCAGATCTCTTTTCCAATGAGTCCCTATTGGGGGCAAAAACTTGAACTAGTTTTATATTATGCCACAGGGACCTGAAGTGGTTCCCAAGTCCTCATTATGAAGTGAATTTTTTTTAATTTTATTTATTTATTTTTTGGTGTGTGGGGAGGAGCGTCTTTAAATTGTCAGCAAGGAATTGCACCAAAGCCTTTTCCTCTGATGGAGGCACTGCAAAAGGCAGCCGGGCTGGGAGCAAAGACCTCAGAAGGACCTGTTCTGCTAGGCTCTCACGAGATCGGTGGCACCAATCCAAGTAGTTATGTGCATTATGAAACCAACTCCTGCTTTATTTACACAAATATATGGGTGTGTTGAATTTACAGTCCCACTTTCTAAAGAAAAGTTGGGAGTTGCAAGAATCTTCACCACGTGTTTTTGATTGCCCATAGAACTGAGGCTCAAAGTATCTGTAGAAATGTGGAGCTGTGTGGACACTGCGGGACTCTCCAGCGGTTGTGAGGGAGGCTGGGAGGCATACCCACCCCTTTAAGAGCTGATTATTCTGAGCGAAATTGGAAGTTGCCTCCCTAAAGCATCATACGCATTTCAAAAGCCAAACTAATTTTGATCCAGTTTGCTACTTTTTTCTTCATTTTATCCTTTAGAATTTCAACATACATCTCTCTGGAAAATTCCTCCCTTTTAGATAACCACAAATTCACCTCTTCGTATTTTTAACTCCACTGGAAACAGAGGCCTGAAGGAGGAGGTAGAGGCGAGTGCATCTTTCTCAGACTACACCATTCTCTCACAAGTCAGCCCAGAAACTCAAAATAGCCTCTCTCCAGTTCTTCTCTCAATGTCTGCTTTATTGGGACCGGAGATGAGGAAGAAGGGTGGAGATACTGTCCCAAAGCCTTAGGGGGGCATATATTTTATTTAAAAAAAAACTTGTGTGAGATATATCTTCTCAGCCATCCCTCCACACTCACATTCCTCAGGTTGAGATTCTTGGCAAAGCCTGGCACTCCTCACACCAAGTCTTCCTGCTGAGGAAGTCGGGTGTCTCAGAGGTCAGGTGCCCTGTTGGGCCAGCTGGCCTCCTGTCTACCTCCACTCACTGACCCCCCAGCCCCACCCACCCTTGGTGGACAGTGGCTTGAGTCCACTTATCTGGGGCTGGGTGGGTGTTTCCTGCATGTTTGAGATTTTATGGAGGAAATCAAAATAAAGAAACAAAGGCTTTGTTTTATTTCTGAACTCCAACTAGGGATGGCTAGATGGAAAGGGGCCTAGGGGTTGGTCACCTCAACAAAACAACCCTTCTGTTAGACCAGCTCCCAGGGACTTTTCTATTTAGAGTTGGTGTGGGTGAGTAGGAACGACGAACAGAGGGTTGGGACAGTGCCTGTATGTGGGTGCAGTGTGATGGGAGAGGGTGAGGTGGCCTGCGCCCCAAGTGTCTGGGGTTCAGGCAGGGGTCTGGGACCAGCAAGCTGGGCCGCAGAGCTGACAACCACCTGGGGGCAGGAGCTTCGAAACTCTCTGTTCCCTCTTCATGGAGGAAACCTCTGCTCCAATTTCAGTCCATTGGCTGTCCACTCCTTGAGTGAGCCCCGTTTTCTGCATGTCTCTGCTCCAGCTGTCCTTTGTCCACCCACCTTTCTTTTCCATCCCAGTGTGTCAGGACTTCATTCCACAATATGAGGGGAGGTGGGCTCCCCAATATTTCCCAATTCTTCCCAAAGACTTTGTGTTAGAAGTACTTTGAGGATAGCGTCTTGTTTTTCTTTTAAAACTGCCTATGGGGCTGGAGAGATGGTTCAGTGGTTAAAGGCACTTACTTGTGAACTTGACCCTGGGTTCGATTCCCCAGTACCCACATAAAGGCAGCTGCACAAAGAAGCACATGGGTCTGGAGTTCCTTTGCAGCGGCAGGAGGTCCTGGCACACCCACGCTTACTCTCTCCCTTGCCCCTGTCTCTCGTCAATTGCCAGGTGTGGTGGCATGTGCCTGTGATCCCAGTGCTGGGGATGCTCCTCAGGGCCTGTTGGCTAGCTTGTCTAGCTGACTTGGAGAGCTCTGGGCTTAGTGAGAGACCTTGTCTCCAAAATAAGGTGGTGAGCAATTGAGGAAGACATTCAATGTTGACCTCTGGCCTCCACATGCATGTGCATGTATACCCACTCACAATTAGATGCCCACATGCATATGACTACACATACACAAATATGTGCAAAAACAATTGCCCAAGTATTAAAAAGCAGCACAGCTGCACTGTTTCTGAGGATTTCAGGGTGAGGACTATGCTTCCTGGCTGTCTGGCTTCAGGAATCAGCTGGCTCCCCTGCCCCACATGTGTACAATAACCTTGGTTTCTTCATTCCCTAAGCCTGGCTAAAGGCTTAGAAGAAAGGAGGTTGCCGGTGACTCAGAGCAAAATAGAAGTTACAGTTGAGCATCAGACATCCTCCTCTGGCTTGGGCGCATTCTTGGAGAATTACCCCCTGGCTGTCTCTCCCCTCAAACCTGGTTTAGTGCCATTTTCCAAGGATCAATTTTCCTGGACACTTTCCCCAGACCTTTGAAAATTCCACATTTCCATCACTTTGGACAGCAGAGCAGAGATGACAGTATATTCTAGAATATGCTGTGGGTTTTACCTTTTACATCTGAAAAGGTCTATTAAAGATCGCTTCTAAATCAGGATTATGTGTCCTAGACCTATAATAAGAATGGGAAGCTATGGGATTATTACTGTCAGTAGAGCCAGTGCTGGCTCAGATTTTTCACTCAGGCCATCTCTCCTATGAGCAGAACAAACCTAGGTGTTAATTTTTTGTGCTTTCCAGCTAGAATATTTTGTAGAGTAGCTGTGAAGAGTAGAGCTAATGTAGACCAAGTATTGATCAGGCTTTGTGCAGGCACGTGCACTGGCAGTCTAGTGGGGAATTCACATTATATCGTAAATGTCAACAAGCATTAAGTACCAGCATCAAACTGTGGTCAGGGCCGACATGGGGTGCTTTGGGAGAACACGACAGTAATCTCACCTAGTGTGGGTCCATTGGGGGTCAGGGAAGTATGTTATGGAGCTTTGGATGTGGTCAGGGCTTAAAAACCAGGCACAGGACTCAGCCTGCTTTTACTTCTGGCTGGTTGTGGCTATAACCTACCAACAATGGTTGTCAGTGAGTTTTAAGTTTGCCCAACTGGAGAGCTGAACCTGGCCCTCAGATTTTGCAAACAAGCACCTTTAACACCTGAGCCATCTCCCAATCCCCCAGTTTTTCTTTTAAATTAGCCCCAGGTGCTTGATAAGGTCCGCCTCTCTGCCAAGTAGGCACAACTAGTTCCCTAGCTGCGGAGGGTGGAAGCTTCTGGTGACAAATGGGGGCAGGTTCTTACCCAATTGTTTTGCAGCCTTCTTTCCACCCACTGACTGACTCCCAAGCTGGAGCCTGGCATGATCCTGTGTGAACGCACCTTGAGCTTGAGTTAGAACAGCGAACAGAGTGCTGCCTTTTAAAGCTGTGTCGCCAAGACTCAAAATACTTCTGGAAAAGGCCCTCCTTACCAGGCAGATCTCTTTTCCAGTGAGTCCCTATTGGGGGCAAAAACTTGAACTAGCTTTATATTATGCCACAGGGACCTGAAGTGGTTCCCAAGTCCTCATTATGAAGTGAATTTTATTTTATTTTATTTATTTATTTTTTGGTGTGTAGGGAGGAGCGTCTTTAAATTGTCAGCAAGGAATTGCACCAAAGCCTTTTTCCTCTGATGGAGGCACTGCAAAAGGCAGCCGGGCTGGGAGCAAAGACCTCAGAAGGACCTGTTCTGCTAGGCTCTCACGAGATCGGTGGCACCAATCCAAGTAGTTATGTGCATTATGAAACCAACTCCTGCTTTATTTACACAAATATATGGGTGTGTTGAATTTACAGTCCCACTTTCTAAAGAAAAGTTGGGAGTTGCAAGAATCTTCACCACGTGTTTTTGATTGCCCATAGAACTGAGGCTCAAAGTATCTGTAGAAATGTGGAGCTGTGTGGACACTGCGGGACTCTCCAGCGGTTGTGAGGGAGGCTGGGAGGCATACCCACCCCTTTAAGAGCTGATTATTCTGAGCGAAGTTGGAAGTTGCCTCCCAAAAGCATCATACGCATTTCAAAAGCCAAACTAATTTTGATCCAGTTTGCTACTTTTTTCTTCATTTTATCCTTTAGAATTTCAACATACATCTCTCTGGAAAATTCCTCCCTTTTAGATAACCACAAATTCACCTCTTCGTATTTTTAACTCCACTGGAAACAGAGGCCTGAAGGAGGAGGTAGAGGCGAGTGCATCTTTCTCAGACTGCACCATTCTCTCACAAGTCAGCCCAGAAACTCAAAATAGCCTCTCTCCAGTTCTTCTCTCAATGTCTGCTTTATTGGGACCGGAGATGAGGGAAGAAGGGTGGAGATACTGTCCCAAAGCCTTAGGGGCATATATTTTATTTAAAAAAAAAAACTTGTGTGAGATATATCTTCTCAGCCATCCCTCCACACCCACATTCCTCAGGTTGAGATTCTTGGCAAAGCCTGGCACTCCTCACACCAAGTCTTCCTGCTGAGGAAGTCGGGTGTCTCAGAGGTCAGGTGCCCTGTTGGGCCAGCTGGCCTCCTGTCTACCTCCACTCACTGACCCCCAGCCCCACCCACCCTTGGTGGACAGTGGCTTGAGTCCACTTATCTGGGGCTGGGTGGGTGTTTCCTGCATGTTTGAGATTTTATGGAGGAAATCAAAATAAAGAAACAAAGGCTTTGTTTTATTTCTGAACTCCAACTAGGGATGGCTAGATGGAAAGGGGCCTAGGGGCTGGTCACCTCAACAAAACAACCCTTCTGTTAGACCAGCTCCCAGGGACTTTTCTATTTAGAGTTGGTGTGGGTGAGTAGGAACGATGAACAGAGGGTTGGGAGAGTGCCTGTGTGTGGGTGCAGTGTGATGGGAGAGGGTGAGGTGGCCTGTGCCCCAAGTGTCTGGGGTTCAGGCAGGGGTCTGGGACCAGCAAGCTGGGCCGCAGAGCTGACAACCACCTGGGGGCAGGAGCTTCGAAACTCTCTGTTCCCTCTTCATGGAGGAAACCTCTGCTCCAATTTCAGTCCATTGGCTGTCCACTCCTTGAGTGAGCCCCCCGTTTCTGCATGTCTCTGCTCCAGCTGTCCTTTGTCCACCCACCTTTCTTTTCCATCCCAGTGTGTCAGGACTTCATTCCACAATATGAGGGGAGGTGGGCTCCCCAATATTTCCCAATTCTTCCCAAAGACTTTGTGTTAGAAGTACTTTGAGGATAGCGTCTTGTTTTTCTTTTAAAACTGCCTATGGGGCTGGAGAGATGGTTCAGTGGTTAAAGGCACTTACTTGTGAACTTGACTCCCTGGGTTCGATTCCCCAGTACCCACATAAAGGCAGCTGCACAAAGAAGCACATGGGTCTGGAGTTCCTTTGCAGCGGCAGGAGGTCCTGGCACACCCACGCTTACTCTCTCCCTTGCCCCTGTCTCTCGTCAATTGCCAGGTGTGGTGGCATGTGCCTGTGATCCCAGTGCTGGGGATGCTCCTCAGGGCCTGTTGGCTAGCTTGTCTAGCTGACTTGGAGAGCTCTGGGCTTAGTGAGAGACCTTGTCTCCAAAATAAGGTGGTGAGCAATTGAGGAAGACATTCAATGTTGACCTCTGGCCTCCACATGCATGTGCATGTATACCCACTCACAATTAGATGCCCACATGCATATGACCACACAAACACACATATGTGCAAAACAATTGCCCAAGTATTAAAAAGCAGCACAGCTGCACTGTTTCTGAGGATTTCAGGGTGAGGACTATGCTTCCTGGCTGTCTGGCTTCAGGAATCAGCTGGCTCCCCTGCCCCACATGTGTACAATAACCTTGGTTTCTTCATTCCCTAAGCCTGGCTAAAGGCTTAGAAGAAAGGAGGTTGCCGGTGACTCAGAGCAAAATAGAAGTTACAGTTGAGCATCAGACATCCTCCTCTGGCTTGGGCGCATTCTTGGAGAATTACCCCCTGGCTGTCTCTCCCCTCAAACCTGGTTTAGTGCCATTTTCCAAGGATCAATTTTCCTGGACACTTTCCCCAGACCTTTGAAAATTCCACATTTCCATCACTTTGGACAGCAGAGCAGAGATGACAGTATATTCTAGAATATGCTGTGGGTTTTACCTTTACATCTGAAAAGGTCTATTAAAGATCGCTTCTAAATCAGGATTATGTGTCCTAGACCTATAATAAGAATGGGAAGCTATGGGATTATTACTGTCAGTAGAGCCAGTGCTGGCTCAGATTTTTCACTCAGGCCATCTCTCCTATGAGCAGAACAAACCTAGGTGTTAATTTTTGTGCTTTCCAGCTAGAATATTTTGTAGAGTAGCTGTGAAGAGTAGAGCTAATGTAGACCAAGTATTGATCAGGCTTTGTGCAGGCACGTGCACTGGCAGTCTAGTGGGGAATTCACATTATATCGTAAATGTCAACAAGCATTAAGTACCAGCATCAAACTGTGGTCAGGGCCGACATGGGGTGCTTTGGGAGAACACGACAGTAATCTCACCTAGTGTGGGTCCATTGGGGGTCAGGGAAGTATGTTATGGAGCTTTGGATGTGGTCAGGGCTTAAAAACCAGGCACAGGACTCAGCCTGCTTTTACTTCTGGCTGGTTGTGGCTATAACCTACCAACAATGGTTGTCAGTGAGTTTTAAGTTTGCCCAAGGTTGTACAGCTTGCAGAGGGACAAGTGCTGACATTTATGACTTACTTGTTTTATATATATTCTTATTTATTTATTTATTTATTTGAGAGAGAGAGAAAGAGACTGGGCCTGCTAGGGCCTCCAGCCACTGCAAACAAACTCCAGATGCATGTGCCACTATGTGCATCTGGCTTATGTGGGACCTAGAGAATCGAACCGAGGTCCTTAGGCTCTGCAGGCATGCACTTTAACGACTAAGCCATCTTTCCAGCCTACTTATTTTATTTTATTATTTTTGTTTTTTTTCAGGTAGGGTCTCACTCTGTCCCAGACTGACCTAGAATTCACTGTGTATAGTCTCAGGGTGGCCTCGAACTCGCAGCGATCTCTGCCTCCCAGGTGCTGGGATTAAAGGTGTGTGCCACCACGCCTGGCTTACCCTTGAACTTTTAATAATCCTGTCCCCACCTCCCAAATACTGGGATTTTAGGTGAGCATTACCATACCTGGTTTATGCAGTGCTGGAACTCAAACCCAGGGCTTTGTGCATCCTAGCCAAACATTTTACCAACTGATCTCCTAGGCTGGTGACTTTTTCAAATTAAATTTATTTATTTTTATTGACAACTTCCATAATTGTAGAGAGTAACCCATGGCACTTCCTTCCCTCTCCTCTACTTTCCTCTTTGCAACTCCACTCTCCATCGTACCCTTTCTACCTCTCCATCAGTGTCTCTTATATTTTGATGTCATCATCTTTTCCTCCTATTATGATGGTCTTGTGTAGGTAGTGTCAGGCACTGCGAGGTCATGGATATCCAGGCCATTTTGCCTAGACTGCAAACTTTGTAAAAAATATTTTTATATCTTATTTTTGAAATATTTTAAATGTTTTAAATATTTTATTTGTTTGTTTGTTTGAGAGAGAGTGAGAAAGATGCAGATAGTGAGAAAGAGAATGGGTGCACCAGGGTCTCCCATCTGCTGCAAATGAACTTCAGACACATG
Source organism: Orientallactaga sibirica (assembly GCA_036365145.1). Taxonomy (NCBI): domain Eukaryota; kingdom Metazoa; phylum Chordata; class Mammalia; order Rodentia; family Dipodidae; genus Orientallactaga; species Orientallactaga sibirica. Next base: position 30,588,695 of record JAEOAD010000009.1, read on the forward strand.
CACCACCTTGTACATCTGGCTTACATGTGTCCTAGAGACTCAAACCTGGGTCCTTTGGCTTTGTAGTCAAGTGCCTTAACTACTAGGCCATTTCTCCAGGCCCTGTCTTATTTTTTTATTTGAGAGAGAGAAAGAGAGAGAGAGAGAGAGAGAGAGAGAGAGAGAGGTACATACACATATATAGAGAGAATGGGTATGTCAAGGCCTCTAGCCACTGCAAACAAACTCCAGACCCATGCACCACCTTATGCATTTGGCTTATGTGGGTACTGGAGAATTGAACCTGAGTCCTTAGGCTTGGCAGGCAAGCCCTTAACCACTAAGCCATCACTCCATCCCCCTAGATTGGTGACTTTTAATGAAGTACTATATGTAGAAAGCAGAGGGGTGGGAGGCAGGTCCTCAACCCAGAATTAACTAAGGATGAGTCTTGCCCTTGGGAATGGGTCAGTCTGCCCAGTGTCCTTCAGTTTTCCCACTCCAGCTGCCTGGTTAGGAAGGCACTGAAAACAAACAAACAAACAACAACAACAACAACAACAAAAAACAGAAAAAGGAAGAGATTGATGTAGAGAGTGGCCTCCTGCTTCTCCAGCTAAAAGGACTTGATATCCTGCACCTGGGAGGGGCCCTGAGCCGCATCCAGCCCTCCTTGAATGCTTAGAGCCAGGCAGCTGGTCCTTGGGTGTCCTGTGCAGAGGAAAATCCCACTGGCCTGCTCATTGCCATGCCCCACTCGTTTTCAGGAAGTTTCTCTCTTATTTGGCCCATCCCTCTGGTTACTCTTTAAAAATGGAGATTGGATTGCCTCACTCCACCTCAGGAAAGAGCTTAGGCCTCATTTCTTTCTCTTTCTTGGTCAAGCATTGAAAAACAAAAAGTTCACATTCTTCATTAAGGGTGCTTAATGTTTCAAATATAAATGATGGAAGCAAATCAAAGTAACCTTTCTCATGTGCCCTTTGCCCTCCACACCCCCGCCAGCTGACCTACTCCTGGGGGGACTGTGTGCCCTCCCCTCCCTGCAGAGAACACTACTCTGGAAATTTCCTTTAGGCGGAGGATATCCCCTCTTTCCTCAGGGTCAGTTCCACGTCCTTTCATCTCTTGCCTCTTTGCCACCAGAGCCCGACCAGGCCAGAGCAGTGAGAAGAGTCCTCAGCCCCCAGGCGGCCTCTGATCCAGAAAGGCCAGAAAGGCAGCCAGTGACCTGGGGAGATTGGTTTTGCTTATACAATGTTAAAACTTTGAAATTAGTGGGCAGTGTTTACACATCAGGAGTTTTTAGATTTCTGGCTATGGTTTAAAAATGCAAATGATTTGTGGGGAGGCAGAGGCAAGACAGAAAATGGCAGGTCTGCCTGGGGCATGTAGGGCAACCCCACCACAAACAAAACTAAACGAAACCACCTGGTAGCCCTGCCACAGAGCTTCGCAGCTTCAGCTGTCAGCTAGTATAGGGCTGTGGAGGACCTTGTGGCCAAAGTGGCAAGGTCTGCCTTCAGCTTTCTGCCCCACTGTAACGAGAGATCTGACAGTGACCTAGCTTCTAGACTTGAGAGAAGACAAAGAGGAACATGTACCTTAGAAAAGGCAACCTGGGGCTGGAGAGATGGCTTAGTGGTTTAGGGCTTGCCTGCAAAGCCAAAGGACCCAGGTTTGATTCCCCAGAACCTATGTAAGCCAGATGCACAAGGTTGTGCATGCATCTGGAGTTCATTTGCAGTGGCTGAAGGCCTGGTGTGCCCATTCTCTCCCTCCCCCCCTCTCTCAAATAAATAAAATAAAAATATTTAAAAAGAAAAGGCAACATGGCCCCGTGGATAGCTAGGATCTTGGTGGTAGGACTTCATGGTGTTACACCACAGAACTTTGTCCTTCCTTCAGCATTCGTGAAGACCAGCAGTGCCTTCTTGGCAAGGTGTCTGTGAGTTGAGGAGGATAATGGCTGCCTTCAGGCACCTGGATGGCACTCGGTAGACTCAAACAAGGGGCTCCATGGAAGGGGACTGAGGAGTTAGAGGAAGATCTGAAGAAGGAATCCTTTTTGTGGCTCTGTTCACAGAGGCATGGGGCGTTGGGTTGGAGAGATGGCTTAGCGGTTAAGGAGCTTGGCTGTGAAGCCTAAAGACCCAGGCTGGATTCTCCATGCCCCAGGTAAGCCAGATGCATAGGTGGCATATGCATCTGCAGTTCATTTACAGTGGCTGGAGGCCCTAGCATGCCCATTCTGTTCCTCCCCCTCAAGTAAATCAATAAATAAAATATTTTAAAAGAAAGGCCTGGGGTGGGGATATAGCATTTGACTGCAGAAAGACCTGGGGAGACAGGTGTGCAGCTCTTTAGAGAGGGAATGCAGGCAGAGGGTGCTCAGCGGCTGCCTGAATGTGGACACTGGTGCTCTGCCAGGGTCTGGAGCCTAGGACCTGACCTCGAGGACACTTTGCTAGGAATTAGTGACACTGACACCGAGCCTGCCCTAGGGGAAGGGGTGCAGAGTAGCAGGGGAGGGCCTGGAAAGCCCATCTATCTGGAGAGCTTCAGGCATCCACATGCAGTTTTCCGGGAGGATCCTTGTGCACAAGGGCATCTGAGGAGTCACAGTGCAGGGCCCCCATGGAGGGCAGTCTCTAGCCACGGAGGTGAGCAAGCCACTTGCAGCCGAGTTGCGGGATCTCAACCTGGAATTCGAAGTAAGTGGATGAAGTAAAGGGAGAAAGGAGAGTTAGTTTGGGGGGTGGAAAAAGTGAAAACGAGGCCTGGGCAGGTGGGACAAGTACTGGCTGAGTCCAGTCTGTGTAGGCCGGAGCTGGACAAAGCTGCCGAGTAGCGCAGTGCAGAGGACAGATGCCCAATGAGCAGAGGGCTCAGCTGAGCCCCAGTGGGGTATGGAAGGACGACAGGCTGCCTGGCTATGGTGCGGAGAGGCCCTCAGGATGGGGATCCCCAGAGTCCTTGTGGAGGGACCATGAGAGTGACCTTCTCAGGCACATGCAGATTCGTATAGAAGGCTGATGAAATGCCATCCATTAGCTACAGGTGAGACTGCTCCAGCACTAGCAAATTATTAATTGACCCCCAGGGACTGAGAACAAGGCTTCAGATATAAAGCCACTTCCTCCTCTCTCCCTCAGCTGCCACTCAAAGAAGCCACGAGTGGGAAGGTAGCCATGCCCTCACAAAGCATGCACTGCACCCTGTTTCTCAGCCCCACATTGAGGTCCTCTCGTGTCCCCTGTCTTTGGTGAGGCACTGGGGACACGGTGTGAGGCAGGGGCAGGATCCTAGAAGCTCAACATTCTGTGAAGGTATATGTGGACCATCAGATATAGACATCCCTTCAACCTCTCAGCTTTAGGAACCCATAGACCCACCAGGCTTGGTAGAATAGCTGAGTGCTCAGTGGGACAGAATTTTAGTTTTGCAACCTGCCAGGGCTTGAGGCCAAATCTTAACTTTTTGCTTTACTAAAATGGGCCTTGGGTTGGGCGTGGTGGCACACACCTTTAATCCCAGCACTTGGGAGGCAGAAGTGGGACTGCCATGAGTTCGAGGCCACCCTGAGACTACATAGTGAATTCCAGGTCAGCCTGGGCTAGAGTGAAACCCTACCTTGAAAAAACCAAAATAAATAATAAAATAAAATGGACCTTGGGCTGGAGGGATGGCTCAACTGTTAAAGCACTTGCCTGCAAAGCCAAAGGACCCAGGTTTGATTCCCCAGGACCAACCTAAACCAGATGCACAAAGTGACGCACGCATCTGGAATTTGTTTGCAGTGGCTGGAGGTCCTGGTGCACCCATCCTCTCTCTCTCTCTCTCTCTCATAAATAAATAAATAATGAAAATAAAAAGGGCCTTCAGGAAAGCACCATAACATCTCTGACTCTGTCTCCTTTTTGGGAAACAGATTAGTAACCCTCCCACACAGGTCTCTGCCTCAGGCCTGAGCTGCCCTCGCCTGGGTTGCCTGTGATTGTTGACCCTCCAGTCTTTCCCTAAGCTCTTCCTGTCTCCTCTGAGCTTCTAGAGCACTTTAAGTTTATACTGTGCAATCTGTCCAGCCTCTCCCAGTCTTTGCTGGGGTGTGCCTATTGGCCAACTTCTCTGTAACCATCACAATGAGTTGGGGACTCTGTGTGACTAGGCAGCCATCCAGCAAGCCTTAAGATCCTGTGTTGGCCTATGAGTGTTGGGATGGGTTGATCTGAGGGCTTCTAGCATTGAAATGACAGGCCTGCTGTTCCCTCACCTGCCTAACTTTGCAGCCCTGGCCCCTGACTCCTTCATTACCTGATTCTTCTTAAGCAGTCACTGTGTGCTGTGTACTATACTGAGTGTAGGGGTACAAAGACAAAGACTCCTAGTTTTCCTACACCTCACCCCATAACCTCTGTTGCACACATGCTCACATTTTAAAATAGATTGATTGATGATTGATTGGCAAGGAGAGAGAGAGAGAATGGGCATACCTGAACTTCTTGCCACTCCAAACTAACTCCATATGCATACTATGTATATGCCCGTTTGTGCATCTGGCTTTACATGGGTACTGGGGAATTGAACGTTGGCAGGCTTTGCAAGCAAGTGCCTTTAGCCACTGAACTATCTCCCCAGCCACACATGTCCATATTTCACAATCAAACAAACATTGCTTGCAACACCCAGCATCCCCTTGGTTTTCACACTTCTGAGCTTCATAGCTAAGCAGCTTCTATTCCTTGCCTGGGGCATGCTCATTCTGCATGTTCACCTGGCTAATACCTATATGGCTTGCAAGACTCCATTCTAGCATTGCCTACGCCAGAAATCCTTCTGCAGTGCCCTCAGCCTGGCTCAAATACCCCTACTCTGGACTCCCATATTATTTGGTCATGTGTGCTATAATCTGTGCTGTCCCCACTGTGAGCCCCAAGAGCTGGGTTAGGGTCCATTCATCTCAGTATCTCCAGCTCTTGGGACCCAGCACACTGGACATGTAACAGAGTGTGAGCAGACACGTCCTGAGAAGTTGGCTGCAGGGGTTCCTTACCTAGTCCACTCCTCCTGGGCCACTCTACTCTGGGCTCGGGTACAATTCAACTATTTCTCATGTCCCTGAGGCCTGTTAGTTTTTACATTTCCAATGTTATACCCTACAAAGAACAGAATGCCCAGAGAAGGGCTTGGTTTTTTGATAGAGGGTCCTGTAGGATTTAAAGACAATAGGGAGATGCTTTTTGTTTATTTATTTCTTTTTATTTTTTGTTTTATCAAGATAGGGTCTTGCTCTAGTCCAGGCTGACCTGGAATTAGTCTCAGGCTGGCCTAGAACTCACAGCAATCCTCCTATCTTAACCTCCCGACTGCTGAGATTAAAGGTGTAGGAAGGTCACTCTCATGGTCACTCCACAAGGACTCTGGGGATCACCAGCCTGAGGGCCTCTCCGCACCATAGCCAGGCAGCCTGTCATCCTTCCATACCCCACTGGGGCTCAGCTGAGCCCTCTGCTCATTGGGCATCTGTCCTCCGCACTGCGCTACTCGGCAGCTTTGTCCAGCTCCGGCCTACACAGACTGGACTCAGCCAGTACTTGTCCCACCTGCCCAGGCCTCGTTTTCACTTTTTCCACCCCCCCAAACTAACTCTCCTTTCTCCCTTTATTTCATCCACTTACTTCGAATTCCAGGTTGAGATCCCGCAACTCGGCTGCAAGTGGCTTGCTCACCTCCGTGGCTAGAGACTGCCCTCCATGGGGGCCCTGCACTGTGACTCCTCAGATGCCCTTGTGCACAAGGATCCTCCCGGAAAACTGCATGTGGATGCCTGAAGCTCTCCAGATAGATGGGCTTTCCAGGCCCTCCCCTGCTACTCTGCACCCCTTCCCCTAGGGCAGGCTCAGTGTCAGTGTCACTAATTCCTAGCAAAGTGTTCTCGAGGTCAGGTCCTAGCCTCCAGACCCTGGCAGAGCACCAGTGTCCACATTCAGGCAGCCGCTGAGCACCCTCTGCCTGCATTCCCTCTCTAAAGAGCTACTTACCTATCTCCCCAGGTCTTTCTGCAGTCAAATGCTATATCCCCACCCCAGGCCTTTCTTTTAAAATATTTTATTTATTGATTTACTTGAGGGGGGGAACAGAATGGGCATGCTAGGGCCTCCAGCCACTGTAAATGAACTGCAGATGCATATGCCACCTATGCATCTGGCTTACCTGGGGCATGGAGAATCCAGCCTGGGTCTTTAGGCTTCACAGCCAAGCTCCTTAACCGCTAAGCCATCTCTCCAACCCAACGCCCCATGCCTCTGTGAACAGAGCCACAAAAAGGATTCCTTCTTCAGATCTTCCTCTAACTCCTCAGTCCCCTTCCATGGAGCCCCTTGCTTGAGTCTACCGAGTGCCATCCAGGTGCCTGAAAGCAGCCATTATCCTCCTCAACTCACAGACACCTTGCCAAGAAGGCACTGCTGGTCTTCACGAACGCTGAAGGAAGGACAAAGTTCTGTGGTGTAACACCATGAAGTCCTACCACCAAGATCCTAGCTAGCTACGGGGCCATGTTGCCTTTTCTTTTTAAATATTTTTAATTTATTTATTTGAGAGAGGGGGGGAGGGAGAGAATGGGCACACCAGGCCTTCAGCCACTGCAAATGAACTCCAGATGCATGCACAACCTTGTGTATCTGGCTTACATAGGTTCTGGGGAATCAAACCTGGGTCCTTTGGCTTTGCAGGCAAGCCCTAAACCACTAAGCCATCTCTCCAGCCCCAGGTTGCCTTTTCTAAGGTACATGTTCCTCTTTGTCTTCTCTCAAGTCTAGAAGCTAGGTCACTGTCAGCTTCTTTCGTTACAGTGGGGCAGAAAGCTGAAGGCAGACCTTGCCACTTTGGCCACAAGGTCCTCCACAGCCCTATACTAGCTGACAGCTGAAGCTGCGAAGCTCTGTGGCAGGGCTACCAGGTGGTTTCGTTTAGTTTTGTTTGTGGTGGGGTTGCCCTACATGCCCCAGGCAGACCTGCCATTTTCTGTCTTGCCTCTGCCTCCCCACAAATCATTTGCATTTTTAAACCATAGCCAGAAATCTAAAAACTCCTGATGTGTAAACACTGCCCACTAATTTCAAAGTTTTAACATTGTATAAGCAAAACCAATCTCCCCCGGTCACTGGCTGCCTTTCTGGCCTTTCTGGATCAGAGGCCGCCTGGGGGCTGAGGACTCTTCTCACTGCTCTGGCCTGGTCGGGCTCTGGTGGCAAAGAGGCAAGAGATGAAAGGACGTGGAACTGACCCTGAGGAAAGAGGGGATATCCTCGGCCTAAGGAAATTTCCAGAGTAGTGTTCTCTGCAGGGAGGGGAGGGCACACAGTCCCCCCAGGAGTAGGTCAGCTGGGGGGTGTGGAGGGCAAAGGGCACATGAGAAAGGTTACTTTGATTTGCTTCCATCATTTATATTCGAAACATTAAGCACCCTTAATGAAGAATGTGAGCTTTTTGTTTTTCAATGCTTGACCAAAAAAGAGAAAGAAATGAGGCCTAAGCTCTTTCCTGAGGTGGAGTGAGGCAATCCAATCTCCATTTTTAAAGAGTAACCAGAGGGATGGGCCAAATAAGAGAGAAACTTCCTGAAAACGAGTGGGGCATGGCAATGAGCAGGCCAGTGGGATTTTCCTCTGCACAGGACACCCAAGGACCAGCTGCCTGGCTCTAAGCATTCAAGGAGGGCTGGATGCGGCTCAGGGCCCCTCCCAGGTGCAGGATATCAAGTCCTTTTAGCTGAAGAAGCAGGAGGCCACTCTCTACATCTCTCCACATCAATCTCTGCCTTTTTCTGTTTTGTTTGTTTATTTGTTTGTTTGTTTGTTTGTTTTCAGTGCCTTCCTAACCAGGCAGCTGGAGTGGGAAAACTGAAGGACACTGGGCAGACTGACCCATTCCCAAGGGCAAGGCTCATCCTTAGTTAATTCTGGGTTGAGGACCTGCCTCCCACCCTTCTGCTTTCTACATATAGTACTTCATTAAAAGTCACCAATCTAGGGGGATGGAATGATGGCTTAGTGGTTAAGGGGCTTGCCTGCCAAGCCTAAGGACCCAGGTTCAATTCTCCAGTACCCACATAAGCCAAATGCATAAGGTGGTGCATGGGTCTGGAGTTTGTTTGCAGTGGCTGGAGGCCTTGGCATACCCCTTCTCTCTATATATGTGTATCTACCTCTCTCTCTTTTTCTCTCTCAAATAAAAAAATAAAACAGGGCCTGGAGAGATGGCCTAGTAGTTAAGGCACTTGACTACAAAGCCAAAGGACCCGGGTTTGAGTTTCTAGGATACATGTAAGCCAGATGTACAAGGTGGTGCATGTGTCTGAAGTTCATTTGCAGCAGATGGGAGACCCTTGTGCACCCCTTCTCTTTCTCTCTATCTGCATCTTTCTCACTCTCTCTCAAAAGAAAAAAGCAAATAAAATGTTAAAACATTTTAAATGCTTTATAAAAATAAGATATAAAAGATATATTTTAAAACGTCACCAGTCTAGACAAAATGGCCTGGATATCCATGTCCTTGCAGTGCCTGCCACTACCTATACCAGACCATCATAATAGGAGGAAATGATGATGACATCAAAATAAAAGAGACTAATTGATAGGGGAAGGGGTATGATGGTGAGTGGAGTTGCAAAGGGGAAAGTGGGGGTAGGAAGGGAATTTCCATGGGTTATTGGCTATAATTATGGAACTTGTCAATAAAGAAATAAATTTAATAAAAAGAAGTCATCATTCTAGGAGATCAGTTGGTAAAGTGTTTGGCTAGGACGCATAAAGCCCTGGGTTCAAGTTCCAGCACTGCATATACCAGGTATGGTAGTGCTCACCTACAAGCCCAGTGTTTGGGAGGTGGAGACAGGATTATTAAAAGTTCAAAGTTAGCATCAGATCCACAGAGAGTTTGAGCCTAACTTAAGGCCTGTCTTAGTAAACAAATAAGTCAGGTTGGAGAAATGGCTTAGCAGTTAAGGCATTTGCCTTTGAAGCCTAAGGACCCGGGTTTGATTCCTTAGGACCCATGTAAAGCAAGATGTCCAAGGTGGCGCATGCATCTGGAGTTAGTGGCTGGAGGCCCTGGTGTGCCCAGTTTCTCTCTCTCTCTCAAATAAATAAAATATTTTTAATAACAACAAATGTCATGAATCTTAGCCCTTGTCCCTCTATAGCTAGAGAGACACTTGTAATGCTGAGCTCACTAGCAATGTGTTCTGCAGTGAGCAAACATGCATCACCTGAATCCCTGGAGACATTCAAAAGAAGGCATGGCTCTGCTCTCAGAGAAGCTAACCTCTCACCCAGCAGTCAGTCAGTGAGCACTTGCGGGCTTCCTGGGATGTTGCTGTAGGAATCAATAAGCTGAGACAGGTGCCGCCTTTATAGAATCGAGTCAGGACCTGAAGCCAGTGCAGACTGGTATGAGAGACTTCCAGGGAGGGGCTGAGTTGTGTTGAGCTGTCCTTAGTGGAACTGCCAGTTTGCACGGAACCCTCTGAGCTCAGGAAGAGCCTTTGACAGACAGGAGGTCTTCCTGCGGGAGGAGGGCCTTGAGATGGATTTTGAAGAAGAACGTTGATGATCCTGACAACCTAATGTCTATGAGGGAATTACTCTCTACTAGACACTGGGCCAAACAAATACATGTCACCTTTCCTAGCACCATGAGGCCAAATGCTGCTACTGTCCCAGTGTTCCAGAAGGCAAAAGACTTGCCTGAGGTTACAGGCATCTGATTCTTCAGCTCTAGTTCCTTGGTCAGGAATTCCAGGTGAGAGGACAGCCCTAAGCTGGGCAGGGAGCAGTGTCTGTGTAGGTTTATAAGCAGATGAGCTAAGGTGGGGTGGACATGAGGTCTCAGAGCTGCCTGGTTCCACCACTTCTTTTCTAGTCCGCTGGTAGGGTCTACCTGTTGGGACCAGACCTGTGTCTGGTCTGTGTCTTTGCCCTAGTCAGGATCTGGGGTGGCAAGTCTCCTGTACTCACCCACCCCACTCTTCCATGGGTGCCAGTGATCTGGCCTTGGTGACCTCCTCAACTTTGACACCACCTCCTTGACCAGCTGCTGCTCTCTCACCAGCATTCCTAGATCTGCTGCCCCTGCCCTGGCCTGACTACACACACATACACACACAAACACACACACACATGCGTGCACTCGCCCACCAGCCACACCCAGCCAGCCACGGGAGGAGGCCCAGCATGATGAGCTGAGGAAATCAATGGAACTATTATTGTGTGGGTTCAGACCCTGGCACTACCTCTTTCTAGCTGGGTAACCTTAGCAAAGTTACTTTACTTTTCTGTGTCTCAGTTCTTTCCTTGTTCCCTCTCTCCATCCCTCCCTCTCTTCCTTCCTTCCAAGTCAGAGGACAACGTTCAGGTATTGGTCCTCACCTTTTACCTCATTTGAAGCAGGATGTCTCATTGTTCACTGCTCAGTTCAGCACACTAGCTGGCCCATGAGCTTCTGGCAGATTCTCCTGTCTCTGCCCCAGTTTGTCACATTCACGCTGGTATTACTGGTGCCTGCCACAGCATCTAGCTTTTACATCAGATCGAAGGATGCTATCTCCTGCTTGCCTTAAGTGTGTTATCCATGGAGTCATCTCCACAGCCTGAGCCTCAGGCTTCTTTTTCTCAACTGAAAAAAAAAAAAAGGTGTTAATCGAATCATTAGTTGAGAGTTAAATGAGATAATTAAATAGCATACTTACTGTTGTTGACATGATAGTTATTGTCATGACTGTGGTCAATGGTCTCTGCCCACTGTTCGGGGATGCAGAGCGCTAGGTGGTAGGTGGCTGGCCCAGCCTTTGTCCGTAGGCGCCCCACACTTGTGGGAAAGACCCAAGTGTTAGCAGTTGTGACATAAAAATCTCCATGTGAAGGGTTAACAAATGCACTGTGGCCCTCCCCTGTCTCGTTTCCTTTTGCCTGGGTCTCTAGACTCTTGACTGAGCCTTTCTACTCAGCTTCCCATAACCAGAGATGATGCTGGGAGAAGATGTGGGCAGAAAAGCAGGGGCTTAGGTCTTAGAATCTTCCAAAGATGCCCAAGAAGGCTACTGAACTTTCTCAAGGACAAGAACAGCCAGAGTGGGGTGCTTGGGAGGGAACAAGAAGGGCAGTGAGCTAGATCTGAGATGACAAATATGTTTTCTGCCGATGCCAGTCACCATATTTCTGGCTATCAAGAGTGCTGTGTCGAAAAGGATTCTCAAATAAGCAAGGAAGAGGCCCACGATCAGCCAGCTCAGCCAGCAGCATCTGCCCCAAGCTGGGAATGGGAGGATCAGCGCCCACACCACGCATTTGCCATCTGGACTTGGTGTTTAAGGTTTTAGCAGTATGAGATTACATACACAGCCTGTGGGTAGTTAACTCTCAGAAGCGGAGGGAGGTAGAATAGTGGGGGCTTCCTAGAGGAGGTGAGTGGTCCAGTGACAGTGTTGGTTTGAACTGGCACAGTTGTGAAACAAAGGGTGGGGCGGAGTTCTTGGGGAGGGGTGTCAAGTGTCCTAGACCCCTTACCACTTCTACATAGCCTGGAGGTCAGCAGCTCTGGGGACGCTGCCCATTTCTGGGAATTGTGCAGAAGGGAAGGGCAGCCGATGGAATGCAGAGCCATTTCCTCCACATGGGTTGGGTCGCTCCCCACAGTGTGTCCTCATCCCCTCACCCACCCCTCCCGCATTGGGCACACCCAGACATCACAGAGATGAGATTAGCTTCCCAGGACTGATCCAGTGTGCTGTGACTTCACTCTCAAAGGAGATCTGTTCATAATGGATGTGTTCTCTTCCCCCAGTCTTCCCTAGAAAACCATGCAGCTCAACTGATGGGCTCGCAGGGAAGCCTGAAAATAATTAGAATGGAGAGGCAAACGATCAGTGACGACCGAACGTTGTTTATGGAAGTGGGCAGCATCTTTGTGGGGAGGGCTCTGGTCCACTGCTGGGACCTCCTGATACTCTGTGGCCTTACAGTCAGGACAGGCAAGCAGCTAGAGAATGCCGCATTAGGACTGTGAATCATGACGACAGGTAAAGTTGTGTGATGCTGCCAGTAACTGACAGTCAATTGACCAAAGACCAGGAGACAGTGTGGCATGGCACTTCCAAGAACAACCATTGGCATCTGTCCAGTCGACAGCAGAGGTCCACTAAAGGGTGGTAGCTGTGACTGCTGGCACCTGCTCTGGGCATCATTGGCTGTGGCCAGGGCTATAAGACACTGCTTTGTAGGGATGCTTGGTGGGGTTACGGAGCAGCCAGGGAGCACCATTTCTTTCACATGTCCTGCTCACTTGGGGTGGCTTGGGGCCATTACTTTAGGAAACAAGCTTTAGAGAAGCCTGGGAACCTGGGAAGTAGGAGGGAGATGGCTGTTTTGGGGGGTTAGGGGTGCCGAGCTCACTGCCATCTTAAAGCATTTGTATCTGTTACCACCTGGGTCTTCTCTTAGCTCCACATGGCCATGTGGTGTGGGTGCCCTGACCCAGCTCCATGAACTAAGTCACTGGAATCTCACAGGTTGGAAGGGAGAGCAGGACCCAGTTAATTTCCTTGTCAGTGCACACATGCCTTTGCTCAGGAACCCTCCATGTTATTTTCAATAGGGCCTTACTCTCCTGGTGTTTTTTTTTTTTTTTTTGAAGGGGGGGTGGGACCCAACTCTGAGACGTTAGGAAGCTTGTCCCAAGTCACACAGAAAGTCCATATCAGAGACACAAATGGCCTGTATAGTGGCCAACACATGTAATTCCAGGACTCAGGAGGCTGAAGAAGATGAATTGACATGAGCTCAAGGCCAGCCTGGTCTCCATAATAAGTTCAGGACAGTGTGGGCTACAAAGTGAGATTGGGTCTCAAAAAAAAAAAAAAAAAAAAAAAACCCAAAAAAACACAAGAGGCATGATTGGAGTACAACCTGACAACCTGCCTGGTTATAGAGTCTAGGCTGTTACCCCTCCGGCTTCCCCAACCATGCAGTGGGCATGATCTCGTTTCCCGAAGGTTCAGAACCACTTTGAATTTTTGAATTTGCTGAGTAGCAAGGTTATGCAGGGGTCACCAGCACACCCAACCACTCATTTGCTGGGGGTATGAACTGATCCCTTTTGGAAGACTGGGCATGATGTCCCTACTTCTTGGCACAAGGCAGGGCAGAGTGGTGGAAGACTTTTGGGGCAGGATTGAATAATCACTTATTACACAGATGCCATGCCTCCTGTGTGCCAGGCCCCTCCTGGCTTGTGAGATGCAGGGGAACTGGGAGGCTGTGGCTCTCGTCCTCATGTTGCTTATAATCTGCTGGGGGAGGTGATTTGGACATTCAGGAAACACCTTCATGCAAGATGCTGGGATGCATGGGCTGGAGAGATGTGGCCCAGTGGTTAAGGCACTTGCCTGCAAAGCCTAAGGACTCAGGTTTGACTCCCTAGTACCCACGTAAGCCAGATGCACAAGATACACATGTATCTGGAGTTTATTTACAGTGTCTAGAGGCCGGGGTATGCCCATTCTCTCTCTCTTTCTCTCTCTCTCTCTCTCTCTCTCTCCCTCTCTCTCTCTCTCTCTCTCTCCTCCTCCTCCTTCTCTTTCTCTATGTCTCTCTTTCAAATAAATAAATATTTAAGTAAAAAGATGCTGGTGCTGGCTATGGGCACAGAAAGAGCAAAAACCAGACAACAACCAGAACAGCTTACTTCTCAATTTAAAGATGCCTGAGGTTTTTCTATACATATCATTAAAATCATTAAAGAAGCAATATTGCCTTTTAGGCAGAAGTTTCCAGTATGAGCAATGGCTTAGGTTGCTGGTACAGCCTGTGGGCTGGGCAGGGCTCTGGGAGCAGTGGTTGCCATGGGAACCAGCTCAGCTGCTTCCACTGCCAAGTGGCTGTTGTTCCAAAAGTTGGCTTCTCCATGGAGGGGGCTGCCTGGAACCTCAGAGTCATTTCCCATGGAAACAATGCCTGAAATGATGGGTGATGTTCCCACACAGGCCCATTTCATCTGTATATAATGGAGCTGAGGTGGCAGTGGAGCTTCTAATGAGGGGGAGGAGGCAGCTGAGAATCATGGAACATCAGCACGGAACCATGAGAGAGAGAGAGACAGAGAGAGAGAGAGAGAGAGAGAGAGAGAGAGACAGAGAGAGAGACTGGCTGCAAGTGGGATGCTCTCTTCTGGGAGAATCATTTGGGCACATTCTCAGACCTGGACATATTTAATACATTTTTTTTTGAGATAGATTCTCTAGTCCAGGCTATCCTGTAATTCTGTCTGTAATCCTAGGCTGCTCTTGAACTCTCAGCAATCTTCTTAGCTCTGCCTCTCAAGTGCTGGGATTAAAGACATGTGCCTCCATACCTGGCTTTAATACATTTTTGATTTCATGCTTAGAGCAATCCTGCCAAAACTGGGTCTCTCACTAACACTACTTATAATAAGATATTGAGGCCATGGAAGGTAACTGATCCAGTGTCACTCGAGCAGTCACTAGGATATCATCCACCACAGAAATGAACAAGAAACTCTTGTATAAAGCCTACTTTAAACCACCTCCCCACCTCAGTCGGACGATCCATGATTCCCAGAAGTGAAGAACCAACATTCTAGAAAGATCTCTAAGGTGCCTCTAGCTGAGAAGGCTGGAAAGGGGTAGGGTACTGTGAATATAAGTAGTTTATTCCTTAACCACCAAGCCACCAATTTTCTCCTCATAAAATCCTTCTCATCATGGCCTATGAGCAGTTTTAAGCGTCTCTTCCCGTGCACCACACAAGACCAGCTTGTTTTGAAGAACGCAAGAAGCGTTGTCATTTCAATGACCCTTTCCATTTACCAAAACATTATTTGGTTCCAGGAATTTTCTGGGTGGGGACTGTGCCCCTCAGGATAACACGCCCTTCTGAACTCAAAGCTCTATGGACTCCTTCTCCTGCCCTGGAAGCTTCCTCTTCTTTCAGTGTCACATCTGTCCCAGAAGAGTATTATCTTTGGGGTTGGACTGATCTCTTAAAGGTAGTCCCAGCCCCTAACTGAGAGTTCTCCCCGAGTTCTGTGTGTGGTGAGGCCAGCTCTATGGTGAACAGATGACCTGACTTGCTTTGAAAGGCCAGTGTTGAGCCCTGTTCATTCAGCCTGCTCCATGCCAGGTTCTGGGGGACAAGGACCAATAAAATGTGGCCCCTGCCCTTGGGTGCACAATAAACTTATGTAGAAGGTTCTAAGCTTGATGGTGGCCTCTCAACTAGGACTATGAGGTTCAAAGCACAGGGTGAAGGCTGTCTCTCCCTGGAAGGTGACTCCTGGGCCTGGGCTGACATGGGAAGAGGTTTGTAACTACAGGATGTACCAGAAGAACCAAGGTCATTTGGGGTGAAGGTAGTGTGAGAGACTGGTTCATGGATGACCGAGGGCCACTGGTGACAGGCCTTCAACATCCAAGGAAGGAGCCTCCGTTTGATTCATCAGCTGTGGGTGGTACAAAAAGGGTTTTCAACCTGGTATAGTCTGATCTACCCCACTGAAGCTCTGAGTGTAATGTAAACGCTGACTCAGTGCGGCTCTCTGTGGCCTGCAGAGCCTCAACCTTAAGATCGGGAGGCTGTAAGAAGGTCAACTTCAACTGGCCATTTCTTACCAACTGCTGCAGCAGGCGGAGGGCTGTTTATAGCACAGTTCCAGGTGATTCTGCTGTGTAGGTGCTGTCAGCTCTGACTCGGAGGTTCAGGTCATATCCTCTTACTTTTGCTAGTGTTTTACCTTGATTTCTTTTTAACATTTTATTTTTATTTTTTATTTTATTTGGGAGAGAGAGAAAATGGGCGCACCAGGGTCTTGATCCACTGTAAACGAACTCCAAATGCATGCGTCACCTCATGCATCTGGTTTATGTGGGTCCTGGGGAATTGAACCTAGGTCCTTTGGCTTTGTAAGCAAATGCCTTAACCACTAGGCTATCTCTCCAGCCCTTACCTTGCTTTCTTTTAAGAGGAGAATCAACAAAGATGTTTGTGTTTGTTTTTATTATAGACATGCTTAGTATGGGTACATCATGTGTTGGTACCATCCTTTCCCTCGTCCCCATCCTTTCCCATCCCTGTAGTGCTGCTTACTCATGTGGCTGCCAGCTGGGAGTGGAAAACCACCTCTCACACCAGCAAACACACTTCAGTCCAACCCAGCATTACTGGGGCAAGAGTGACAGTGGTTAATGAGTGGCCGCAACGCTGGGCTCTGCTGGCCTGAGAGGCAGAGGGGAGAAGAAGCTGGCCCTTCCTGTCCCCGTTTCCATTGCTCTGCAACTCCCCTGTGGCCCCTCTTGGTGGTGGCTGGGCTGATGGAAGTTGCAGTTTATCTCCATCTTTGTGGGGAAATGCAGAAACCAACTTCTGGGGCTGCAGCCAACTCAGACCCTGCCCTGCTCCAGAGGAGCTAAAAGGAAAGAGACACCACCATCTTCAGATGGCATGAACATTGTATTCTGTGAGGCACATTTTAATGTTGTCAAACTTTCCCAGTACACAAATCTTTTACAGCCATCTGTTGGTATCCAAGGGGCATTTGGTTCCAACACTCCTGACAGGTACCAAAATCTGTAGGCATTGGAGTCCCTAATACAAATGACATAGTATTTGTATATGGTAAACTTCCCCACATATGTGAAATAATCTCTGCATTACTTACATGTCCAGAACAATATGATATGTAAATGCTTATACTATTCCATGATTAAGTAATAGCAATTTTTTAAAAATATGTAAGCATTAGTGAAAATACATTTTTTAAATGTTTCTTAAGATGTATTTATTTATTTGAGACAGAGACCGAGAGAGAGAGAGAGAGAGAGAATGATAATGGGTACACCAGGGCCTCTAGCCACTGCAAACGAACTCCAGATTCATGCACCATCATGTGCATCTGGCTTACATGGGACCTGGAGAATCAAACCTGGGTCCTTGGGCTTCACAGACAAACACCTTAACTGTTAAGCTATCTCTCCAGCCCCAAATACAATGTTTTACACATGCATGTGTGGTGTGTGTAATGTGTGGTAGATGCACCTGTTTGTGCAGATGAGTGTACCCCAGGTCCGTGTGCAGAGACCAGAGGAGGATGTTGGTGTCTTCTTTTGCTCACCTTTGGATGGGGGAGTCTCTCTTTCAGTTTGGAGCTGCTGTCTGTCAGCAAACCCTAGTGATTCTCAGGTCTCCAGCCTCCCGCCAGGAGGCCCTCATGCTTAATTAAGCAATCAAACAGTAAGCACTTAATTTCTGAGCCACCTCCCTAGGTAAGAGTTTCATTCTAGGCCAGGCTGACCAGGAACTTACTGTGCAGCCCAGGTTGGCCTCAAACTTATGACCATCCTCCTACCTCAGCCTCCAGAGAGCTAAGATTAAGGGTATGAGCCACCATACCCTCAATTAAAAAAAAGTCTTTTTGAATTAAAAAAATTAAACAATTAAAAATATAGTTTATTTATTTATTTATTTATTTATTTATGGAGAGAGAGGTGCAGATAGAGAAAGAGAGAGAATGGGTAGACCAGGGTGTCCAGCCACTGCAAATGAACTCCAGACACATGCGCCACCTTGTGCATCTGGCTTACGTGGGTCCTGGGGAATCAAACCTGGATCCTTAGCGCCTTAACCACTAAGCTTTCTTTCCATCCCCACAAATACAATTTTTAGAAATACTTTCAAGTGGTGGTTATTTATAGATGCAAATCTCGTGGGCAAGGAGGGTGGACTGCACATGTCTATTGTGGAAAATCGAGACAGGGAGCAAATCAAAGTGTCCTGCAGTCCTCTGGTTCAGAGATGGCCACTTTCCAAAGCTCTGGGGCTGGGATCTGCCCCTGGGCATCTACATTCATGCGTGGCTGCTCCCCAGAACAGGGACCATACACATTTGCTGTGTGAAAGTCTAGTACTCTTCTTTCATACATAATTTCAACTTTTTAAAATTTTTTAAATTTTAAAATCATTATTATTATTATTATTGAGACATATTTTCTTGTAATACAGGATGGCTTGAAATAGCGATCCTCCTGTCTCAGTCTCCTGAATAACACACACACACACATAAATTTTTTCTTTATTTTCCTCCCAACATTTAAACTATTTCCACCCTTCCCCTACATTCTTTTTAAAAAATTTATTTATTTATTTATTTGAGAGAGAATGAGAGAGAGAAAGGGGAGGGGGGAAGATAATGGGCACACTAGGGCCTCTAGCCACTGCAAACAAACTCCAGATGCATGCACCACCTTGTGAATCTGGCTTTATGTGGGTACTGGGGAATTGAACTCAGGTCTTCCCTACACTTTTTTTTTTTTTTTTTTTAATATTTGTTTATTTGAGAGAAAATGAAAGAGAGAAAAGGGAGGGGAGAGATAATGGGCACACTAGTGTCTCTAGCCACTGCAAACAAACTCCAGACACATGCACTACCTTGTGAATCTGGCTTTACATGAGTACTGGGGAATCGAACTCAGGTCCTCAGGGCTTTGTAGGCAAAAGCCTTAACCACTGAGCCACCTCTCCAGCCCTCCCCCTTCATTCTTAATATCTTTTTACATTCCATGATTATCTCCTTGGAATAAAATCTTATATGTGGCAGAGCTGTGAGTGTATCCATTTTCTAATCTATTTATACAAGCATATTACCAGCCCAGCCTGAACATATTTATACTCCCCCTGAATATAATAGCAAAAAAAAGTATGTACTTCCCCCACATTGGGGAAGTCCCAAATGTCAACATCAGACTTTGGAGACTGTGACGGATGATGGCCTGTGGCCTCATGCAAATCAGCACGGCCACATAACCCCATTTTCACCCTTTTTGTCAACCTAGAATTGAAGACTCTTGTACTGCTGAAGACAGCAGTTAAGTATCTCCTCTGTGGTCTCATAGAAAAGGACACGGTGGCTCAGAGAGGTCAGTGGTCTTCCTGAGTAGCAGTGGCACGCAGGACCCCTGGTCCCTGGTCCTCCATAGTACACTGCCCTTCCCCTCTGCGCAGGCACAGATACCCAGGATCCAATCCATGTCACCTGGCTGTTTTCTTTTCTGCACTCCCTCAGTTTAGGATTGGTTTTCATGCTTCCTAGGAAAGGTCTGTCAGCCCGAGCTCTCGCTTCTTCCCAGCTGGGCCTTAGTGACTTCTGACCCTGTCAGTATTGTTACTTGTTCTTTAGGTGACTCCCCACTCCCTTCACCCAGTGTGTGACTTTGGTGCTGCCAGCCTCCTCTTAGAGACTGATGACACCCCCATTGTGTTCCTTCCATGACCCCTGCAGGTCTCTTCCTGGCCACTTTGTGACAGTATTTCCAGCAAGCACTTCTGCTGTCTGCTGTTATCTCTTCACATTCAGCCTGTTCCTGTGAAGGCTACACTACTCTTCTGAACCTTAGACCCACATTTCCAACTCCCTCCCCATCACTTTAGCTCAGAGCTTTTCAACTCTGACCATTCTTTGCCCTGGAGGGCTGCCCTGTGCACTGCAGCATCCCTGACTCCTGCTCACTAGGTGCCAGGGGCATCCACTCCGTTGTCTCCAGAAATTGAGATATCCGGGGGCAGGGAAGAAAATTGCCCCTGGCCCCGACCCACTGTCTTAACAACACTTACCATCCCAGAACACTGCCTGATCCTTTCTTTCCTTTGCCTCAGCTTACACAGGGTGGATGAGACGCCCTAAGATACCAGCATGACTTTGAGCATGAAAAAGGCAAACAGAATTAAGGAAAGGAGCCAGGACCACAGAATTCAGAGTGGGAACGGGTCTTCCCCAGCAGAAACGTGCTAAGCTCACAGGGCCCCTTTCACCTCAGCTCAACAGCCGCAGAGTTCCTGGGCATACCATTCCAATTGATAAGAGATGTCCCCATTGAGAGGAGTCGATGTGAAAGGTGAACCTTGTGTCATCCATGCTCAGCCAAAAGCCCTTATGTTTCTCTGTATCATTCTGGGGCAGAGGTTAGTGGCAGAGGAGCTGCGTGGACATGTCTTTTAGAACTGGTATCTTAACACTGAGCCATCTAACCCATGAACACAGTAGCTTTTTCCATTTATGTAGGTCTTATTTTAGTTCGTCTCATCAATTTTTTTCATAGTTTTGAATGCATAGGTCTTTTACATGTATCTTGTCAGTTTTCATACCTGCATCGCATATGGTATGTGTAAGACCAGGCCTGGCACGTAGTTGGTGTTCAGTAAATGATGGTGTAATAGATAGGTCATTGGAACACTGATTGGATTCACCAAGGACCGCCATAGATGACATTCTTCTTGTTTCTGTATTTCTTTGTACTTAAATCTGCTTTTTGGGGGGAGGGGTAGATATTTGTTACTTTATAAGAATCAAACCCGTGACTATTTGCCCCTAATACAGAAAGAAGCCTCATGAATACCTCCCCCCTGAATCAGAAAGGGAAAAGGCCCTCGCCTCATTTCCCATGTCTTTCTTCTGCAGGTCTGATCCATCAGAAACATGGCAACCAGCGCGGTTCCCAGTGACAATCTTCCTACGTACAAACTGGTGGTGGTGGGGGATGGAGGTGTGGGCAAGAGTGCCCTTACCATCCAGTTTTTCCAGAAGATCTTTGTGCCTGACTATGATCCAACCATTGAAGACTCCTACCTGAAACATACAGAGATTGACAATCAGTGGGCCATCTTGGACGGTAAGATGTGGGTGCTATCCCTGTGTGGGGCAAGGCATTCGATGAAGAGGGTGAGAGAATTTGAAAGACTTCAGTGGGGCCAAATGGTTTTCTGCTTGCCATTATTATGGGGTGGTTGGTATAAATCAGTGTGTAGCTTCCGGGGGGAATTCTGAACAGGGATGGCCTTTGTAGAAGGCTTGAAGAACTTTGTGGAAACCCAACTGACGTGGAACAAAGAGGCAAGACTAGCTAGAATCATGCCACCTGAGGGACGTCGTGTTTGTTGGTGCTTGCTTGATCAAGAGTCAAGAGCTCTGCTTTACAGTTACAGACGTCTCTAGCTGATGGAAAGGAGAAAAATTATTTCTTTTTCTTCCTTTTCTTTTTGTTTTTCGAAGTAGGGTCTCACTGTAGCCCAGGCTGATCTGGAATTAACTATATAGTCTGAGGGTGGCCTTGAACTCACGCAATCCTCCTACCTCTGCCTCCTGAGTGCTGGGATTAAAGGAGTACACCACCACGCCCAGCTGAGAAAAATTACTTCTTAATAGGCATATTTAGTAAATGTCCCTTTGTTCTTGGACCCATCTTATTGTATTTCTACTTTAGTTATAATTAGTAATTCTCAAAGTGTGGGAGCCAGGGAACTAACTAGAAATGCAAATTCTTAGGCCCCTTCTGACTCAGAGACTCTGAGGTTGGGGCTCAACAGTGTTTTCTTCACACCCTCCCGGGATGGCTGGTTAGAGACCACTGCTCTGGACACTAACTGATTCTTGCTTTCTGTTGTCTGAGTTTCTCTCCTAAACAAAGACCCATTAATCACAGAGTGCTGGTCTAGGAGGGGAACTTTGAAATCTGCTGACATATGAGTTCTCTATCAGATATGTCCTTTGCAAATATTTCTCTAGTCTGTAGTTTGTTTTTCATTCTTTTAACTGTTTCATTCAACGAGCAGAGTTTTGAATTTTGAAGAAGTCTAGCATTTTTTTTTGTTTGTTTGTTTGTTTTGTTTGTTTGGTTGGTTTTTTGAGGTAGGGTCTCACTCTAGCCCAGGCTGACCTGGAATGCACTATGTAGTCTCAGGGTGGCCTTGAACTCACAGCGCTCCTCCTATCTCTGGATTAAAGGCATGCGCCACCATGCCCCGCTTGCAGTTAGTTTATTAGTTTGTCCTTTTATAGATTGTGCTTCTGGTACTTTACCTAAGAAATCTTTGCTTAACCTAGGGTCACAACAGTTTTTTCTTTTCCATTTTCTCCTAGAAGTTCGATGATTTAGGCTCTGACATTTATGTTTTTATATACCCTGAGATAATTTTTGCATATGGCATCAGAGTGGGTCAAACTTATTTTTCTGTATGTAGAAATGCAGTTGTTCTAGCACCATTTATTGGAAAGATTGTCCTTCGTCCACTAAATTGCTTTTGTCCCTCTGATGAAAATCAGTTCTTCATATAATCTGGATCTTTGATCTGTTTATTTGGCCTTGATAATTGCAGTTTTATAATAAATCTTGAAATGGGGCTGGAGGGATGGCTTAGTGGTTAAGGCGCATGCCTGCAACGCCTAAGGACCCAGGTTCGATTCTCCAGGTCCCACGTAAGTCAGATGCACATGGTGGCACATGCATCTGGAGTTCGTTTTCAGTAGCTAGAGGCCCTGGCATGCCCATTCTCACTCTTTCTCTCTCTAATAAATAAATACCCCCTAAAAAAGAACAAAAGAAAAAAAGTTTTTAAAAAATTCTTGAAATGAAAATAAAAAATAAATCCCCAACTTCATTTTTTCTCAAAGGTGTTTTGGCTAGTTTAAGTCATGGGTACTTTCATATGAATTTTAGTTTCATTAAAATCCTTGATTTTGATTTGGGATTGTGTTAAATCTATAGATCAATTTGAAGGAACTGACTTTTGTTGTATATGTGGTACTAAGTATTGAACCCTGAATATTGCAAATGCTAGACAAGGGTTTCACCACTGAGCCACATCCCCACTGTGCCATGACCAATACTCAGCCATCACCCCATAAATTCCCATTCATTTAGGTCTTCTTCAGTTTCTCTCATCATCATTTTGGATGCATAGATAGATAGATAGGTTATATCTATATTGGTATTGGTGCTGTTGTAGTTTTTAATTTCAGTTTTTAGGTGTTTGCTGCTAGTACATATAAGCATAATTTAAGTTTTTAAATTTTTTTGTTTATTTTTATTTATTTGAGAACAACAGAGAGAGAGAATGGGTGCACCAGGGCATCCAGCCACTGCAAATGAACTCCAGATGCATGCAATCCCTTGTGCATCTGGCTTATGTGGGCACTGGGGAATTGAGCCTCAAACCAAGGTCCTTAGGCTTCACCGACAAGTGTTTAACTATGAAATGGATTGCATTCCATATGGCATTTTTATGCATGTCATTACACTTGGTTCTAACTCATTTCCCTCTCCTCCACTGCCTTCTCAGTGTCTCCTGACCACTTCCTAGAATTGTTATATGTTAATCTTATAGCCTGCAGGTTGCTAAAGTCACTTGCTAGTTCTAGTGGCTTCTTTAAGGTCCCTACTGAGCTTTTCTGCATAAATAATCACGTTTGTGATAAAGACAGCTTGACTTTTTCCTTTTCCACCTGAATGGCTTAAAAGCCATTTCTTTTTCTTGCCTTGAGTAGTGCCTCCATCCAGCTCACTGCTGAGTAGATATGACCAGGATAGTCATCCTTGTTCTGGACTTTAAGTGGGAAGCTTCCAGTTCATTTGTTAGGAATTTCCTCCATCAAGTCAATGAAGTAAGTCCCTTTCTGTCCTTGGTTTGCTGAAAGCTTTTAATCAGGAATGGATGTTGAATTTTGTCACATGCCTTCTCTGCCTTTTTAGTTTTAATATGGGAAGTTATATTGATTTCTTTCCCCTAATGTTAAACCAATTTGTCATTCATGGGACAAATCCCATTTAGTCATGCTGTGTTATTCTTAATGTACTGCTGGCTTCAATTTGCAAGAATTTTGTTTAGCGGGGCGAGGAAGGTAGCTCAGTGGTTAAAGGTGCTTACTTGCAGAACCTTCTGGCCAGGTTCAATTCCCCAGCAACCACATAAAACCAGATGAACAAAGTAGTGCATGCATCTGAAGTTCTTTTGTACTGGCAAGAGACTCTGGTATATTCTCTCTCTCTCTCCTCCCTATCTTTCCACAAATGAAATATTACATTTTTGTTGTTTAGAATTTTTACATTTATGTTCTTGGGGGATATGGGCCTGTATTTTCCTTGTAGTGCATCATCTGATTTTGGTATCGATGCAATGCTGGTCTTCTTACGGTGAGTTGGAAATTGTCTTCTTGTCAAGTTTATAGATGAGTTTAAGTAATAGTGTTATTATTTCTTCCTAAAATGTTGGTAGAACTCATTAACAAGGCTATCTCAACTTGGAGTTTTCTTTTTTTTTTTTAAAAAAAATTATCTACAACCTTTGTACAGATAGACAATATACCATGACCATAATCCCTACTCACCATCCTCCCTTTCTCCCCTCCCCTCATTAATCTCTCCACTAAATCCCTTCTTCTTTTACACTAGTCTCTCTACTATTTTGATGTCATCGTTTTCCCCTCCTAGTATGAGGTCTTGTGTAGGTAGCATCAGCCTCTGTGGGGTCATGAGTACCATGACCACTTTGCATTGGCCTGAAGTTTTCTCTGGGAGAATATTTTTAACTTTTAAGAAATATTTTATTTATTTGAGAGGGAGAAAGAGGGGGGGGCAGTTAGAGAATGATGTGCCAGGGCCTCTAGCCACTGCAAATGAACTCTAGATGCACGTGCCACCTGAGGTATCTGGCTTATGTGGGGAATTGAACCTGGGTCCTTAAGCTATGCAAACAAACACCTTAACTACTGAGCAATCTCTCCATCCCTGGGAGAAGTTCTTTTTCTTTTTTCCTGGAAGAAGTTTTTAAACTACAAATTAAATGTCTTTAGTAGATATTGGGCCATTCAGATGATCTCTTTGTTGGTCAAGCTTCATCAGAGTTGTCAGACTTACTGGTATAAAGTTATTCATAACATTGTCTTATTATCTTTGTAATATTTGTAGAGTCTATACTTATGGCACTTCTCTTGCTCCTGATATTGGTGATTTGTGACTTTCTTTCTTTTCCTGACCAGGCTGGCTAGAGATTGATACATACTAATTTTCCTGGGGGAAAAAAAGCTCAGCCTTTTTATCCATTAAGTTTTCTCATTTTGGCTTCATTGATTTTCACTGATATTTATCATTTTCTCTTGTTTGCTTACTTTATATTTAGAGTCTTATAGAATAGCAAGTTGGCCAATCTCTTAACTCGTGGGCTCAAATGATCCTCCCATTTCAGCTTCCCAAGTACTTAGGTACACACTCAGATATGTTTTAACTTTTTTAAAATTAAATTTAATTAATTAATTTTTTAAACTACAAATTAAATGTCTTTAGTAGATATAAGCCATCATTCCTTAACTTTTTGATTTAGGGCCTGGAGAGATGGCTTTTCTTGCCTGTGAAGCTTCATCGAGGCTCAATTCCTAGGGAATAAGCCAGATGCACAAGGTTGTCAGACTTACTGGTATAAAGTTATTAATAAAATAAATTGTCTTATTATCTTTTTAATTTATTTTTGAGAGAGGCAGATAGAGAATGGCACTAGGGATTCTCTTGCTCCTGATATCTGGTGATTTGTGACTTTAGGCTTTCATTGAGCCAAATCAACCTAGTGACCAGGCTGGCTAGCCAGATTGCCCTCATATCCAACATCTCTCATTGAATCTGGAGTTTGCCACTTTTCAGTTAGGGACCAGCAAAACAGCTCTCCTGCCCTTTATCCATGGCCACACTGGGCTTTTTCTCAGTTTTGGCTTCATTGATTTTCACAGCAAATTTACCATTGGGCCATCTCCCCAGGTCCATGATGTCTTAAAGTACAAGTTGATATCATTGATTTGAGATATTCTCTTTGGTACGACAAGTCTCCCCTAACTACTCATTTAGCTGCAGCCCACACATTTTAAATTTTCTTTTATTTATTTTTATTTGAGTCCGAGGGAGAGTGGCCACTGCTCAGATGCATGCGCCACCTTGTGCATCTCATGGGACCTGGAGAATCAAACCTGGGTCCATTTCAGCTCTCCACTTTTGAATATGTTACGTTTTCATTTTCATTTAGTTCAAATTCTTCCTAATTTCTCTTTAGACTTCTTCCTTGACCCATAGGTTATTTAGAAGTATATTACATAGTTTCCAAGTACTTAGGAATTTGCTGGAGATCTCTCTGTTCTTGTTCTCTAATTCCATTGTGTCAGAGAACATGCAGTGCATTATTTGAAGTCTTTAAAATTTATTAAGGCTTTTTTGAAGTGTTCAATGAGTGCCTGTCAGATCACGCTAGCCAGTAATTCAAGTCTTCTTGATCTTGATTGATTTTCTGAATCCTTCTTCTGTCAGCTATAGAGAAGAATGCTGCATTTATGAGAATAATTGTGGATTTGCTTCTTTTCCTTCAGTTCTATCAATTTTTGTTTCCTGTATTTTAGCACTGTTAAGTGTGCAAATGTTTATGACTGGATCTATCCTCTTGATGAATTGGCCCTTTAATTATAATAAAATGACCTTCATTATTCCCAAGTTTCCTGTCCCTGCACTGCAGCTTGGACCCTGGCATGGCTGTGAGCCGAGCCTTTGCACCTCATCTCTCAAGGGATCCTCATCTTCGTTGTCTGTGTCGGGTGTCTCGTGTAACATTGTCACATCTATTTTGTTTGCTTTGAGTTGTCCAGCTGAAAAGGTAAATCCGGTCCCTGTTATTCCATCTTGATCACAGGCAGAACCAAATTGTCACTTTAAAGAAACCCACCCTTGGGTGGGTGAAATGGCTCAGCAGGTAAGAGTGCTTGCTGCAAGCACGAGGATCTGAGACGACCTGAGTTTGATTCCCCAGCACTCCCGTGAACATCGGGGTATGGATAATGCACGCTTATAACCCCAGTCCTGCAGGGAGCAGAGACTGGGCAATTACTGAGGACTGTGGAAAAACCACAGCTCCACATTCAGAGAAACACTCCATTTCAAGGAAATATGTGGATGAGTGATAGAATAAGGCCTCTGAGTGCCTTTGAACACATCTTCACATACACATGAATACAACACACACACTACCACCACCAGTATTTGACACTGCATACTCAAAAGAATGTAAAGAGAAATAAAAGGAACATACTAAAAAATAACAACACTGAACTATGTACTTTAAGGAGGTGAAATTATGGTGTGTGAATCACATCTCAGTTATATAAGCATCAGCCTGAGCTTGTTTGCAGCCTAGTCCTCTGCTCAGTTCTAGCAGATGCTGGGTACATCTCCCCTTTGGGGACTCTGCATGTGCTCTCTTCCTGCGTAGACTGTTCTTCCTGTAGGAATTCTTCATTTAGGTCTCAGCTCCAATGTCACTTTATCTGTGAGGTCTTCCCTGACCAAGCCATATGCACTTGTATCCACCCACCCCTGCCATTTCTTTTACTTTTAATTTTTATTTATTTATTTGAGAAAGAAAGAGAAAGAGAAAGAGAATGGATGTGCCAGGGCTTCCAGCCACTATAAACGAATTCCAGATGCATGTGCCACCTTGTGCATCTGGCTTCACTGGGTCCTGGGGAATTGAACCTGGGTCCTTAGACTTTGCAGGTAAGTGCCTTACCCACTAAGCCATCTTTCCAGCCCTATCCCTGCCATTTCTTTGGTAAATATTTGTAGAATGAACCCACATACACTGTTCTGAACAATATATGTGCATTAACAGGTTTGATGGACTGGCTATATTATGTTCTTGTTTTCCTAACTCATATTAAAAATAAGCAACTATTCAAATCAAAATTTTACTTTGATTTTGTTAAGTTTTATTTGAGAGCGACAGGCAGACAGAGAAAGAGGCAGAGAGAGAGAGAGAAAGAGAGAGACTGAGAATTGGCGCACCAGGGCCTCTAGCCACTGCAAACGAACTCCAGATGCATGCGCCACCTTGTGCATCTGCTTACGTAGGTCCTAGGGAATCGAGCCTCGAACCAGGGTCCTTAGGCTTCACAGGCAAGTGCTTAACCACTAAGCCATCTCTTCAGGCCCTCAGATCAAAATTTTATATTTATGTGCCTTCTAAAATGATTTTATACATCACTCATTAGGATATATACACTTTGAGGTATGCTGAAGTAAATAGGTGTAAGGAAGTTTCTTTACTATAGAACTTATAAAAATCTTTAATATACAATGATGTATTAGAAGGATGTTTTGTCATTAGGATTTCCCAAAAGAACCATTTTTTTTTGCACATCATTCGGGGCTGATTTCAACAGAAAACATTTATAAAGCTATTGCATAATACATGCGGAGAATAACACCCTGCCTGGTACACTTTGTAGCTCAGTCAATATTATTTCTGCTTGCAGCCACATGAGCTTCTCCAATGTTTTTCTAAGTAATTTTGGACATTTGTTTCTCAGAAAAAGGCTTCCTCAAGGCTGCTGTTTAGATTTTATGATAACATTCCTAGCAGTACTAGCAGAGAGGGGGAGACATGGCCACGGCCTCATTGTAGAAGCATGAATTTGCAAAACCAGGTCTAACTTAGCTCAGGGCACTGCCCACCCAGACCTTCTCAAGAGTAAGATACTGGATGCCTAGACTAGTACATTCTGCTGAATAAGGTCTTCTATTAAGAAAGGAAGGTGAGCTGGGCGTGGTAGCGCACACCTTTAATCCCAGCACTCAGGAGGCAGAGGTAGGTAGATTGCTGTTAGTTTGAGGCCACCCTGAGACTCCATAGTGAATTCCAGGTCAGCCTGGGATACAGTGAGACCCTACCTCAACCCCCCCCCCGCCAAAAAGAACGAACAAAAGGAAGGGAGGTGGGCTAGAGAGATGGCCCAGTGGTTAAGGGTGTTTCCTGCTCAAGTAAAAGTTCAAATCTCCAGGACCCACATAAACACCTAGGCGTGGCCACATGGGCCTGGAACACCAGTCCTGAATCACAGGAGCTCAGAAAAAAGCTTAGTTTGGGATCAGATTCTGGCTCAAAAACAGACAGAAAAGAAGCTCAGCAAGTTTAGGATCAAAAACAATCAAGAAAACCTCTGGCAGCCCATAAAAAAAAGCCAAGTTTGGGATCAGTAGATGAAGCCAAAAGAAGCTCAAAAAAACAGACAGAAAAGCTAGCCCCACACTTCAGGAACTCTAATCAAAAAGCCCAGGACTAGGAAGAGCAGGACCATTATCCCAGTGATGGTGACATCACTGGACTAATATCACTACACAGAAGGTCCATGCTCAGCACTCTGAACACACTCTCTCCAAGTGCGCGCGCCCGTGTGTGTGTGTGTGTGTGTGTGTGGGTGGGTGGGTGTGGATGCATGTGTGAGACAGTGTGTATTTGGAGGTCAGAAAATGCCGTTCAGGTCTACCTCATTTGAGACAGGGTTTGTGGCTCTGGATTGTCACCCTATTTTCCCTGCTGTGCTGATCTGTCTGTGCCTCCATCTTGTCTTCATCAGCAGCACCAATCAGCTGGGATAACAGAAGCCCACCACAGCTTCTGGCTTAAAAAAATTTTATTTATTTATTTATTTATTTCAGCAGCACCAATTTGCAAACACACAGCTTCTGGAGAGAGTGTATGTGTGTATTTTTTGAATGAATATGGGCACAGAGAGGGCCTCTTGAATGAATATGGGCACCAGGGCCTCTCTTGACACTGGAACTCCAAATGAACCCAAAGCCATGTGGCTTTACATGAGTACTGGGGAACTGAACCCAGCCAGCAGGCTTTCCAAGCAAGTGTCTTTACCCACTGAGCCAACTCTCTAGCTCAGATTTGGCTTATTATGTGGGGTCTGGGGATCGAACTTGGGAACTCCAGCTTAAGCCATCCCCGAGCCCTCTCTTTAATTCTTTCATATCCTGTTGTGGTTATGTGTACTGTCTTCACCTCTGTTGTAGATGGAAACAGTAAAGCTGAATCTTATGCTTTGAATCTGAATATTACTCCACCCCCAGGCCAGGCTCATGTGTTAAATGCTTGGTCTCCAGCTAATGGCACTGTTTCAAGAGGCCTGGAACCCTTAGGAGGTAGGAGCCAGTGGGAGGAAGTAGATCACTGGGAACATGCTTTGAAGGTTATACCTGGTCTCCATTTCCTTTCTTATTTTTTTTAAAAAATTATTTTTATTTATTTATTGGAGAGAGAGAATGAGAATGGGCATGCCAGGGCTTGTAGCCACTGCAAAAGAACTCCAGATACATGTGTCACCATGTGTGTCTGGCTTGTATGGGACCTGGAGAATGAACCTGGGTCCTTAGGCTTCACAGGCATGTGCCTTAGCCACTAAGCCATCTCTCCAGCCCTCCATTTCCTGTCTTGCTCTCTACTTCTTGTCTGGGATGTGAATAGTCTCATCTTCCACACGTTCCTGCCACTTTGCTGTTCAGTGTCACTGAGGCCTGGGGTCAATCAAGCCATGGACCATGGACTACAATCTCTGAAACCATGAACCCAAACAAACCTTTCTACCTTCTAAGTTGATTTTCTCAGTTATTTGGTCACAGCAGTGATATAACTGACCAATACATTGAATTTCAGACAGCCAGCACTGGGATTGAACTCCCTTTGTCCCTCACACACTGCAGAACTGGTTGGGTAGAAATTTTTTCTTTAACGTGACAGCCACTCCCAGTGTCCCTTGAGAATGGGAGCTGAATTCCCAGGGAGAAGACACACAGCTGAATTGTCCCAGCCCTTCTTCCTGAGCTGCCTGTGTGCCCAGGGTTCAGTGCTGAGAACACCTCTTCAGCCTGGTCCGGTCCACCCCGCAGCTGTGGAGTTGGTCTCCGTAGCATGTGCCCCTCCTTGCTCTCTGGCTCTCTCTTCTGGTCTCGGCCTTTGGACACCCCCACCCTCAATCTGGCTTACAGCTGTGTGGCTCCCCTCATCCCGGTTCTTTTACTTCATGAATTGGGAACTCCTAAACCTTGAGCAAAGTCTAGGAGTTTTGTGTTTGAGGGATTTTTATTGCTGTGGTAAAAATAGATGGGATAAAATCTAGCAGTGAAGCCATGTTTGTGTTCAGTTCCATGTCATTCAGCATATTTGCCTTGTTCTGCAACCACATCCACTTCCAGAATCTTCCTGCCTTCCCCAGCAGAAACTCTGCATTCATTAAACACTGAATCCTCCATTCTCCACTTAGTCCTTCACAGCCACCATTCTACTTCCTGTGTTGATTACTTTGGTGACCCGAGATGCCTTATAACACATGCCAAGGATGGTTGACATCATGTAAAATTTGTCCTTTCAAGAATGGCTTATTTCACTTGACACAAAATCTTCAAGATCCACCCCTGTTGTGCTCTGTGTCTGAACTTCCTTCCTTTTTATATATTCTTATTTATTTATTTGCAGAGAGACAGACAGAGACTGGGTGAGTGAGGTCCTCTTGTCACTGCAAAAAAATTCCAGGTGCACGCACCACCTTGTGATCTGGTTTTACATGGGTACTGGGGAATTGAACCCAGTGTGACAGGCTTTATAAGAAAGTGCCTTTAACCACTGAACCATCTCCCCAGCCTTGAATCTCCTTCCCTTATCACCTTCCATTTTATTTATGTACCACATTTTGAGTGTCTCTGCCTCTGTTGATAGATATTTGAGTGGTTTCCCTCATTTGGTTATTGTGAATGGTGCTATTTTGCATGTGTTGCAGTCAGATTCACATTTCTGGGAGAAATCACCTGACCAAGAGCAGCTTTGGGGGCAAAAAAGGATTTATTTTGGCTTATAGACTCAAAGGGAAGCTTCATGATGGCAGGGGAAAATGATGGCATGAGCAGAGGGTGGACATCACCCCCTGGCCAACATAAGGTGGTCAATAGCAACAGGAGAGTATGCCAAATACTAGCAAGGGGGAGCTGGCTATAACATCCATAAGCCTGCCCCCAGCAATACACTGCCTCCTGGAGGTGTTAATTCCCAAATCTCCATCAGCTGGGAATCTAGCATTCAGAACACCTAAGTTTATGGGGGACACTTGAATCAAACCACCACACTCCACCCTGGTCCCCATAAATGATAACCATACATGATGTAAAATACAATGCATTCATCCAACCTTAAAAGTCCCCATAGTTTTTATCAATCCCAATGATGTTCGAACATCCCCACAATCCAAGGTCTTTTAACTGAGCCATAATACCAAAAAAGTCCCCTAAAAACCCATAACGGCACAGAATAAACATTCACACTGCAAAAGGTGGCACTGGGCATAGCAAAGAAATATTCTACCAATACAAGATTTAAAACAACCATGGTAAACATCAAACTCTGTAGCTTCAAGTCCAACAACTCTAGTCAGTGACAAATCTCCAAGTCCAATAATCCTAACCAGCAATAAGTCTCTGATTCCCATTCCGCCCCTCCAGCGAGGCTACTCACAGTCCTGGAAAACTTCATCTGGAGCCAGCAGCTTTCCTTAGCAGCCATCTTGTGGTCCCAGCATCTCCACTGCGTCTCCACTGCAACCAATGGTCCATCCTCACAGCTCCATCGGGTCTCCATGCAGGCATCCAGCAAACCTGCTTCACACTGCCCATGGCCATTTCCAAAATACAAGACCACGCTGCAAACTCAATGCTTCTCTCTTTCCTGCATTTCTTATACTCCACAATACCAGGTAGAGTGCCAATTTGTTAATCCAGGGGGGGAATAAAGCAGACTTTAAAGAACAGGACACTCCTTTGAGCATTAAGGGCCCTTCAAAAAACTGCATGCTTTCTGTTGTCACAATGCAGTTCATCTGGCCAAATCTCAAAGGTTGTAATCTCTCATACAATTGCTGCTGAACAGGCAGCAGTTTTGGCCCAAAGATTTCTTTCTGTGGCATATCCCTCTGCACACACCAGTCTGTTTCTACACACTGCAACCCTGCACAAGTTCTCAGGACATGGCTGTAACAGCAAGTTTCTGACACAAACTGCCTCTAGCCCAGTCCAAGCAAAGCTCTTTTTCACCCTCACAAGCCATACCTCATAGTCCATAGTTCTTACTGCATTCAGGTCTTTCAACTCTGGCCAGAATAGTCCATCAAGCTGTTCTTACAGCACTGCAAGGTGTTTCTAGGCCAAGGTTTCAAATCCTTCCACATTTCTATTGAATATCAGTTCCAAAAGGCCGAAGCCACACAGTCAGGTGTCTAGCAGCAACACCATTTTTGGTATCACTTTACTGTTGCAGTCAGGTTCACATTGCTGGCAGAAATCACCCAACCAAGAGCAGCTTGTGGGGCTTACAGACTCGAGGGGAAGCTCCAGCATGGCAAGGGAAAATGATGGCATGAGCACAGGGTGGACATCACCCCCTGGCCAACATAATGTGGACAATAGGGGCTGGAGAGATGGCTTAGTGGTTAAGGCGCCTGCCTCCTAGGCATAAGAACACTGGTTTCAATCTCCAGCAGTTCCAATCTCCAGGTCCCACATTTAGCCAGATGCAAAGTGACACAAGGGCACAATGTTGCACTTGACCACAAGGGGGCGCACGCATCTGGATTTCGTTAGCAGCAGCTGAGAGGCTGCTGGTGCACCCATCTCTATTTGTCTTCCTCTCCCTCTCTCTCTGTCTCTCTCTCCAAAAAAAAAAAAAAAAAAAAAAAAGGTGGAAATAATGTGGACAATAGCAACAGGAGAGTATGCCAAACACTAGCAAGGGGGAGCTGGCTATAACACCCATAAGGCTGCCCTCAATAATACACTGCCTCCTGGAGGTGTTAATTCCCGAATCTCCATCAGCTGGGAACCCAGCATTCAGAACACCTAAGTTTATGGGGGACACCTGAATCAGACCACCACAGCATGCAATTGACAAATCTCTCTTTGGGTCCCTGCATTTACTTCTCTGTCTGACAGATGGTTTGTGCCGCTGGTTCTGTGCTAGGGTTGGGAGGCTACTGAGCTTGCGCTGTCATTCAACCCAGGAGGCCAAAGTGCAGATGGAGAAGTGACTTGCCTGGAGGCTCACTGGCCAGTGGTGGAAGCAGGCCCCAGTCTCCTGACCCTATCAAGCAGGTTCTCACCCTCTCACCCTGACTCTTGCTTCAGCCCTTGGGCACACACACCACTGCCCACTTACAAGAGAAGCAAGGTTTTTAGCCTGCCTTCCTCATATGGCTCCAGCCAGCCTCTGGAGCTTCTGCGTGTCTTCCTTCACCGAAGAACAGCAGTGGGCTCTTCTCCAGACACCTCTCCCCGCCCCCAGGGGTTCTCAGGCCCATCCCCACAACCTCTCTGCTCCTGTCTCCCCAGCAAGGGTGCAGTCTTTGCCAAGAGCTAAAGCCTGGCTGTCCTCTGGCACCCTCAGAAGCAGGGATATTTCCACCCTGGCTTCTGCCCAAACCTAGATCCAAGTGCTCTTGTCTTCTGTTAGGGGCCTGGACCTGGCTTTTCCCCGAACACTTGAACCTACATTCTTTCTGGGGATGAGGAGGAGAGGGGGCCACTGGAAGGACAGAGGGGAACAAGAACATTTATTGAAGCTTTTTCTTTTCTTCTTTTAAAGTATTTTTTTATTTTTTTTTCATTTATTTATTTGAGGAGAGAGAGAGAAGGAAGGAAAAAGAAAGAGGCAGATAGAGAATGGGCACATCAGGGCCTCCAGCCAGTGTGAGCAAACTTCAGACACATGTGCCCCCTTGTGCATCTGGCTTATGTGGGTCCTGGGGAGTTGAACCTGTGTCCTTTGGCTTTGCAGGCAAACGTCTTAACCACTAAGCCATCTCTCCAGCCCTACTGAAGCTTTTTATGAGTTGAACCTTTACCCACTGAGCATTTGTGCTCAGCACCTCTTAGACCAACATCAGACTGAACACTTCCATAGCCGGGCGTGGTGGTGCACACCTTTAATCCCAGCACTCAGGAGGCAGAGGTAGGAGGATCACCATGAGTTTGAGGCCACCCTGAGACTACATAGTGAATTCCAGGTCAGCCTGGACTAGAGTGAAATTCCACCTCAAAAAACAAAACAAAACAAAACAACAACAAAGAATGGACACTTCCTAAAGATCCAAACTAAGAATGGAGTACAGACAGAACGGGTCTGTCCCTCTATCCCTTGTCCCCTCTCCCACAACCTTGCCTGTAGGCCACCTGAGGACTTTTTCCCTCTTTCCTTGTGGGAGTGAGCATGGCTGCTGGCCTGAGGTGACGAACCCAGCCTTACAGGCCTATGTCTGGCCCTATCTTCTGGCTGGTGGACAATTGCAGTAACCTGGAGCCAGCTGTGTCCCAGAGCATGGAGGCGGCAGGGCAGGCTGGCGGGAGGCTGTCCCCACACAGGGTGGTTTCCTCACAAGCCTCTCTCACTGGTACTTGGCCCTCGGGACTCTGTCAGCAGCTGCTACTGACCAGACTTCTTGCTGACTGTAGCCCATGCCAAGGATCACGTCTTTACATCCTTAACACTTGTGCTGCGACGAGAACAGTGGGGCACAAGGAACTAAAGGGTGAAATGAACTCACCTTACCACCAGCATAGCCGCTCTGTCGGTGGGCATTAGGCCTCCCTAACAAGGTGAGAACAGTGTGCCCCTGTACCTTTGAAAACTGCTGCTGTACCCACCCTATGCCTGAGGATGCGAGAGCCCAGACTTCCTGCCCCAGCACCTGTCCAGCAGCCCTGCTGGGTCCCTGAAAATGAGGGAAACTGAGACTCAGGGATAAAGTAGTATGTGCTAGCTCACACAGTTCCTTAGAGCCCCATTCTCCTTGACCCCAAAGCCAGCACTCTCAATCCTGTTCTGGATGGAAGGACCTGCTGCCTGCCACTGGCCTGAGTTAGTTTATGAGGCCAGGACTCAGTGGCTGAGATGTGCATGGAGGCGTGTGGCTACCCCGGAGGTCTCAGCGCGGCCCGGGAGTGTCCCAAGCTTGTCCGCACGCTGCGATCCTGGGGCTGTTCCTCTCCTAGGGCCGGCAGACAGGTCCAGTTCTGCGGCGAGAGAGGGGTTGAACTCTGCTTTCACAGCTTCATATTAAAAGTCTGTGAAGTCCTATGGTCAGTCTGACCAAACGCTCAGAGACAAATCAGTGGGAGGTCTCACCTACCTGCCCTTGAGTTGGCTGATCCCTACCAGCTCTGGGCCACGGGGTTGCTTCTGGTTAGCCTGTGTTCACCAATCCATGCTAGGCCTGGCCCTTTGGGCAGAGTGAGCCTCTGGTAAAGACCCTCCCCTCTCCTGGATGGGTTCTGTATCCACATAGAAGATGCCTCCCAGTTGTTGCAAAGAATAAGTGAAGTGATACAAATTGTCAACTTCTCGGAGCGACGGATTCTGTCCTTTGCCCACCACGGTGCCTCTGATCCAAGCCAGACTGGGCTCCTGTGTTTTCATCATTGTGATCAAATAGCTGATATAAAGAGATTAATAAAGGAAAGATGTCGTTGTTTCAAATGTTTTAGTCAGTGGTCATTTGGCTGTTATTTCTAGGCAATGTAGGGAACATGTGGCAGGGCAGAGCTGTGACCTCACAGTGGACAGGAGGCAGAGCCACTGGTGGGGTGAGTAATGACCTTCTTCCTCCAACTAAGACCCATCCCCTAGTTTCCCCCTCTGTCCTAATTAATCCATTATCAAATCAATGTCCGTATGATCCCATCATGTGTCAAAGATTGGATCAATCAGTTGTCAACCAGCCTGTATTACATGAGCCTTGTGAGGGAATAATTTATATCCAAACTATAAAAGTACCTTTAAGGGCCTAATTATTGCCAGTTGAGCAAGTGAAAGGACAAGGCACTTTCTAAGGATCTTGTCACAGAGTAGGCCCTAGAAGTTATTATTGCTACAGTTGCTAAGCAAAAGTATTTTGGGGGCTGGAGAGATTGCTCAGTGTCGAAGGCACTTGTCTGTAAAGCCTAAAGACCTGGGTTTGATTCCCCAGTACCCACATAAAGCCAGATGCACAAAGTGGCATATGTATCTAGAGTTTGTTTGCAGTGCTGGAGGCCCTGGTGCAGCCATTCTCTCTCTCTCTTTCTGCTTGCAAATAAAATAAAATAATAAAATTTATCTTTGAGACAGGTCTCCCAGTCTGGTCTCCAACTCCCTGTGCAGTGAGGATGATTTTGAACTTCTGATCCTCTTATCTCTACCTCCCAAGTGCTAGGATTATAGGCATGCACCTATAATGAGGTGATGGGGATCCAACCCAGGGCTCTGTACATGGGAGACGTGTCCCTTATCAACTGAGCTACATCTCTAGCCCTCAAATATGACTTCATATTATTTTTCCCATAAAGGTGGTTTACAAAATTGGGCCCATCATTGAATGTGCAGATGAGGGCCACTGACCCACACCTCTGTGCCTGGGAGGCCCCGGAGTGAGGGCCTAGCATCCCACCTCTCCTCGTAGTGCTGTGTGGGTTCCTGAGTCTTGGGTACCTGGCTGTGCTTACTAATTCATTCAGCAGGTAGTTCTGAGTTCTATTGTATACCCAGCTCTCTTTCAGCCTGTGAGGATGCTACAGTTAGCAAAACAAAGACCCTACTCTCATGAAAATGATGTTACATTGTTTGGGAGGGGGTGGTAGAGCATAAAAAAGTGTGTACATTGTCAAGCGGTAATTCATGCTATAGAGGAGAATCTTTCTCACTTACATAAATAAATAAATAATTTTTTAAAAATAAGGCCAGTGGGGATGGAGAAATGGCTTAGTGGTTAAGGTGCTTGCCTGCAAAGTCTAAGGACCCATGTTCAACTCTCCAGGTCCCACATAAGCCAAACGCACAAAGTGATGCAAGCGTGCAAGGTCGCACGTGTGCACAAGGTGGTACACATGTCTGGAGTTTGATTGTAGTGGCTGGAGGTCCTAGTGTGCCAATTTTCTCTCTCTCGCTCACTCTCGCTCTCACTCTTGCTCTCTCACATAAAACAAAGGCCAGTCTTTTGGGCTAAATAAAATAAATAAATAAATAAATAAATAAATAAATAAATAAATAAATAAGGCCAAGTATGATGGCACATATCTTTAATCCCAGCACTTGGGAGGCAGAGGTAGGAGGATTGCTGTAAGTTCAAGGCCACCCCGAGACTACATAGTGAATTCCAGATCTGTCTGGGCTAGAGTGAGACCCTACCTTGAAAAAAACCAACTCTGCATGTGTTTATTTATTCCACATGCAATTCAGTTGTTTCTAGTGTAACTAGAAATTAGTAACCAATTCACAAATTAGTAATCACTGGAATTACTGCCCAAGTCCTGATTTTCCGTCAGTCCCTCCTGCTCCAGTCCCTGAAAACTCCATCTACGCTCTGCATTTGTGGATTTCCCTGTTCTGGGCATTTCAAATGAATGACATAATATAGCTAGAAGTCCTTTTTTTAAAGTTTTTTTTTTAATTTTTACTTATTTATTTGAGAGAGAGAGAATGGGCACGCCAGGGCCTCTAGCCACTGCAAAGGAACTCCAGATACATGTGCCACCTTGTGCATCTGGTTTACATGAGTTCTGGGGAATCAAGCCTGGGTCTTTGCAGGCAAAGGCCTTAACTGCTAAGCCATCTCTCCAGCCCTAGAACTCTTATGACTAGCTTTCTTCACTTAACATGGTGTTCGGACAGTTCATCATTGTTCAAATTTTCTTTCCCTTTTATGTGTGACTGACACCCTGGGGTACAGATGCACCTCTTTTTGTTCATTCTTTCACTGGTTAATAGGCATTGAGCTGTCTGCACTTCTTGACTCTAATGATTTTATTGCTAAGTTGAAGTAGTAGGGTCACCATGATTTCTAGACCAGTCTGGGGCAACAGAATGGGTTCCAGGCCAGCCTGAGCTACACTGAAACCCTGCCTTGAAACACACAAATCAAACAAAAGATACCTTTCAAGAGCATGCCCCCCAGTGATCTATTTCCTCCAGCCAGGCTCTATCTCCTCAAGTTTCCACCACCTCTCAAAATAGAGCCAGCAGGGCTGGAGAGATGGCTTAGCAGTTAAGGCGCCTGCCTGCTAAGCCTAAGAACGCCCGTTCGATTCTCCAGGTCCCACATTTAGTCAGACACAAATGACACAAGGGCGCAAACGTGTCTGGAGTTCATTCACAGCAGCTGGGAAGCTGCTTGTACCCCCATTCTCTCTCTCTCTGCCTCTTCCTCTCTGTCTCTGTCTCTCTGTCTCTCTCAGATAATAATAATAATAATAATGATGATGATGATGATGATGATGATGGAGCCAGCATCTAGGGACCAAGCCTTCCATACATTTTATATTCAAACCATAACATTGTGCCTCCCTGAGAGTAACATCTGAGGAAGACAGTGCTCCTGGCTCCTCTAAGAACCATAAAGCCACGAGTGTGCACCCATTTGTGCAGTTTGCACACCAGCCCAGAGGATGTAAGACTTCGTGTAAATTTATCCCATGGCCTTCTTACTCCATGCTGGATAGCTACAGTAGTGGGACATCAAGAAAGGGCATGCCTGGGTCTAGTGGCTGTCACCTCTCCCTTGCTATCATCCCTAAGTCATCATGTTGAGGGGGCAGGGGCCACTGCCAGCTGGAGCTTCTGTTGAACTGTTAGCTCCCTCCCTGGAAGCAGTCTTTCACACCCTGCCAGAGCTTTGGAGAAGCTGAAGAAAGCAGCTCAGTTGTGGGAATAGTACGTGGTTGGTCCTGCTTCCCGGCACCCAGCCTTGCTCTGTTGAGACCAGAGAGGGAACACAGGTTAGGACAGGAAGGAAGAGGAACCCTCATCGCTGTTTGGACTCAGCAAGGTGACATTATTTTGTACGAATCCGTTCCTAGGAAGACACAAGTTTCCCCACCTGCCTTGTCCATAAAAGAGGGCGATTATCCCTTGTTCCCATGGTGGGCTGCAGATTACAGAGAGGTAGAAAATTCTAGGTGTGGTCTTTGGAGGCGTATTATCTGCAGAAACCACCACCTCCCTTGTTTTAGATTCTAGAATCCTTTATAGTCCCTGAATGACACATTGTTAAGGTTGAAGTCAGTTTTACATGTTTTTTAAAATTTATTTTTTATTTTAGACAGACAGAGAGAGACTTGGTGCACCAGAGCCTCAGCCACTGCAATCAAATGCCTTACACTTGCGCCACCTAGTGTACATGTGCGACCTTGCACTTGCCTTGCCTTTGTGTATCTGGCTTATGTGGGATCTGGAGAGTCGAATATGGGTCCTTAGGTTTCGCAGGCAAGCACCTTAATCACTAAGCCATCTCTCCAGCCATGAAGTCAGTTTTAATGTCTTCTCCTATGACTGGATGGAATGTTTCAGTATGGATACAGCTCTTCCTGGTGGCCTATGCCTTTAATCCTAGCACTTGGGAGGCAGAGGTAGGAGGATCACTGTGAGTTCGAGGCCACCCTGAGACTGAGACTACATAGTGAATTTCAGGTTACCCTGGGTTAGAGTGAGACCCTACCTCGAACCCCCCCCCACCCAGAAAAAAAGATCCAGGCTGGTTAGCTCCATGCTGGCTACCCACCTATCCTGGACCCTATGCAATGCTAGCCTGTGAGGCTTTGCTTCTAAAATCCACGAAATCCCAGAGGTGATTCATCGAATCCTCCTGTGTGTCGCTGCTGGTCCTCACCCCAGTGGGAGGACGAGGGCAGGGC
The DNA here is from genome assembly GCA_036365145.1 of Orientallactaga sibirica. Taxonomy (NCBI): domain Eukaryota; kingdom Metazoa; phylum Chordata; class Mammalia; order Rodentia; family Dipodidae; genus Orientallactaga; species Orientallactaga sibirica. The sequence goes on from JAEOAD010000009.1 coordinate 30,629,082, forward strand.
AGATGGACTTTGGCACTGATGCTGTCTGGCTCCAGAACCTCTTTCCTTCCTCTAGTCTGTCCTCCTCACTCTCTGTTGGGAAAACATTTATTTTCCCATAGTGACGAATACTTTCTGCTCCTGAGCGCTTCTACCTTCCTAACATCAGGCATGGGGAATACAGGTAAAATGATACTTTCCCACCAGTACAGCCCCAGGACCTTCAGCCTCTAGGAAGCCTTGGTGGCAGAACTGCAAACAAGAGGCCTGTCCCCAGTGTTTCCAGGTATGTGGAAGGGGAGGCTGCCCAGCTCAGCCCCACCTTCTCCTCTAGACTTCTCTTTAGGGATTTTTTTGTCTCTTTGAGTTAAGTTTTTCTCTTTAATTTCATGTGCAGTTATTGGTGTATCAAGTTTTATGTATTTTCTTGAGCTAAATTTGATCATTTATAGCTTCCTTTATAGTTATTATTTAAATTTTATTAGTATATACTGATTGTACAAAATAATGGCCTTCATTATAACATTTAGATTTTTTTTTTTTATTTTTTATTTTATTTTATTTTATTTTATTTTATTTTATTTTATTTTATTTTTGGTTTTTTGAGGTAGGGTCTCCCTCTGGCCCAGGCTGACCTGGAATAAACTATGTAGTCTCAGGGTGGCCTTGAACTCACAGCAATCCTCCTACCTCTGCCTCCCAAGTGCTGGGATTAAAGGCATGCACCACCACGCCCGGCTCTATTTTTTTTTTTTTTTGAGGTAGGGTCTCACTCTAGCCTGGGCCAACCTGGAATTCACTATGTAGTCTCAGGGTGGCCTCAAACTCACGGCAATCCTCTTACCTCTTCCTCACAAGTGCTGGGATTACAGGTGTATACCACCACACCTGGCTTGCATTTTAAATTTTTAATATTTTATTTTTATTTACTGAGTTATTTGAGAGAGAAAGAAAAAAAGGCACAGAGAGAGAAAGATAATGGGCATGCCAGGCCTCCAGCCACTGCAAATGGACACATGTGCCACCTTGTGCATCTGGCTGACGTGGGTCCTGGGTCCTTTACCTTTTCAGTCAAACACTTCAACCACTAAGACATCTCTCCAGCCCAAATTATTAACATTTTCATACATGTTTACAATGTACTTTGATCACAATTATCACCCTTGTCTCCCGTCCTCATCCTCTTCCTCTTTAAAAATAGTTTTCCCTAGTATTTTCACATCTTTTTTAAAATCTAGATTCCACATATGAAAGAAAACACAACCTTTGTCTTTCTAAGTTTGGCTTATTTTTTCTTTTAAATTTATTTATTTATTGACAACTTCTTTAATTGTAGACAATATCCCATGGTACTTCCCTCCCTCCCCCCACTTTCCCTTTGAAACTCACTCTCCATCATATCCCCTCCCCTCTCAATCAGTCTCTCTTTTCAGTTTGATGTCATGATCTTTTCCTCCTATTATGATGGTCTTGTGTAGATAGTGTCAGGCACTGTGAGGTCATGGATATCCAGGCCATTTTGTGTCTGGAGGAGCATGTTGTAAGGAGCCCTATTCTTCCTTTGGCTCTTACATTCTTTCTGCCCCCTCTTCCGCAATGGACCCTGAGCCTTGGAAGGTGGGTTTGAGATGTTTCAGTGCTGAGCACTCCTCTGTCCCTTCTTCTCAGCACCATGGTGCCTTCTGAGTCATCCCAAGGTCACCACCATCTGAAAAGAGAAGCTTCTCTAACCAAAAGTGAGAGTAGCATTAATATATGGGTGTGAACACTAACAGAAGCGCTTACTGGGCAGTTTGGTGAGCATAGTATATACATTTAGTGTGACACCAACAGATGTTACACCCTTAGGGCTCATGACTACCCCTGTGTTCCCTCCCATGGAGCGGGCCTCCAGTCCAATTAGAGAGCAGTTGATTTCCCCCATAACAGACATGCCATTATTGCACCTGTTGGCTCATTTGGCCTGGCTGGCCAAATTTAAAGCTTGCAGTGTTCACTGTTGAGTACCTTCACTGGTGTTTTCTCTCTCCCATTGAAATGCATGCAGTGTAGCTTTTTCCAACTTTCTGTTAGCTGGTCCACATGGAGGAGGCTTTCAGTTCAGTTTCAGCAGGATTTCTCAGTGACCTTGCAGCCCAAGTATGTGGAGTCTTCAGCAATAGGATCTTACCATCTACTCCTGGTGGGGAACCAAGGGCCTCAGCAATGGCCTATAACGTTTTGGGGGTATCTGTGACTTCCCTGGCAAATAATTCATTGGAAGGTATCCCATCCCTGGCACTGAAAATTTTCTAGTAACAATCTATGGCTTTTGAGTGTTCCATTGTCCAGAAAAGTAGGTTTCCATATGACTTATTTATATCCTCTTAGATTTTGATCAGCCCTCCCTCCACCTTTCCTTTATTGAATCTCTTCCCCTGACCTCACTTAGTCCTTTTCAACTCCATTAATCTGTTCTTACACACACACACACACACACACACACACACAATACCATCCTATTAATTCCCCCCTATTTATAGAGAGAAAGAGGGAGAGAGAGAGAAAGAGAGAATTGGTGTGCCTGGGCCCTCAGCCACTGCAAACTAACTCCAGATGCATGCTCCCCCTTGTGCATCTAGCTTATGTGGGTCCTGGAGAGTCAAACCAGGATCCTCTGGCTTTGCAGGCAAATGCCTTAACCACTAAGCCATCTCTCCAGCCCAAGTCTGGCTTATTTCTTTTAGCATGCCAATCTCCACTTCCATTTTTCTGCATACAACAGAGTTCCATTCCTTTTTGTGGTTGAATAGTACTCCAGTATGTACACATACATTATTTTTTTATCCACCCATCAATGGGCACCTATGTTGATTCCATGCCTTGACTATTGTGAATAGTGCCACAATAAATATGGGTGGGCAGGTATCTCTATTGTGTACTGACTTGGATCCCTTCAGGTACATACCAGGAGTGGTCTAGCTGGGTCCTGTAGTAGTTCAATGTTTAGCTTTCTGAGAAAACACACTGACATCCACAGAAGTTGTCATTTGTTTTCATGGTGATGGCCATTCAGACCTGAGCAAGATAGCTTTGATTTGCATTTTCCTCGTTGCTAAAGATAATGAACATTTTCATGTATTTATTGGCCATTTGTATTCCTTTGTCATTTGCCTATGAATTGTTTGTTCTTTTTTATAGCATGTTTTGAGAGAGGGTTTTGCTGGCTGGCTTGGAACTTGCTATGCACACTAGGCAGGCCATGATCCTCCTGCTTCTGCCTCCCAACCTCTGGAATTACACTTATTAGCTACCACACCTGGTGCCTATTTGTTGTTTATATGTTGGGTACTAGTCCACTATCGTATAAAGAGCTGACAAGGGGGCTGGAGAGATGGCTCAGTGGTTAAGGCATTTGCCTGCAAAGCCTAATGGTCTGGGTTCGACTCCCCAGTATCCACAGAGCCAGATGCACAAAGTGGTGCATGCATCTGCAATTCATGTGCAGTGGCTGGAGGCTCTAGCACACCCATTCTCTCTGTCTCTCCTCTCTCCCTCTCTCCCTCTCTCTCTCTCTTTCTCTCTGCTTACAAATAAGTAATTTTAAAACAAGAGCTGACACGATTTTTTCCCATTCTAGAGGCTGTCTTTTCACACCACTGTTTCCTTCGATGTGCAGAAGCATTCTAAGTTCATATAGTCACATTAGTCAATTCTTAACTATTGTTTCCACACACACAATCTTAGCCAACAGGCTGAGAAGCGGTGTTCTTGCTAGTATTTCCTGAGCTATTGGAGATCTATTCAGAAAGCCATTGCCCATGCCTACTTGAAATGTTTCCCCTATGTTTTCCTCTAACTGTTTCCAAGTTTCAAGTCTTACATTAAGGTCTTTGATGTATTGTTTTAGTTGATTTTTTTTTTGTACAAGGTGAGAGGTAGGGATCAAGTTTTTTTCTAGCACCATATTTAAAGAGGCAGGGCTCCTCACCCCCCACCAAGGTAGGGTTTCTCTCTAGCCTAAGCTGACCTGGAATTCATTATGTAGCCTCAGGCTGGCCTCAAACTCACAGCAATCCTCCTACCTCTGCCTCTCCAGTGCTGGGATTAAAGGCGTGTGCCACCACTCCTGGCATGAGGCAAGGCTTTTCATCAACATGCTTTGTACGCCCCCTCCTTGGCTTTTTTTTTTTTTTTTTTTTTTTCTTTCTTTGTTTTTTTTTTTTTTTTTTTTTTGACAAGGGTTTCACTCTGGTCCAGGCTGACCTGGAATAACTATGTAGTCTCAGGGTGGCCTCGACTCACAGCGATCCTTACCTCTGCCTCCCGAGTGCTGGGATTTTTTTTTTTTTTTTGGTTTTTGAGGTAGGATTTCACTGTAGCTCAGGCTGACCTGAAATTCACTATGTAGTCTCCGGATGACCTCGAACTCACAGCAATCCTCCTACCTCTGCCTCCCCAGTGCTTACCTGCAAAACGTAACAATAATGACTGGAATTTAATTCCCCAGGACCCACATAAAGCCAGATGCACAAAGTGGCACATATATCTGTAGTCCCTTTGCAGTGGCTAGAGGCCCTGGAGTTGGCCTCCTTCCCTATCCAAAATGACACTCTGAAGCTGAGTGTAGTGGTGCACGCCTTTAATCCCAGCACTCAGGAGGCAGAGATAGGAGGATCGCCATGAGTTTGAGGCCACCCTGAGACTACATAGTGAACTCCAGGCCAGCCTGGGCCAGAATGAAACCCTACCTCTGGGGGAAAAAATGACACTGTGCCTGGCTATGTGGATCTTCATCCTACATGCCTACCTCCCGCTAAAGTTATGCCAGCCATTCAATGGCTTGTAGTCTTATAACAAGGATTTTGCCTCATTCACCCTGTAATCACAGGGCCACTGCCTGCCTGGTATATAGTAGGCATTCAAATATTTCTTAAATGAATGAACTCACATTTATTTGGGTACATTTGTACTGGATGGCAATAGACAGGACCCACACAGGCCAGCAGGAGGACACTTAAGCAGGAAGCAAGAAGAGCATGCAAGGAAGGGTTGATGCAGAGTAGGGAGGGCCCCTGGGTAATCAGGCAGCAGAATGCTGCATCGGCCAAGGTCAGGGAAGAAGAGCCAAGAAGGTACTTGGGGCCTGAGCTAAGAGGTTGACCTTTGCAGAGACCCCGGATGGGAGAACAGACTTCAGTGAGGAGGACAGACACGGCACAAAACCAGTGGTGCTCTTGGGGCACCCTGCCCCTTCACACAAACATGCCTGTCATCCTGCTTCGGGAAACAGGGTTCATAGAAAGGAGCCCGCCCAGAGTCCCGCCTTACAAGTAAAGAGGAAAACCAAGCCCCGTGGTCTGAAACTCTTCCTACACATTCACTGGCTGCCTCTGAGGACAGGGAGAGATCAGGTCGGGTCTATGGGAAGATGGAAGGCAGGCAGATTGAGGAGCAAGGTGGAGGACATTGTGGGGTACAGACTTTGGCCTCCATAAGACCAAGCAGTCACACCTGCCCCAGGGAGGTCCCCAGCCATGTGTGTGATCTCCCCAAGACAGACTGAGGGTGTGCACTGTGTCTCAGGGAAGGCAAAGTGAGAATCCGAGCGTGGGAGAAGGAGCGTGGGAGTGGGGATGCGAGAGGAAGGGCTTCTTCCAATGGTCCTCCCCCAGCTCCCTGTTCCCACCCCTACCATCCCCGGCTGAGCGGAGATACTCTTCCCCCCACCTGCCTGGTGTCACCACATAGCCACACAGGCTGAGGAGCCCCTGCTGACCAGCTTCTTTAGCGTGTTTCCCCAGAGCTTCTCCATAAACCTGCTCTCCTCTCCCCTACCCACCTTGCTTTCCTCTCCAGTGCGCCATGAGCTACAATTCAATTGTGTGGAGAAGGAAATAAATGGAGGCGTAGAGAGAGTTAGGCACTTTCCCAAGAACCTCAGTTTGTAAGGACTGCATTGGGGTCTCAAGCCCAACTCTGGGGACCCCCCCCCCTTCTTCTGGAGGGAAAGGTGATTGCAGATTTTATAAGACTCGCCTATGGATCAGAGGTCTAGTGAACTTCGGGCTTGAAATGAGCCAGTAAAAGCCTCACACTGAAGCAGCCTGAGGTGGCTGGGGGACTTGTGCAGCCTCCTGGGGGATAGCTGGGACCAAGCCACAGTGGGGCAGCAGCAGCTGCTGAGTGGCCTCATCTCTCCCCAGTTCTGGACACAGCCGGGCAGGAGGAGTTCAGCGCCATGCGGGAGCAGTACATGCGCACAGGGGATGGCTTCCTCATCGTCTTCTCGGTCACCGACAAGGCCAGCTTTGAGCACGTGGACCGCTTCCACCAACTCATCCTGCGTGTCAAGGACAGGTGAGGGCAGCAGCGGGGCCTCGGCTCCTGCTCCAGCTCCCAGCCTGGAGGCAGCACTGTCCTCCATCTCCCTCTCCTTCTTCTCTTTCCTCCTAAAGATCTCCCTTTCAGTTCCTCCAATCTCTCCCCCCGTTCTTTCTTTGAGAACAAAACTGCTTCCAAGATCCCAAGGCACTGCCAGCTGCCTTCCATCTTCATAAACCCTCCAATTAAGGAATCAAGGTTGCATCTTTGTTTTCATCTCCAATGGAACCAAATTACATTATAGTCAAAGAAAAGTGAATTCTCTCTCCAGAATCCATTGACATTGGCTAAATTGCATTTGACTGCAAGCTTCATAAGTCCCTGGCTAAAGGTTCAGTTTTTTTTTTTCTTAGCACTATATACAATAAATAATCTGGAGTCTGTTTTAAACACAACTGTTATTGTCAGTCAGTTGGATCTCAAAGAAAAAATGGAAAGAAAATACTAAGCTTTGACTACATCTCAATAAAGATGGAAATATCCAGTTAACACCTACTGCAAAGGAAAAAAGGATGGTAACTACTGGGTTGTATTTAGTGTACAACATAAAACAAGCTGCAATAAATGAATGTGAGTTAAACCCATCAACATATTCACCTCAAAAGAGATAGCATAAGTGACTCTGTTGAGCAAAATATTTAATTTTTGTGCCAATCAAAGAAATGATACTATACCATTTTCATGTATCAAAATTTAATCTTAAAAAAAATTATTTATTTATTTATTTATTTGAGAAAGTCAGAGAGAGAGAGAGAGAATGGGTGTGCCAGGGACTCCAGCCACTGCAAATGAATTCCAGACTCATGTGCCCCCTTGTGCATCTAGCTTATGTGGGTCCTGGGGAATTGAACTTGGGTCCTTTGGCTTTGCAGGCAAGTGCCTTAACCACTAAGCCATCCCTCCAGCACCTCAAATTGTAATTTTTAATGAAAATTGCCAAAGAGGCTGTGAAATTGGCATTTAGTTTGGGCAGCAATTTGTCACATATATCAATAAGAATGCCTAGGGGCACATGTTTCTTGACCCCCCACTTCCTCTTCTGGGAGCCATCCTCATTTTGCAGCTGTCATATATGGAGTGCCAGTTATGTGCCCACCTCTGCCCCTGGTGCTCTTGAGTCCTTGCTGAGGGCTGCAGCTAGCCTACATGTTTGGCATAACAGAATGATGAAGAGGTGGAAAGCAGGTCTAGGAAGCCAGACCTCACACTAGTAGACCTAGGCCAGCCTCAACACTGGCCTTGCAACAGGCCTGAAGATTCAGACCAAGAGAACCAGCAGCCCCAAGCCCCCTGTGTCCAAGCTCCTCCCTCATTCTGGAGAGGAAGTCCATTAGGAAGGTGCCATGGGTTAGGCCAGGCCCACAGTTTGGCTGCCTCGCTTTGACCTGGTGGAGCAGGACAGGAACCTAACACGGATGCTGTTCCTTTATTTCACAGGGAGTCATTCCCGATGATCCTCGTGGCCAACAAGGTCGATTTGATGCACCTGAGGAAAATCACCAGGGAGCAAGGAAAAGAAATGGCGACCAAACACAATGTAGGGGTGTGTGTGTGTGAGAGAGAGAGAGAGATGTGTGATGTGTGGAGGGCCCAGGGAGTGTGACTATCCATATGCCATTCTTCCTAAAGTTCTGGTCTTTGGAAATGGGAGTGGGCCACAGAGGGTGATAGGGGATGTCTTTGAAGCAAGTCAGTAAGCCAGAGGGAAAACATCCTCTGCATCCTTAGAAGTTTTGCTGGGGAGCCCAGTTTCCTGCAAAGAGGCTCAGAGGCTTTGGTATGCTCAGCCCCAGGCATGACAGATTCAGCACTGGGCTGTAACGGAGGGGGGGGGGTGTGACTGTCCATTGTGAGCCAGCACCCGGTTATGCTGAATCACCAAGGTTAGCTCTGTTTATTTAGCCTGCCCTATGCCCAGCATTGTACCAGAGAAGCATGGGCACCCAGTTATCTGCCAATCCCAGATGCACCTCGCGACAGGCATCATTACTCCCACTTGCCGAGTGATCACACACAGGTTGCCCGGGCCATGCTGTATGGAACAGGCATCTTAGCTTTGCTAGTTTGTTGTACTGTGTATCCGTTTGCCCTCTGTAGGGAGCTAGGTGAGATCCCTGGGCTGCCGGCTATCTCCACCCCACCCCTACATTTGCATAGTCCATAGTTTTGCACAAGTCCGCTCTGCCTGCTGGGAAGTCCGCTGCAAGATTGCTCCTCCCTTCTGCCCCCAGCCCACTCGACATGTAGAGGAATGGCATGCTGGGAGTCAGCTTTGCCCCTCTGCTTTTTGTGTTCATTTGCTTCTTCATTCCATCATTGTAGACTCCAGGGCACAATATTCCCTGTCTTTTGATGCATACCCTTAATGATGGAACAGACGAGAAATGAAGTAAATTACAGTGCATCCAATGCAGGCTCTGGGGAGGGGGTTGCTTTCTAAATAAGGTGGAAAGGGTCCATTTCAGCAAAGGGTTAAAGAGGCAGGGGAATGACCAGGCAGATAATTGAGGAAAGAACATTCTAGCAGAAGAAATAATTTGTGCAAAGGCCTTCAGTTTGGAGTTGGCAAGACGGCAAGGAGGCCAGCATGGCTAAGCAGGTTGTAGGGCGGGGCCAGTGGGTAGGAGGTGGAAAGGGCAGGAAGGTGGCTTAAGATCTTGAGTGCTCTTACAGCGGGCGATGAGGAAAGGCACTGGAGGATTGAGCTCTCTGCGACAGTCAATGTGACTGAAGAGCTTCTCTCCCGTGACCATGCAGGGAATAGTCTACTGGGGACAGAGGGAGAACAGAGAGCCACAGCAGGGCTTCTAGTGGCCTACACCAGGCTGACTTGCACCAGAAGGTATTTGTGAGGGTGGTGAGAGGGGGTGGTGTTCAGGTTGTACTTCTGAGAGCCAGAGCCACCTCTGTCCAAAGATTGGATGTGGGCTGAGAGACAGAAAGGTTGGTCCATAGGCAGTAAACTGGGCCTTACTGAGCTGCCAGGAGTGTGAAGTGCCCAGGGCCTTCCCTTTTGGGTGTACACGGGGTGGGGTCAGTGTCTGTTTCATCCATAGGGGCCTTATAGGGCCCTGCCAGGTACTTATCAGGGATGCCTATCATACCTGGACATGGGTGGTATTCAGCCCAGGAGAATCTCCAAAGCTGACCTCAGCACACACCTGTCCAGAAGAGGCCAGGTAGGGAAGTGAAGGTGTCCTGAGTTTATACCTTAATTCTCTGCTGGTCACATAGAGCTCTTACAGGCATGTCCCCCTGAGCACAGTCTCCCCTGTGCAGGATGGGACACTCACTTGCCTCAGAGGGTTAATTTGATGAGGGCAGGAATGTGGAAACTAAAAACCCAAACACCTATCCCACAGGGTAATAGCCTACTGTCCTTTCAGTATTAAACAGAGACTCCGATGAAAATGTCAAAGGCCTGAGGCTAAGCCCTTCCTGCCCTGTGTGTGTGTGTGTGTGTGTGTGTGTGTGTGTGTGTGTATACATGTGCATGCGCACACCAATAAGCTACCTCTGTTTAAGCCACCACAGTGTGAGGCCATGTGACCTCACATGATGGGAACTGATGGGCAGATGTGACTGCGGTGTGTCCTGGGCAGGTTTCCTGTCTGCTTCTGCAGAACAGCAGCTTGCTCGGGTACACGCCTCCATGCATTCATTTTTTTTTTCTACTGTATTTTTCTTCTTCAAATACATTGTAATGAAAGGCACTACTTTTGTAATCAAAAGAAAAGACAAAAATGACAAAATTCTTCAGTTTCACCTCAATCAGCTTATTTCCTTCTCATCCAGGGAGGCTGATGTGTATTTTCCTGACGTGTGGGTATGAGCTTTTGCAGTTTCTCTGGGGGTCCCTGTTGTGGTTGGACATGAGCACCTGGGAGTATATCCTGACTTCTGCCAACCCAAGGCTTGGTGCAAAGTTGGCCCACAGGGTCTCTTTGGCCTCACCTCCCGTGTGCTATAGCTTTTCAGCCAAGAGACCTTCCTGGCATTCCCTGTGTGTAAACATGGCAGAACTCCCAGGCTCCCAGACACACAGCAAACATGAGTTGGCCTGGGTTGGAGTGCCAGGGTAGGGCAAGGCTCACTCAGGTTCAGAGTCCTGCTCATAGCACACCTCACAGCCTTTTCTCCTGGTGTCCACTCCGGGGAGGAGACCAGGAAGAAGGTCAGAGGTCACCTCAAGGTTGAGAATAGAATCAGAACATACCTTAGTGTGAAAAATGAAAGTGTTTGGTCTTCAAAAGATCATTTTGATTCTATTTTAGGGAGCTATTAAGTATCTGTGACTAGAGAACAAGAGGGAATTAGAAAAACTATTAGTGAAACTCTCCAGCCTCGTGGGACTAGAAGCTCTGAGGCTTGAGGCTGCAAGCATCCCGTGGGATCGGCAGCTCTGAGGATAGGCGTTTTAAAGGGTGGAACAGGACTCTGCAGGTCTCCGTGCCACTTTGACCAAGCTGGACTTTGCCTTCCAGATTCCGTACATCGAAACCAGTGCCAAGGACCCACCTCTCAATGTGGACAAAGCCTTCCATGACCTTGTTAGAGTAATTAGGTGAGCACTGTGCCTTTCCTGATAGCTGTGCCCCCGGGACGCTCTGGCTGAGGGGCACAGGCTCTGCTGCGGCTGAAGGGCAGGAAGAAAACAGCTCCTGTGCTGGGCCAGGAGCCTGGGCAATCTCAAGTCAGTTTTACTGTTTCTTGTACCTCCTTGCATTTTGTCCCCTGCCATTTCCACCCACCCCCTGCCCTGTTCCCCATTATAACAGGGTGCTCGATGGCAATGCTTTCTGCTGAGTGAGGCAGCTCCGTCCTGCACGCCCAGGGAACCCTCCCCACCCTGGAGTCCACACATCCACAATAACACGTAGGAATCTCTCCTCTCCCTGCTCTGATGTTAGAGGCCCTGTGGTGTTGCCCATGTACAGCCAACAGTGTGACTCTGGGGCTCAAATTCTAGAGGTTATATGTTGTGTATGTGTCCCCTCAGACTCCCAGGATATGGGCCTCCAAGTGGTGTCAGCAGCCCTGCAGGACAGTCCCCTGAACCTTCCTTTGCAGAGTCAGGGTGCAGCCCAACCCATGCCTACAAACACCTTATGTTGGTGACTCAGAAGGTTGCTGGTCAGCTCTGGATCAGACCCAGGGCAGTAATGACGTCCCTTGTTTATCACTTCTCAGTCCCCTGCTATGTACACACCCCTACACGCTTCCCACCCCGTTTGCTCACTATTCCTCCGTGTACTTTGCTTTAGGCTTTTATCAGCAGTTCTGCTTGCTACAGGTGGTATGCACACCACTGAGTGCTGGATATTCTACCATTGCTTATGGACCCGTAACTCCAAGGGCAGCTTTCACACGTAGGGAATGTTAACAAGAAACATGTAAAAAGATTTCTGCTCCCAGTTGGCCAGTCATGTTATGTAAGGTATGAAACTTAGAAACAGGCCAACACTTAAAGCCTAAAACATGACAGATTGATTATTTGAATACATGTAGGCATGCCCTCACTTCACTAATTCCCACAGTAGGATAAGTCAGGCCTTTCCCTCCCCTTCCTCCCCAACTCCCCTAATGTAATGCTATCTAGCTAGGCCTCCTTGTGTGGATGTGGCCAGGACAGCAGCATCCTCCATCCTCCTCCCCCACCATGCCCGTCAAAATAGTCCCCTCCGGGCTGGAGAGATGGCTTAGTAATTAAGGCATTTGCCTGAGAAGCCTAAGGATCCTGGTTGGATTCTCCAGGTCCCACATAAGCCAGATGCACAAGGGGGCACATACGTCTGGAGTTCATTTGCAGTGGCTAGAGGCCCTGGCATGCCCATTCTCACTCTCCCTCTCTCTCTTTCCCTCTCTCTGTCTCAAATAAATAAATAAAATCTTTTAAAAAAAAAAATAGTCCCCTCTGCCTCTAGTGGAGGGGTCTAGGGAGAAGGGCCCAGGAGAAGCAAAGCTCACTCTTTGTCTTTCTGCTCTTCATTGTTCAAAAGGCAACAGATTCCAGAGAAAAGCCAGAAGAAGAAGAAGAAAACCAAATGGCGGGGAGACCGGGCCACTGGCACCCATAAACTGCAGTGTGTGATCTTGTGACGGCCTGTGGCCCTGGGCATAGCAACCATGAACTGCCAGCCCTCAGGACCCAACCACTCCCTAACTGCACTGAGAACCATTTCTAACCCTTGGCCCGGGCCTGGGCATGGGAAGGGAGCCAGGGTGGGTGGGCAGGAGCTGATAGGATCTGGCTTTGCTGTCTCTCCCAGGAGACAAGGAAGTCACCATTAACAGATGCAGCCTCCAAGCCCATCATGTGTTGATTCAGCCTGGTTTCCCATCTCTTGGTGGGTGTGTTGTGTCTTTTAGCTACACAGAGCTGGTTTGGTGTGGAAGTGTTTATCCACGTAAAAAGTACCAGACAAGCCATGAACAACCTTCCTCCCCTTGACCCTGCCCATGGTGTCTGAGCTCAGATATCTTTTGTAGATTTTTAAATTATTTGAGTAATGCTTATTTTATTAAATGGGTCTGTGCTCACTGCCTGGTGAAGCCCCCAGTCTTTGGCAGACCTCTCTGATAACGTGTAGAATCCTCTGTTGACTCTTTAACCAGGGCCTCCCAGGAGTGCCACATTCTACCCAGGGTGAAAGTAGACTGACGAGAGAACAGAAGTTCATGGAGATTTTAGCAGGGGTCTTGAGCTGTGGGTCAAACTAGGGAAGGAAGCAGACCCTAGAAACTGGAAGGAAGTGGGTTTTATTTACCTGTCAGGCTTTGCTGTGGTGTTGAGGATGGAGAGATTAGAAAACAGAATTTTATTTTAATGGATGAGTGGCTGGCACAAACATGTCACTTCTAAAAGGGATTTCCAGTGTCCTGAAAACATGTGAGGTGAGCTGATGAGCTTTGCAAGAATACTTACATCTTTGTCAGGCAGTGGGTAAGTTCTCTCTTCTTCCCAGATGTGGGCAGGGCCCTGGGACCTCTCAGATGTGTCTCTTCCTGCTTGTTCACATCCCCCATGTTGCTGGGGCCTCTCTGTCACCCACAAACACACTGACATGTCCAAGGAAGCCAATGTGACACATCCAGAAACTAGTATCACATTCAATCTTAGCCAAAAGGATTTGGTACTGATGTCACCGAAACAGCACCAGGATCTGAAGCCATTTCTGTTTGAGTCAGCTGACACTTACCTTCATAAACCCAGCCAATGGGCAAAGCCCTTCCAGTCCTGCCATTTTGGTACACACTTTTATGACCCTCTTTCATCTTAACCATAATATAAGCTCAAGTAACAAAGTAAGGTTGAACTGATGATGTGGCTTCCATACACCTATTTCTGCAAGGGACAGTCCCCTAAACAAGCAGGAACAGAAAAACACTGCACCCCAAGAAAAGGTCAGAAGATGAGGTGGTGTGGCCAGCAGGTTCATTTCCCAGACACAACCAACCCCGTCATTATGCAAACTAGAACATCCCCAGCAGGTGCCCAACCTCATGATTCTTCTCTAATCCAGAAAGTTCTGGGCTCCTCACATGAGGCTGCCAGCACAGAGAGCCTCACCGTGGGTGGGTGAGGGTGCAATTCTGCCACAGAAGGGAACAGTGGAGACTTACTGGATGTAAATCAAACTAACTGTCCAAATTATCCTTTTCTTCCCCCCGCCCCCATTCCTAAAAAGAATAAGAACTTTCTGGATGAGGCATTTCAGTTTCCCAGAATAACAACACTGGAAGGTCCAGGCTTTTTCCAGCTCGGTCCCCTTGGAGCTGCATCCACGGCATGCATATGTATGCAATTCGAAGGCAGCTGCAGCCTGGGGATGAGAGGAAAGGAGGGCAGACAGGAAGAAATGAGGGTGGATGCTGTGCATGGAAGGGGGCAGCGAGCCAGCTCTGCACTCAGGGTAGCAGCCACCACTGGAGAGCTCCCCAAATCCCTCATCACTAGCGCACTCCTGCCAGTGTGCGGGGTGACTCCCCACAGCACCGAGACTGGGTGTCTTTCTGAAAGCGCGTCATTGTCCCAGAACAAAGCCATGAGCCATGCAGGCAACCAGAAGGGAGATTCCCACACTCCTTCTCCTCCCCCAGAAGGGACGATGTGGCCAGTCCTATTCTCTGGGCATCCATACTTCACACATGAAGGAGAAACTGGCTAAGATCTGGCCTTCTAGAGCCTCTGATTTGGGACCCATCGCTCATGACTCATTGTCCCCATAGGTGAGGTAGGTAGGTTTTAGAAGTTTTAGAAGTGGCCCTGTGGCAGAGGCTGCTTCCAGTGAGGCAGAGTAGAGAGTGCCCAGCACATCTCCACCATCAGCTGGCAAGGACAGTCTGGGAAGCCTGTTGGCCATGCTCCTGTAGGACTGAAGACCCACTGGATCTGTGATTGCTGTCATCCTCATGGCACTGGCTTTCCAGGCAGTTAGGTTCCCTTCACATCCCCGGAACACACCCTTCCTGAAGTCTCCTCAGCCCACATGCTCCGATTTCCTGCCCTTGCCCTGTCAGCTCTTTGTTCCCCAGAGCTAACCCTGGCTATCTGTCCACCAACCCTCCCCGCACCCAGGATAGGCTATGGCTTCTTCCTTCCCATGTACTTTGCCACACAAGGGACATCGGGATCCTTTCTTTTGGGGTTTTTGCCCACCTCCTTTGTGGCTCTTGTGGAGAGTGCCTGAATGGCCTAGTGTGGCCTGTCTCATTTGCCAGGAGATATGACCCACTAACACGTGGCAACTCTAACCCTCAGGCATGCTCCAGTAAGTCCAGAGCCACAGAGAGGTCCCCTCCATTGGGTTGGAAATTCCATATTGGGTTTACCTAGAATGCCAGATACTTGAATTACTGAGCACCTTCGAGTGCCCAGCTTCTGTTACACAGTATTAACAGGTGGCCATTGTCGTGAAACGAGAGTGATGCCTGAACATCTCGATGCTTGAGTCTTTTATGTAACTTTTTATCAAGTCTTTGTGTATCTCTACTTATTAATAAAGAAACAAAGAGAAACGCCTGTCTTACTTCCTTTTATTCAAATATTTCTGTAGCTCTTCTGGGAACAAGCTGCCGTGTTTTGTCAGAATAGTCCCCTTTTTCTGAGCACGACCACGGGCTTAGCCAAACCTAAAGTAAGGAGGGAGCATGCCATTGGCCATGAGGGCATCTTTCCCTGATGAGAGCCCAAGGATGAAGGCAGATGAGTGTGGCATTTAGAGGCACAGCCCCCACACCAGGCACATTTGGATTCTGGCTCTGCCGCTGGCCTTTATGTTCATTTGAACCAATATTCTTCTCTGGTCTTCAGCTGCCCTGCCTGTGAAAAAGACAATCACATCCACTCTTAAACAGATCAAGGTCTAAAGTAAACGTAGTAGCCAGAAGTAGTGTTATGTGGGCAGGACCCCTATGGGGCGACCTTCCTGTAGTGGTTTGAATGTGAAATGTCCCCCATAGCTCGGGTGGCAGTGACTCAGCCTCCTACTCAATCTGCAGCTGGCCGAGCCTTTGGGAGGTGGAGCCTTGCTGGAGAAGGTGTGTCACTTGGGGTGGCCCCTTGAGGTTTATTAAGTCCATCCCCACTGGCCGTTCACTAGCTCGCTTACTCTTGCTGCTAACTCCCAGCTGCTGTGGCAAGATGTGATTGGTGCCCAGCCTCACTCTGCCATGCTTTACCTGCCATGAGGATGCTTTCTCTTGAGACTGGAAGCCAAAATAAACCCTTTCCTCCCATCAGCTCCTTTTGGTCAGGTGTTTTATCCCAGTAACAAGAAGCTAACTGCTACACTGACATACCTAATCACGGAAACTGTTCTCTGCCCCACCCACTAGATTGCAGTCTTGTACAGTGTGATCTCATTTCTTCATCTATTGGATCTGGTTGGAATTGGGACACGGTGGTATTCCGGGGTGGGGTTGGGGCGGAAATTCCCCTTTTTAGCACCGCTTGAGTGATAATAGCTGAAACATATAAACTTGGGGATTGGAGGACGGCACCTCACAACCCCTGGGTAGGGAGCAAAGAAGGCTGGACTATGGACTGCAGGGGAGGGGACATGTGGTAGCTGTCAAGTTTGGCTTCCCACTTATGCTGCCATTCCACAAAGACTGGGCCCTGTAATATCAAGATAAATTGCTACAACAAACTTCCACTCCACTCCACCGTGACTCCCATTCTCAAGCTCATGAATGGCCTTCGTCTTGCTAAGATTTTGTTTGTTTGTTTGTTTGTTTGTTTGTTTGTTTGTTTGTTTTGAGGTAGGGTCTCACTCTAGCTCAGGCTGACCTGGAATTCACTATGTAGTCTCAGGGTGGCCTCGAACTCACAGAGATCCTTGTACCTTTCCTCCCCAGTGCTGAGATTAAAGGCGTGTGCCACCACGCCTGGCTTTGCTAAGCATTTCAATGGCTACTGCTTGATTTTTTGTCCTTGACCTCTTGCAAGTTGATCACCACAACTGATCACTCCTTCTTTGAAAACTTCCTTTCAAGCCGGGGTGTGGTGGCACATGCCTTTAATCCCAGCACTTGGGAGGCAGAGGTAGGAGGATTGCCTTGAGTTCGAGGCCACCTGAAACTACATAGTGAATTCCAGGTCAGCCTGGGCCAGAGTGAGACACTTACCTTGAAAAACCAAAAAGCAAACAAAAAAAGAAAACTTCCTTTCCCTGGCTTCTGGAATGCTGCCATCTTTTTGCTTTCTTACCTCCTCTTCCTCCTCCTCCTCTTCCTCTTCCTCCTCTCCCACCTAGCCTGCTAACTTTGGACACCCCTAGAGCTCAGTCTTTGGTCCTCTTCTCTATCAGGTGCATTATTGATGAGCTCATCCGATCTGTAAACAAACGACACAGTGTAAAAGTCGTTAGTTAGCCTTTCACATGCTGATGACTCCTTGTTAACTGTCTCGAGCTTGAAATTCTCCTTCAGGCTCACTCAGACACCCCACTGTTGGCTTGAGAATCTCATATGGCATCCACATCGGAATTCCCAACTTCCCCTTCCCATGCCCGCCTCACTCAGCCTGGAGGATGGCAACTCCATGACTACCGTTCTCAGGCCAAAAGCCGCAGACTTGTCCTTTATCCTCCACTCTCGGCCCTTACATCCAGTCTGCCAGAACATTCTGTTGATTCCACCTGCAGAACCTATCCAGAAGCTACCCTCTCCTCCACCTCTGCTGCTAACATCTGAGATGAAGCTTCCATCCTTCATGCCTGGCTCTTGTCTTCCTGAAGGTCATTCTCAACACAGCAATCAGAGAAGTTGGGGGAAAAAAGTTAAATCAATTTATGTCTCTACTCTGTCCAGCCTCATCCCTATCCAGTAGCTCCCCAGTCTCCGTTTTCAGACCCGTCAGGTACACTATGTCAGTGAACACCCAAGTAATGAATGGTTCATTAGCTGTAAGGGAAGGACAGGTAAATATGGTCCCCCAAAGTGTTTCAGTGGGAGGGGGACAAGGGAAGGTAATGGAAGTTACTACGATCAAAATACATTATTTATATGTATAAAATTGTCAATAATTAAAATTTAAAGAATTAAAGATATGGGCTAGAGAGGGGCTTAGTGGTTAAGGTGTTTACCTGTAAAGCCAAAGTACCCTGGTTCGATTCCGCAGAACCCACGTAAGCCAGGTGCACAAAGTGGTACATGCATCTGGAGTTCATTTGCAGTGGCTAGAGGCAATCTCTCTATCTGCCTCTTTCTCTCTCTCTCTTTCTCTCTCTCAAATAAATAAATAATAAAATATTTAAAAATTAAAGATTAAAATATGCTCATTCAGACAACACATACCCCTGATCCACATAGCAAGGTCACAGAGAACATCCATCCTTGGATTCACTGTGCCTCAGGACCAAGTTCAACTGCAGCCACCAGAAGAGGGCTCATCCACAAACAGCTGCAAGAGCCTGCCTAATATGGTGGTCAGCTAAGAAGCGTTCTCTTGTGGTCAGTGCAAGCGTCCCTTAATTATAGGAAGTTTTTCCACAAAGAGAAGTGGTCTCCTAGTTTGTTAGTTTTGGATTTTGAAGTAGAGTCTCACGCTAGCCCAGGCTGACCTGGAACTCATTCAATAGTGCGGGCTGGCTTTGAACTCACTGCGATTCTCCTACCTCAGTCTATCGAGAGCTGGGATTAAAGGCATGCACCACTACACCTGGCCCTAGTTTGTTTTCTAGTCTTGCATTTTTCTTATGTATTCATTCATTTATGAAGAAAGAGAGGGAAAGGAGAGAGAGAGAGAGACAGACAGACAGACAGAGTACTGAGTGGGGCTGGAGAGATGGCTTAGCGGTTAAGGCGCCTGCCTCCTAAGCCTAAGAACCCAGTTCCAATCTCCAGGTCCCACGTTTAGCCAGATGCAAAGTGACGCAAGGGCACAATGCCGCACTTGCCCACAAGGGGGCGCACGCATCTGGATTTTGTTCACAGCAGCTGAGAGACTGCTGGCGTGCCCATCTCTGTCTCCCTCTCCCTCTCTGTCTGTCTCTCTCTGTTTCTCTCTCCAAAAATAAATAAAATAATAATTAAAAAAAAAAGAGTACTGAGTGCACCAGAGCCTCTAGCCTCTGCAAACAAACTCTAGATGCATTATTACTTTGTGCATCTGTCCTTACATGAGTACATGGGCCAGCAGGCTTTGCAAACAAGCATCCTTGACTACTGAGCCATCTCCCCAGCCCTACATTTTTCTTACAGTGCAGCCAAGGATGTTGGGTTTAAATAACAAGAGAAATCTCACGATCTAAGCAAGAAATTAATTATTGAAGCACTCTAAATAAAGAGTGGAGCATGGAAATGGTCTCATCCCCTGCGGCCATCACTTTCCATGGCTGTTGGGCTTCGGTATCATGCCAAATAATAACACAGATGCACAAGGTGGCACATGCATCTGGATTTTGTTTGCAGTGGCAGGAGGCCCTGGCGTGCCCATTTTCTCCCTCCCTCTCTCTCTCTCTTTCTCTCTCTGCCTCTTTCTCTCTGGTAAATAAATAAATATAAATAAATAAGTAAAAGCTGAGTTCACACCCAGCAAAGAAAAAAACAGTACATCCTGGCAATTGTGGGTAACATTCAAATCCAGCTTTCTGTTCATGAGACCGAATCCCCAATCATCACAAGTGGCTTTCAAATTGTGGCCACGAATCAGTGGTTTCAGCTTCAAAGGGGAATTTGTTAGAAGTGAACATTATCCCTTCTTACTCAGTCCTCCTGAGTCAGAAATGATAAACTGAGGCCCAGCAACTTGTGTTTGACAAACCTTCTAGGGGATTCGGATGCTACCTACAGTTCAAGAACCACTGAATTAAAGAAATGTGGATAAAGCTGGGCGTGGTGGCGCACACCTTTAATCCCAGCACTCGGGAGGCAGAGGTAAGAGGATCGCTGTGAGTTCGAGGCCATCCTGAGACGACATAGTGAATTCCAGGTCAGCCTGGGCTAGAGTGAGACCCTACCTCAAAAAAAAAAAAAGAAAAGAAAAGAAAAGAAAAGAAAAGAAATGTGGATTAAAAATAAAAGTTTCCAAGCCGGGCGTGGTGGCGCATGCCTTTAATCCCAGCACTTGGGAGGCAGAGGTAGGAGGATCTCCGAGAGTTCGAGGCCACCCTGAGACGACATAGTTAATTCCAGGTCAGCCTGGACCAGAGTGAAACCCTACCTTGCAAAAAAAAAAAAAAATAAATAAATAAAAGTTTCCATACCATGCAGTAACCAGCAGCTGGGATTTGTTTGCAATGCAGCTGCTGGTCCACAGGGTAAAGTGGTCTGCATCAGACTAAATGAGGGTCCCTCAAGGTCTGGACCCAAGGACCCTGGCAGAAGGATGATTAGACCTTGGCTTCATGGAGGTGTAGGTGGGGTGGCTCATACCACGAAAGCACAGGCACACACCATGTATCCTTCTGGGGAGACAGTCACATTCGCTCGTATTCTCACTGTGCCACTGAGCATTGCCCGGTGTGAAAATGAAACAGCCTCTTTAATCCTCTTTTCTGGTGCTGGGCCTTCTGGTCATTTCACAGCCAGAGAGAACGGGAAGAGGAAATGAAAGGCACAAAGATCTAGCTACTCCAAAGCAGCACTGGCAAGATCATTCACTGGATGGACATGTCCCTGGACGCCCTCCCACGACATCCTGCCTTTCTCCCAGTTCCCCCTGCATGACCAAATATGTCACCCACACATGACTTACCTACCTCCTCCCCCACTGTGGCAAACAACACGACTTGCCTCTCCAGCCTCCAACCCCCTGGTCCAAAACCAGCAAAGGGTGCAAAGGAAATCCAGGATGCTGCCATAGCTCTGGCATTATTGGACATCCCATCACAGGGTTAGGTCCAGGCTGGGAAGCAGGAAGAGGAAAGATGGGAGAAATGCAGAAAAGGCATGTGGAAGTCTTCCACTTGAATCCTGAACCAGTGCTTTTGTGTGGTGGAATACCTGGGGCTGAGGTGGGAGGCAAGGAGAATCATCTTATTGCCTAGACTAACCTCCAGAGAGGCTGGTGCAATTGATCTGGGGCCCAGGGAACAAGACTTTACAGCTAGAGCTGAGACCACTAGCTGAAGTTTACTTTAATCATGTTCTGTGAACAGTTTGGCTTTCCATTGACAATTGGTTATTTAACATATTTGCTGCCTGGAGTAGTCAGTGTCTGGAGTTACTAAAGGAGCAGTTTCTAGCCCCTTCTATGTAATGAACACTGAGTCACGGGCAATTCTTCACTTTTTTGTGTATGATGCTAGGGATCGAACCCAGGGCCTAGGTAAACAATCTACCACTGAGCTACATCTCTGGCCCTATAGGCAATTCGTATATTTTCATTAAGTCAGGTCTCCTCTGGGGCTAGCTAAATTTGTTAATATATCTGACCACCAACTAGAATAATATTTCATTTTTCCACATCCAGGGAAGGAACTTTTATACAAAGCTAACACCTACTGTTTATTAAATGAATTAATAATTATTACAGTTTTCAGCCTCCATGCCTGAAAACCCAAAACAAGTTAGCTCAAACTCTCCCTTTCTCTGCCCTTTCTCTACTTCTCAGTCCCACAGCTTGTTGGCAGTCCCAAGGCTGCTGTAAACTTCAAATAGTTTCCCAAGGTCAGGGTGTCATGGTGACCTCCACACCCCCCTCTGTTCCACAGCCTCTCTTCTCAAGCTCAGCCCTGGCCTAGGTTTCTGTAAAGAAAACCCACTCTGCCTCAGTAACCATTCCTGAAATTTGCTGAGAACTTGTGGGACCAAGGGATGGCCCCTCTTTTTTTTTAATTTTTTAAATTTTTATTTATTTATTTATTTGAGAGCGACAGAGAAAGAGGTAGATAGATAGATAGATAGATAGATAGATAGATAGATAGATAGATAGATAGATAGATAGATGAGAGAGAGAGAGAGAGGGCATGCCAGGGCCTTCAGCCATTGCAAACAAACTTCAGATGCATGCACCACCTTGTGCATCTGGCTTATGTGGGTCCTGGGGAATCGAGCCAAGAACCAAGGTCCTTAGGCTTCACAGGCCAGCGCTTAACCACTAAGCCATCTCTCCAGGCCCAATGGCCCCTCTTAATTGGCCTTCACCCATACCATGTCAGACCCTCTACCAGCCTAGCTCCTCCCTCATATTAGCCACCCCACCCTCCACAAGCAGCCAAACACCTACCTCTTGGTTCCTCTCAACTTCAGTTGCTTTCTTTAGCTATCATGCCATAACCTCTTCCTAGGATAAAATACAGTCATCACTGTTAACAGAGAGACAAAGCCACCAGCTTCTGAGAGCCAAGGCCTTTTGCTGTGGTGTTGGCCTTTTATTGCTAAATCCAAGACGGGCCTAGGCCGGTCAGGGCTGATGGCGGCACTACTAGTGAGAAGAAAATGTTCACTGTGTTCTGTAATAACAAACTGTAATAAGTATAAATTAGCTAGCAACTGTTGTCATCCCTGGGGGGCAGTTATTAAAGCATAGGCTTTTATGACTTAGCAGTTCTGGGAGGGGCCTGAGAATTTGCTAGTCTGGGGGGGAGGTCTTACTTGGAGAGCCCTGAATTAGCAAATTGATGAGGCACTTTAAGAAGAATGCTTGGTACAGAGTAAAGTGCACAATTAATACATGAATAAATACATTGTTGAGCACTTCCTGTCACCCAGGTGCCTTGGTGCTTCCACTCCCCGGTTTAATCCTTATAACCACCCTGTGAGGTATGCGATACTTTGTTTGTGTTACAGAAAGAGAAACTGAGGCCAGGGACAACCAGAAATGGCTTAGCCTAGACATGTACCCGGTTCTGCTTCTAAAGCCTCTTCTCCACTCACCATCACTCTACCATGCTGAGGATGAAGCTAGCCCTGACTATCTCCCCACACCCTTTTTCAGTTTTTCCCGCCCTTGAGGGAACTCTTTCAATGCGTTTCACACATCCCCGCCTTCTTGCAAGTGAGCTGAACACAGACCAACTTCCTCCGGGTGACTCAGCACAGCGTTCTGTGCTCTGGTGACAGTCATTTTCCAGAGTGTCTGCACGGGGCCTCCGCCCAGGGCAGCCCTGGCTGTTTCCTTGAGCACCACCTTCAGTCCCGTCCCCTCTTGCTGCCCTTGTCCAGCATGCAATGGAAAGTCCAGGCCAGGACACTCCAGTGGTTGGCGCAGGAGGTGAGGCCCAGGAGTCCTGAAGCATGATCCAGACCTGTGGCATTCTGTCCAGGAAGTCACCCACAGCCAAGAGCCCCCTGCAATGGCAAACAAGTCTCTTGCTACGTGACACGATAAGTGTTCTGTTATGAATAGAACAAGTCCTCCCTTCCCATTCAGTCCAGACGTCTGGGTCCCTCTGTGGCTGGCATTGCTGGGTTCTGAGGTGTTACAGGTGCAGAGCCATGTGGGGTGGTGACAAACTAACAGGCTTACAGCTCCAGCCTGGCTATGTTGCTGCCTGGTAATCTTAGGCAAGTAGTCCAATCTCCCTGTGCCTCAGTTTCCTCATTTGTCAAACTGGTTGATGATGATGCTGCTTCTTAGGGTTACTAGACTATTGTTAGGGGTTTTTGTTTTGATTGTTTAATTTTTGTTTGTTTGTTTGTTTTTCCAGGTAGGGTCTTGCTGTAGCCTAGGCTGACCTGGAATTCACTATGAAGTCTCAGGGTGACCTTGAACTCACAGAATACAGAGGAAGTGTGCAATTAATGCATGAATAAATACATTGTTGAGCACTTCCTGTCAACCAGGTGCCTTGGTGCTTTTACTTCCCAGTTTAATCCTTATAACCACCCAGCCTGGAATACAGATTCTTTATTTAGAATCACCAAGGAAACCAACCTTTGAGCCTATCTGTGAGAATGTTTCCAAAGAGGAATCTCTCACCACCCCCTGGGCTAGGATACTGGACTAAATAAAAAGGAGAGAGTAAGTGGAGCGCCAGCATTTAGCTCTCCACTTCCTGCCTGCAGAAAAAAAAAAAAAGACCAGCCACCTCACACTCCTCTTACCACAGCTAGAGCTGCTTCGGTCAGCATGAAAGATGATACCCTCTGTGAGCCAAAATAAACCCTTCTTTCCTTAAGTTGCTTTTGTCAGGTATTTTGTCACAGGGACAAGAAAAGTAATTAATACAGACCCTGTCTCAAAAAAAAAAAAAAATACAGAGCTAGAGAGATGGTTCAGTGGTTAAGGACCTTGCTTGAAAAGCCTGATGGGGGCTGGAGAGATGGCTTAGTGGTTAAGGCACTTACCTGCAAAGCCAGAGGACACAGGATCAATTTCCCAGGACCCATGTAAGCCAGATGCACAAGGAGGTGCTTGTGCCCCCTTGTGCATCTGGTGTTCGTTTGCAGTGGCCCTGGCATGCCCATTTCTCTCTCTCTCTCTCTCTCTCTCTCTCTCTCTCTCTCCCTCCCTCCCTCCCTCTTTCTCTCTCAAATAAATAAATAATTTTTTTTTAAAGCCTGATGGCCTAGGTCTAATTCCCCAGTATCCATGTAAAGCCAAATGCACAATGTGGCACATGCATCTGGAGCTTATTGGGCCCTAGCATGCCCATTCATATTCTCACACACACACACTCTCTTTCCTGGGTGTGACACCTTTAATCCCTGGCTGAGCTAGGAGAATCACAGTGAGTTCCAGGCCAGCCTGAGACTACATAGTGAATTCCAGGTCAGCCTGGGCTAGAGCAAGACCCCACCTCGAAAAGCTCTGTGTGTGTGTGTGTGTGTGTGTGTGTGTGTGTGTGTCAAAAATTAAATTCAGTCTTCATGACATCCAGTATCAAGAAACTTAAAATCTACTAAAATATGCCATTCCCAAGGTCCTTTTCTACCCAAAAAACCGGAGATGGAAAAAGTGATAAACAGAGGTGATCATTGCACTCATAAACCAAAACCGTAAAGGACCTGAGGGAACAATGATTGAGGAGTGATTCAATAGCTAACACAGAACTCAGCCATATAAGAGAGGGTTGTGCAGCTAATGTGTGAACAACATAAGAAATGTTCATTTCCTGCCTCCTCCCCATCTGGAGATGTTATCATATTTCTTGAAATCTTTGCTTAGTGGAAACATTCTTTAAAAAAAAAAAAAAGATATCCATTTTCTACTTTAATTTCATTTCTTTGGCCCCCGATGAGACTGGACTTTTTAAGGTTTATATTTGCTACTTTTCTTGTTGCTGTGATCAAAGCCAAGAATCATCTTAAGGAAGCAAGGGGTTATTTTGGCTTGCAGATCAAGGGGAAAACCATTGTGGCGAGGCAGGCACGGCAGCAGGAATGTGAGGCAGCTGCTCACATTGCAGCTGGAGTCAGAGCGAGATGAGCAGAGAGCTGAATGCTGGTGCTCAGCTTGCTTTTTCTGATCTCTTGATATCTGAGCCATCCATCTGAAGGTGCCACCTGCTCTGGGGGAAGGTCTGATGACCCCAGTTAAACCTTCCTGGAAATGCCCTGACAAACCCACCCAGAAACTGGTTCTTAGTTGATCCCAGATCCTGTCAGATTGACAAGATTAACCATCATAAGATACATGAAGTTTTACTTCTTATAAATTGCCTCTTTACACCTTCTCTTTGATTATTTATTGCAGATTTCACTTTTCTAATTTAT
Source organism: Orientallactaga sibirica (assembly GCA_036365145.1). Taxonomy (NCBI): domain Eukaryota; kingdom Metazoa; phylum Chordata; class Mammalia; order Rodentia; family Dipodidae; genus Orientallactaga; species Orientallactaga sibirica. The sequence goes on from JAEOAD010000009.1 coordinate 30,654,528, forward strand.
TGGGCTTGATGTATTGTTTATTGACCAATTTGTATGTCATACTTATTTCAAAAATTTCTCCTAGAATGTAACTTCTGTTTTCATGGCATTGAGGATTTTTACCCTATAAGCATTTTACTTTTTAAAATATTTATTTATTTGAGAGAGAGAGGCAGAGGGGGGAATGCCAGGACCTCCTGCCATGGCAACAAACTCCAGACATATGTGCCACTTTGTGTATCTGGCTTTATGTGGGTATTAGGAAATTGAACCCAGGCCTTCAGACTTTGCAAGCAAGTGCCTTTAATCATTGAACCATCTCTCCTGCCCTTTGTACACTTTTTTTTTTTTTTTTTTTTTTCCGAGGTAGGGTCTCCCTCTAGCCCAGGCTGACCTAGAATTCACTCAGTAGTCCCAGGGTGGCCTTGAACTCATGGCGATCCTCCTACCTCCACCTCCTGAGTGCTGGGGTTAAAGGCACACAGCACCACGCCTGGTCCTTTGTAGACATTTTAAATCATAAATATCCAAATTATCATGTTCCCCCTGCCCAGTGGTATAATATTAGCACAGTCATGTTTCATCCAAATATTTTTTTCTATTACCTTAAGTTCCACTTTGCTTTTAAATAGATGACTATGCATAAAATAGGGGGTGGAACTGTTTGTATCTCATGCCAGCATGCTGAGAATTGGGTAACAAGTACACCGAAATCTATAGGAACAATCAGTGCCACACAGCAGGTCCCTTGTTGATATTGACCCAGTATGGAACTTGGTGGCCTGTAAATATCAAATCACTTGTTGATGTTGATCTTCCATTTTTTGGAAATTTATTCTGGAGTTAGGTGTGCAATAGATAGCTTCTTGTTGAGTCTGGAACACAGTCTTCCTGCTGACCTGAGCCCCCCTTTGCATATTATTTCCTTTGCAAAGCAGTGAGCTGTGAGGGAGGGTATTCCCAAATTCCCTGCCCACACTCCCTGCCATGCCTCATTCACGAGGGGTTTCCTAAGATAGAGTGCAGGAGCAGGTCCACGGCCACTCCAGCTGACTGCTCAGCGTATCCTTTCCCAGCCCTATTCAAAGACCAGCGCCTCAGCCCTCCCACAAACCCGGTCCACTTCCCTTCATTTTGACCTCTAGGACCAGTGAGTTACCACTGTCAACCCCACACATCCTGAATCTGTTGTGGCAACGTAGCCAAAGACCCACCCACTCACCCAAGCTAGCATGCCAAGGTCGGAATGAGGAAGGGTGCTTGCTTTTTCCCACACTGGGTGGTGACAAAAAGGTGGGAGTGCTTCCCTCTCTTTGGCAAACACAGAGACAGGTGCCCTAGCCACTGCCAGTTCCTGGAGCCCAAAAGTGCAGGGTCTAAAGCTCCGGCAATGTTAATCCCTCCTGCTTAGCATGCCCCTCTGCACGAGACACGAGACACGTTTCTAGGAGAGGAGAGGGCACGGTATCAAAGGCCAAGGAAGGAGAAGAAAAGGATGGAGGGACCCGCATCTTCTTCTCAATCAGGCAGAACTGTACATTTGAGGGCTTATGATGCGGGGCCGCGGGCTCCATGCCCTTGGGGGGCCTTGTGCGGGCAGCACTGGTGGTTCTGGCTCCCCCTGGCCTTTGCAGCATCCACAGCCTGTGTGGCGGGCTTTCACTCCACTACCTGCAAGTGTATGGCAGGAAGCTGTGATGTAGAGGAGGGCTTGAGCATCAGAGATGTAACTCCTGACATGTCACGGGCCTGATGGCAAAGCTAGACTCGGACCTCGATGCCTCTGGCTGCAGTCCATACTGACCCCAAACTAGCATCCGAGAACATTTCCCCGGGATAATTGCTTTAAGTCTATGGGCCTGAGTTCCTTCATCTGCCACCAGAACCACGTGAGAGCTCACCTCTAGGGCCCAAGTGAGGCTTAGTCGAGTTAATGCTTAAAACAGTAACTGGGCACATCCACAGGAAGCTCTCAGGTCTCTGTAGTAGCTATTTTTAGCATCACCACCGCCATTATTATTCCCACTTGAGGAAGCTCTGGCAGCCTGAGAACACCTGGGGAGCCTGGCCACTTCCCCTCTTACCCACTAGTGCCCTGTACGGAGGTCACAGTACACATTCATGAAGCTGATGGTGAACCTGTTTAGTGCTCATAACGCAATTGCCTAGCTCACAGTGCCCTGTATGAAGACATAGGTGCTCTGTGGCGAATTTGTAGTGCATCTGCATAGCGTTCATAATTAATCCCTTTTATCATAGCTTATCGTGCATCTCTGAAGAGCTCAGGACAAGATCTCGTAATAACCTATATGAACTGCTCATGCCCTCTATAGACCTCACAGTGCTTCATATAGAGCGTATAGTGTACCTGTTTAAGCTCATAATGCTCTGCAGAGAGCTGATAGTGCAGGAATATACAGACCATCATGCACCAGTAGAGAGCTAGTATTGCCTTATATTGAGACCACAGTGTTGGTAGAGCCCGGATGGAACTCAGTGCTCCCGGATAGGGATCATGGTTCACTTGTTGAGAGTTCACAGTGCAATTTTACTAACTTCATATGACCTGTATAGAGTTGACAGGGCAATTTGTACCCAGTATGGAACTTGGTGACCTGCACTGAGGCTTTAATGCCCTCTGCAGACATCATGTTTTCCTGTGTGAGTCATACTGCCTGTGTATGCAGCTCATAGTGCCCTTTGTAGGGGGCCTAGTTCCTTGTACAGAACTCATCATATCTGGGAATAGGTTAAGATGTCCTGTATAAATGGCATGTTGTCCTGAATGGAGTGCATGTTGCCTGGTTCAGGGCTCACAGTTCGCACATGTAGACTTCTGCATCTACTTAGAGCAAATGATGGGCTGTATGTTGATTCTAATGTATCTGCGTGCAGAAGGTAGTGCATTTGTATAGAGCTCATGATGACCTCTAGAGAGCACGTGGTGTCCTGAACAGAGCTCCTAATACCCTATACAGAGGATGTACATGGCACAGCACCAAGAGCTCATGGTGATGCCATATAGGGTCATAGCACCTTTTGTTGTTCACCAAGCCCAATAGAGAGCTCATAGTGGCTTAATACACCTCCGATTGCACCTCTCTGTGCTGCACAGTATGCATACAGAGAGCTCATAGTATACATGTAAAAAAAAAAAAAGCTCAATAGGGCTGGAGGGATTGCTTAGAGGTTAAGGCGCTTGCCTGCAAAGCCAAAGGACCCAGGTTTGATTCCCCAGGACCCATGTAAGGCAGATGAACAAGGAAGGTGGTGCATGTGTCTGGAGTTTGTTTGCACCAGCTGAAGGCCCTGGCATGCCCATTCTCTGTCTCTGTCTGTCTGTCTGTCTGTCTCTCTCATAAATAAGATAAAAATAAATTTTAAAAAAGCTGAATAGTGTCCAGTGTAGAATTCACAGTGCACAGTCATTATGGTCATAGGACCTTGTTTTGGAATGGTTGGCATCTGCTTTGAGATCACATAGTATAGACCACATACTGCACCCATTAGAGTTGATAGTGTGCCTGTTGTATGAGGCGGTCCTCTAAGAAAAACAACTATTTCCATCTTTATCAGAAGCAGCTGCAACCACACTTGAGAGAGTCCCCAGACTGAGAGGTTCCCCCATAGAGGAGAGGGGCAGGGAAAGGTCACAGATACTCCCTCCCCTGAGACCTCGGGCACCCCAGGTGTCAGCTGTATGCAGTGGTGGGTGAGGTCCCATGGTCTCAAAGTGAAGATAGAGTATACAGAAGGTGACATACGTATGAGCTCCAAGTACCTCGCCCCTGGCAGTTGTTTTCAACTTGAGCATGTGATCTTTCAGTGTGGCTGCTTGTACAAAAGCCCAGTGAACTGATTTGTTCACCAAGGCAAATGTTGTTGAAGTCAGCCTTTCGTCTGCTTGAGGTGCCCTGGCTGGAGAAGTGAGCCCTTGTGGCTTTTCCCCAGAAAAGTGTTCACATAACAGTGCCTGTATACAGCTCACATCTCTTCAGAGGTCATTATGTCACATACAGCTCTTATAATGCCCTCTGTAGGTGTCATACTGCACTGGTTGAGGGCTCATAATTCCATGTACATTGCTTATAGTTTCCTGCTTCGTTATCTCTGTGGTTGTTTTCTTTTGAGGCAAGCCCAACAGACTGGCTCCTTTTATGAGAGAGAGAAAGAGAGGATTGGCACGCCAGGGCCTCCAGCCACTGCAATTGAAGTCCAGATGCATGTGCCACCTTGTGTGCATGTGCAACCTTGCATGCTTGCATCACCTTGTGCATCTGGCTTTTGTGGGATCTGGAGAGTCGAACATGGGTCCTTAGGCTTCACAGGCAAGCACCTTAACTGCCAAGCCATCTCTCCAGCTCATCTTTGTGTTTTGTACTGAGCTCATAGTGCATTTCCATAATTCCTACTGCCCCTTATTTAGCATAGTCTGCTTCCATGTAGCTCATACTGCTCCAGGTGAGAGAATATAACATATATAAGCTCATGGTGCCATACACAGAGCTCGCAGAACCTATGCAGAGCTTATCGTGTATCTGAATAGCACTCAGAGTGCACCTCCACAAAGCTGAGTGCACATTACAGAATTTTTACTGTCCTGCACATAGTGCATAATTACCTATATAATCCACATATTGTCCATCATAGGGGTCATAAAGTGCTGTACAGAGCTAATAGCGAACCTGAAAAGAGCTCATAATGCTATGACTAGGGCTCGGAGTGCCTTGTATAGTGTACAACCATTGAAGCCATAGTGCCTCGGACCTCATAAATGATACCGACGCATGTCGCTGATATTGTGCTACTTTAGAGTGGAAAATGTAATTACATAGCTCAGTGTGCCCCGGATGAAATTCTTTCAGTACTGTGTTCAGTTCATAATGTACCTATTGAGAGTTCATGGAGCCTTTTATGTTCCTCATATTTCTCTTTTGTCTAGCTCGTGGTGCTTCTAATGACCCAAAGGAGCTCGTAGTGCCCTATAGAAAATGCATAATGTCCTTTGCAGAACTCAGATCACCTACTACAGAGCTCCTAGTGCTCCTGCTGACCTCACAGTGCTGAGTGTAGAGTTCATAGGGCACCTGTCTAGAGTTCATCATGCAGGAATGTACAGATAGATCACAGGGAAAAAGTACAGCGCTGGGAATGTTCTGTATAGCATACACAGAATACTGTACATTTCACAGTGCAGTTTAGAGTGGTCATTGTGCCCTGACTATAGGTAACAGTGCACTTCACAGAACTCATATTGCACTATATTGAGTTCATATTTTACCATATATGCCTGATAATGCCTCGTGTACAGCTCATAGTCCATATTGGAGCAGTCATAATTCTCTGTATAGAATCATACTGCAATGCGCACACAGACTTTATAATGCACTCTGCACATCTCGTATTACTCTGTTTAGAGCATACATTGATCTGCACAGCACTCACAATGACCTATATGAAGTTCAGAGTGCCCTGTATACAGTGCATTGTGATCCGGCGTTGAGATCACTGTTCCTTTGCTGAGAACTCAGTGCAACTTTATTTACTTTGTAATGGCCCATGTAAGCTGACAGGGTCATTTGTATATGCCTATATATGAACTCATTGCCCTGTATAGGGGTTTCTCTTCTCTTCTCTTCTCTTCTCTTCTCTTCTCTTCTCTTCTCTTCTCTTCTCTTCTCTTCTTTTTTTTTTTTTTTTTTTACTTTACTTTTTGGTTGGGTCTCACTCTAGCCAAGGCTGAACTGAAATTAACTATGTAGTCTCAGGGTGGCCTTGAACTCACAGTGATCCTCCTGCCTCTGCCTCCCAAGTGCTGGGATTAAAGGCATGCGCCACCACGCCCAGCAGGGTTTCTATGCCATGTGTAAACACCTGGCTTTCCTGTGCAAGGTAATGTTTTCCAGTATAATATTTGTAATGCTCTTTGTGTAGCTTCTAGTCACTTTGTAGAGACCGTCGTTTCCTGTATGTAATTCATAGGTTCTGCATATACATTAAGATACCCGTAAAGATCCCATATTACTTTAAACTGAGCATATGGTGTCCTGTGGAGAGCTCATAGTGCACCTGTATTCAGCTCATTGTGCACTAGCACAGAGAAGATGCTGCCTTGCGTGTTGAGTCTACCTTATATGCATATTGGATATAGTGCATCTCTATAGAGCTCATGTAGAGCACATGCATCTGTATGCAGCCAATACTGCCCTTGTGTGCAGCACATAATGACCTCCGTGAGCTCAAAGTGGCCTATATTGTGCTCATAGTCCCTGCCATAGAGGTTATTGAGCCTGATGCACCTCACGGTGCACAGAGATGCTCACAGTGTGCGAGCCAGTGTCCCATATAGAGATCATAATGCACAGGATTTTAGTGCATTACATGGATCTTATCATAAACCAGAAAAGGGCTCAAGGCGCACTATCATTGAGGGCATGGCGTTCTGTTTAGAGCTCATAGGACAGATGCATAGTGCTGACAGTGCATCTATTGAGAGCTCACAATGCAACCACATAGCTCGGAGTGTTGTGCCTAAAAATCTTTCAGCTCTGGGGCTGGAGAGATGGCTTAGTGGTTAAGGCGCCTGCCTGCTAAGCCTAAGAACGCCGGTTCCAATCTCCAGGTCCCATGTTTAGCTAGATGCAAAGTGACGCAAGGGCGCAATGCCACACTTGACCACAAAGGGGCGCACACATCTGGATTTCGTTCACAGCAGTTGAGAGACTGCTGGCACGCCCATCTCTATCTGTCCTCCTCTCCCTCTCTCTCTGTCTGTCTCTCTCTGTGTCTCTCCAAAAATAAAAATCTTTCAGCTCTGTATGGCGATTTCCCTTCATGAGGTCATTTCACCCTTTACAAGATGCCTAATGCCCTGTGTTCAGCTCATAAGGCACTATATAGAGAGCCTGGTATGCTGTATGCAATTCATCTTGCCTGCTCTGGAGGTTATACTGTTCTGTGTTGATGCCATGAATACAGCCATCATTCACTTCTCTCAAATAGACAATTCCATTTCTGTACCTTGTACTGGGCCAGGGTGGTGGTTTGAATGAAATTCTAGGGCATAATAGAGACCTCATAGTGTACCCGTCAGAACTCATTTCACCCATATAGAGTGTATAGTCCACGTTAAAACACACATCGCATCTCCATTGAGGTGAGGTAATAGTGCCCTCTACTGAGCTCATATTACACTTGCCTGAAGCTCAGACTGCCCTTTTTCAGTATTTGCTAGCATATTCAGAGCTCATAAAGCCCTGTACATAGCTCCTGCATCCCTGTGTAGAGCTCACAGTTCACCTAAATAGAGCCCATAGTTCACCTATGCAGACCTCATGCTGCACATGTATAGAGTTTTAAAAAATATATTGACAATTTTTATACATATAATGTATTTTGATCATAATATCCTCTCATTACCATCTCTTGATGCCACCCCATCCCCTTCCACTGAGCCCTTTCTTCTTCTCAACTCGTCTGTGGGTGTGACACTATGAGTTTAATTAGGACTATCTGCATGGTCATGGTGGGGAATTATTTACCAGAGCACCTGGGTCCCACGAATGGCTATACTGCTGCATAAAATGTCTCCCACTCCTCCAACCTCCATTAACTGCCTATAACTCCCCAGGAAAGGATGGGGGGACTCATGATGTCCTCCATCATCCAGGGAAGAGTGGGCCAGGTATTGTGCAGATTTATGACAGTCATTGTGAGGTCATGAATGCAAGGACCGTGCCATGCCTGGAAAACAGAGTTCCACAGCACTCCTCCCCATCATCTGACCCTTACACTATATCTTCCCCATCTTCTGCATTGTACCCTGAGCCTTGGAGGGGGTGATGTTGATGTCTCATTTATCACTGAGGGCTCCTGTGTCACTTATTCTCAATACTTTTATGAGTTTTGAGTTTCTTCAGTAGTAACCACCATCTGCAAAGAGAAGTTTCTTCAACCAATAATCTATAAGAGGGGCTGGAAAGAGAGCTTAGTGGTTAAGGCGCTTGCCTGCGAAGCCTAAAGACCCAAGTTCAATTCCCCAGTACCTATGTAAGCCAGATGCACAAGGTGGCACAGGTGTCTGGAGTTTGTTTGCAGTGGCTAGAGGCCCTGGCATGCCTATTCTCTATCTGCCTCTTTCTCTGTCTCTCTTTCTCAAATAAATAAAATATTTTTAAAAATCTATGAGAACAGCACTAATCTATGGGCATAGACATATATATTTAGACGGCAATTTGATGGATACACACTGTATCCATTTAGCCAAACAACAGTAGCAGCTTCCCTCTTAGGGACCATGACATTCCCACCCGTAGGCATTTGACTAGCTTTTCAGTACCAGGCATGAATTCCATGACATGGAGGTGGCCTTAAATCTACAGATCAGTTGGTTACCTCCATAACAGTCATGCCACTATTGCACCAGTGGGCAATCTTGTCTGGATGGCTAATTGTGTAGCTCACAGGGTCCACTGCTGGTTATGACTGTGATGAACACTTGTTGAAGATGCTGTCTTTTCTCCAATATGTCAAAAATGGTATGGCGATACCTCCAGCAAGCAGTATTCTTTTTTTTTTTTCCTCTTTTTTTTCGAAGTAGGGTCTTCACTCTAGCTCCAGGCTGACCTGGAATTCACCATGTATTCTCAGGGTGGCCTTGAACTCATGGCGATCCTCCTACCTCTGCCTCCTGAGTGCTGGGATTAAAGGTGTGCGCCACCACGCCTGGCTCCAGCAGTATTCTTTATGCTCAGATAGATTTGGTTATCATCTGGGGTCTTTTGTGCTTCCATGCAAATGTTAAGATTTTTTTTTTTTCAAGGTAGGGTCTCACTCTGGCCCAGGCTGACCTGGAATTCACTATGTAGTCTCAGGGTGGCCTCAAACTCACGGTAATCCTCCTACCTCTGCCTCCTGAGTGCTGGGATTAAAGGCGTCCGCCACCACGCCTGGCTAAGATTTTTTTTTAATTGTGTGGAAAATGGTACTAGAATTTTGATTGGGATTTCATTGAGTCTGTAGATTGCTTTTGCAAGGATGGCCATTTTCGCAATATTGACTCTTCCAGTCCGTGAGCATTGTCTGTGTCTTCCTCAATTTCTTTCTTCACTGTTTTCTAACTTTCATTGTAGGAGTCTTTCACTTCCTTGGTTAGGGTTATTCCAAAGCATTTTGGAGCAATTATGAATAGGACTGTCTCCCTCATTTCTTTCTCAGTATGTTTTTCATTGGCATGTAAGAAGGCTACTGATTTTTGTATGTTAATTTTATATGCTGCCACTTCACTAAAAGTGTTTATTAACTCTAGAAGTTTTCTGGTGCAGTCTTTAGAGTCTCTTATGTATAGAAACATATCATCTGTGAATAAAGAACAGTAGATTTATATCTTTCTTATTTGGATCCCTTTTATTTCTTTATCTTGTCTTCTCACTCTAGCTAAAACTTCACTATATTAAATAGTGGACACGCTTTTCTTGTTATGGATTTTAGTGGAAATGTTTCTAGTCTCTCTCCATTTAGCATGATGTTGACTATAGATAGGTTTGTCATATATAGCCCTTATTTACATTGAGGTATGTGCCCTTCATCCCTAGTCTTTCCAGGATTTTTAGCATGAAATGATGTTGGATTTTTGTCAAAAGTCTTTTCTGAATCTAATGAGATAAAACATGTAATTTCTGTTCTTGTGTTGATTTATGGGACATATTACATTTATTTATTTACACATGTTGAACCATCCCTGCATCTCTGGAATGATGCCAACTTGATTAAAATGGATGATCTTTTTGATATGTTCTTGAATTTTGTTTGAAAGTATTTTATTGAGAATTTTTACATCTATGTTCATAAAGGATATTGATCTATAGTTGTATTTTTTGTTGTGTCTTTATCTAGTTTTGCTACTAATGTACTGCTAGTTTTGTAAAAGAAGCTAGGGAGCATTCCTTCCTTTTTTATCTTATGAAATAATTTGAGAAGCATTGGTTTCAGTTCTTTAAAGGTCTGGTGAACTTCTGTAATCAACCTATGTGGACCTGGACTTTTTTTTTTTTTTTTTTTTTTGGCTGGGGGATTTTTTGTTACTGCTTTGAACTCATTCCTTGTTATAGATATTTTTATATTTTTTAAAATATTTATTTCACTTTATTTATTTGAGAGAGAGAGAAACAGAGAGAGAGAATGAGAATGGGTGTGCCAGGGTCTCCAACCACTGCAAACAAACTCCAGACACATGAGCCACCTTATACATCTAGGTTACATGGGTCCTGGGGAATAGAACCTGGGTCCTTTGGCTTTGTAGGCAAGCACCTTAACCACTAGGCAATCTCTCTAGCCCTGTTTATATTTTTTAAATTTCATCTTAGTTTAACCTTGGTAGGTCATATGCTTCTAGAAATTCCTCCATTTTTTTTTAGATTTTCATATTTTGTGGACCATAGGTTTTTAAAGTATGTCCTTATTATTTCCTTGATTTCGTTGATAGCTGTTTAAATGTCTCCTTTTCATCTCTACTTTTATTAATTTGGGTCTTCTCTCTTTCTTTTGGCTAATTTGGCTAGTGGTTTGTCAATTTTGCTTATCTTTTCAAAGAACCAAGTCTGTTTTCATTTCTATTTCATTGATTTTGGCCCTGATTTCAATGACTTCTTTTTGTCTTTGGGCTTCTTGTCTTTCTAAGACCTTCAGGTGCGTCAGTATATTATGGATTTGAGATCTCTGTTTTGTAATGTTGGCACTTAGAGCTATGAATTCCCTTCATAGGACCGCCTTCATCATATCTCATATTCATTTCCCTCATGGGACTGCCTTCATCATATCTCATATTTTTGGTATATTGTATTTTCATTTTCTTTCAATTCTACAAGCTTTTAAATTCATTCTTGATTTCTTCAATGACCCATGCATTATTCAATAGTGTGCTACTTAATGTTCATGAGCTTATGTGTTTTCTGAAGTTTTTCTTGTTCATCTCTAGCTTTATTGCACTGCGGTCAGATAGAATACAAGGAGTTGTTTCAATTGTCTCATTCTTTCTGAAACTTGCTTTGTGTCCTAATTTGTGATCTATTTTAGAGAAATTTCCATGGACAAGCGAGAGAAAGGTGCATTCTGTAGTGTTTGGATGGAATGTTCTGGTAGATGTCTTCTCACTACCTTAGAGATACTTGCACAACCATGTTTATTGCTGCTCTATTCACAATAGCTAGGAAATGGAACCAGCCTAGATGTCCCTCCACAGATGAATGGATAATAAAGATGTGGTACATTTATACAATGGAGTTCTATTCAGAGGTAAAGAAAAATGAAATTATGAAATTTGCAGGGAAATCATGTTACCTGGTTTGTGTTGAGAGTTAGTGCACTGGCTGGGTCTCCCTGACACGCCTGGGTGAAGTGAGTGTCTGGAGCAGTGATCAGTGTTCCTTTGTGTTCACTTGTCTTTGCTCTGCTTTGCACTGCTTAAAGTTCAGTCTTGGTGATGCTTCAAGGATAGGGTAGGTGAGGTGACTTCAGCACAGCTCCAGCTGTACCCAAACTCATGCACAGGACCCCACTCCAGTGGTGGAAAGGGTACGAGGGGCAAGCTCTTTGTGCCCAAATTCAGGTGTGAGACCCTGGCTTCAATGGCAGAAATGTCAGCTACTCATTTTTAATTATACTAAGGTCTTTTATTTTATTGCAATTATTTATTTGTTCATTGACAATTTTATGCACATATGTGTATATATATGCATAATTGTATTTTGTTCATATGTTCTTCTATTACCCTCCTTTACACACCCCCACTCCCTTATAGATGTCATCATCCCCTATGCATCTTATTGTGCACTTGTATATAGCTCACAGTGGCTTCTGAGATCTCATGCCTCATGTTATGGGGATCATGTCTTTTATAGAACTAATAGTGCTTTCTAAATAAGTTACACTACTCTGTATTATGCTTAAATTGGCCTATTTGGAGATCACAGCACCCTGTATAGAGCTTATAATGCCCTGTATGAAGCTCATTGTGCTCCAGATAGACATACTTGCACACTTGTTGAGAGCTTATTGTGAAAGGTTATTGATTTTGTAATGTCCTGTGAAGAGTTGATGAAGAAGTATATAGAGACCACAGTTCCCATTATGTATCTCAGTGCACTGTATTGAGGCTTCAGTGTCCTATATAAATATCATATTTCCATTGTGTGGTCATATTGCCTTGTAGAGTATACATGACACCCTTGTGAGGCTTAGAGTACACTTTATACAAGGTATAGTTTTCTGTATATACAATTCATCTTGCCCAAAGTAGAGAATATAGTATAAATGCAATATTATCCTGAATTGAATTTATATTGCCCTGAACAGAGTTCATAGTACACCAATATGGAGCCATATTACAATTGTCTGGAGTAGATAGTGTCATTTCTATACTTTATACTGGGTCCATAACACAGTTTGTATTGGACCTGTATAATGCTCATACTCCTCAATATACAAATTATACCTCATTCTGCACTTTTCTACCATTCACTGTGGACTGCACAAAGATCTTACCACATGTGTATACATCACACAGTGCAGCTTAGAACAGTACCATGAATAGAATGATAATGTCCTGCATTTAGGTAAGAGTGCCTAGAATGGGGCTGGAGAGATGGCTTAGAGGTTAAGGCGCCTGCCTCCTAAGCCTAAGAACGCTGGTTCCAATCTCCACGTCCCACGTTTAGCCAGATGCAAAGTGACGCAATGCCGCAATGCCGCAATGCTGCACTTGACCACAAGGGGGCGCACACATCTGGATTTTGTTCTCAGCAGCTGAGACACTGCTGGCGCGCCCATCTTTGTGTTTCTCCCTCCCTCCCTCTCCCTCTCTCTCTCTCTCTCTCTCCAAAAATAAAAATTAAAAAAAAAAGAGTGCCTAGAATGGATTTCATATTACACTATATTGAGCTCATATTTCATTGTCATTACCTGAAAATGCTCTGCATACAGCTCATAGCTCACATTGTAAAGGTCATAATTCCATGTACAGAAACAATAATACAATATATAGACCTCATATACCATAATTTCACCTCAGGCTATCCCATATTCACCAAGTTAGACCTGGGGAGAATCATGACTTTGGTCTTCCACTGGTGTCCTAGCTAGGGGGGCATTTGTTCACATCTTTCAGGAAAAGTTCATGCAACACTTCATGCCCAAATAGGGACATGGGAGCACCAAAGATGAATGTGGGAGCAGCAATTGCGTTACCCCTGGTATGGGGGATAAGACATGCAGCTTAAGCCATCTGAAGGTAGAGCATGCACTGGGCAATCCCAGTGTGCTTAGGAGCCCCATGGCAGCACCTCAGGATAAGGGGCCAGAAAGCTCATGAAGAATGTGGATTGTCGAAGGAACTCTCACCCACAATGCTGTCCCAAGCATTGGCCTTTTAAGAAAACACTTGATGAGCTGGATGTGGTGGTGCACGCCTTTAATCCCAGCACTCGGAGGTAGAGGTAGGAGGATCACCAAGAGTTCAAAGCCACCCTGAGACTACACAGTGAATTCCAGGTCAGCCTGAGCTAGAGTGAGACCCTACCTTGAAAAAGAAATAAAAAGAAAAAAAGAAAACACTTGATGATACAAGCTATGGGATTTTGTATTTTAATATCCTTTTAGCTGCTAACTCCTGAGACCACCTGGCACTTGCTCAGTGTGGATGGTGGTGGGCCTCAGAGATTCTGCCCATGAGACCATGACTCCATCACTCAATGACGTTATGACCCTGAATCTTTTATCAATGACCCTGACATAAACTCTCATCCTAATCCTCTAAACCTAACCCGTTTACATTACCCCTCAAGCCCTACCCTTGAACTATATCCTTCAAACAGTAATCCTCAGATTCTGACCCTGCACCTGATCCTGACCTATAATAACCCTTATGCCTCTGAAGGCAACCCCTAACCACTCTTTCTATAACCCTATCACCCAATGACACATGAACACATGAAGTCATAATTTTATGAACCAATGACCCAATGTTCCCACAATTCCAAGTCCTCATGACCCTGTGACCCTATGAAGCTCTATGACCCTATGACCCCAAGATGCCAACTTAAGACTATGATGGGGCTAGAGAGATGGCTCACATTTAAGGCAATTGCCTGCAAAGCCTCAGGACCCGTGTTTGATTCTCTAATACCCATGTAAAGCCAAATGCACAAGGTAGCTCATATGTCTGGAGTTTCTTGCAGTGACTAGAGGCCCTGGTGCACCCATTCTCTCTCTCTTTCTCTCTCTCTCTCCCTCTCTCTCTCTCTCTTACTCTCTCTCAAATAAATAAATAAAATATTTTTAAAATACCCTGACCATACAACCTAGTGACTAAGACTGAAAATAAACCATAAGCCATCATTGATATCTTAAGCCTTAAATAAATTAACCTAACCATTCACCTTGACCTTTGCCCTACAAATTAACTTAACCTTATCCCTAACACTACACTTAACCCTCAACCCCTAAGTCTAACCCTAAACTCTTAAACCTTGAACCCTGGCCCTCTAATCCTACTCACCACCCTCTAACCCTAACCTCAACTCCAAGCCCTAACCCTAACCTGAACACAAACTCTAACCCCTAATCTTTTCTTGTTACTGTGAATAGCTACTTTTTAAAATATTTTTATTTATTTTATTTAAGAGAGAGAAAGAGAGAGAGGATATGGGCACACCAGGTGCAGTTGCCACTTTGTACATCTGGTTTTATGTGGGAACTGGGGACTCAAACCCAGGTGTCAGGCTTTGCAAGCAAGGGTCTTTAACCACTGAGCCATCTTTCCAGCCCATGAATCCTAATAAGAAAATAAATTACAATAAATGATAAAAGTTAAACATAATTCAGAAATGTTATATAATATATATTAAATATACTATCACATCTGTATGTAAATGGAGACATGTGGGCACACGAGTGCATGTGCATGATAGTCTCTTACCACTACCAATAAAGGTCCATATGGCTTTATGTGGACTACTGGGGAATCGAACCTAGGCCCACAGGCTTTGCAAGCTAACACCTTTAACCACTGAGCCATCTCCCCATCACCTTAAATTTTTTTTGAGAACCTTAATAAATGAAAATATCATAATTTAATCTTATTCCTTTTAAAAAAATTTTTGTTGAGAACTTGAATACACGAACATGCCATAATTTGATCTTATTCCCATCCCATTACCCTCGTTTATTCCCCACCCCCACCCCATTCCACTGAGGACCCTCATTTTTCCAAGCAGTCCATCCTCTGTTTTGATGTTTCATTCTTTTAGTCCTCCTTCGTCCTCCATGTCAAAATGTTCGTGGGCTCAGAACAGTGAAGGTCTTATGGGGTACCATCAACCTCTGTGGGGTCATGTCAGGAGGGCAGTGCCCCAAAGTACTCTTTTCCACCCCATGGCTCTTACATTCTTTCTGCTTTCTCTGAGCCTAGGAGGGCATGACAGAGATGTCTCATTTAGAGCTGAGCTCTCCACAGCCTCTTATTTTCAGCTTTGTTGACTTTTGAGTCTTCTCAGTGTGTACTATAGAGAAGGTTCTCTGGCGAATAGTGAGAGCAGCACTCATATTCTTTCCACCACCTCCTCTGCTGTATTTCCTGGGCCTTAGCAGGTTTGAAAAGGCGGATTTGTTCAGGGCTAACCACTGGATTTTCTAGTCTTCTCACCATCCCGAGGGGTCTTGGGTCTCCCCAGGATTTACCACTGTCTGTAAAAAGAAGCTTTACAAACCAATAGTGAGAACAGTAATTAATCAAAGGGCATAAGTGTATACATTGAAGAGGCTTTATGGTGAGCATATTGTCTCTATTCAACCAAAGAACTGTAGCTTCCTTCTAAAGTCTATGATTTTCCAAGACATAGGCTTTTGGCTCAGTTCTCAGTACCAGACATGAGTTCCTGCCTTCTGAGAGAGCCTCAAATCCAATCAGTTGATTACCCTCATAACTTATGTGCCACTATTGCACCTGTGGGCACCTCTTGCCTGGCTAGTTGATTTGTGCAACTTGCAGAATCCATTGCTTATAAAGACTGTTGATGCCTTTTATCTCCAGCATCCAGCATAGTGCTTTCCAGCACTGCAACAGCTAGCTAGCAGGGAGACTGCTTCCAACTAGTTACAGCTTGATTTTTCTTTTCTTTTCTTTTCTTTTTTTTTTTTTTTTTTGGGGGTGTTGGGGTAGAGTCTCATTCTAGTGCCAGGCTGACCTGGCACTCACTCTGTAGTTTCAGATGAGTCTCAAACTCATGGAGATCCTGAGTACTGGGATTAGAGATGTGTGCCACCACGCCCAGCTTCACCTTGATTTTTCAAAGTCTGGAGAGTGCAGCATGTAGTGGCTTCAGCAAAAGGGTCCCACCATCAATTTCTGGTGGGTAACCAAGTACGTCAGCAATAGCCTGCATTGTTTGGTGGGGGTGGGGGGTTGTTGGTCCTTTCTGATCAGCAGGTCACAGGGTGACCCATCTCTGGAACTGCCCAACACTTAATCTTAACCCTGACCCTCTACATAAAATTCTCAAACCCTAATCCATACTTGGCCCCAATCAGTAACACTTACTCTGACTTCTAAACACATGATCCATGAGCCCCAAATCCATGACCCTGTGAGCCGGTGACCCCTATGAGCCCATCACCCCATAATACTGTGACCACGAGTCCATGACCTCATCACCTTGTGATCCCATTACACTGTGGCCCCATGAGCCTCTTGTCCCACAATGTTAACCCTAAGTTCCTGACCATAAACCATATGATCTTGTGAGCATGACCCTGCCCATAACAGTAAAACTCTGACACTAAAACATTGGCCCTAAGCACTTGACCCGAATCCTAGCACTAATATTAACCCTATAAACCTAACCTGTAGACTAATTCTAAACCCATGACCCTTACCTAACCATTAAACATGACATTAATCTTAACCTTAATACTAACCCTAACCTGAACTTGAACCCTAACTTCTAATAGTAACCCTACTCTCTAACCCTTCTGACCTAAACTCTAAAATAAAACCTTAATCTAAACTAGGATAAGCTATACCCTAAAATCCTAACCCTAAAAGGCCTACCTCTATCCCCATAATACTAATCATAATCCCTAAACTTAATCCAACCCTAACACTATCCCTAACCCTTTACCCTAATTCCAACCTAACCCTCTAAACCAATCCTTAAGACTAACCCTACCTATTCCATTAACTCAATCCCTCTATCTCTAGTCCCAATCCCAACATTAACCACCATGCTAATCTTAGTACTAACCTTAATTATAACCCTAAAGCTTAACCCCCTAATGTTAACTGTTAACTAACACATGAAGCCAGATGCACAAAGGGCACATGCATTGGGAGTTTGTTTGCAGTGGCAAGAGGCCATGGTATACCCATGCACTCTCTTATAGACTCTCTCTCTCTCTGTTCCTCTCTTTCTCTCTCTCTGTTCCTCTCTTTCTCTTTCTCTCTCTCTCTCTCAAATAAATAAATTTTTAGAGGCTAGAAAGATTGCTGAGTGGTTAAAGGCACTTGCCAATTCCCCAGTACCCATGTAAAGCCAGATGCACAAGGTGGCACATGCATCTGGAGTTTGTTTGCAAAGGCAGGAGGCCCTGATGCACCCATACTCACTGTCTTTCACTGTATTTCTCTCAAACAAATAAAATATTTTTAAAAATAAAATAGTTTTTTAAAAGAAGTGACAGTAGAATGTTCGGCACTAACTGAGACAGCTCTGTCACATCCTCCAAGACTCAGGGACCATTGTGGAAGGGGTGAGGAAAAGAATTAAAAGCCAAAGGAAGAGGAGGAATGCTTTGTAATACTCTCTTCCAGACACAAATTGGTTGTGGCACTCATGTCACCTTTGCCACCAGTACCTACTAGTAGGAAAACCATGACTGTCTGGGCTAGAGTGAGACCCTACCTGGAAAAAACAAACAACAAAACAGACTAGAGACCAGTTGCAAAGAAAAAGGGATTCAGTGTATGTGTGTGGGGGGGGTGAGATTCAGGAGAAGGAACAGAGAGGGGCAAGAGGGGATTATGATTATGGTATGTTGTCTATATGCGCACGAGCTGTCAATAAGTAGATAAAAACAATAACCATATCCCTAATTCCTGATCCTTACTTGGATATTAACTCCTAACCTCCAGTACACCTTCATAAATCTAATCCTAAAACCCTAAGTGTAACCCCAAACCATATCCCCTAACTCTAACCCTACACTAAGCCTAACTCTAACACTAATTCTAATCCTTTAACTGTAATCCCTAACCTGAGCCCTAACCCCAATCCCTATTTTCTATTTTTATTTTATTTTTTAAAATTTATTTTATTTTTATTTTTTATTTATTTATGTTTATTGACAACTTCCTTAATTATAGACAATATCCCATGGTACTTCCCTCCCTCCCCCCACTTTCCCCATTGAAACTCTACTCTCCATCATATCCCCTCCCCCTCTCAATCAGTCTCTCTTTTCATTTTGATGTCATGATCTTTTCCTCCTATTATGATGTTTTTGTGTAGGTAGTGTCAGGCACTGTGTGGTCATGGATATCCAAGCCATTTTGTGTCTAGAGGAGCACATTGTAAGGAGTCCTACCCTTCCTTTCGCTCTTACATTCTTTCCACCCCCCTTCTGCAATGGACCCTGAGCCTTGGAAGGTGGGTTAGAGATGTTTCAGTGCTGAGCACTCCTCTGTCCCTTCTTCTCAGCACCATGGTGCCTTCTGAGTCATCCCAAGATTGCCACCATCTGAAAAGAGAAGCTTCTCTAACCAAAAGTGAGAGTAGCATTAATATATGGGTGTGGACATTAAAAGAAGTGCTTACTGGGCAGTTTAGTGAGCATAGTATATACATTTAGCCAGACACCAACAGACATTACACCCCTAGGGCTCATGACTACCCCTGTCATAGGGTTTCAGTATCAGGCATGTATTCCCTCCCATGGAGCCAGCCTCCAGTCCAATTAGAGAGCAGTTGGTTTCCCCCATAACAGACATGCCACTATTGCACCCGTTGGCTCATTTGGTCTAGCTGGCCAAATTTAAAGCTTGCATGTTCACTCTTGAATATCTTCACTGGAGTTTTCTCTCTCCCATTGAACTGCATGCAGCATAGCTTTTTTCCAGCTTTCTGTCAGCTGGCCCACATGGAGGAGGCTTTCAGCTCAGCTCCAGCAGGATTTCTCAGTGACCTTGCAGCCCAAGTATGTGGAGTCTTTAGCAATGGGGTCTTACCATCTATTCCTGTTGGGAAACCAAGGATCTCAGCAATGGCCTATAATGTTTTGGGGGTATCTGTGACCTCCCTGGGCAATAACTCATTGGAAGGTATCCCATCCCTGGCACTGAACATTTTCTAGTAACAATCTATGGCTTCTGAGTGTTCTATTGTCCAGAAAAGTAGGTTTCCATATGACTTATTTATATCCTCTTAGATTTTGATTAGCCCTCCCTCCACCTTTCCTTTACTCAATCTCTTCCCCTGACCTCACTTAGGCCTTTTCACCCCCATTAATCTGTTCTTCTACTTACATATATGCAATACTGTCCTATTAAGTGCCCTTCCCTCCTTTCTATTCTCTTTATATCCCCTTTCGAGTTTACTGGCTTCTGCTACTGAGTTTTATTCCTACTCACATAGAAGTCCAATCATTTGTAGCTAGGATCCACATATGAGAGAGAACATGTGAAGTCTGGCTTTCTGGGCCTGGGTTACCTCACTAAGTATAATCCTTTCCAGATCCATCCATTTTCCAGCAAATTTCATAGCTTCATTTTTCTTTACCTCTGAGTAGAACTCCATTGTGTAAATGTGCCACATCTTCATTATCCACTCATCAGTTGAGGGACATCTAGGCTGGTTCCATTTCCTAGCTATTGTGAATAGAGTGGCATAAACATGGTCGAGCAAGTATCTCTAAGGTAGTGAGACGAGTCCTTAGGATATATGCCTAGGAGTGGTATAGCTGGGTCATATGGTAGATCTATTTTTAGCTGTCTCAGGAATCTCCACACTGATTTCCACAATGGCTGGACCAGATTGCATTCCCAGCAACAGTGTAGAAGGGTTCCTCTTTTTCTGCATCCTTGCCAGCATTTATGGTCATTTGTTTTCATGATAGTAGCCAATCTGACAGGAGTGAGATGGAATCTCAAGGTAGTTTTGATCTGCATTTCCCTGATGACTAGGGATGTAGAACATTTTTTCAGATGTTTATACGCCATCTGTATTTCTTCTTCTGAGAACTCTATTTACTTCCATAGCCTATTTTTAATTGGGTTGTTTGATTTCTTATTATTTAATTTTTTGAGTTCTTTGTATATCCTAGATATTAACCCTCTGTCAGATGTATAGGGTTTTCCCAACTTTTTCCTCTAGCAGTTTCAGAGTTTCAGGTCTGATATTAAGTCTTTGATCCATTTGGACTTAATTCTTGTGCATGGAGAGAGATAAGGATCTATTTTCATCCTTTTATAGATACATATCCAGTTTTCCCAGCACCATTTGATGAAGAGGCTGTCTTTTTCCAATGAGTATTATTGGCATTTTTGTCAATCATCAGGTGGCTATAGCTACCCAGACTTACATCAGGGTCCTCTATTCTGTTCCATTGACCTACATGTCTGTTTTTGTGCCTGTACCATGCTGTTTTGTTACTATGGTTCTGTAATATAGGTTAAAATCAGGTATGGTGATACCACCAGCCTTATTTTTGTTGCTCAAAATTGTTTTAGATATCTGAGGTTTTTTTGTGCTTCCAAATGAATTTTTGGATTATTTTTTCTATTTCCATGAAGAATGTCATTGGAATTTTGATGGGGCTTGTATTAAATGTGCAGATTGCTTTTGGTATCTATTTTCTTATAAAACCTTTATAGTTCCATGTTTTTATGAAAAAGAGAACGAGCATGAAAGAGAATTGGCATGCCAGGACCTCCAGCCACTGCAATAGAACTCCAGACACGAGTGCCACCTTGTGTGTATGTGCAACCTTATGCATGCACCTTGTGCATCTGGCTTATGTGGGATCTGGAGAACCAAACATTGGTCCTTAGGCCTCATAAGCAGTGCCTTAACCACTAAGCAATCTCTCCACCTCTTTTTTTTTTTAAACAGAAAACCTGTCCATAAACTGGAGAATGGAATTATCCTCATGTCATGCCAGCACAATGAGGATGGGTAACAAATATACAGAAAACTACAGAAACAATTACTGGCAGCCATAGGTTCCTTGCTGATGCTATCATTAAGGTTTTGGAAATTTATTCTGGATCTAGGTGTGCAATAGGTAGCTTCTTGTTGAGTCTGGAACACAGTCTTCCTGCTGACCTGAGCCCCAGGGGAATATTCCCTTTACAAAGCAGTGAGCTGTGAGGGAGGCTATGCCAAAATTCCCTACTCAAACTCCCAGCCCACATTCCCTGCCATGCCTCATTCACGAGGGGTTTCCTAGGATACAGTGCAGGAGCAGGCCACCCCAGCTGACTTCTCAGCTGTCTTTTCCCAGCCCGGTTCAGAGACCAGCACCTCAGCCCTCCCACCAAACCCTGTCCAGTTCCCTTCATTTTGACCTCTAGGACCAGTGTGTTACCATTGTCAACCCCTCATAGCCTGAATCTACTGTGCCAAAATTGCCAAGTCCCCACCTGACCACGCCAGTATGCCTGGGTACGAATGAAAACGAGGGCACTTGGACACTGGATGGTGACAAGGAGGTAGGGGTACTTTCTTCCCTTTGGGGGATACCTGGTCAAGTGCCCTAGCCACTGCCTGTTCCCCCAGGTGGTCAAGTAAAGACCAAAAGTCCAATGTCTAAAGCTCAGGTAATGTCAGTTCCTCTGTCCTCTTTGCATTTCCCTCTATAAGGAAGTCTCCAGAAGCAAGGCAGATTTCTGGGCGCAGGGAGGGAATGGTATCAAAGACCAGGCAAGGAGTGGGAATACAGGGATGGGCAGGCCTCTTCCTGTCACTAGAACGCAGGGTTTCCTGGCCATGGTCTGCCTGCTCGGGAAGGCCTTCCTGACTTAGCATTAGTGGGAATGGTGCTTTTGCAGCAGCCATAGACTATTCTAGATTCCTGTAGAGGACAGTAGGCTGAAATTAAGAGAGAGGGGGAGAAGAGACCTCTACTGCTGACTCTTACTCCAGTTTACACACAAATCTAAAACTTCAGTGCTCTCGTGGGCTGCCGTTACCTGCACAATATAGGGCCTATTTAACATGTCCTTGTGCATGATGAAGGAAGGCAAAATAAATTTAAAATATATAAATAAATGAAAATAGAAAGAGGAAGACCCGAGGGTCAGAGATATAATTAACTCTGAAGATGTCACAGGCCTAGTGGCAAATTTGGACTCAGACCTCGGTGCAATGCCAACACCTATAAAGCAAGCACCCTGGGAAAATTAACCCTGCAGGCTTGGCCCCCATCTGAAACCGGAGCCACTTGAGTGCTCACATCTACGGCTGATGTGGACATTGAAACGTGCTGATGCGTTCAAAGGGCTTAAAACAGAATCTGGGCGCATACACAGGGGGTTCAGTTCTCCTTAGTTGGTGTTTTTAGCTTTACCTCCGTTATTTTTCCCCATTTGAAGAACGTTTGGCAGCCTGAGAACACACACACGGGAAGCCCGCCAGTGCCCCTCTTACCCACCAGATGGCGCCAACGCAGAGCGAACGCGTCCCTCAGCAGGTGCCTTGGGCGCTGGTTCGGTAGGGAAGTCATGCCTGGCAGAGGCCGTGCTCAGAAAGTCTTATCCCTCAGCCCGCCTGTCTCTGCTCCTCCTCTGCCCTCTGGAACTGCCCAACCTTCTAGGACTGGTGGTGCCAGAGAAATGTACACCCAGAGTGCAAGCCCATCATTTAGATTTGCCAAATGCGTGTCCTAAGGCCAGGCCGTAATCCTCCTACAACTGTCCCACGAGTCACCCTTGAGAAGCCCGGCTCTTACAGACACTTTAAGACTGCTGACCTCACAGACTTCCTGGAGACTTCTCCATTTGCTTGAGCATCCCAGGTAGCTGCCACAAAGGACATGAGGTCACCAAGGACTTCAGAGACTGGAGAGATGGCTCAGCGGTTAAGACACTTGTCTGTAAAACCTAACGGCTGGAGTTCAATTCCCCAGTACCCATGTAAAGCCAGATGCACAAAGTGGCACATTCAAGGGTGGAGTGGTGCTCTGTCTGACCCAGGTGCGGTCGGCACTTTCCCATATGATAGTGCTCAGCATTAGTGTGGTTTTTGCTTTTAATCTTGGTGAAAAATGTGTAATGTTTTTGTTATAGTTGTTTAGCAAAGAACCCTGACTTGTGACAGCCTAGTCCACAACCTATCAGGTGACATGATCCAGCTGTGACATTGTCTCCTTTCAGGGAGGGGGAAGTTGCCCTGAGATGGGATCCTGTGTGGTAGGGAAGGGAGGGAAGGCAGGCGCTCTACCTCCTCACCTCCCCTCCAGTGAGCCCCTGCCCTGGGGAAGCAGCCGGGATGGGAGCAGCAGGAACCTGGGGAAGAAGAGACACAGACCCACTCATTATCAAATACACAGATAAACTTCCTGCAGAAAATGGGAACAGTTCCTTTCTTTCCCTGCTGGTCACCTTTGGAAAAAAATTCATAGTATTCAAAATTGTTATTCAAATCCCACACTTGTAGTCAGAGAGAAGACAGACCTAGTTTCGGGGAAAGATATATCAAGTACCATCGTGTATGCAGAGCTCCATTCATGACGCTGGAAGGTATCAGAAAATATAGATTTTGTAAAAAAATTACAAATATGTTTAGATTGAGTAATGACCCTGCTCTAGTTAACTCTCTTGTTGCCATGACAGCATGTCTGACAAAAGGGAGCGTGGTGGAGAGGATACAGAGTGAGAGGAGAGAGAAGGGGCAGGACAGGATACAGCCCCCAACAACCTGCCTCTAGTGACCTACTTCCTCCAGCTAGGCTCCATCTCCTAAATTTTCCAGAACCTCTTAAAGTAGCACACCAACTGGGAACCAAGTGTTCAGCCCATGAGTCTGCAGGTGACAAACCGTAATAGACCCCAAGAAGATACGCCTAAGCCCTGACCTCCTTGTAAAAATGTGGCTACGGTGAATTGCAGTTGTTCTCAACTTGACAGGATCTAGAGTCGCCTAGGAAAGGAAGCTGTGGGCATCCCTGTGGAGATTATCTAGATCAGGCCAGCCTCTGAGCATATCTATAAGGAATGACCTTGGTTAGACAAATTGAGATGGGCAGATCCCCCTTAACTGAGAGTGACATCATTCCACAGGCTGGGGTCCTGGACTGAATAGAAAGAAGAAAGCTATTCTTTGTGCTAGAAGGTATTATGCAATCTGCTAGGGGAGAAAAGTATCAAAAATCCTGTGCAGCTGTGGACCGTGAGTATTTCACAAAGAATCTGCCATACAGGGTATGCCCACTAGTGCAAGAGCGGCAGGAATGTTATGAGGCACCAACTGCTCTCTGATTGGATTTGAGGTCGGCTTCAGAGGAGCAATTTCATGTCTGATAGTGTAAACCTGGCCAAAAGCATATGGCCAGGGACATAGGCCCTGGGGTGGGGGAGTTACTACTGTGGCTATGCTAAATGGACAGCATGTTAAACTGCCTTCTAAATATCTCCATTTGTTCCCATAGATGAGTATGGCTTGAAGCCTTGATCACAGAAGTTTCGTACTCCAATGGGCAGTCGTCAATACAAAGCTGCAGAGCTGGCAAAATAGCTGAGCACACGTGACTACTATGTGCTCAGCCTCAAACAGGATGGCTAGACCACCCCTCCAAGGCTCAGGGAACCTCACGGAAGATGGGGCAGGAAGAATGTAAGAGCAGGACGGAAAGGGGGACTGTGAAATTAGTGTTGCCTTCTGGATCCAGATAGCCATTACACTCGTGACTTATAGCAGCTGTGGCTTCCTGCACAAGATTGAGCCTTTCAGTCATCATCAACAGGGAAAGGATGTGTAAGATCCCACACCTCCCCGAGTGGCACCTACTCATGGTAGCTAGAGAGGGGAGTCAGGCTCATCAGTGGTGTGGCCACTGGAAAGTTGCCCATTCCACGCTCAGTAGTGCTCCACTGATGATCATTCAAGCAACCCTAAATGAACTCAATGGGGGGGGGGGGAGGCAAGGGCTGGGGAGATGGCTCAGTAAAAGGACTTGCTTGCAAAGGCTGAAAGCTTGAGTTCCCCAGTACCCACATAAAACCAGATATGCAAAGTGGCACATCATCTGGAGTTCATTTGCAGTGGCACTAGGCCCTTGCATGCCCATTCTCTCTATCTCTTTCTTTCTCTGAGTGTTTCTCTCCCTCTCTCTCTCTCTCTCTCTCTATGACTCTATATGTGTGTGCCTCTCCCTCTCTCTCCTTGCAAATAAATAAATAAAAATATTTCTTTTAAAAGGCATGAAAATAAGTTGCAGAAGAAGAAGAATGTTGATGAGAAGGAGGGAATAAGAAAGAGTAGTTGGGGTGGGGAAATAAGAGAAAATACATTATATACATGTTTGAAAATGTTCAAATGTAAAAAATTAAAATTGAAAAAGAAAACTGGCTGAGTGCCAGTAGCCATTAGTCTCTGAATGTTACCATCTTCCTCAAGTGCCTACTCTCTTATCTTCCCCACATAATGGGCTGTACCCCTAGAACTGTAAGCCAGAACAAACCCTTTCCTTCCTAAAGCTGCTTCTAATCAAGCATTTTTGTCCCAGCAATGAGTAAAGAAACTGACACAGAAAACTGGTGCCAAGAAGTGGGGTCGTTGCTGTGATAAGCCTGACTATGTGGTTTACAGGACATTGGAAATGGTTTTTGGGAGGAATATGGAAGAGTTTGGGATTTGGGCTAGAAAAGTCCATGAATACTATAAGCAGAGCTTAATGGCTCATTCTGATGAGCTTGGAAGAACAAGAATGCCAAGAGAAATGCAGATTTCAAAGGGGACTCTATCAGGAACTGGGCTAGAGGCCATTTATATGACACTGTGGCAATGAATCTGGCTGCGTTGTGCCTGTGTCTTGAGAATACCAATCCATTTAAACAAAGAGACCCTAGAGGCTGGAGAGATGACTCAGACGTTAGGCCAGCAAAGCCTAATGACTTGGGTTTGATTCCCCAGTACCCACAGTACCCATGTAAAGCCAAATGTACAAAGTAGTACATGCATCTGGAGTTCCTTTGCATTGGATAGAGGCCCTGGCATGCCCATTTTTTCTCTCTCTCCCTCTCTGTCTCTACTTGCAAATAATAAAAGAAAGAAAAAAAAAAAAAAAGCAAGCAAGCAAGCTTAAACAGAGAATGCCACTGAAACAATTCCCTTCTGAAAACAGCTGCCTAGGCAGACAGAGGCAGCCTCAGCTATTGCTGAAGGGGCCAGCCTGAATCTTAAGCTGACAGTTGAACTTGGCAGCATCATCCACATGGCACTGCGTTTGGAGACATGTAAGATGAAAGATGGAGAAGGTCATGGAGTCTTCTGTCATGCTGACACAGCACAACTCCATGCCTTCCCACCAGCAGCACCAGGTACCCCACTGTCACAGCAACCTTCACTCCCTTATATCTTCTTCCCTTCACTTTCACCTGACTGTTAAATTGGGTTTGCAGCTTCTGCCTCTAGCAGGCAGACTCTTGCTACAGGGAGTGTGTCACTAGGGGTGAATCTGAATTCCAGCCTAAAGGTATATCAAGAGGTTTTGAGCTCTGGCTGTGCTTGCTTGAGGTGCTGGCTGTTTGTTGGTGTTGCTCTACTTGAATTTATGAATGGGAGCCAGCTACTTCCGCCATTTGATGGAACTTCCCCTGCATCTGTAAGCTTGAAATAAGTCCCTTTCTCCCATCAACTGTGTCTGGTTTGGATGCTTATCCCAGCAAACTGGAGCTGTCTACAACATCAAGGAAGCTTTCTATTCTCTGGAGATGGTGATAGCCCCATCACCATAAAGGAACTTGGAACTGTTATGAGGCCACTTGATAAAAACCCAACAGAAGTTTAATTGCAAGATAGTATCAATAAAGTGGATGGTGACAATGGAACCCTGAACCTTCCAGAGTTTTTTGACTTTGATGGCTACAAACACTGGAGATAGAGACAGTAAAGAAGACATCCGTGAAGCATTCCAGGTCTCTGGCAAGGATGGAGATGGTTACAACAGGACAGAGAGCTATGTCACGTCATTGCAAACAAGCCAAAAGCTAACAAGTAAAGTTGATAAAATGATCAGAGGAGCGGATATTGTAGATGATGGGCAGTCAGCCATACAGATCAGATGATGGTTGCAAAGTGAAGATCTGCTTCAAGTTCTTTTCCCCTCTAAAAGAATCTAAGTGAATCTTGTAACAACAAAAAGTCATGTATTCACTCTGTTCATGTATAACAAACCTAATGTCAAAGCTACCTTATTATGGGCTGGTGAGATAGCTCAGTGGTTAAAAGTGCTTGCCTGCAGGGCTGAAGAGATGGTTTAGCAGTTAAGAGCTTGCTTGTGAAGCCTAAGGACCCCAGTTCAAGGCTCGATTCCCCAGTACCCACATGAACCAGATGCACAAGGTGGGGCATGCATCTGGAGTTCGTTTGCAGTGTCTGGAGACCCTGGTGCACCCATTCTCTCTCTCTCTCTGCCTCTTTCTCTCTCTGTCTGTCTGTCGCTCTCAAATAAATAAATAAAAATAAAATAAAAATTAAAAAAGAAAGAAAGCTCATTTTAAAAAGTTTTTTAAAAAGTGCTTGCTTACAAAGACTGGCAGAGGGGTTTGAATCCCCAGTACCCACATAAAACCAGATGCACAAAATGGCACATGTGTCTGGAGCTAATTCATAGTGGCAAGAGGCCTGTATTTATTCATATTCTCTCTCTCTCTCTCTCCCCTCACAAATACATAAGAATATTTTTAAAGTACCTGTTTGTTTTCTACACACATAAAATATGATTGTATTGGTTAGTGGTTCTACCACTAATGGCCAAATGAAACTTGGTTGGTGGGCCTGCTACTAAAGAGCAAGAAGCATTCTCAGCTTTATAATATAAATTCTTATTCTATTTCAATGATATATAAATACTTAGTGGACTCCTCAAAGTTCCATATGTTAATGATTAATGTCATGTCTGGGCTGGCCAGTTTCTCAGTCACGCAGCTTGTTGATTAAGCACAGCCAAGCATATGTATTAAGACTGAAAAAGGAACAAACAAATTCAAATCTATTTAAGTGGGTCTCAGTTCAGATTTTTGCAGATACTGTCATAGCTGGTTTTCCATAGAAAACAAACACATTTAAAGTTGCTAGCCCCAAATAGATATGCAGATATTGTGTGAAGGAATTGGAGAGAAACAGGGAGGGGTTATTATAATAGATACCACTGAAATTCAGGTGATCCTTAGGGATTATTATTATTATTTATTTGAGAGAGAGATGGGGGGAGAGGGAGACAATTGGAGCACCAGGGCCTCAGCCACTGCAATCAAACTCCAGGCTCTTAAACCACCTAGTGGGCATGTGCAACCTTGCGTTTGCCTAACCTTTGTGTGTCTAGCTAAGGTGGGATCTGGAGAGTAGAATATGGGTCCTTAGGTTTCACAGGCAAGCACCTGAACCACTAAGCTATTTCTCCAACCCTTCTTAGGGATTATTTTGAAAACAAACTGCAACAAATTAGAAAATTTAATAGAAATGGATAACTGTCTAGACATAAATGATCTACCAAAATTGGACTAAAAGGGACTAGAACTGTTCAATAATAATAAATAATAACATTAAAGAAGTATTTAAAAATCTCCTGGGCTAAGTATGGTGGTACACGCCTTTAATCCCAGAATTTGGGAAGCTGAAGTAGGAAGAACACTGTGAGTTCAAGGCCAGCCTGAGACTACATAGTGAATTCCAGGTCAGCCTGGGCCAGAGGGACACCCTCCCTTGAAAAAAACAAAAACAGTCTCCTGGGGCTGGAGAGATAGCTCAGAAGTTAAGGCACTTGCCTACAAAGCCTAATGACCCAGGTTCAATTTCCCAGTACCCACGTAAAGCCAGAAACACAAAGTGACACGTGCATAGGGATTTCATTTGCAGTGGCTGGAAGCCCTGGCACACCCGTTCTCTCTGTCTCTGTTTTCTCTAACTGCTTGTAAATAAATAAAATAATAAAATATTCTTAAAGGGGACTGAAGAGATTGCATGGTGGTTAAGGTGCTTGCCTGAGAAGCCAAAGGATCCAGGTTCAGTTCCCCAGATCCCACATAAGCCAGATGCACAAGGTGGCACATGTGTCTGGAGTTTGTTCACAGTGGCTTGAGGCCCTGGCACACCCGTTCTTTCTATTTCTCTGTGTGTGTGTCTCTCTCTCTTCTTCTTTCTAATAAATAAATAAAATAACAATAATAATAAAAATTTTTAACTCTCTTCTGCTTGGGCTATAGCTCAGTGCTAGAGTGTTTTCCTAGCATTCACAAAATCCTGAATTTTATCACGAGTACTGAAGAACCTGGGTATGGTGGCACATGGCTCTCATCCCAGCACTCTGGAGGCCAAGGCAGGAAGATCAGAAGTTTGCCATCCTCAGCTACATAATGAGTTTAAGTACAGCCTGGGTTGCATGAGACCTGACTTAAACAAACAAATAAACAAACAATAAAGCAATAAATGGTTTAAAAGTCTTTCAGGGGGGCTGGAGGTATGGCTTAGTGGTTAAGGCCTGTAAACCATTAACTGCTAAGCCATTTCTCCAGGTCTTGATATTTATTATGGTTATTATAATGGTTAAGGCAATTGCCCACAAAGCCTAATGACCCTGGTTCCATTCCCCAGGACCCACATAAGCCAGATGCACAAGGTGGTACATGCATCTGGACTTCATTTGCAGCAGCTGGAGGCCCTGGCACACAGGCAAACTTTTCCTAAATATTCCATCTACCCTTATGCTATAGCTGTTTATACCCTAATTTGCCTCTTTCCCTAAAACACATTATGGATTGCTTTTTTAAAATGTTTACATTTAGCTGGGCGTGGCAGTGCACGCCTTTAATCCCAGCACTTGGGAGGCAGAGGTAGGAGGATTGCCATGAGTTCGAAGCCATCCTGAGAATACAGAGTGAAGTCCAGGTCAGCCTGGGCTAGAGTGAGATCCTACCTCAAAAATAAATAAATAAATAAATAAATAAATAAAAAATAAATAAATAAATAAAACAGCTAAATAGAAAAATAATAAGCACAAGATTGAAATAGTAAAAAAAAAAAAAAAAAATCCCCCAAAAAGAAAAGCCTACGATCAGAAAGTCATTGACAGAATACACTAGATTCCACCTTAAAATAAGAAAGAGCACCAATGTTATCCAAAATATTCCATAGAAAGAGAAGGAACTCTGCCAAACTCACTCTAAAAAGCCAGTTTTATACTCTGATGCCAACACCAGATAAAGGCACAGTAAACAGAAATAAACTTTTATCCAGTTTTCTTACAGTACGTATATGTGAAACTGAGAGTACCGAACACTTCACACCAAATAACACATTGAAAAGGTTGCACTGAAGGAGTGACAGGCGAAAGATAGCCTTGTGTTTTTACAAGCACTCAGGGACATAAGCCCAAAGAGGGAACAAGGAGATGCCATTCTGTCTGTCCCAACAAAATCGGAATTCGTGTCTGATCCTGTCCTCTCCTGCACACCCCAGCAAGAACTCCGGGTTTCTTCCTCAGTTCAACCCCTGAACCCAGGAACCAATAAGATCTTGGCTCCTCCTGGGTCAGTCTCTTGAGTCTCTGAGGCAATTGGGTCTCTCTTTACACGTCTGATAACAGGGCTCACCCTAATTGGATGTCTAGTCCATACCAAGGATGTTGCCCCCGTGGCCCAGCTGTCTTCCTTGTGATATCGCCTCCCTGAGCACACATGGAAGTCTGTCTCTCCCCTTCTTAGCCATGCTGGGAATTCTGGCCTGGGTATTTATCTGCTTGCCTTCTGTCTGTGCCTGTATCTGTGCTTTGGGGTAATTTCTCACTTTGATTACATGTGTGATTTTTCTTTGATCTCTGAGTTCTTCACTACTTCTTAACATTTGCTGGTCTTTTATTTGAAGGGGAAAAGGGTAATTATGGTCTCTCTCTCTCTCCCCCCTGCCCCACCTAGGCAGCCTGATTGATCCATATTTCTTTCATCTAAAGAGTGGGTAAGGGTTTCTCCCCTCTCCCAGCCCGCTAGGAGAGGACCCTTGTTACTTGTTCCGTCCATATATATATATTCTGTTTCCAAATGCCTTTTTCACTTAGATTTTCCTCTAAACTCTGGGTTTACCACGTGTGTGTATTGTTTCTAAATGCTGGGCCTGTTACTTGTGTAATTCTACTAAACTCTGAGACTACCAAGTTATAATTTCTCTAAACTCTGGGTCTATGCACATGTGTAATTTCTTTAAACTCTGGGCTTGCCATGTGTGTAATAACTCTCTTCACTTCTTTACTACTCATTTTCCCAGCATCTGAATTTCCCAGTCTGCTTTGGTGCGTCCCCTCTGATATTCTTTTTTTGAGGTTTTTTTTTTTTTTTTTTTTTTTTGTTTGTTTTTTTTGATATAGGGTCTCACTCTAGCTCAGGCTGACCTGGAATTCACTATGTAGTCTCAGGGTGGCCTCGAACTCATGGGGATCCTCCTTCCTCTGCCTCCCGAGTGCTGGGATTAAAGCCGTGTGCCACCACGCCCGGCTTTCCCTCTGATATTCTTGTTTCAAGTCCATCCCCATTTAATCTCTTCACTTCTTCTGTGTGGAGGTGCAGAGCTGCTCCCACCAATGTTTCCTCTAAATCCTTTAGCATGGGCTTCTAGTTCCTGTCTTCCATGTGCATGTGTAACTGCTCTAGCCTCTTCCTAGACACCAATTTTCCCTAAATAAACCCCACAATTCATAACTTCTTCCTCAATAAACTCAATAATTCATAATTTATCCATATCAAGTCTTTTTAAAATTAATTCTTTGTTAAAATAGGATAAGGACCCAAAAGTTAGGGCTCACAAATCTGGGGGACCCCTCCAAACTTAAAAATCTTGCATCATTACATCATGATCAAGAAGGGTTCACTAAAAAAAAAAATAGATGGGGGTTGCAGAGATGGCTTAGCAGTTAAAGTGCTTGTCTGTGAAGCCTAAGGAAGCATGTTCAACTCTCCAGATCCCACATAAGCCAGATGCACAGGTGACACAAGTGCAAGCTTACACATGTGCACAAGGTGGTACAAGTGTCTGGAGTTCAACTGAGGTGGCTGGAGACCCTGGTGTGCCAATTCTCTCTTTCGTTCTCTCTCTCCCCCCTCATAAAAAAATGGATTCACTGAAGAGTGCAAGGATGGTTACACACACACATTGATAATGAATACTGCACACACACAAAAGGACAAGAATCACTTACACAACCATGAGGAAGAATCTAATTTTATTACTTTTATGAAAATAGATGGACCTGGAGATGAATGTGTGATGTGTGACAAGTCAGTCCCACAAAGATAAATATCTCTTGTTTCCTCTCATATGCAGAATGTGGGGGGAGGGCATGATTGTAAACGGGAGGCTGTTTGTGGTATGAGGGGGGAAGGATAAGGCAGGATGAACATAAACAAAATACATTATACACATGAATGGAAATTTCATCATAAAATTCCTTATTTTGTACAGTTAATATAGATTTATAAAGTTTAAAAATAAAAGAAGGTGCATGTGGCAGGCTCGGAAAGGTAGCGAGACTGACGCAGATAAACTATCCCTCGCACTTCAGCCAAGCCACAGAGGAATGGGGAGACAGCAAGAGTGCTGCTTCCATGCTGAACCTGATGATCAGTGGCAGGGTTAAGGAGACAGACCAAAGCAGAGATCCAGAGGCTCCTAAGAGCTCATCACTGAAATAGACTTAAAACTCACCCACCACAGCTTAGGGAATTTTGTGGAAGAGGGAGCGGAAAGATTATAAGAACCACACGTTGTTACATCCTGCCCAGAGGCACTGCCCCCCCCCTCCAAAATAACTGACTACTGCTCCCACAATGCACAACCCACAACCCCACGGGGAATACCTGCAACCCTGCTGAGGAGTGTCACCAACGGAATGGGGGCAGGGACGAGGGAAAGAGGGTACCAACACATGATAGATCCATACAAAACATCTTGTTAATAATAATAAAAAAAAATTAAAAAGAATAAGGAAAAAAGAAATACACCAAAATAAAAAAATTACAAAGAAAAATGGAGATACAAAAAGGAAAATATAACCAAAACTCAAAAGGCAAAACCAGAGCCAACGAGTGAATGAATAATTAATGAGTGAAATAAAAACATAAGCCAAAACAACAAAACAAAATCCCAAACCAAAACCGCCAAACCAGGAACCAAACTCATTATGTTTCAGTCCAAATGATGACAAATGTCAATTCCAAGTATTCACCAAGTCAAAGTCTCTCCAAAATCCGAGTTCTGGTGCCTTCCAATCAAGCAGCAATTCCTTGGCAATACAAGGGAAAAAATCACCCTGAGGCAGTGGTTCATGTGCTCAGGTGACTTTAACTCTGCACAATGCATCCTTGTGAGGTGACAGGAGAGCTAAGCACAACACCCAGGGGTGTCTCTTTTTATTCCCAAGGACTTTACTCATCTCTGTGACCAAATCCCTAAAAAGAGAGAACCTACAGGAGGAAGGACTTATTTTAGTTCATGCTTTGAGTGAATAGAAAATAGAGGTGGCAACTGGTGTAGTGGGGATCTGAGGGGGCTGCTTATCCTGCACTAACAGTCCCCCATCCCCCTCTGTGACCCACACATTCCAGCTTGACCTCACCTTCCAAGGGTTCCTCAAATTCTCCACACAGTATGACCTGCTGGGAACCAAGTGTTCAAAGACATAAGCCTGTGTTCAACAACATTCAACATCCTGGGCTATGGACACTGACATGTGCATGAAAGTGAATTTCAGGGTCCTGCAATGGCCTTTCACTTGAACTCTGAAATTCTGTAATAACGTTTAGCATTTCAGGACTCATCATATCTACACTGAAAGTATTCAACATCCTTTTCATGGAACCCAGATGGTTTGGTGTCACGTGGATGGTGGGCTCTCACTGACATTGTGATGTTGAAACAAAATGCTCTGCTCCCCAAGACACCCTAGGGCATGAGATGAACATCTGTGAGACTGGTAGTAAAAGAAATGCACTGCAACATCCCTGTAAGACCTACATCAGATTGTTCATCAGAAGCCCAGGATCCCAAAAGACAGTGGGCTGATATGAACAAGGAAAAAAGAGCTTTCAATCTGAGCAGGACAACTTCCCTGGGAAAGTTCTCTGTTCCGAAGACCGTAGAAAACAATATACAGGGCTGGGGAGATGGCTTAGAGGTTAAGTCACTTGCCAGCAAAGCCAAAGGACCCAGGTTTGATTCCCCAGTACCCACATAAAGCCAGATGCACAAGGTATCACAAACATCTGGAGTTCATTTGCAGTGGCTGAAGGCCCTGACACACCCATTCTCTCTCTCTCTCTCTCTCTCTCTCTCTCTCTTTCTGTGTGTGTGTGTGTGTGTGTTTCTCTCTCCTTCACTCAAATAACAAAATAAAATATTTTTTAAAAAAGAAGAGTACCCAGCCCACCTCAAGTTGTAGGTCAGGAAAGGTCCTCTCTGGCTGCAGTCCACTCTCACCTCTCCAGAATGTTTTTCTCTACAAGAATCCCTTTGACCCCTACTCACTGTCACCCTCAGTGGAGCATCATGTTATTTTGCAATAATCTCTACCTGTCTAACCTGCTACATTCTGATCTCATCTGAATTCATCTTAAGGGAGGGCAGAGCAAGGCGCTGGAACACATTCTTCACAATAGGAAGGACAACGAGACAACAGACAAACAGAAATTTTATTATATCTTCACACTTGCAAAATGTGTATATGTGGAGTTCGTTTGTAGTGGCTGGAGGCCCTGGCATGCCCATTCTCTCTCTCTCCCAAATAAGTAAAAAAGAAAGATACTCTATCTTTTAAAAAAGAATAAAATGACAAAGAAATATGAAAAGTAAAATAAAATCAGAAATTAAAGAAAAAGAAAAAATAAGCCAGGCATGGTGGCACACGCCTTTAATCCCAGCACTTGGGAGACAGAGGTAGGAGGATCACTGTGAGTTTGAACCACCCTGAGATTACATAGTTAATTCCAGGTCAGCCTGGACCAGAGTGAAACCCTACCTCAAAATGAAATAAAATAAAATAAAATAAAATAAAATAAAATAAAATTTAAAAAATAAAAAAATAAAATCCCAGACACCAATCAATGTATAAATTTAAAAGAAATGAAAGCCAGAGCCAGATGTGGTGGATCACAACTGTAATCCTAGCTCTGAGGAGGCTGAGGTAGGAAGATTGCTATCAGTTCAAGACCGGCCTGGGTTAATATAGAGTGTGTTCCACATAATCCTGGGCTACTCTGAGACCCCGCCTAAGAAAACAAAAGAACAAAACCAACCAAAAAGCCAAAACCAACACACCCCCTTTCTGAGTGAAAGTGTTCCAAGGAAAGCCAGCTCCCCCTTTAAGTTATCCCGTGTTCCGCACAGATGATGGGGAGGAGCTGCCTTTCATGACTCGTGCTTTCTTCCAGGACAAAGCAACTGCAAACAGCATTTACATAGTATGCTGAATTTTTTATTTTTAATTTACAGAGGGAGGAAGAGAGAGAGAGAGAGAGAACTGGCATGCCAGGGCCTCAGCCACTGCAATCGAACGCCAGACACTTGCGCCACCTAGTGGGCATGTGCAACCTTGCGCTCGCTTCCCCTTTGTGCGTCTGGCTAATGTGGGATCTGGAGAGTTGAGCACGGGTGCTCAGTCTTCACTGGCAAGTGCTTTCACCACTAGCCCATCTCTCCAGCCCTGCTCAATGGGTTTTCTGAAAGAGGCTGCCCCTTAAAATGAATGGGTTGGGGAAGATTTATTCCCTAGTGTCTCCTCTGAAGGTCTGACCCAATCATATCACCAGGGAAGCCCAGACCCTGGATAGGGTGGCTGCTCTCCAAGTTAAAATTAAGTTCATTGGACACATAAATTTTACAACCAGAGGTTTTAGGATCTCAGGACACTGATATTTCCTTCAGTGCCCCTCCAGCCTCAACTGTGTATGGATTAAACCTAACAAAACACGGCAGGCCAAAACCAACCTCAACTGTGTGGAACAGAACCTTCTGTGAGCAGTGTGTAAGAAGACACTGGACAGAGTCTCTGCTGATAAGGCTATGGCTGCTGCCTGAGGATAGGAGAGAGGCTTTTCTTATAGCCCCCACGAAGAAGCTCAGCAGCTATGTGAAGTTTTTTACAGAGTAGAATGGAAGATGTTAGAAGAAAATACACATTAGCTAGCCAAATGGGTCAGAAACTAAAACTGCAATTGGTTTACCAAAAACCCTTAGCTTTAAAAAATTAGAACAAGTTGAGTGTGGTGGTGTGTGCCAGGAGTCACAGCTACTTGGGAGGCCGAGGTGAAATGATGACTTAAGTCCAAAAGTTTGAAGCAAGCCTCGGCCAAATAGTCAAACTCCATCTCAACCAAACCAAAACCAAACCAAATATCAAGGCTATTTTGACATAAGCTACAACACAGATGAACCTTGAGGCTAAGTGAAGCACGGCAGTTGTAAGATAAAACACTGCCCTCCTCTTTATAAAAGTTATTATTTATTTTGTAGACACTTTAATGTTTAAAAAAAACTTATTGGGGCTGGAGAGATGGCTTAGCAGTTAAGACATTTGCCTGCAAAGCCAAAGGATCCTCGTTCGATTCTCCAGGACCCATGTAAGCCAGATGCACAAATGGATGCATCCATCTGGAGTTCATTTGCAGTGGTTGGAGGCCCTGACATGCCCATTCTCTCCCTCTCACACTCTCTGCTTCTCACTCTTTCTCAAATAAATAAATAAAATATCTTTTAAAAAACTTATTAATGGGCTGGAAGATTGCTTAGTGGTTGAGTCGCTTGCCCTCAAAGCCAAAGGACCCAAGTTTGATTTCCTAGAACCCACGTAAGCCAGATGCACAAGGGGGCATGTTGTAGTCAGGTTTGCATTGCTGGTAGAAATCACCCGACCAAGAGCAGCTTGTGGGAAAAAAGAGGTTTATTTTGGCTTACAGGCTCAAGGGGGAAGCTCCGTGATGACAGGAAAAATGATGGCATGAGCAGAGGGTGACATCACTCCCTAGCCAACATAAAGTGGACCATAGCAACAGGAGAGTGTGCCAAAACACTGGCAAGGGGAAACTGGCTATAACACCCATAAGCCCGTCCCCAGCAATACAGCGCCTCCAGGAGGCTTTAATTTCCAATTGCCATCAGCCGGGGAACCTAGCACTCAGAACACCTGTTTATGGAGACACCTGAACCAAACCACTACAAGGCGCATGCATCTGGAGTTCATTTGCAGCAGCTGGAGGCCCTGGTGCACCTATTCTCTCTCTCCCTGCCTATTTCTCTCTTTCAAATAAAGAAAAATAAAATATTTTAAAAACTTATTAAAATTGCATAATCTGGGCTGGAGAGATAGCTTAGTAGTTAAAGCATTTGCCTACAAAGCCTAAGGACCCAGGTTTGATTCCCCAGTACCCACAAGGTGGAGCATGCATCTGGAGTTTGCAGTGGCTGGAGGACCTAGCATGCCCATTCTCTCTCTCTCTTTCTCTCAAATAAATAAATATTTTTAATTGAATAATCCCCTTCCACCACCCACATTTGTCTACCCTCCCCAGCCCTCTCCACTCAATCTCTGTTCTCTTCAACTCTTCCCTCTTCTATTTTGATGATCATACAACAATATGAGTGTACTTAATACCACAGGACTTAGGAAGGGCTATATGGGTAAATATTACATTCATTTCAATTCAATCAAAAAATTTGATGGAGATTGGAGTTCTAAAGGGGAATGGGGGGAGGGGAGGGAATATCATGCATTTTTTGTATGTAAGTATAGAAGTTGTCAATTAAAAAAAAAGACCAATAAAAATTTGTGAAAAGTTATACACAAATCTATTCTTGTTGTAAAAGTCAAACCAACCAGGCAAAACTAATTTTTTCCTTGACAACTTCCTCAGTCGGCTATACTGCTTCGCAAACAGTGGCATGTCTTACTTGATCCTCACAGCCACCCTATGACTGAAGTGGTTCAATAATTTCCATTTTAAAGATGAGGAAGTGGAAGCAGCAAAGAACAACAGACCTTTCTCACAGTCTCAGAGAACGGACATGCTGGAGTCTCAATTTAAACCCCGGCCAAACGCATTGGAGACTGCACTTCTCCTGCCTCTCCCAGCGTCAAGCTAGTCCCCAAGCACTGAGATATAAACTGTATCACCTCACAGAAGCTGCCATTAAGGACTCCCCAGTCTGATGGTGAAGACAGACAAAAAAAATTTAACCCCTTCTGAGATGCAAAAGTAAAACTAAGACTGGACAGATGGCTCAGTGGTTAAGGCACTTGCCTGCAAAGCCTAACAACCGGGGTTCAATTCCCCAGTACCAACATAAAGTCAGATGCACAAAGTGGTGCATACATCTAGAGCTGATTTGCAATGGCTAGAGGCCCCACCTCTCCCTCTCTCTCTTTCTCTCTCTCTGCTTGAAAATAAATAAAAATTTTTTAAAAAGTAAAACTAGGGCTGGAGAGATGGCTTAGCGGTTAAGGCACCTGCCTCCTAAGCCTAAGAATGCTGGTTCCAATCTCCAGTGGTTCCAATCTCCAGGTCCCACGTTTAGCCAGATGCAAAGTGATGCAAGGGCACAATGCCGCACTTGACCACAAGGGGGCGCACGCATCTGGATTTCTTTCGCAGCAGCTGAGAGGCTGCTGGCGTGCCCATCTCTTCCTCTTCCTCTCCCTCTGTCTCTCTCTGTCT
This sequence comes from Orientallactaga sibirica, assembly GCA_036365145.1. Lineage (NCBI taxonomy): Eukaryota > Metazoa > Chordata > Mammalia > Rodentia > Dipodidae > Orientallactaga > Orientallactaga sibirica. Next base: position 30,693,460 of record JAEOAD010000009.1, read on the forward strand.
CTTTCAAAAAAAAAAGTAAAACTAAGGATGCATACATAATAGAGGATACTTAATTTTCTGTTTCAAAGGAGAGATGTGGCTGGAGAGATGGCTTAGCAGTTAAGGTGCTTGCCTGCAAAGCCAAAGGATCCAGGTTCAATTCCCCAGGACCCATGTAAACTAGATATACAAGGTAGCACATGTGTCTGGAGTTGGTTGGTGAGGCCAGAGGCCCTGGCATGCCTATTCTCTCTATTTCTCTATCTGCTTCTTTCTCTCTCTCAAATAAATAAATTAAAAAATTTGGGCTGAAGAAATGGCTTAGCGGTTAAGGCTCTTGCCTGCAAAGCCAAAGAACCCAAGTTCGAGTCTCCAGGACCCACCTAAAGCCAGATGTACATGGTGGTGCAGACATCTGGTGTTCAATTGCAGTGGCTGGAGGCCCTGGCATGCCCATTCTCTTTCTGTCTATCTACCTCTCACACTCTCTCTCTTTCTCAAATAAATAAATAAAAATGTCTTTAAATTTTTTTAATTTAAATTTATTGAATTTTTAATGCAATAAATTTCTATTTACAATTTTTTAATTAAAAATTTAAATTAAAAACTTTGCCATGTATGGTGGCGCACACATTTAATCCCAGCACTTGGGAGGCAGAGGTAGGAGGATCGCCATGAGTTCAAGGCCACCCTGAGACTATGATGAATTCCAGGTCAGCCTGGGCTAGAGTGAGACCCTGTCTCAAAAAAACAAAAAAAAATTTAAAGAAAGGAAAGGAGAGAGATGATTTTACAAGGACAAACTTTTATAAAGATGAAATCGTGTACACTTTTAGTCTTAGTCTTTTTTTTTTTTTTTTTTTTTTTTGAGGTAGGGTTTCACTCTAGCCCAGGCTGACCTGGAATTCACTATGTAGTCTCTCGGTAACCTGGAACTCAGAGAGATACCTCTGCCACCAGAGTGCTGGGATTAAAGGTCATGTGCCAGGCACCCACCTTAGTCTTACATGGTATTTAGAGTCAGCAGTGTTCACTCAGAGAATACTTTCCATGTCCCTCTGCAGAAACAGCCCCTAGCCAATCACAGTCTTTCAGAAGAAACCAGGTCCTTGGCTTATTCTTTGTCATGTGTCAGAGCAGGGACCTCTGTCCTGTCCACCCTGAATCTCCTGTAACATAAACAGTAACAGCAGTAAGCACAGCATTCCCATGCTGGCCAAGAAACCTAGAACAATAGCAAGATGCTTATATTATCTGTCCAGAGACAGGCTGTCATAGGGTCACAGGCACAGAGTCACACCACAGACTCCACAGTTGATTGGCCAGCAGAGGTGAGCTAAAACCCTCATTTATTCTTTGAATAAATGGGCTTGGCTTGCAATCATTGCTGGGGTGGCCCTTTCTGCAATGACAGCCTATCTCTGGACAGATCATCTCCCGGCAGTTTCTTGTGCATGGGACTGTAGCTGTTCTCACCCCAGGCTTGGCAGGAGACGTTCACTGCCATTCCTGGTTTCTTCTGCCTGAGGTCTGGCTAGGGCCAGTCCTGCATTGTGCCATACAGTAACCCCAGTAACACTAATATCCAGTACCAACTGGAATGACTTCTTCCCTTTTGTTCTAAGCCACCAGTTTGTGAAAATTTTCCTCTTCAGAAAGCCAGTCATTGGAATGCATTATGATCTTACTGTTTGATTCCCAGGTACTGCATAGTTTTTATGTTACAGGATTCAACCTACAAAAGTGGCCAATTAACATTTGAGATAATGTCCCTGCTCTGTACAGATAATAAATTTTCAAATGAGCAAAGGAGTTATTCCCGGGGACAATGAAATCAAGGTGTCCATAGAATGTTTTTGTCCCATGTAGTAACTCAATGTCCAGATGAAGGAAAAAGTGACATGGAAAGGCTTCTCTGCAGGTGCATTTTACAAGCTAAGAACAAAATTTAGAAAAATTTAAGACTAAACAAGGTTTAGAAGGCTGGGTGTGGTGGCACACACCTTTAATCCCAGCACTCAGGAGGCTGAGGCAGGAGGATTTCTGTGAGTTCGAGGCCAGCCTGAAACTACATAGTGAATTCCAGATCAGCCTGGGCTAGAGTGAGATCTTACCTTGACAAACAAAACAAAACAAAACAAAAAATCAAATCATAACCCCACCATCCTACTGTATTGTGTGGAAGATTTAGGAAAGAGGGACATTCCAAGGAGCAGGACCCACAAGTCTAACACATGAACAGAAAAGATTATGCAGCAGGGGGCAAATAAGTCCTGCAGGATGTCCACAGGTCTTGGGCTTGACATCGGTCTTGGTGGGTGTACATTCCATCACAACCAACCACCTTCTTTCCTTTGCAATCCTTCCTCACACATGTCATATTTCATATCCTTGTGACAACCCACTAAGCCAGTTAGGGCATTTAGGTGTGATCCTGGTGTGTGTGAAGAGTGAAGTGAATGGGGAGGCAAATACAGTTGCAGGCTCTCAGGGCCATGGCAGCAAGTAGTAAAACAGGATTGAGGCAGGAGAATAGAACAAGAATAAAATGTGAAAGCAAAGACTACATAATTAGCATATGAAAGAAACTTGTTGGCAAATGGAGCCAGGAGCATACAAATGCACGCACACACGCATGCATGCACGCATGCACACATGCACTCACAAAGAAGACATGTCAGATAGAACTTGTTTAAGAAAGCCTGCACTGGGCTGGAGAGATGGCTTAGCGGTTAAGACACCTACCTGCTAAGCCTAAGAACGCCTGTTCCAATCTCCAGGTCCCACGTTTAGCCAGATGCAAAGCGATGGATGCAAGGGCGCAATGCTGCACTTGCCCACAAGGGGGCGCACACATCTGGAGTTTGTTCACAGCCACTGAGAGACTGCTGGCACACCCATTCTCTATCTGTCTCCCTCCCTCCCTGTCTCTCTCTCTCCAAAAAAAGAAAGAAAGAAAGAAAGCCTGCACTATGCAAATGAGAGAGAGCAAGCCACATTATATAAATGACCTATAAAAATGCCAATCCTGGGCTGGAGAGATGGCTTAGCAGTTAAGGCACATGCCTGTGAAGCCTAAGGACCCCAGTTCTATTCTCCGTGTCCCACGTTAGCCAGATGCACATGATGGCACATGTATCTGGAGTTTGTTTGCAGTGGCTGGAGGCCCTGGTGTGCCCATTCTCTCTCTCTCTCTCTCTCTCTCTCTCTCTCTCTCCTAAAGCAAGCATGGTGGCATACACCTTTAATCCCAGCCCTTTTCAGGTGGGGGTAGAAGGATTACTGTAAATTCAAGGCCAGCTCAGGACTACATGGTGAGTTCAGGTCAGCCTAGGCTCGATTGAGACCCTACTTTGAAACAATAGCAACAACAAAAAATTTCAATCATAGGGTTGTTGATCTTCTAAACCGTCCTCCTAGCTCTAGCTCACATCCTCTATTTGCAATATATATTCCTTTTATTAAGCAGAAACTTTGTATGGACACATCATGAGTTGGTACCATCATTTCCATCCTCCTTGCCCCCATTCCACTGAGGCCCTCCTCAGGTGGCGGGGGGATTGCTGGTGTTCCCCATGGGGTTGTGGGTTATGAGCTGTGAGAGCAGCAGTCAGTCGTTCTGAGGCAGGGCAATGCCTCTGGATATTCCCTCCCACCCTGTGGCTCTTACAATCTTCCCATCCCCTCTTTCGCAAAATTCCCTGAGACATGGTGGGTGTGTTTTAAGTCTACTTTAGTGTTATGCGCTCAACAATTTGTGGATTTCTGCTTTGGTGCATTTTGAGTGTCCTCGGTGTCTGTCTCCATCACCTGGCACTGGTTGTGAAGCTTGCCATGAAAGCAACACTCTTGCTCATCTCACCAATTATTCAGGGGCTTCACCTGGGCACTGGCTGATGCGAGAAGGGTGGTTTATCTCTTTGGTTCTAGCTGCCCCACCCAGCAGCTCAGGAGTGAGGAGCCAGGGAACCAGGAGCGGCTGAAGTATGTTCTTTCTTATGAACTAAGTCTGCTTCTGTTATAGCCATGTGTCTCTAATTCCCGGTTCCACTACACAGGAACCTGAGGGTGCCCACTGAACCTCATATCCCCGATATAGGGTCAAGGTATTTTCTCTGGACCTCTGGACCTGTGCGCTGCAGTGTTGGAGGCTGTAGGAAAGGTGCTGTGCTCTTCTGGAATGAGGCAGGCAGGTTCCCTGCTTCCTTGAGGGCCAGCCCCTTCTGCCTCAGATCTGTGGAGACTTCCCATTTCTTTATGTGGCTACTGTTGAATTGAACCCTGGGCCAGCATGCTTTACAAGCAAGCACTTTTAACCACTGAGCCATCTCCTCAGCCCCAGTCCCATTTTTTTTTATTTAGAATTTTAAAATTTATTTTATTTATTTGAGTCAGAGAGAGAGAGAGACAGAGAGAGAGAGAGAGAAGAGAGTGTGTCAGGGCCTTCAGCCACTGTAAATGAACTCCAGACACATACTCCACCTTGTGCATCTGGCTTACATGGGTCCTGGGGAATTGAACCTGGGACCTTTGGTTTAGCAGGCAAGTGCCTTAACAGCTAAGCCATCCCACCAGCCACACAGTCCATTTCTTTAGCTTCTTTAGCTGCTGGTTTGGCCCAACCAAGAAAGAACTATCTTACGAAATGGATCGTGTAGTGAAATCACGGAGAAACGGTGAGTCAAATGATGTTTAACAGTTCTTATCTGTAGTATGTTTCAGAAACTTGAATACATGTGACTCTCCCAAAAGGAACTTCAGAGGCCAGCATTTCTTATGGTGATTTCCCAGGCTACCCCAGGTAACCTATGTTAAGTTGAGGAGCTTTCAGTTTGTGTTTTGACTGAGTCCTGGAAAGCTAAAAACAAAAGAGGAGATTTTCTGACTACCAGGAACATACAAGGAACACAAAAAAAAAAAAAAAAAAAAAGCTGACATGGTGGCGCACGCCTTTAATCCCAGCATTCCTGAGGCAGAGGTAGGAGGATCACTGTGAGTTCGAGGCCAGTCTGAGACTACACAATGAATTCCAGGTCAGCCTGGGCTAGAGGGAGACCCTACCTCAAACAAACAACAACAACAACATCAACAACAACAACAACAACAACAACAAAAACTCAGTGTAGTGAGTAATTTTACCCAGGGTGAGGGAGAAGAAGGAGGAAGGAACAGAGAGAGAGAGGAAAAAGTTTTATTTCTTTAAAATTTTATTTGTCCCAGCACTCGGGAGGCAGAGAGAGAATGGGTAGTGCCAGGGCCTGAGCCATGCTACTCAAAAACAAAAAACAAACAAACAAAATTTTCCAGATGCATGCTGCCAAACAAATTTGAGCTTTGAGCTTCTGGCCTATGTAGGAAATGAACCCTTGCATAGTGCCTTAGCCACTGAGCCATCTCTACAGCCCCCTTGATTCAAAAAATATATTTGTAAGGAGAGGACGCCAGAGCTTTGAACCACTGCACATGAACACCACATGCATGTGTTACTTTGTGAATCTGGCTTTACATGGGTACTGAGGAATCAAATCCAGGTCGTCAGGTTTTGCAAGCAAGTGCCTTTAACAGCTGAGCCATCTCCAGCCCAAGAAAACAGTTTTCTTCTAATTGCCATCCATTGGGCTTGTAGTAGACAGCCTCAGATGGCTGGGATGGACCTCCAGACCAGGAGGAAGAAGGGAGTTATTTGAAGCTTACAGATCCAGGGAAAGCTCCAGAGTGGCAGAAGAAGCTGGCCCACTTCCACAGATCCGAGCAGAGAAAGAAAAAGCCAGAAGCCACCACCAGCACCATAAGCAAGCACACTCAGGGACGCCAGACAAAGCTCAGGCAGTTTTCATAATCTTTAGACTGGAATTCCAAATCCACCCTCACACCCCTAGGATGCACTTCCTCTAGTCAGGTGGCTGCAGATCTAAATTACAAACTTTAATAAAATCCTGAATATGTTGGGGGGGGGTATCCATTCAAACTACCACAGGGCTCAACTCCAAAATCACATCCTCATCCCTGATGTGATCTCTCCTGAGTGCCTACCATGTGTGTCATCCACAAGACGAACGCTGTCTGAAATTGCAGATTCAGTGCTCCACCTGCTCTGATGGCTCAGACAGGGTTAGACAGAATCCATGCGCTCTGCTCATTCCCAAGCACTCCAGGGTCTTGCTTCTCTCTTGTCTTTTCACTCACAGGCCTTGCTCAGTGCTTGGCAGATGAGCAGGACTTCCTGACCCTCTCAAATCCCCAGTCTAATGACACAGGGAAATAAGTTCCCAGCTGAATCCCTGTAGAAAGCTGGGAGACTGGGGCAGAAGTTGACGGGCACAAGAGGGTCCCTGAGCTCAGCTTGGCTGTTGGGCGGGGGGACTAGGTCCACCCTACAGATGCCAGAGGAGGGATCTTCGTGACGGACACTCAGGGCCAGCAGGAGGACCCAGAGGCAGAGTTAGATCCTGGGCTGAGAAGGAAGCCACACTATCTGGTCTGTGAGGGACCTTGAATGCCCAGCTAAATGCCTAGACAAGACTGAGGGTAGGAAATAGGTTTTAGGTGATGCCTGTCCATGATAAGACAGTTTTCCACGCCATCGTGAGTCACAAACCGTCTGGAGCAGCACTTAGCCCACTTGCGCCAGACCTCCTGCTTCCAAGGCGCGGTGGTGGTCACAGCCACCTGACCAGGCGCCCAGGTCGGTCTGACCACGCCCCCTTCACCTGTCCCCGCCTCCCGGGGCGGAGACTTCCCGCCTCCTGGCTCCGCCCCGCTCATTATTTTCCCCAGGACGCAGCGCCCTCGTCGTACCCTAGACTTGAGCTCGGATCGGCCAGGTCCGCTGGCGAGCGCGAAGCCCAGCGATCGCGGCGTGGACGGAGGTCGGGTCCCGGCGCTTGGAGGACAGATGTGCCCAGGCATAGGGGCGCGCAGGCCTGAGCTCGGGTGACGCTTTTGGAGAGGGTCAGACGACAGCCGAGATATGCAAGCGGAGGAGCTCTGCGCCCCCGGAGCGCCCCGCGGCCCTGGCACCCACGAAGGGACCCAACGCACCCGGACCTCAGAGCTGCGCCTCTCCAGCCAGCTGCTGCCCGAGCTCTACAGCTTCGTGGCGCGCGTGCTCTTCTACCTGGCCCCGGTCTACCTCGCCGGCTACCTGGGGCTCAGCGTCACCTGGCTGCTGCTCGGAACCCTGCTTTGGATGTGGTGGCGCAGGAACCGCCGCGGGAAGCTGGGGCGCCTGGAGGCCGCCTTCGAATTCCTGAACCACGAGCGCCAGTTCATCAGCCGCGAGCTGCTGGGCCAGCACCTGCCTGCCTGGGTGAGCCGCGGCCGCGGGGATTTTTGGAGGTTCGGGAGGACCCCCGAGGGAGGGCGCGAACCTTGGCTACAACTCACTCTGTGTTTCCCCCCTGCTCCAGGCACTCGGCCCCTGGGAATGGCGATTGTTCCCTGGGAGGTGGGAAACCTAAGTTTTTCACCCAAGGGCTCAGAGCCTAAGAAAAGACACGGGCGGGACACACCCAGTAGAAAAACAAGGGCGAGCAGGACTCTATAAAGTTACTCGTGTGGGAAACAGAAGGCGCTTCTGGCGCAGCCTGTTGATTCAAAGAACCCAGGGCGCAGCAGGCAGCACGCACGCACCAGGGCAGGACTGCGGGGATGGAAACGGGCGGCTCCAGTCGCCCTCGGATGAGGACCGAGTTTGGGCGGGTTCCTCTGCGGGGCTGGAGGTGCGAGGGCCGGGATGCTGCGCTGGGGCACCACCGGCCTCTCTCTCCCTCCGCCGGTGGGGATGCTCAGGCCTGGCAAACCCGCCTCTTGGTGGCGCAGGGCCTGAACTGAGCTTTCCCAGGAAGTGTCTGGTCCTCAGCATCACCTGGCTCACTTTAACAAAACACGTTCTGAGCCCCAGTGCCCAACTGTCAGGGTGGAACCCAGGAATGCTGAATGAATCTTGTGGTCGGGAGAGTTTGACAAACACTGACAAGAAGAGAGTTCATTTAGTCTCTAAGGGCTGGTCTGTGACTGTCCTGCGTCTCTGTCGTCTGGACTCTTAGATTTTTTTCCCTTAGTTCAGACCCATCAGAGAAATGTCCACAAGTCCGCAGACTTCTCATTTCCTCTGGCTTGCAGGTGGCTTGAATTTTAAAATCCAGCTAGGTATAAACTCCTCACACCTGCCTGTGATAGGAACCTGGAGTGTGGGTTTGAGAAGAAACTATGCGAAAAGGCCTCTGCATATTTATTTTAACTTGAGGATGGAGGGAGGGAGAGAAAGAAATCGAGCTTTGCTTTATTTAGTGTGCAAGGGCCACCGGCACAAAGTGCAAGAGACATGGTGGCTTGAACAACAGAAATTTATCACTTCACAATTCTGGAGGTAATAAGTTCAAGATCAAGGCGTCTGCAAGGTTGACTTCTTCTGAGGCCTCTCTCCTCTGTTTAGGTATGACCTCTCTGTCTTCATAAGCTCTTCCCTCTGTGTACTTGTGTTCAAGTTCCTCCTTCATATAAGGACACTTATCATTCATTGCATGAAGTCCATTCTAATGACTTCATTTTGATTTAACTGCATCTGTAAAGACATCTCCAAGTGCAGTCACATTCTGAGGTCGCAGGAGTTAGAACATATGGATTTGGAGAAGGGAGGCATAATTTAGCCCATAACCGTGATATTTAATGTGAACTGGCAGTAAAGCTTTGTAAATATGAGTCCATATATGAGAGCTGAGGAGGCCAAAGACTTGCTGATAATAGCACACAATGAAAAACTCCAATGAACCCTTTGAGCAGCAGCTAGGGGAGTAGTGTTTGAGGTCTGTCACCTCCAGAGAAGCAATTTAAGCAGAAAAAGGAATTCGTTGGAAGGAATTTTGTTCATCCTGGCTCTTGCATGGTGTCTGTAGAACCAGAGAGCAGGCTTCATCTGTTCACAGCCCTTTCTCACTGTTGAAGGAGCCCAGGGTTCATTTCAGACCTGTTGTGACAACACACATCACTGGCTTCAGCTGATGACGGTAGGCCCTTGAAACCTTGCCACATAACATCCTTGCTTCTCTCTCCTTCCTGTATTGGGGAGGCCTCTAGACATTTGGTCGTGTGCAAAGTCAATATCTTTGAAATTGGACCAAGAATCAGATCTTGAAGGGGCACTGACATCCTCCCCCTTACACACACTCACATGTAAGGTCAGCTCCAGCTTTGGGGAGGGCAAGGTACCCCAGGAGCAACATGCGCCTAGGCAAACAGGGAGCTCAGCCTAAACCCAAAAAGAGCTTCTTAAGTCTTCACCCTACAACCCATATCTCAGGTGTGACCCAGCTGAAGATGGTGATGGTGTCTTTCCAAGATGGTAGTCTCAGATGGGAGACTGAGGCATGATGGATAATTGTTATACAAGTTCTGGGATGTCAGAGGCGGGAGCCTGCTTCATGTCTAGTCAGGGGTCTAGCCTGGAGTGACTGACAAGCTCTTGGATTCCATGTCAGGTTGTCTCTAGACCATACTCTCCTGCCTCTTAAAGGGTCTTAGGAAAGATCTTACACTTGAGTGGTGTGACTGGTCAATCTGGAGAGCCAGAACTTGATTCACTTTTATTTTATTTTATGTATTTATTCGAGAGAGAAAGAGGGAGAGAGAATGGGCATGCCAGGGCCTCTAGCCACTGCAAATGAACTCCAGATGTATATGCCACCTTGTGCATCTGGCTTACATGGGTACTGGGGAATCAAACCTGGGTCCTTAGGCTTCACAGCAAGTGCCTTAACTGCTAAGCCATCTCTCCAATCCATTTAAAAAATTTATTTATTTGAGAGAGAAAGAAAGGCAGATAGAGAATGGCTGATTCATGTTTGGAATTGAGGCAGTGGTACTCCATAAGGCTTGGCTGTCTGAGGGATGTTGGGGTCCCTCCTGGGCTGGCAGGGTCTCTGCTGAGTTGGGGGTGAGAGGCACAGAGTCACGGCACAGACTGGGAGTTGGGTGGAAGCAGCAGAGGGCAAGCTGCTGCAAACTCATTTATTCAAGGAAGTGTAGGGGGTTTTAAGGGGTTTGGCTGGCCAATCATTGTATGGGGTGGTCCCCTTTTTGTGGCCAATGACAGCCTGTGTCCCAACAGATCATCTCGTAGCAGGTTTCTCACGAGCATGGGACTGTAGCTGTTGTCACACCAGGCCTGCACAGGATGCCATGTTCACAGAAGCCACTTCCCAGTTTCTTCTGACATGTGGTCTGGCTGGGGCCAGACCTGCATTGTGCCATACAGAGGGAGGCAAGCATGGCCTGGTGGCATGGACTGGCAACTCTGAGAGAGCCGCGTGTGCTTAACCTGGCTAATGTGTGTGGTTGGAGTTGATGGACAGGACAAAGTCCAGACAGAAGTGATGGAGATTGGGCCTGAATCTGAGGACTATACAGTTGGACAACCTCGCAGAAAGCAGAGTGAGGGGGAGAGCAGTAAGCCCAAGCGGAGAGATCCCAAGTGCACAGATCCCAAGTGCACAAACAAGTTGTGCCAAGTTGGTAGTAGTGAGCAGAAAGTGATGAGAGACGTGGCAGTGACACCCTCGCTGCTCAGTGACCTCTAGACTAGGGTGAAGGTAGGACCTAGGGGTGCTTTCTGGTGCCTATTACTGTGACTGGGGTTCCAGAATGAGAAGCAGGTCTGGAGAGATTGATTGCCCATAAGTGGCTGAAAGGAGCACACAACTCAGTGCATGTGTGGGCTTTTTGACCTGCCTCATGCAGGGTCTGTGGGAAACACATGCGGGTCTGGAGCCTGCCTGGTTGAACATTCTACTCCCTTTCTGCTTCCCTAAGAATGGGAACACACAGTGCTTGTAAAGGTAGGGAGAGATGGAGCCCTGGCTGTCATGAGCAGCAACCCTTGCCCAGCATCTTGTGGCATAGATAAAGAGCTGTCTTTACTATGTCATGTCAGCCTTTTAACTTCAGCATCCATTTAAAAAAAAAAAAAAGTGTGTGTGTAAGCCAGGAAATGTTCGGCTTTACATGGGTAGCTGGGGAGTTGAGCCCAGGCCACCAGACTTTGCAAGCAAGCACCTTTAGCCATTGAGCCATCTCCCCAGCCCCTACCTAGCATGTCTATTTTTTTAAAACATTTTATCTATCTATCTATCTATCTTTCTTTCTTTCTTTCTTTCTTTCTTTACTTGAGGGAGAGGAAGAGTGAGGGAGGGAGAGAGAGACAGAACTCCAGACACATGTGCTACCACGTGCATCTGGCTTACGTGGGTCATGGAGAATCGAACCTGGGTCCTTTGGCTTTGAAGGCAAGTGCCTTAACCACTAAGCCATCTCTCCAGCCTAGCATGTCTATTTTGAGAAATTTATCTCTTTGCATGGGAGGTGAGATGATGTCTTATGACCTGCTTTGGTATCAGAGAAATATTTTCACAAATTAGCAGATCACAAATCAATAAATGGGGAGTCTGAAGCGGGGGGGGGGGAATCCTCCTTTGTGGCTGCCACACTGGGGACTGCTTTGCAGTTGTCTCCGCTGAAGTAGCACCGTGTGGGTGGGGAGGGTGGATATCTAGTCTTCCTGCCATTACACTGTGTGCTAATTTTCCAATTTGCACCAGTCTGTGTGGTAGAGTGGAGGCCGTGGCCAGGCAGTACTGGGACAGAGATGCCACTCTCCCCTGACAGTCTGTAGCTGTCATTGTTAGCCCTTGGCTGTGCCCTCCTTTCTTTCCCAGTCAGAATCCTCTCAACACACTGCTCCAAGCTGCTGACCACAGAAATTGCTTTGCCTCACTAAGCTTGTTCCCCACGTGGACAGGGTCGGGTTGGATGGTTTTTCAGAGCCATCTCAATCCTGATAGCTGATTTCTAAGTCAAACGTCATACAGTCTAACCCTCTTCTAAGCTGCCTTCCATGGAAGAAGGGCCATGCATGAAGCCCCCAGGGATCCCTGTCTGTGAATGTGGCCTGGCCACATGGAAAAGGCAGGGGTGGCCCCTGCTCCTGGCCCTTGAACCTGGAAGAAATCGCACATTCTCATGAGTATGCTTCTCCAGTAAGGCGTTTAAATGTGTATATCTATGTGTGTTTCATTTTGTGGTGCTAGAGATTGGACCCAAGGCCTCATGAATGCCAGGCAAGTGCTTGACCACTGAGCCCCACCCCCAGCCTTAGGTATAATTTCGAAGGAATCCTCAGCCACCTCGGTCAGCTGTCCTTGTCAGGGGTGGGGACTCTGTGCAACACAGCAACAGGCGTGAAACTCTTGGAACTACTGATTCACTTTGTGGAACCACTCTTAGTTTCCATGTGCTGTTTGTGGCGAGCAGAATGTTTGAAAAACCCCTTTTTCAGAGCCAGAGGTAGCACATATACCTGTGTCTCAGCACTTCGGAAGTGGAGACAGGAAGATCAGGAGTGTAAAGTCAGCCTCAAACACATAGCGAGTTCAAAGACAGCCCGGACTACGTGAGACCCTGTCTTAACAAAACTACAACAAACAGCTTGTATAGAGCCAGGCACAAGTGGGTGCTCAGCAAGGGCTATCACTTCATATGCCCCATCTCCCAAGCTTCCTAATGACCTTTTCCCAACAAGAAACTAAGGACTGAGTATTCTAGTAGCAAATGTGCCTTTTGGGAACTAGTGGGCTGCAGAGCAGAGCAGATAAGGGGTGCACAGAGCATCTCAGGGAAGCTCCCTCACACCAGGCTCTTCCTGGGCCCGCGTTAGTGCTCTGGAGATTCCAACTATGGTGCCACAGTGAGTGCTGGCCACTGGCCTGCCAAGCTGAGCCCTCCTGATCCGCTGCCCCAGCCACTTCTGTAGCGACCATCCATCAGTGCACCAGTTGTTTATCAAGACTTCACTTTGTCTCTGCTGTGGCCCCGGCTGCTGCGGAGGGAAGTCTGGGAATGCCTCCCCTGGCTCCAGGTCAGACTGGGTGTGTAAGGGACGAGAGCCAGTTGCTAGGAAAATAGCCTGAGGCAGAGTCGAGAGTGGAAAGAACTGTGGGAAAATTTGGCATTTGTCTGTCTGTGGTTCTGGGTCTAGCCTGGCTCGCTTTCTGGCCAGCTGATAGCCATCAATTGGCAGCTTTGTTGGGGACAATCAGTCCTTGTGTACCTGGCTGGCAGGTGGAGCTGATGCGAAGTGGTAGGAAGTGCACATTCATTGGGGGATACCTGTTTCTGAGTCTCTGTCTCCTTTTCTGAAAATAATGAAGTTGGATGTGGTGGCTCATGTCTTCCAGTGCTTAGGAGATGGAGGCAGAAGGATCAGAAGTTCAAGGTCATCCTTAGCTATATAGTGAATTTGAGGCCCGTTTTGGGCTACATGAAAGCCTGTCTCAAAAAAAAAAAAAAAAAAACCAGTAATAATAAATAATGCTGGTGGTAAAGTTATAGGAGCTACTCTAGAATAGGGGTGACCAACCATTTAACATTGTGACGTGACATTGTCATCTATGAATGTGCTGGACCACATTCCTAACAATGCTGAGATGCTTGCAGACCGTGGGCCACACTTTGGATATACCTACCAAAGAGAGTGTGGAGATCAGGAGCCGGTCCCAGATTGTCTTTCTTTGTTGTGACTTTCGAACCTTTCTTGCCATCGCCCCCTTCCCCCATCTAACTGGGTGTGCACTGTGAATACCAGCTGGGGCAAGTAACAGGGACCCATCCACACAAAGCAATGGGCATGTCAAGGTACCAGCAGCGCTGCTGGAACCATCCCCTGAACGCGTCCCTGCTGGCTGTTTAGGAGGTAACCCGGGCCTCAATGCTTCACTTTTCTGAGTCTTTCAGTGGGGAAGCAGCGATCCTTCTAGAACCCCAGCTTTCATGGTCTATCCTGTACTGATACTTCTGTTACAGAAAGTAAATGCAGTGAGCTAGCCTGAGCACTCACAGATGAGTTTCTAAAGCTTCCTCCTTGCAGCCGGGTGTTTTTTTTAAAAACTTTTTAAAAAAAGATTTTTTATTTATTTATTTATTTATTTATTTGAGACAGAAAGAGAGAAAGAATGGGTGCACCAGGGCCTCTAGCCACTGCAAACAAACTCCAGACGCATGCACCACCATGTGCATCTTCTGGCTTACGTGGGATCTGGAGAATCGAACCAGGGTCCTTAGGCTTCGCAGGCATGTACTTGACCGCTAAGCCATCTCTCAAGCCCCTTGCAGCCAGTTTTTAACATCAGGAGTGGCGGAAAACCATGTGGACTTAGGGGAACTTCTTATCTTGAGGTGCCTGCAGTCTTGGGAAGTCATTCAGGTGGCCAGGCAGGGTTTACTCATGTCCCTTGGGTTTCTGCCTCATGTCTTAGTGCTGCTTCATGGACTTATCATGACCTGGGTCAGGATTAGGCAAAAAGAGTGACAAGGTCTGGGCCTTTATTTCCTCCAAGCCCAGTACAGGGATCTTAGGCATCTGTGTGCTCATCCTCTAGTCAGCCAGCAAACATTTAGGGAGGGCTTGCGGTGTGTGAGGCTGGGCCACAGACATGATTGACACGTGGTCCTTGCCCTTGGGGAGACAGCAAGTTGAATGAGGACTTAGGTCCATGAGAATGCTCTGTTCAACGACAGCATATAGCCCTAGAGGTGGCAGTCCAAGGTGCCAAGCAGCTCGGGGAGGGATCTGCAGCAGGCTGTAGAAGAAAAGGCACTGTGGGGCTGGAGGGATGGTTTAACGGTTAAGGCGGTTGCCTGTAAAGCCAAAGGATCCAGGTTCTATTCCCCAGGACCCATGTAAGCCAGATGCACAAGTGGGCATATGTGTCTGGAGTTCGTCTGCGGTGGCTAGAGGCCCTGGTGTGCTCATTCTCTCTCTCGCGCCCTCAGGAAGGAAGGAAGGAAGGAAGGAAGGGAGGGAGGGAGGGAGGGAGGGAGGGAGGGAGGGAGGAAGAAAGAAAAGAAAAGAAAAGAAAAGAAAAGAAAAGAAAAGAAAAGAAAGAAAAGAAAGAAAAGAAGAAAGAAAAGGCACTGTGGAGTTGAGGTCTGTGTGGTAAGGGTGAAGAACTCTGGCCTCAGAGTTTTCCATAAATTTGGCCATTTGAGATGCAGATTCTGGGACAGTAGTTCACAGTAACCAAACTCACTGCTGCCTATTGCTTCGTTTACAAGTGTAGCATCATTGTGGGGCAGGAGGGAAACCTTTCCGACAGCCCAGGTACCTGAGTAATTGGGAGATCACATGGTGGATGCAAATCAAGGGCCATGAGCAGGCACAGCCCCTGTCTTCTTACTGTGTTGCAGGCCCCTCTCCAGTGGACAGGAAGGTGTGGTGAGGTGATCACTGGCTTCCTGTGGCTCCTGATGTAGAGCTTTTCAAGCAGGCAGAGGTGGCACTGCTGTGGGACTTGTCCCTTGTGACTTTGGCGAGCCTATGGGAGATGTGCCCTGCAATGACCCGTGAGAGTCTCAGCCCAACCATCCCTCTCCAAGCAGCCAAGAATGGAGAGGAAGGGGCAGGGCCCAAGATGTATTCTTCAAGTCATGCCTCCAGTGACCTACTTTCTCCAAAAGGCCTCGCCTCCTAATGTTTTCATCATCTCACAGCAATGCCACCAAGTTATGAATCTACCAGCTGATTAATCCATTGGTGAGGTCAGAGCCCTTGAGATCTAGTCACTTCCCCAAAGTCCCACCTCTGACTATGGTTGCACTGGGAACAAAACCTTCTTCACATGGACCTTAAAAAAAATTATTTAGGGGCTGGAGAGAAGGCTTAGCAGTTAAGGCACTTGCCTATGAAGCTTAAGGACCCAGGTTAGATTCTCCAGTACCCACGTAAGCCAGATCCACAAGGTGGCACATGCATCATTTGCAGTGGCTAGAGGCCCCGGGGAAGTCCATTCTCTCCACCCCCCCCCCCACCATCTGCAATTCTCTCTCTCTCTCTCTCACTCTCTCAATCTAATGAATAAGTAAATAAAACATTAAAAAATTATTTGTTAAAGAGAGGAGAATGGGTACACCAATGCCCCCTGCCACTACAAATGAGCTCCAGACACATGCGCCACATTGTGCATCTGGCTTTATGTGTATACCGGGGAATTGGCCACTAGGCTTTGTAAGCACATACTTTTAACCTCTGAGCCATCTCCCCAGCCCCACTCCTGGGCCTTATGAGGGATGCTTCATACCCAAACTTCACACCTTCCTCTTCACACCCCTTCCCATCCTTCATGCACAGTTCCTCCTCCCAGCTGAGCCCAGGGGTTTCCAATCTCTGGGAACCTAGGACGCGCACTGCAAAAGCGTTCATAAGTACTTGAGGCAAAGGATTTCTCCCTTCCCCCATCCTCCTCCTCTTAGAGGGCAAAGCAACATTCTTTCTGACACATCCTATACTCCAGCTGTAGGATATGAGGCTTGACTCCCTCAAGTCATACAGAACTACAGAGTGGCTTTTCCCGTAAGTCCTATCTTTGCAGCAGGACAGGGCCATTTCTGCTCAAGATGTCCCGTGCCATCGTGCCATGTTTCCTTGAAATGCCAAGACGTAAAACAAAAACACAAGGAATTTCTCTGGACCACAGGATGTTTCAGAATGCCAGGGTCACCCACCCATCCCTTTGCATATGTTGTATTTACTTTTTAATTTTTTAACATTTTTCCCTTCAAAAATTTTTTTAGGTTAGTATGTAAAATAATGCATGTATCAATACTTTGTTCTCACTCATACCCCTTCCCCAACGGCCTTTCCCTTATCCCAGTCTGGCTGGTTCCCTTCACAGTTACCCCCCTCTGCTCTCATGTCACACATGACTCTTTCCCCTGCCTCTTATGATCCCTTATGTAGTTTCATGACTTATACACACATATGTAAGTACATGCATATATAATCTTTAATCTAGATTCTGCATAGAGACAATATGTGATATTTGTCTTTCTGGGTCTGGCTTATTTTGCTTGACATAATGATTTCCAGTTACACCCTTTTTCTTGCAAATGTCATGATTTTATTTTTCTTTATGGCTGCATAAAATTCTATTGTGTATGTGTACTACATTTTTTTTTAAATTTATACGTCTGTTAATGGACCTGTAGGCTGGTTCCATTTTCTGGCCACTGTGAATTGGGCAGCAATAAACATGGATGTTATCTCTGTGGTGTGGAGACTTAGAGTGCTTTTGTTGAATAATAGAGAGTGTATAGTTTGGACTGGAGAGATGGCTCAGCAGTTAAGGTGCTTGCCTGCAAAGCCTAACAACCTGGGTTCAATTCCCCAGTACCTACATAAAGCCAGATGCACAAAATGGCGTATGTATCTGGGGTTCATTTGCAGTGACTGCAGGCCCTGGCATACCCACTGTCTCTGCCTCTCTTCTATCTCTGTCTCTCTCCTATTTCTGTCTCTGCTTGCAAACAAATAAATAAATATAATAAAGAAGAAAAGAGTGTATAGTTAGGTCATATGGTAGTTCTATTTTTAGTTTTCTTGAGAAATCTCCACACTGATTGCCATAGTGGCTGCACAAGTTTACACTCCACCAACAGTGAATACCTCACATTCTGGCCAGCATTTGTTGTCATTTGTTTTCTGGATGGTAGCCATTCTGACTAGGGTGAGGTAGAATCCGAAAGCAGTTTTAATTTGCATTTCCCTGACGGCTAACAATGCTGAACACTTTTTCAAATATTTATTGATCTTCTGTGTTTCCTTTTTAGCATAATTGAGAATAAACTAGTTAAAAATCTGGTTTTTCTAGTTGTAAACATAAATGTATACCCTTGTAGAATATCTGGAAATGGCTGAAAGATAAATATAGAGAGAAAAAAAATCACAGTTCACTCAAGAGATAATTGGTTTTATTTGGTACAATTCTGTATGTAGAAGGTCTATGAAAAGTATTTTTTTTAGAGAGAGAGACACAGAGACAGACAGAGACAGAGAGAGAGGGAGAGGGAGACAGAAATGAGCGCACCAGCAGTGTCTCAGCTGCTGTGAACGAAATCCAGATGTGTGCGCCCCCTTGTGGGCAAGTGCGGCATTGCGCCCTTGTGTCACTTTGCATCTGGCTAAACGTGGGACCTGGAGATTGGAACCGCTGGAGATTGGAATCAGCGTTCTTAGGCTTAGGAGGCAGGTGCCCTAACTGCTAAGCCATCTCTCTAGCCCTGAAAAGTATTTTTTATATTCACTTAAATATTTTTATTTATTTATTTTCAAGAGGAGAGAGAGACACACACACACAGAATGGGCACACCAGAACCCAGGTCATTAGGCTTTGCAGGCAAGTGCCTTAGAGGTGAGCCATCTCTCCAGCCCCTGAACAGTTTTGTTATTGTTGTTATTGTGTTGTGTTGTTTTGTTTTTTTGAGGTAGGGTTTCACTGTAGCCCAGGCTGCCTAGAACTTATAGCAGTCCTCCTACCTCAGCCTCCCAAGTGCTGGGATCAAGATGTGCACCACCATGATTAGCCTGAAAAGTATTTTTTAACTTGTGCTTTCCCTCCTCCTTATTAAAAAAAAATATTCTTAGCATATTGCAAACATTCTCCAAAAACACAATTAAGGACCGTGGTATCACTAACACGAATATGACATAAGTCACTGAGACATTTCTTGAACACTGATAATTTTGGTACTTCCAAGTTACTGCCCAGTGGCCAGCTGGGGAGGTGGTGGTTCCTATGTCTGTCTGGACTTTCTCCCTCTCATCCTTCAGCTCAGGTTCCCACAGAGCCCAAGCATGTCTCGTATCCCTCTGCTTCCCACACTGATTCGTACCTACCAATTTTAATGTCTGACTTTTCCTCCAGTCTGAGTGTTCTTTGAAGGCAAGGCTACTGCTCATACATTTCTGTTTTCTCAGCTCCTGGTTCAGTGCCCAGCACACTGCAGGCCCTCAATAAAAACCTGTTGAGGGGCTGGGGAGATGGCTCAGCAGTTAAAATTGCTTGCCTGCAAAGCTTGCTGACCAGGTTCAGTTCCCCAGGACCCACATAAAGCCAGATGCACAAAGTGGCACATGTGTCTGGAGTTCAAATGCAGCAATGAGAGGCCTTGATATGCCCATGCTCTCTGTCTGTCTGTCTGTCTGTCTGTCTGTCTGTCTGTCTGTCTCTGTGTCTGGTTGTTTGAGATAGGATCTCACTCTAGCCCAAGCTGGCCTTGAAAACTCAACAGTGCAGGGATCAAAGGCATGTACCACCATGCCTGGCCTCTCTGACTCTCAAATGAATAAATAAATGTATTTTAAAAAAACCCTGGGACTTCAGAGATGGCTTAGTGGTTAAAGCACTTGCCGACAAAGCCAACGGATCCAGGTTCTATTCCCCAGTATCCACGTAAGCCAGATGCACAAGGTGGTGCATGCATCTAGTGTTTGTGGCATGCCCATTCTCTCTCTCTCTTGCTCTCTCTAGTAAATAAATAAAATATTTTTTAAAAAACCTGTTACCCAAATGCCACTGTGACCTTAGTCCACATTTTTCAATTTCCCTGGTAGAGTCTTAGAAGTTAAACTGATAGAGCAAAGCTTGTGAACATATTTTTTTGAGGTAGGTTCTCACTCTAGCCCAGACTGACCCAGCACTCACTCCGTAGTCCCAGGCTGGCCTCAAACTCATGGTGATCCGCCTACCTCTGCCTCCCCAGTGCTGGGATTAAAGGCGTGCACCACCATGCCTGGTTCTTGTGACATTTTAAAGGTACTTTTTGTTCACTTTCTTGTATCTTTATCAG
This sequence comes from Orientallactaga sibirica, assembly GCA_036365145.1. NCBI lineage: Eukaryota > Metazoa > Chordata > Mammalia > Rodentia > Dipodidae > Orientallactaga > Orientallactaga sibirica. The sequence goes on from JAEOAD010000009.1 coordinate 30,713,113, forward strand.
CACTGAATAGTATTATTTTTGTACCTTTATAAATCTGATGAGAAAGTTGTTTTTTTATTGATGGCTTCCCTAAATATAGACTATAAACCATGATATTTCCCACTCACCACCCCATTTCCCCTTCCCAAATCCACCCTCCATTGAATCATTGCTTTCCAATGTCTCTATTCTGATGTCATTTTTTTTCCTCCTATTATGAAGGTCTTGTGTAGGTAGTGTCAGCCACGGTAAGGTCATGAATATCAAGGCCATTCTGTGTCTGGAAGACAGCATTGTAAGCAATCCTTCACTTCCTTTGGCTCTTATACTCTTTCTGCCACCTCTTTCCGATATGGACCTTGAGCCTTGGTTGGTGTGACAGAGATGTCCCACTTAGCGCTGAAGACTCCAGTGTCAATTCTTTTCAGCACTATGGTGACCTTTGAGTCACCCCAGAGGTCACTGCCATCTGAAAAGGGAAGCTTCTCTAACCAAAAGTGAGAGTAGCATTGATATATGGGCATAAACATAAGCGTTTAGAGGCTGTTGGGTGGGCGTAATATATACATTTAGCCAGACAACAGCAGTCATTCCTCCCCTAGGGCCCATGACCTCCCCAGCCTAACTCTAACCCTTATTGCTTTGGATGACAGGCTACTGGGTGTCCGTATGCTGGCCACTGGTGAATTATGTCTGCTCAGCTAGAAGAGCTGCTGGGTCTGGCTGGTTTAGACCAGTTTGCAATCTGGGGGTGTGGTTAAAAAACAGCACTGGACAGGTTGGCAAAGCAATTATTTCTCTTAAACAGGTAATTTAAAGCAGAAAGGAAACATTTAAAAGGAGGTGTTGCCAGGCATGGTGGCGCACACCTTTAATCCCAGCACTCAGGAGGCTAAGGTAGGAGGATCACCATGAGTTCAAGGCCATCCTGAGACTACATAGTGAATTCCAGATCAGCCTGAGCTAGAGTGAAACCCTACCTTTAAAAACTAAAATAAATAAATAAAGTTAAATTAAAGGAGGTGCAGGCCAGGCATGGTGGTGCATGCCTGTAATCCCAGTACACAAGAGGCTGAGGCGTGGTGGCACATACCTTTAATTCCAGCACTTGGGAGACTGAGGTGGAATTGCCGTGAGTTCAAGGCCAGCCTAGACTACAGTGTGGTTCCAGGTCTGTCTGGTCTAGAGTGAGATCATACTTCAGGGGAAAAAAATGTTAACATTGGGCTGGAGAGATAGCATAGTGGTTAAGGTGCCTGCCTCCTAAGCCTAAGAACGCTGGTTCCAATCTCCAGGTCTCACGTTTAGCCAGACGCAAAATGACGCAAGGGCGCAATGCCGCACTTGCCCACAAGGGGGCACACGCATCTGGATTTCGTTCTCAGCAGCAGCTGAGAGGTTGCTGGCGCGCCCATCTCTATCTGTCTTTCCCTCTCTGTCTCTCTCCAAAAAAAAAAAATGTTACCATTGAGCCAGGCATAGCTCACACCTGTAGTCCTAGCACTCAGGAGGCAAAGGCAGGATGGTCATGCATTTGAGGCCAAAACCAACCTAGACTACTTAGGAAGATCATGTGTCTCAAACAAACAAAGAAAAAGCCGAGGCAGGAGGATGGCAAGCTTGAGTCTGGCTGGAACTACCTAGGGAGGACTGGTCTCAAAATAAAAAATTAAAATGAATAGTTTCCATGGGCAAATGTTTGCCTCCTGACAACAAAACTGGCAGGAGGTTGGTGATGGGAGACAGAGGCTGGACTTCATCAGGAGAAAAGTGAGTGGTATTGATGGGTGACTTTCCTACAAAAGCAGGAACTACTGGATGGGCCCCATGGCCAAATCTCAGGAAGAGGAGGGCAGCCCTCTGAGGTCCAGCGGCCTGCCTGTACCATACCCCATATGCCCGTGTCTCCTGTCTTGTGTGAGCATGAGCTGGGTGTAGCAGTATCAGTTTGAGGCTCCAAAAAGAGAGAATATGCCCTTGGAGTAGGGAAGAACCATTAGGTTTTTAAGAAAAACTTTATTGCCGGGCGTGGTGGCACATGCCTTTAATCCCAGCGCTCAGAAGGCAGAGGTAGGAGGATGGCTCTCTGAGATGTGAATTTGAGTGAGCCAAAACCAAAAAAAAAAAAAAAAAAACACTTTATTGACAACTTCCATAAATATAAACAGTATATCATGATCAGATTCCCCTCCCTACCACCCTCTCTTTCCTCCATTGAATTCCTTCTTCTTTCTAAATTTTGATGTCAAAGCAAAATGCAGAAAAGCCACTGTGAGGTCAGGAGTGATGGACACTTTGTGCCTGAAAGACTTGAGTCTTTGGCTCTTACATTCTTTCTGCCACCTTTTCCTTAATGGTCACTAAGCCTTGGAGGGTGTGGACTGGTCTCAAAATAAAAAATTCAGCAAAGGTTTGAGCAGCAGTGGTCACCTCATCCAAAGGAGCAGCTTCTCTAACCAAGAGTGAGAGTAGCATTAATATATGGCCATAAATATAAGTACTTAGCTTAAGTAAATATCCATTTAGCCAGACAGCAGGATTAGTTCCCCAGCAGGGCTTATGACCTCCCCAGCTGTAGACTTTTGATTAGTTTTCAGTACCAGGCAGGCATTCCCTCTTCTGGAACAGGCCTCAACTCCAATCATGGAACAGCTGGTTTCCCTATAACAGCCATACCACCAGTGTCCCAGTTGATACCTTTGGCCTATCCCAGTAGGCTTCTTTAGGAATGAGGGTGTATCCTTTTGTAGGTGTGAGTCTGACTGTGTCTGGGTGGGGCTCTGTGTGTGCATCACTGTGTGAGTGCATGTATACACCTATGAATTCCCATATTTGTGTGTCTGTGCACCATCTGCGCATACTGGGAGGAGCTGCCATCCCTTGAGAGAAAGGGAGCAGAAGCCACCTAGGGACAGGAAGACTGTTTAAATGACACTCCAGCCCCAGCACCATACCACCTCCTAAAGGAGCTGGTGGTCAAAGTTCCTGTCAAGTAGGCCACATCCCTCCAACTGCAGACATTGCAGTGTGCCCCCCACCCCAAGGCCTTGACCCTAATGAGATGCAGCTGTCACTCTGGCTAGTTCCTTACTGCTGTGGAGTCATTTGTCCTAAAGGCTTTAAGAAACAGAACACAGCCAGGCATGGTGGCGCAAGCCTTTAATCCCAGTACTCTGGAGGCAGAGGCAGGAGGATGACTGTGATTTCGAGGTCAGCCTGAGATTACATAGTGAATTCCAGGTCAGCGCCTGGGTGAGAGTGAGACCGTACCTCGGAAAACCAAAACAGACATTCTCACCTGAAGATGGAATGTGATGTAGGCTCGCTCTATCTGATGGGAATTATTTTATTTGTTGTTCTATCTGATGGGAATTTAAAAAAATTAGTTTGAAGCCAGGCATGGTGGTGCATGCCTTTAATCCTAGCACTTGGAGGCAGAGGTAGGGGGATCGCCGTGAGTTTGAGGCCAGCCTGAGACTACATAGTGAATTCCAGGTCAGTCTGGGTCAGAATGAGACCCTACCTTGAAAAATAAAAAAAAATAAAAAAGTTTGGTTTGAGACAGGGTCTCACGTAGCCAAGGCTAGGTGTGAACTTACTACGTAGTTGAGGCTGGCCTTGAACTCCTCCTGATCCTCCTGTTCTGCCTCCCAAGTGCTAGGGTTACAGTCCTGCTCCATCACACCTGGGCAGGCTTTGTTGGGAATTTGATTTGTATTTGAACTTGCTTCACAATAATGTCTCCCTGCAAGCTCTCATTACTTCCAGTTCATGGTCAAAAATGCCATTGTTAAAATATGAGCCCACTTTGCCTGAAGGCTTTGGCACAAGAACCCAACAGTATCAGGAGTTATGTTGGTCTAGGAGGCCTCAAATGGGGCTGGAAACTATTTATACTCACAGATGTACATTGCAGAGCCATGTCCTTCAGCATCTTTAGAATTGTCCTGTCCTGTTCTGGGGACACATTCTCACTGTTACACATCAGACAGGATAGTGGATAAGTTTCTGCAGGAACAAATCTGCCTAGAACATGGTCCTTTAGAAGCAGGCTCAGCAGCGCTGTCCCTGGATCATGGATGTGGACTGAGCAAAAACCCACAAGCTGTGAGAAACCCGGGGCTGAAGGAGCAGGACCAGAACCCCACACCTCTAATCCCTGTGTGCACATCCTGCTGCAGAACCAAGTATTGGGGAGTCACACCTTTCAGAGGGAAGGGCAGCTCCAAAGCCAGGCAAAATTATGTTAATTGATATTAATATAATCTAGCATCTAGCTCTACCTGCAAGAGTCAGTGTAAAAGAACTGATGGAGAGATGGCTGGGTGGTCAGAGAGCTTACTCTGCGAGCATAAAGACGTGAACTTGCTCTCCAGCACCCACATGAAAAGCTAGGCGTGGCTGCACAGACCTAAGGGAGGAGACCGGAGGATCTCTGGAGCTTGTTGCTCAGCCAGTCTCACTAAAAACCAGTGAGCTCCAGGTTCACTGAGAGACTTATTCTTGAGAGGGGGGAAAAAACCCAGAAGACCAATAGAGGTGGTGTAGCAGACAGCTTCAGGTTCGCTGAGATGAACTTCCAGACCAGGCACAGTTATGGAGGAAGGGATATTATTTATTGAAGCTTACAGATCCAGGGGAAGTTCCATAATGGCAGAAGAAGCGGCCTGCTCTCCACAGGGCCAAGCAGAGAAAGAAAATCCACCAGCCACACAGCACACAGAGCAAAGCTACAGCCAAAAGCCACAGCACACTTCAGGAACTCCCGCTAGGCACACTTTACATATCTTTATAATGAAATCTCAAACCCACCATCACACCTTAATGCCCAGTGACATTGCCTCTAGCAAGGTGATTGCAGATGCAAACTATAAACTAATAAAACACTGAATATATTGGGGGCCATATATTCAAACTACCACAGGTGGATACCTGATTTCCTCCTCTGGCTTGCACATCAGCACATACAGAACACACACATGTGCACACACCCATACATCATGTATATCACACACAAGAAAGAAAGAAAGCGGGAGGAGAAGGGAGGGAAGTCAAGAGAGTGCTGGTGAGAATTTAATGACATAGCACTGTCACCTGGGAGTGACAGCTGGAGCCCTCCCTGAGAGTCTTGGGAGGCAACTACCTTCTTCCAGGGCTTGAGCAGGGCCCCCAACCTGGGAAACACTGTGTCCTTATTCCTTCCCTCCCCCACCACGATCACCCCATAGCTTCAGGGAGCTTGGTAAAGCTACAACCAGGCTCTTTCTGAATCAGAATCCTGGAGGGCTTAACCAAGAATCTGTATCTTAAAAAAAAAAATCCACATATTAAATGTGTGTGTGGGGGGGGTGTTTTAATACACTGCTAGGACTAGCTGTTTGCTCCTTGATGGTCAAGAGACTCTGGACTTCCTGGGGAACAAGAGATCAGTGATTTTAGGACTCCATCCCATGCCAAGCCACCCAGTTTCATTTGCTGTCCTCTCTGTTTCCTCTGTCAAGAAAGGCAAAACAAAGGCTCTGATTGGGTCCCTATCAGGTCTCAGCCAATTAGTGGAGGTCAGGACAGTGACCACCAACCAAGCACCTTCTCTTAGTGCTTCAACCACTTAAAAAAAGTTATTGGGGCTGGAGAGATGGCTTAGCGGTTAAGGCGCCTGTCTGCAAAGCCTAAGAATGCCTGTTAGAATCTCCAGGTCCCACATTTAGCCAGATGCAAGCATGCAATGTCACACATGCACACAGGGGTCGCACGCGTCTGGAGTTCGTTCACAGTGACTGAAAAGCCGCTGGTGCACCCATTCTCTCTCTCTCTCTCTCTCCCTGTCTCTCTGTCAAATTAAAAAAAAACAAAACAGTCTGTTGGGCTTACCTCAAAAAAGAAAAAATAAACCTTGTTTTGGTGGTTCAGCAAGCTCAGGGAATGGTGAAAAACAAATCCTTGCTATGAAAAAAAGTCCCTGGAATGAGGGAATACCTCCCCACTCCCAACAGGTTCTACTGGGCCCTACTCATGTCAGGAATTCTTAGTGTGGGCTGTGGCCTACGCATGCCAATATGCTCTGCTAGGGTTCATTCTCTGCTTATCTATGGGAGTCAGAGGGGATATGTTCAAATTTCCAGGCCCAACTACTGCTTCATCTGCTTCCTCATGACAGTTTATACATGCGTCCATGATCTCATCTTAGTTATCACTCTTTATGAGCATATAACATCCTTCCTGCCTTTATGTTTGAGTAATACTCCATATTGCCTGACACCTGCTATTCAAGCCGCCTTTTGTTGCAAAATTGACCAGTCGTATCTTTTTCCTTCCTATTGTTAACCTTTTACAATCCGTATCATCTCCTGTCATTTACTATTTGCCTTATCTTTTATTAGCCCTCCTTTACTGATTAGGAAACAGACTCAGCAGTCATATAACCCATAACTGCCAGTTACAGAATACCAACTAGAGCTCAGGTCTAAATCCAGGTCTGTCTGACAGGAGTGTGCTTTTCCACTTTATCCCACTCACTCCCTTTAATAAAACCATACACACCGTTAATAAAACCATACGTACATGGCTTCTCTTGTTTTTTATTTGACAGACAGATAGAGATAGAGTGAGTATGGGCTCGCCAGGGCCTCTTGCCACTGCAAACAAACTCCACATGCAAACACCACTTTGGGCGTCTGGGTTTATGTGGATACTGGAGAGCTGATCCCAGACCAGCAGGCTTTGCAAGCAAGTACCTTTAATTGCTGAGCCATCTCCCCAGCTAACATTTTTCAATTTTTAATATATATATATATTTAAATATTTATTTATTTTGAAGCATAGCAATTCAGAGAGAGATGGGGAAGGGAGGAGAGTATTAGCATGCTGGGGCCTTATTATTTTATTTGCAAGCAGAGAGAGATAGAAGAGAGACAGACAGAATAGGTACACCAGAGCCTCCAGCCGCTGCAAAAGAACTACAGATGCACGTACCACTTTGTGCATATGGCTTTACATGGGTACTGGGGAATCAAACTCAGGTCATTAAACTTCACAGTTAAGCACCTTAAGCCATCTCTCGAGAATCCCCCCTCATTTTTTTCTTTTTTTAAATTTTATTTTTATTTATTTATTTGAGACATAGAGAAAGAAAAAGGAGAGGAGAGGAGAGGGAGAATGGGGTGCACCATGGCCTCTAGCTGATGCAAACAAACTCCAAACACATGTAGCACCTCATGCATCTGGCTTATGTGGGTCCTGGTGAATTGAACCTGGGTCCTTTGGCTTTTCAGGCAAGTGCCTTAATCACTAAGCCATCCCTCCAGCTCTTTCCCCCATTTTTTAAATTAATTGCAAAAGCTACAGGGTAATGAAACAAAAATATATAGGAATTTTTTTTTTTAAAAAAAAAGGTTTTATGGGGCTGGACCGATGGCTTAGAGGTTAAGGCACTTGCCTGCAAAACCTAATGACTCAGGTTTGGTTTCCTAGCACCTACGTAAAACCAGATGCACAGGATGGCATATACATCTGGGGTTTGTTTGAAGCAGCTGGAGGCCCTGGTGTACCCACTCTCTTTCTCTCTCTCTCTTCTCTCTATCTCTATGCTTACAAATAAGTAAACAAATATATATATATATATTTTGAGGTAGGGTTTCACTCTATCTCAGGCTGACCTGGAATTCACTCAGTAGTCTCAGGGTGGCCTCGAACTCATGGCAATCCTCCTTACCTCTCCCTCCCAAGTACTGGGATTAAAGGCGTGTGCCATCACTCCCAGCTCCAAGTAAACAAATATTTTTTAAAAGGTTTTATCTTCCAAAATATGAATACAATAAAATGTGGGGGAAAAAAAAAGCCAGGCACACGCCTTTAATCCCAGTAGTCGGGAGGCAGAGGTAGGAGGATCACCATGAGTTCGAGGCTAGCCTGAGACTACATAGTGAACTCCAGGTCAGTTTGGCCTAAGAGCAAGACCCTACCTCGAAAAACCAAAATAAATAAATAAATAAACAAATAAATAAAATGTGAAAAAATAAAAGGAAATATGCTGTTCATGAGTATAAAACTTCATGTTATGAAAGTGTCAGTGTTCTTGAATCTGGAATGCTCCCCTAAAAGCTAACATACTAAAGGCGTGGTCCCCATTCTGTGGTACTATTGGAAGATGGTGGAACCAGTAGGAGGTGGCATCTAGTGAAAGGAACCGCTGGGATATGGCAACCCAAGCCCTTTCGTGTTTCTGTTTTGTTGTGCAGCCGTCATGAGGTGAGCACCTCCGTGCACTCTAGCTGTGATGCTCTGCCTTGTCACGGGCCCTAAAACAACTGGGCCAAGCAACCATGGACTGAAAACCTCTGAGCCTACGAGCCAAAACAAACCTTGTAAGTTGATTATCCTAGGAGCCCTGTCACAGTAATGCAAAGCTAACTTACCATTATCCACATGAATTTGACAAAGAAAAGAAAAAGGGAATCATGTTGCCCCAGGTCATTTCCTAGAAACCTGGTGATTCTGTGTGCACTGGCTCAGAAGCTGTTTGTCTGACAGCTACATGCCAGGTCTGGAAACATGCCAGAGCAGACACAAAGTGAGGGGAAGATAGACTTTTGTTATTATTATGCAATGGTGGAAAATTACCTTACAGAAAGTATGGAGGGAGAAAAGTAAAATTATAGCCCTATCTTACCCTATTAAAAAATTCAGGCCTGGCGTGGTGGCGCACGCCTTTAATCCCAGCATTCGGGAGGCAGAGGTAGGAGGATTGCTGTGAGTTCAAGGCCACCTTGAGACTACATAGCGAATTCCAGGTCAGCCTGAGCTAGAGTGAGACCATACCTTGACAAAAAAAAAAAAAAAAAATTCCAGGATCAGGCTGGAGAGATGGCTTAGCAGTTAAGGCACATGCCTGCAAAGCCTAAGGACCCTGGTTCGATTTTCCAGGTCCCGTGTAAGCCAGATACACATGGTGGCACGCACGTCTGAGTTCGTTTGCAGTGCTAGAGGCCCTGGCATGCCCATTCTCACTCTTCCTTTCTCTCTTCCCCTCTAATAAATAAATAAAAATAAAATCTTTAAAAAAAAATTCCAGTATGGCCAGGCATAGTGGTACACACCTTTAATCCCAGCACTAGAGAAACGGAGGTAGGAGGATCATTGTGAGTTCGAGTGCAGCTTGGGACTAGAGTATGTTCCAAGTCAACCTGGGCTAGAATGAGACCCTGCCTCAAAAAATGTGTCTCTATATTTTTTCATTCATTCCAGGGAGTGTGAAGATCCAAATGTACATGCTAGATAAAAAAAAACTTAGGATAACTATAAGAATTTTTAAATATTAATTTTTGCCTGTGTGTGTGTGTGTGTATGGTGCTGATGGTGGTGTGCACATGTATGGGCCCTGGCCTCGGTAGGGGTTGCTCACTCCATTGCTCCTTCTCTCTGGTCTTCTTTTTAGCCAGGGTCTCCTTTTACTAATTCTAGAGATAGCTTCAGTTTCGCTGAGATAAACTTCCAGACCAAGAACAGTTATGGAGGAAGGGATTTATTGAAGCTTACAGATCCAGGGGAAGTTCCATAATGGCAGAAGAAGCTGGCCTGCTCTTACAGGACCAGGCAAGAGAGACAGAGAAAGCCAAAAAAAAGCCACACAGCACAGCACACTTCAGGAACTCCAGCTAGGCACACTTTGCATATCTTTACATTGAAATCTCAGACCCACCACCATAGTTAAGATCTGCCCAGTGACAATGCCTCCAGCCGGGTGGCTGCAGATGCAAACTACAAACTAATAAAACACTGAATATATTGGGGGACATCTATTCAAACTACCACACAGGGCTTGGAGAGTTCCCAGGTCTCTGCTGTCCTGGGGGACTGGAGATCCAAGTGTGCACAGCCATGCCCAGCTGTTTGATGTGGGATCTGGAGATTTGAACTTGGGAAGTCTCAGGCCCCCCCAGGCCCTTATTCTTTAAAAAAAGGAGGGGGGAGGGGACTGGGGAGATGGCTTAGCAGTTAAGGAGCTTGCCTCCAAAGCCAAAGGATCCAGGTTCAATTTCCCAGGACCCACTTAAGCCAGATGCACAAGGTAGTGCATACGTCAGGAGTTCCTTTGCAACAACTGGAGGCCCTGGTGTGCCCATTCTCATTCTTTCTCTCTCTCTCTCTCTCTCTCTCTTTTTTTTTTTTTTTTGGTTTTGCAAGGTAGGGTCTCACTCTGGCTCAGGCTGACCTGGAATTAACTATGTAGTCTCAGGGTGGCCTTGAACTCTTGGAGATCCTCCTACCTCTGCCTCCCGAGTGCTGGGATTAAAGGCGTGCGCCACCACGCCCGGCTTCTCTCTGTCTTTTGATTTCTCTCTCTCTCTCAGCTTGTAAATAAGTAAATTAAAATATTTTTTTTAAAGAAGGGAGGAGCTGGGCATGGTGGCACACGCCTTTAATCCCAGCACTCAGGAGGCAGAGGTAGGAGGATTGCCATGAGTTCAAGGCCACCCTGAGATTACATGGTGAAGTCTAGGTCAGCCTTGGCTAGAGCAAGACCCTACCTCAAGAAACAAAAAACAAAAATGAAAACAAACAAACGAAAAAACAGAGGGAGGCTAGAGAGATGGCTTAATGGTTAAGGCACTTGACTGTGAAGCCCAAGGACTCAGGTTCAATTCTCCAGTACCCATGGAAGCCAGATGCACATGGTGGCGCATGCATTTGGAACTTGTTTGCAGTGGTTAGAGGTCCTGGTGAAATAAATAAGTGCACTTAATGGCTGACCCATCTCTCAAAACCAACTTTTTTTAAAATTTCTTTTTAAAAATATATTTAATTAATTAATTAATTTATTTGAGAGAGAGAGAGAAAGAGGCACGGAGACAGAGGGAGAGAATGGGCGTGCCAGGGCCTCCAGCCACTGCAAATACACTCCAGATGCATGCACCCCCTTGTGCATCTGGCTTACATGGGTCCTGGAGAATCAAACCGAGATCCTTTGGCTTTGCAGGCAAACGCCTTAACCACTAAGCCATCACTCCAGCCCAAAACCGACTTTTAAGACGTTGAAGTTGGCATGGAGAAAGATTTCTTCAGCAATGTCCAAATAAGGCCACTTATAATGGGAAAACAGGCTGATTTCTTAAAATAGGAAGGCATGATGTTTGAGTAGTTGCTCTTGCCAGCCTTCTTGATGTCACCTGCTTTCTTGAGCAATCACCGCATGGTGGGCTCACATGTCGGCTCACTGGGGAGAGACAGGCACTGAGATTCCAGCTGAGCGAAGCCCCTGGGAACCTTAGGCAGAACTGGGCGCCCTGGTCGTCTCTTGTTTTCTTGGACTTAATCACTGCCATCTGGGGTCTCACACCATCTATGGAGAAGCCTCTTGGTGAAGGGCCTCAAATTAAGTGTAAGAAGCTGAGTGAGATCATGAAAACTTATGCAGCATGGGCCTGGCCATTCTGTTGCTGCCCACTCTTTCAGGGTGGGTGTGGGTCACCCTAATGCAAGGCATGGGCTGGGCATTGATACCTCACAACCTGACTGAGCTCCAGAATCATGCCAGGAGCTTGTTAATAATAACTCAGAGGCTCGCCTGAAGTGCTCTGATTCAGAAGAAGCCAGGCAGCTCTGGAATCTTCATGTAACAGCTCTCGCGGGTGGCTTGCATTGGACCTGCCAAGCTGGATCGCCTTCCAGGGTCCAGGTGTAGAACAGCTCAGCTCGCAAGGATGAAGAACCACCTGGGCTGGGAATGTGGAAGGATCAACACCTATGGTACGCCTGGCAGAATGGGGAGTAAGGTGGCTTGGGATGGAAGGAGAGGAGTGTGCAGTCAGCAGGCCTGGAAATAAAGGAGTGGACAGTGCCAGTGAGGGACTGACTGAAGCTGGACTCTTTCATCCGAGATGGTCAATCCTCCTGCCTTGGTCTGCTCCCTACTTATCTCCTTCACCAGCCTGAAAGCTTCTATTTATTTTTTCCAACCAAACTGTACCCAGCTTTATTTAAGATACTTTTCAGGGATAGACAGGTGGTTCTGTGCTTAAAAGCACTTTCTTGCAAAGCCTGATGGCCTGTTTGATTCCCCAGTACCGCATAAAGCCAGATGTACAAACTGGCATGTGCATCTGGCATTTGCATTGGCAAGAGATCCTGGCATACCTATACTCCTATTTCTCTCTCTTTTTTTCTCTTTCTCCCTCTCTCCCTCCCCCTTCCCTCTCTCTCACACATGCACACACACATAAATAAATAAAGATACTTTTTAGGCTAGAGAGATGGATTAGTGATTAAGGTGCTTGCCAGCGAAGCCTAAGGACCCAGGTTTGATTACCCAATACCCACGTAAGCCAAATGCACAAGGTGGCACATGTGTCTAGAGTTCATTTGCTCTGGCTAGAGACCTTGGAATGCCAATTCCCTCTCTATATATATCTGCCTCTTTCTCTTTCTTTCTCAAATAAATAAAACATTTTTAGAAGATACTTTTCATAAATAATCATGGTGTTTCAGGCAGGCCATGACAGTCAGTCAACACTATCCTTTTTTTTTTTTTTTTTTTTTTTTTTTTTTGGTTTTTCAAGGTAGGGTCTCGCTCTAGCCCAACCTGATCTGAAATTTACTATGTAGTCTCAAGGTGGCCTTGAACTCACGATAATCTTCCTACCTCTGCCTCCCGAGTGCTGGAATTAAAGGTGTGTGCCACTAGGCCCAGCTAAAAGAGAGAGAGAATGGGCATGCCAAAACCTCTAGTCACTGCAAATGAACTCCATATGCATGTGCCACCTTGTGCATATGGCTTTATATTGGTACTGGGGATTCAAACCCAGATCCTTAGGCTTTGCAGGTAAGCACTTTAACCAGTGAACCATCTCTCCAACCCTTAAACTCCCTTGTATAGACTGCAAAAATTAGAAAGCTACTATAGGGCTGGAGGGATGGCTTAGCATTTAAGGCACTTGCCTGCAAAGCCAGAGGACCCAGGTTCGATTCCCCAGAGCCCACATAAGCCAGATGCACAAGGTGGCACATGCATCTGGAGTTTGTTTGCAGCAGCTGAAGGGCCTTGTGCACATCCATTCTTCTATCCCTCCCCCCCCCCCCGCTTCTCTCTTTCTCTCTGCCTCTCTCAAATAAATAAAATATTTTTTAAAGATTAGAAAGCCACTATAAAAATCCAGTGAAATCTTAATTTGATTCTGTGAACAGGGAAAGTTTAGAGTTAGGGTTGACATTTCACATTAAGCATGTTTTTAACCTGGGTCCTTTGGCTTTGTAGGCAAGTGCCTTAACCACTAAGCCATCTCTCTAGCCCCCAAATTAAATATTTTTTTTAAAGTTAGGGCCGGGCGTGGTGGTACACACCTTTAATCCCAGCACTTGGGAGGCAGCGGTAGGAGGCTCACCATGAGTTCGAGGCCACCCTGAGAATACAGAGTGAATTCCAGGTCAGCCTGGGCTAGACTGAGACCCTACCTTGAAAAACCAAAATAAATAAATAAAGTTAGGAATACTTGTTTGAATTTTCCTAGGGAGATGCCAAAAAAACTTGGGGTCTGTTCACCCTGGATAAGGCACCAACAGACTGAAGACATGATTCTTTTGAAGTCTAGCTTAGCGATTTTATTGAGGTTATTTATGGGAGCAAGGATGACCTGAAGGCCGCTATATCACTGGGAGGCTCACCTCAGCCTGAGTGACAACTCACAAATTCTGCATCCCTAGAGCTGCCTGCAGGACAAGCAGGCAGTTTGGCCCCTCAGAGAGTTACCCTGGGGAGGGGCATTGTGAATCTTGTTTTAGGAACTTCCTGAGACTTGTATGGGTTATGAGCCTTAGTGGTGGGCCTCTCCTCAGGATAGAATGCTTCCATTTGGAGGTCATTGCTATACAATAATATTAACCTTGAGTTTGTGGAGGCCACAGCTCACAGCTGGGAAACCAAGGTTGGCAGAAAGGCATGAGGTCCCAGGGGTTTCTGAAGCAGTGGGCTGGCTCCTCTCACCTCTCAGCTCAAGACAGTGAAAGTCTGTGCTCCAAGGATCATCCTGTTCTGTTCAACAGGAGCTAACAGGCTAGGGCCAAGCATTAACTTGAGCCTGTGGGGCATCTCTGATGCTAGTTGTACATGCAGGCATTAAAAAAAATTTAATCAAATTATTTATTTGAGAGAGGGAAAAAAGAGGCAGATAGAGAAGAGAGAATGGGCATAACAGGGCCTCCAGCCACTGCAAACAAACTCCAGACTCATGTGCTACCTTGTGCATCTGGCTTATGTGGGTCCTGGGGAATCGAACCTGGATCCTTTGGCTTTGCAGGCAAGTGCCTTAAATGGCTCAGCCAGCCTCAACCTGATATTTTCTTTTCTTTTTAATATTTATTTATGTATTTGACAGAGAGAAACAGACAGAGATGGATGGGGAGAGAACGGGCCCACCAGGGCCTCCAGCCACTACAAACGAACTCCAGATGCATGCACCACCTTGTGCATCTGGCTTATGGGGGTCCTGGGGAATTGAACCTGGGTCCATTGGCTTTGCAGGCAAGTGCCTTAACCACTAAGCCATCTCTCCATCCCAAGCCTGGCATTTTCTAAGTGGGCAGTAGTGTGTGAATCATATGGGCATATCGGCGCTGCTATAGGGTAAGTCGCTGAGCCCCCTGGGTGGAGAGAGCAGGCCCCTTTCCAGCTTAGGTTCTAGACAGATGATGAATCTGGTCAGGATCAGGCACCTATGCCTGATCTCCCTCCCAGTAAGCCTGTGGGAGAGCTCAGCAGACAAGTGTGCAGCCTACAAGGAAGGCAAGTCATGCAGAGAATAGCAGCAGCCCACCCCCACCTAGCCCTGCTCAACCTCCTTGTGGCTCTCCCAACAGCAAGCAGAGTGGTTGGAGGTCGGAAACTAGAGAGGATGAAGTAACTCCTGGACCAGGCCTGAAGGGTCTCTTGCTTGGGGAGGGGGAGGTTTGGGTGAACTCCTGGGAGTCAGGTAGGGAAGAGGACCAGAAGCATCTCATGACGTCTGTGTGGCGATTGAAAATGGCAACCTGTTACAAGTGACTGTCACTGCGTGATGGCATTTCCTATATAATACTGGGCTGCTTTTTGCATATCTAATTTTTGCATTTGATGGCTTTTCTACGTAGACTGTGTATTTCTTATTTCCTTAAAACTAATAAAAGGATGGAATTTGTGAGGAATAAACTTTGGTTTTTTGGGCAGGTTGGGGCTCCCCAGTGCTTGGACAGGATGTGGAGTTATTTTGCATATTTAAAGTAGCAGCTTCCAAACTGCCTCCCTGCCCCCCCCACACACACTGCTGGCATACAGTGGTCAGGAGAAGGACAAAACTGTCTCTACCTCAAGTTCAGAGCAGGGCTGGGAGAGCAGGCTGGCTCTGAGCAGGCGAGTCCCGAGCAGTAAGCTCAGTGGGTGAGTGCTGAGCGTACCTTGACCTACAAGAACAGGGAGCCTGCCCAGCATGGTGGTGCTTGCCTTTAATCCCAGCACTAGGGAGGGAGGAAGAGGTAGGAAGATCAATGTGAATTTGAGGCCAGCCTGGAGCCACAGAGTGGTCATCCTGGGCTAAAGTGAGACTCCACCTCAAATACCCCCCACCAAAAAATGGGGAACCTGCAGGACCACCTGCTCGATAATAATAGAACTAGACGTGCCAGGCTGCAGCTCTTGTCTAAATTTTCTTTGGGGTTTCTCTTTCCTAGATCCACTTCCCAGATGTTGAAAGAGTCGAGTGGGCCAACAAGGTAAGGCCGTGGACAAGGCTGGTAGGCTGGACTTCCTGCAGGCCTGGGTCTCCCCCATCAGCAGTCCACATGTTGCCCAGTGATTAAGCACCCAGGCAGCTCTGATATGGGCAGCACTGTGCGTGGACCAAAACCTTGGGCAGTTGCTCATTTACTTGGGATGGACAGAGAGGGCCTCTCCATGGCTATGCGAGTGGCAGTCTCCCCCACTGATTCATTTAGTGAACAAATTTCTTCTCTTAAAGGTGTTTTATTTAGATAACTTTTTTCCAATATTTTATTTATTTGCAAGCAGAGAGAGAGACAGACAGACAGAATGGGCCCACCAGGGCCTCCAGCTGCTGTTAAACAAACTTCAGATACATGTGCCACTGTGTGCATCTGGCTTTGTGTGGGAACTGGGTAATCAAATCCAGGTCATTAGGCTTTACAGGCAAGCGCCTTAACCACTGAGCAATCTCTCCAGCCCCTTAAATAAGTTTTAAATGAATACCTGGCCTCAGCAGAAAAGTTATAAAATGCGAAGAATGAATATAGAGAAAGGTGCAACCCTCAGCCACCCTTCCCACAAGACCATTTTACAAGGAGGGGGACACTAATTAGACAACAGCTTCCGGGTTCTACCTGGATCCCAGCCCCAGTACACCACCACTGGTTGTGCAACCTCAGGCAGTTTGTCTCTCATCTCTGAGCTGGTTTCCTTATCTGTAAAGTGGGAATAATTAAGGTTCCTGCCTGGCCCATGGTGAGTACAGTGTTCACTGAGATCACCGTTAGGACTGGTGGCAGATCACCTAGGGAAACTGCCCTGGGCTCTGCTGCCAATCACCCTGAGGCGGGCGCTTGCTCCATGCCTTGTCTTCTGGCCCTCCCCCAGCAGGAACTCGAACTTTATAGATGACAAACCCGAGTCCCACCCGTACCAACCAAGCCAAACCTGAGGACTCCACCTCCAGATTCCTGACTCACATCTTAATATAACCCTGGGAGCAGGCTTAGTCCACAGTCAGGTGTCAGAAAGACACATCTACCAGTATTGATCTAGATATGCCAAGTCCATTGAAAACGTCCCCGGCCTCTGGGTACAATTTGAAGGAAGCAGCTGCTTTAGGAGGAGTGATCAGGGTTCTGTGAGGTAGACCAAGTATGGGACCTCTGGCACTCCCTGTGGAGGCTTTCCTGCATGTGCCAGCCAGGTCCTCATAGTTACAGACCCGACATCTTCACTTAGAGCCACAGAAGCCGGCGTGGTGGCGCACGCCTTTAATCCCAGCACTCGGGAGGCAGAGGTAGGAGGATCACCGTGAGTTCGAGGCCATCCTGAGACTACATAGTGAATTCCAGGTCAGCCTGGGCTACAGTGAGACCCTACCTCGAAAAGAAAAAACAAACAAACAAAAACAAATGTAAGGGCCACAGAGGCCACCTGAGGCTGTGGAACTGGCTGTTGGGAGGGACAAGGATGGGAGGCATTTGCACGGATGAATCATATACAAAGGAATGTGCTCCAAAGACACTGGAGAACGACAAGCCAGCCAGGCAGGAAGACAGATTGAGAGAGGTCTCTATGAAAGGGCTAGGGGGTTTGATAAGCCCCAGCATTCCACAACTCCAAACCCTCTTAATTATGGTTGGGAAGGGGGAGGGTCTGTGTGGTGGGGGAGAGGCACCTTTATAATGAGACCCAAGCCTCCTTCCCACCTCCTGCATACCTCTGTTTACCACTGTTATTTGCCCCTGGTTATCATTGTCACCAGTCACCTCTGCTTCCTGCCTGCTACAACAGAAAATAGATGACTGCTAAAAGTGAAACTCGTAGTCTATAGGTCAGTTAAAGATATTCTATCAGGGCCAGGCATGGTGACACACACCTTTAATCCCAGCACTCAAGAGGCAGAGGAAAGAGGATCACTGTGAATCTGAGTCCAGTCTGAGACTACATAGTGAATTCCAGGTCAGCCTGGGCTAGAGTGAGACCCTTCCTCAATAAACAAACAAACAAACAAACAAACAAACAAACAAACAAACAAACAAACAAACAAACAAAAAGTGTCAGGGACTTGGGAGATAGGTCAGTGGTTAAAAGTACTTTCTTGCAAACCCTGCCAGCTCAGGTTCAGTCCCCAGCAGCTACATAAAGCGACTCATGGTCAGATTCATTTGCAGTGACAAAGAAGGTGAAGCATAGAAAATTCTGACCTCCACAAGTGTGCCCACATACACACACATATGTAAAGAAATAACAAGAAAAATGTATCGGCATTCACTTCTTAGTTTTGCTCATTGTGCACTCATGTGCTATATGATACCGTTTTGGTCAGTTATGGACCAAACTATGATTATGATCCCATAGATTGTAATGGAGCTAAAAAAACAGTCCTGTCACCTAGTGTTCCCTCCCTGTACCTTTTCACAACCTGGTATGTTTACATACACAAACCCTCCTCCCGTGTCACAGTTGCCTGCACGATTAACCACAGTAACATGCTGGGCGGGTTCATGACCTGGAACCACAGGCTGAGTGTGTATAAGCTAGACCATCTAGGTTTGCATGAGTACACTCAATATTTGCATAATGACAGAATCATATATCCTTGAACTTCACAGAACGTACCCTCTAGTAAAACAATGCGTGACTAGAGCAATGTTACATAAAGCCCTGACTTTAAGGGGAACTTGGTTCTGCACGTGGCTTCCAGCCCCAGAACCTGACTCATTCTGCTGCAGAAATAGGCCAAAGGCTGCCTTTTCTGGCTGCTAAAAATGAAATCCACAGGCTTCAGTTTAACTGTCTTGTCTGCATTTTTTTTTCTTGTCTTTGGTACCCGCTACTCTGTATGAACCACAATGTAGAATGAGATTATGTTTTAGCAAGAGCTAAAGAGCTTCATCTGGTTACATTTAGTGAGTGAGCATTTTCAGGGTCTTCTGCAAAATGTGCCGAATCTCTACCTGGGACCCACTGCTATCCTCCCCAGATGTTAGGAGGACAGACTCACAGACAGGTGGGTGGATGGTAGGTAGGGAGCAAGAAGTTGTGGGCTCCACCCCTGGGACCAGGCTGCAGAGGCCCGGCCTTTGTCTCAAGCAAATGTGAATATACAGTCGGGGGCACAGGCCTGAGGGCTGAGCGCTGTGCCCTGCTTCCAGATCATCACGCAGATCTGGCCCTACCTCAGCATGATCATGGAGAACAAGATCCGGGAGAAACTGGAGCCCAAGATCCGGGAGAAGAGCGCTCACCTGCGGACCTTCACCTTCACTAAGCTCTACTTTGGACAGAAGGTCAGTGCTGCCTGGAAATGCTGTGCAGTCTTATCTCTGTCCCCTTCCTTCCTGCTTGTCTGTCACATGACTACAAAGAGCTTATAGGATCTCATGGTGCCAGAGCCCCCACCTTTACTCCCCAGCCCACTGGCCTCAGTGCAAAGCCCTCCGCTCCTGCTCCCCCTCCACCACCTCTAGATTCCAAAGCTGTGGGGGCCATTCACACAAAGGAAGTGGCAGGGGTTAGTTTTTCTCTTTCTCTTTTAATATTTATTTATTTATTTGAAAGAGAGGGAAATACAGAAATAGGCAGGGGGTGGGGAATGGGCATACCAGGACCTCCAGCCACTGAAAACAAACTCCAGATGCACCACCTTATGCATCTGGCTTATGTAGGTCCTGGGAGTCGAACCTGGGTCCTTTGGCTTTACCGCTAAGCCATCTCTCCAGCCCTAGTTTCTTTCTAGAAATTTTTGGGAATTTCCAGGTATGGTCACACATCTTCAATCCCAGCACTCAGGAAGCTGATGTAGGAAGATTGCCATGAGTGCAAGACAAGCCTGGACTATAGAGTGAGTTTTAGGTCAGCCTGGGCTAGAATGAGGCCCTACCTCAAAAAACAAAAAACATAAATAGAAATTCTGGGAATGTGCCATGGAGGAAGAGAGAGGGACAGTAATTACTAACCTCAGGTATCAGCAGGGGGACCTTCCTTTTGTGATTTTGGACACTGCCACAAGACAGTTTAGGGTGTTAGGAGTGCATTCCAGTTCTATGAAGGCCAACAAAAGTCTATGGGCAAAAAAAGCATGTGCCCAGCATATCTGACCTCAAGATCCCTGTTCTAGACTTTGCTGCTGGTTCCCATGTGTTTTCTTTCTTGGTCATTTCAGTGACATAACCTTTCTGAGCTCCAGTTTTCTTACATATAAGAGGACCTATTTCCAAGGGCTTTGGTGAGGTGCCCCTTGGTTTTTTTCTTTTTCTTTTTTTTTCTTTTTTTTTTTCTTTCTCTCAGTGCTAGGAATGGAACACTCAGGGTCTTAAGCATGCTGGACATGCTCTCTCCCACTGTGGGATATTCCTAGCCCTTATTTTACTTGTTTTAAATTTTGAGGCAGGGTCTAATGAAGTTGTCCAAGGTGTCCTTGAACTTACTTTGTAGCCCAGACAGGCCTTGAGTTTTCCTGTCTCAACTTCCTGAGTCGCTGGGATGACAGGCCTACTCAGCCAGGCCCAGTTGCATGAGTCTTACATTGATCACTCAAGAAGTATGCTCAGGCTGAGAGCTGCTGTGGTAGTATACATATTCAGTCAATTCAAGGCACTACTGCCCAGACTGCTTTGGAACAAGCAGGTGTCACAAGGGAGGCCTGCCTGCTGGGAGCTGCCCACAGGTCCTCCAGAGGAAAGGTAGATTAGGCAGGACAGAGGCCTAGCAAGTCTGGTTCACGTGCTTACAGTCTGCCAAGACTGGCTCCTCCTGCCTCTGTCAATTCATGTGTGCACTCCTTGTCTCATTGACCTGTGATTTCCTGCGCATGTGCTCAGCACATAGTCAGGTATGGCCATGCCCTCTGTCATCAGAAGGGTGACACTTGGGCTTCTAGATGACGTCATGGCAGCATGCGTAGCAGGATGGCAGAGCATTGCGTGAGTTCAGGATTGGACAGGAGAACTGCTGTGGTAGTCATTGGAAGACTTCTGGGAGGAAGTAATGTCTGAGTTGGCTTTGGAAGACTTCAGCAGGCAAAAGAGCCAGGAGGCTTGCAAACTGCAGAGCCTTAGAGCAGAGCCTGCTCTGCCAGGCCACTCTTTGGCACTGGCAAGTGATCGTGAGTAATGATTCTTATCTCACCAGGAGAGCCTAGGGAGGTTGACCAGATGTCCCAGCTCACAGGCAATTTGTCTATAACTCTTCACCCTGGTTTTTATACCTGCTAGTCTTTGCTCTGCCCATCTCCTCTCTGCTCCCTTTCTTCTATTGTAGGATCATTAGATTTCACAGGACCCTCCTAGGCTCAGCCAGGTCACTGACCACTTACCTTATCCCCTTCCTTTCCATCTACCAGTGCTCCTAGGAACCCGAGTGCTGGATTGACCTAACCTTTCTGAGCTCCAGTTTTCTGGCATATAAAAAGGAAAGGACTGCCAGGCGTGATGGCACATGCCTTTAATCCCAGCACTCGGGAGGCAGAGGTGGGAGGATTGTTGTGAGTTCTAGGCCAGCCTGGAACTACAGAATGAGTTCCAACTTACCTCGAAAAGCAAAAAAAAAAAAAAAAAAAAAAAAAAAAAAAAAAAAAAGGAAAGGACCTATTTCCAAGGGCTTTGGTGAGGTCTCAGGCGTCTGTGTGGCTTTGTCCTTCATATGGAAGCCATGGTCTAGCCTAGTGCTCTGGTCCAACCCTGAGCCTGGACCAAGACCACCCTGCCTGGCACAGAGGAGGTGCTTAAAAATGGCTGTCCTTCCTCCCTGTGGGGTTTCCAGGAAGACAGCACCTCCCCATGTCTTGTCCCTGCAGATGAGGTCTTGAGGCTAGCTGAGTTCTCATAGGTGCCAGTCAATACCCCATTCCACCCCGCAGGACCTGGGCAGTGGTGACTGAGACACAGCGGCCCTTCCTCCAAGCCAGGGTGAAGCCAGACTCTGCCTGCTGCAGCATTTATAATACTGAAAGTTCCTGTAGAAAATGCATATAGAATTAAAAGTTGTCCAGCACATGGAAGGCCCTGGGTTCAATTCCCAGCACCACAAAAAAGCATAAAATTTAAAATGCCAAATAAATAGTAAATGTGAGGGCTGGAGAGACTGCTTAATGGTTAAGTGCTTGCCTGTGAAGCCTAAGGACCCCAGTTTGAGGTTCGAGTCCTCAGTACCCACGTAAGCCAAATGCACAAGGTGGTACATGAACCTGGAGTTTGTTGGCAGTGGCTGGAGGCCCTGGTGCATTCATTCATTCAATCATTCATTCTCTCTCTCTCTCTCTCAAATAAATATTTAAAATAAAAAATAGTAAAAAACCCAGAGCAAGTGATACATTTTATGTGTTTCGTTTGTTTTTGTTGTTGTTGTTTTTAAAGATGTATTTATTTATTTATTTATTTAAGACAGAGGGAGGGAGGAAAGGAGAGAGAGAGAAGAGAATAGGTGCACTAGGGCCTCTAGACAGTGCAAATGAACTCCAGATGCATGAGCCACCATGTGCATCTGGCTGATGTGGGACCTGGAGAATCGAACCTGGGTCTTTAGGCTTTACAGGCAAGTGCCTTAACCACTAACCCATCTCTCCAGCCCCTTTTCCAGTTTTTTTTTGAGGTAGGGTCTCACTCCAGCCCAGGCAAACCTGGAACTCATTCTGTGGTCCCAGGCTGGCCTTGAACTCATAGCAGTACTCCCACCTCTACCTCTTGAGTGCTGGAATTAAAGACATGTGCCACCACACATGGCAAGTTATACATTTTAGAAAGTTGACATGTCACACTACCAAAGATTCTGGTAAAACATTTTTAATTACGTGCTCAACGTAGTCCTATAATGCATTTTTCTACATTTTGACTCCACCGGAGCCAAATCGGAGAACATTTTCACGAACATTTTTAAATGCTGCTTTCTATGGAGTGAATAAAAAGCTAATGGAATATTTCCCCTAGTGGGGCTGATTGCATTTTTATCTCCAATACTTTACTGAGGAAAAACTTCAAACAAAAACTTTAAAATTGTTCAGTGAACTTCGTAGAAGACTTACCGTCTAAACTGTACAAATGTTAACCTTTCGCTGCGGGCTGTGTGAAACTCCCCCCGCCCCCAGGGAGACTTGAACATACATCTGTTCACCCCAGAGCGCACAGACGACAGACCAAAGCCTGGCTGCCCCAAAACCAATTTTGGTGAACCAATGAATTTCTTGGGGTACATACAGAGCGTGGGGGAGGGGTTATCTACAAGAGCATGGAGACCCCGAAGTAGCTGTCACATTGAGAAATCTCATCCGGCATGAATGCTACTTCGATGGCGCGCCCTGTCCCTTGATCTCCCACCCCGTATACTCCGTCTCTCCAAGTGGCCCAAGACCTCATGCATCATTGCATGCAGCTGACCCAGGCGCCCCTGAGGTCTCAGGTGGGGTTCTGATGACCTTCTCCACACCCTTCCTTCTATGGGGGAACGTCAAGAAGTCCAGTGTCAAGCTTTGTGAGTGGTCGCAGCTGCTTCTGATACAGATGGCTACCGTTGTTCTCAGGGGAGAGCTCACACAACACTGCTCAGAGCCGGCCCCTCATCGTTCTCTACTGCTCCTGTGACCTTGGGGAGTGGTTGTGTGACCCTTCGAGTTCCAGTGCTCCCAGCCTTATCCTCCTGAGCCCCCATCGTCCCCCCAGGAGAGAAGATTTCAATGTGGAGGAATTTGCAATACAACGTTGTGTTTGCTTTTTTATATGTGTGTGCATCTGTTTCTCTGTTGATCTTTATTTAAAATACACTTCAGATTAAATAGCAGGCGTCAGTGAGCTTTGACTTGAATCACATCAGTGTGCGTATTATGAACTCGGAATCAAGTGAAGTGTTGTTTTTCTTCCTGGTCAATAACTAGGTCATCTGAGACCAGAGCAAGCAGAGGTGGGAGGTAAAAACAGAACGGAAATGACCTAGTTGTGAGGGTCAGCTTCCTCAGCCAGGGACCCAGGCCCTCTTTGTGCCCACATGAAGCCACACTCAGACAAACACTTCTTCCTCCAGGAGGCTTCAATACCAACCCGCCCTCAAGCTAGAAGATATTCCTAAAGTCCCGAGAGCCCCTGGGACAGTGTGGCTGTCCTGGGCTGGCCAGTGAATCCCCATTGCCTCTTTCCTTCCCCCAAACCCGGGCTGCACAGAATAGGTGTCCAGTGACTAGCTGTGGCAGAAAGGGACAGCTAAGAAAACACCCACTGAGGGAGGAAGAGGCACTTTGAGCTTCAGTGGACTTCAAGATGTGCCTCAGTCTGGGACACGGCAGAAGTCATGTTTGGTGGTGGTGGTGGTGGGAAAGGAAAAAGCTGCCCTTCCCCTGCCGTGCAGACCTGCTCACCTCACCTTTTACCATCTCTTCCAGTGCCCCAGGGTGAATGGTGTCAAGGCACACACTGACAAATGCAACCGGAGGCAGGTGACCCTGGACCTGCAGATCTGGTGAGCGCTGGTGTCTGGGGAGCGGGATGAGCTTCTGGGGTACAGGACAGCTCTGGATGTAGCAGCTTAAAGATGGAGTGGCTTGTGTGCATACTGATTTGAACTATGCAGCCTCTCCCAGGACCACATCCTCTTCCAAGCTTGGGCATGGGCCCTTGCTGAAGAGGGGAGAGGGATCTGGCCCCAGGGAGCCACCTCTGTCTGACACATTGGCCTGACTTCCCCCACCCACATCAACTCTGGGCACCCTGGCCAGGACAGCAGAGCTTTCTTGGGCCTGGTGGGTCAGAGTGGCTATTTCTTAGGATGTGGCTAGAGCAAACAAGTATGACACGAGTGATAAGGGCACTCACAAGTAAGGCCAGGGAGCTCTGAGTACAGATGGAATGAGGCTGCCAGAGAGCTGGACTCTGGCAACTGAGGAAAGCTATTCAAATGCGTGATGTTTAGCACCCATCCCGGCACCTCTTCCCAGTGAAGTTCAGGATAGGCTTGAGTCAGGAAGGATCCCGGAAGTCTTCCTGGAGGTGGTAGCAAGGTTTGAATGGTATTTTAGAAGACAGGATTAACTCCTGAGGTGGCCATTCCTTTCTAGTGTCTCAGAGACAGGAGCCAGTTCTGGAACCCACCCATTCCCATTTAGGGGCTGCTCACCAGTATGTTGTGATGGTGAAAAGTAATTGGGTGCTGTTGACCCCAGAGGTTCTGCCATGAGATCTTTGTAATGAAAGGTCGGGGCACCTCGGGGTCATATGGCCCACTCCGCCTCCCAGGCAGTACCTAGCATTCCTGTCGCCCCATCCTGTCTATTCCCTCCTTCAGGGGTGCTGAGCTTCTGTGCCCATGGGTTCAAGAATGTTGCTGGTCTCCCTTCCTTCCCCTTAGCCTTTGGCAGAGTCTCTTGACCTAATTACCTTCAAGGGAACCCATCCTGGGCTCCTCAGGCCTGTCACTTGATAAGAGTCACCAGCTGACCCCAGACTCTTGGCCTGAGGTTGTGTTACCTTTGCCCACCTCCACTCCCAGTGACAACCTGGGGCAAGGGCTGGATGTAACAAGAGGGTGGTACCTGTGTCCTCACAGAAGAGGCCTGGGCAGAAATGGGTCAGGGTCCTGTGATTGAAGGTGTCTTAGAGTGGGGGGTACCCAGAGACACTGTCCTTTTGATCTGAGATGGGACTATGCCTGGGTGTAGGAGCCTGAGGAGAAGCTACCTCCTGAGGCATAAGCCTGGGTCAATGTCAAGGTGGAGGTGACATGCTGAGTAGCTGCTCAGGCTTGCTGGCTAGCAGGGAGGGCTGAGGCTGTACACCACTGGGCAAGGTTCCTGACTCATCTGAGCAGTGGAACTGTCCTGTTCCCTCCTTCCTGTGTCCCTTCCATCTCAGCTACATTGGGGACTGTGAGATCAGTGTGGAGCTGCAGAAGATCCGTGCTGGTGTCAATGGCATCCAGGTGGGTGGGGCCCTTGACCGCACTATTCCAGCCCCTGCCACGGGCTCAGGGAAGCAGAAACAGCTCATGCTGTGAATGGCGTGATGACACTAGACATGGGCTGGCGATGTGGAGGAACTGTCAACCCGAGATCACGTGGTCAGGAGGTCCTGGGCTTCACGGACGCTGCTTGGCCTCTACCCTGGAGCCTACCTGCTTGCAAAGTCCCTGAGAGGCTTGGTAGCCTGGGGAAGCGAGGGAGAGCCATGTCTCAGAGAGCCAGGTACAGCAGGTGAAAAGGCCTTGTGCCAGAAGCTGAGTCGGGGGACGGAAGACACTTCTGAGGCCCAGCTGGCAGCATAGCACAGATGGCTCTTGGTCACCAGCAGTGGTGTCACTATGGTGTGATCCCTGCTGAACGTGGCCCCTGCTATGGCCTAGGGTGGGTGGTCCTAACAGTGGGGGTGGCATGGATGTGGAATGAGGCCACAAAGGCCTCAGCTGAGTGCCCAGTATGGGGAGGAGGCTTGCTCCTCACGACCCTCTGTGCCCATCAGTTACAGGGGACACTGAGGATCATCCTGGAGCCCCTGTTGGTGGACAAACCCTTCGTGGGAGCCGTGACCGTGTTCTTCCTTCAAAAGCCAGTAAGCCCAGGGTCTAGGGATGGACCTGCTGGTCCCTGTGAGCGGGCACCATCCACTGGGCCTCACATGGTGGGGACTCAGCCCAAGAATGGACATTGCACTTGGGCCTCCAACCTCCTTCAGTCCCCAAGGCTGCCTGGGGAGCTAGGCTGGGCTCTGCCTGTGATGAGAAAGCTGAGTTCAGACAGGAACACAGAGTGGGTCAGAAGGGCCGCTGAGCTAAACTCTGAACTTTCAAGTCCAGGCCAGCCTGGCTGCATGGACACCCCTCATGGTGGTTCTAGTATGAAGCAGCAGGCCCAACATCCTGAGCTAAAAGCCTGGGCCCTCTGTGCCTCTGAGGCGTGGACAGGCTGGAAGGCATCTGCCCTACCTTCCCCTGCAGAGAGCACACCCCCTTCCCACCCACCCCACCTCTTGCAAGCAGGCTCAAGTCTTCCTGGGGGTGGGGCGGGAGGAGCTCAGTCAAGGGGCTGCATCCTGGGCATCCACCTCCTTGAGCCTAACAGCTCCCTGTGCCCTGCAGCACCTGCAGATTAACTGGACAGGCTTGACCAACCTGCTGGACATGCCAGGCATCAAGTAAGTGCAGGGCAGGGGCAGCAACACAGGAAGCCTCACAGAGACTGCACACCCTCCTGCTCTGCAGGAGCGGCAGGTGCCAAGGGAAAATTGCATGTGTGTGTGTGTTTGGATGTGGGGAAGCTAACAAGAGTGCACAGTCTCTGTGGGCAGGTGCTACACCTGGAATGCGCTCGCGTGCGTGCGTGCATGCGTACACACACACACACACACACACACACACACACGTCTGCTGAAGGCTTTGCTCAGTGTTAGGCTGAGGAACGCTGAAGTCCCTGTCCTGGTGCAAGAGAAAGAACCTCTGGTCAGATGAGATGTCCCCAAGGAGACCACAGGGGCTGGTGGAAGGGAGCCCAGGTGTGGAATCAGCTCCCTCAGGTTCCTGGCTCCAGTACTCAGCAAACATGGGACTGGAGAAGTTGTTCACTTCTCTGGTCCTGGCTCTTCTGCCTCAAGGTCTCTGGAGGACACGGGTATATGTGGCAGATGCACACTGTGTGGACTCATGCCAGAATATTCCTTCACTCTCCGCCCAGCCCCAGTCCAAGTGTGCTGAAAAATACAGGTGGCCTTTAAGGCCATGGTGGCAAGCACATGGATGGGAGGGGACACTACTCCAGAAGAGGTGACCAGAAGGAGCTAGTATAGAGTTGGTCAGGTGGATCCTACCTCCCCAGGCCAGGTACAAGCTGCCCTCAGATACCAGCCCCCCCCCCCCCGCCTTGAGGAGGAGGGCACCAGCACTACTGGACATGCCTCTTCAGGAGCGAAGGACAGCTGGGGTGGGCCAGGATGGATGCCATGTCCCAAGAAAGACCACTAACTTGTCCACTGGGGATGTCCCTCTGACCTTACCACTCTGAATGGAGAGACTCCAGTTATGTATGTTCATTCACAAAAAGCTTTACTGGTGGAACACTCCTTTAATCCCAGAAGAAGTAGGAGGATCACAGTGAGTTCGAGGCCACCCTGAGACTACATAGGTCAGCCTGGGCTAGAGTGAAGCCTTACCTCAAAAAAAAAAAAAAATTCACTGAGCACCTCATCCTGATTCGGGCAATGTCCCTGTCTTCCTGTGCTGGGGAGAAGGGAGCCGGGCAGTAGACACTATCAGTATGTGGGAAGCGGGGGTGGGACTTAAACAGCCAGCCCCCCATGTCATTCTCCTCATACTCACTACTCCCCTCATGTCCACTCCAGCAGCCGCCATTGTCACCCCATATCAGAGAGGAGGGCACTGAGTTCCAGAGAGGGGAGCACTTGCCTAGGGCCCAGCAGCTCAGGGGCATGGAGTGGAGAGTCTGGCCCTGGGGTCTGTTTTTAAGTAGCTACTGTGCTGCCTGGAAACAAAGCAGGATCTTGGCTGGGGCTGGGGCTTACAGGCAGGAAGATTCTCCTTGGTACAGGCTACCAGGGTGTTGTTAGAGGGCATGTGGCATGGGGAGGCAGTGTCACCCTTCACAGCTGGTCATACCTGGTGTCCCAGCGAGGTGTCAGATAGCCTGCTGGAGGATCTCATTGCTGCCCACCTGGTGCTGCCCAACCGTGTGACTGTGCCTGTGAAGAAGGGACTAGATGTGACCAACCTGCGCTTCCCTTTGCCCTGTGTGAGTACTGGGAGCTGGTGAGGAGGGACAGCTGGCCAGGGCTGGGTCTTGAATGGAGTTCTTAGGTGGTAATCCTTATTTGTCCTCTGAAGACATGGCAGCCCATTTTAGAGGGTGCAGAAGAGGCTAGGAAGGCTACGTGACTTTCCTGAAGGTACTATGTAGGAGGGGCAGTGCCCAGGTAGTCTCCCTGTGCTCTCTTGTCCCTGGTGCAGCTTGAAATCTAGAGGTCCCCGTTCTTCCCTCGGGAAGGCTCCCATTACTGTTCGGTGGTGGGAAGGGTCTTGGGGGTTTCTGGAGAAGGAGCAAGCTTGCTTGAGCCAGGACTGGGATTTCTTTGGGTCCTGAGCTCATTACCCCCCAAATCCTGAGGCCCACTCAGGAGGCCTGTGGAGGTGGCCCTGGCTTTGGGTCTGTGGCCCTAAAAGAGAGGACAGTGTTCATTTTACCATCAGCACCCGGTGTGAGACTCTGCCTCCTTCTCAGGCTTGGCATGACACAGTGCTGGGCACAGGGGACACAGGCTGGCTGGGGAGGCAGCACAGATGTCCCCTCAGCTTTTCCATGGAGGCTCACTGGCTGTAATCTACACCCCACACACGATGGTCCCAGAATAACAATACAAAGACCATTCCCGGTGTCAGAATTCCGAAAACTATTTCATCCCTAGGGGTATCCTACTTGGAATGTATTGCTACATTTTAAACTCCTTGAGGATGGTTTCTGTGTGGTTTTGATAACTGGTCATGAACAGTTACCTCTTTATTTCAAGATTTATTTTTTTACCTTATTAAAATTTATTTTATTTATTTATTTGAGAGAAAAAGAGAGAAATAGGCAGAGGGAGAGAGAAAAAGAGAGAGAGAGAGAGAATGGGCATGCCAGGGCCTCCAGCCACTACAAACGAACTCCAGATGTGTGCGCCCCCTTGTGTATTTGGTTTACATGGGTCCTGGGGAATCAAACCTGGGTCCTTTGGCTTCACAGACAAGCGCCTTAACCGCTAAACCATCTCGCCAGCCCTTATTATTATTTTTTTTACCTTTAAAAAATACTTCTTTATTTGAGACAGGGGAAAAAAGGCAGGCAGAGAGTGAGTAGGGATGCTCCAGGGACTCTTGCCACTGTAAACAAACTCTAGAAGCATGCATCACTTTATCTGACTTGCCATGGGTGCTAAGGAATCAAACACCAGATCATCAGGCTTTGCAAACAAGTGCTTTCAACCGCTGAGCCATCTCTCCAGCTCCCTTTTTACCTTTTATGATTATGAAAAATAGCTGTATGTTTCTGAAGTCCATTTTCAAAGCTGTGTCAGAGAGCTTGGCTTCTCCCTCATGTTCCCAGTAGTCCTTGCCTGGCTCTGTAATGGGTTTTCTTTCCTTCTTGTTTGGGCTTTAGTAACTGTGAACACATATGCATGGGCACATGTGTACCTCTTTATTTATATTCACATTTCTTTTCTTACTATTTTATTTATTTATTTAAAAGAGCGAGAATGGGCACAACAGGGCCTCTAACCGCTGCAAATGAACTCCAAACACATGCGCCACCTTGTGCATCTGGCTTTACATGGGTACTAGGGAATCAAACCTGGGCCCTTAGGCTTTGCAGGCAAGCACCTGCTGAGCCATCTCTCCACCCCCCTCAGAGTTCCCATTTACTTGATAGATAGCAGAGTATTAGTTTCCTGCCTTGCTTTTAGCACTAAGTTTGTCCCTAGAATCTCACCTCCACAGTGCAGATAGAGCCACTGTGAAGTGCTTCACTGCAGGAGGGGCTGTTGCTGACTCTCCAGGTACCTGACAGTCAAGTTGCGTCTTGCCTTTGGCTGCCTCAAATACTAGTGTAATGAACAGCCTGTGCACAGGCCTTGTGCCTTTAAGATAGACGCCCCAAAGTGGTTTTGTAGGTCCAAGAAAATTGTTCCAGAAAGGGAGGATACCCTAACTTCATGAACTGTTATTTTCCTAATCCCTGCGCTCTGTTCTTTATTAACAGAGTATATTTTTGCATTTCTTTTTCAACAGCCATCTGAGTGAATACAGGGATTTACCACCAGAGGTAGGCAGTGCTCACAGGCTGTCCTGAGAACTCAGTTTACTTGCAGGTTGCACAGGTGTGGAAGGAAAGGAGGGAACCTCAGGTGGCACACTCGATGTTACAAGAGGGCTAACAGTGGCTGCTGCAAGAGGCATTCACGCTGAGTCTGGAGGCAGTATGGAAGGCCAGGGACCCCAGCAGAGCGTCCTGATGTAGTACAGAGCCCTGGACCCTGCCATCTCTTGCATATTGCCATGTTTGGGTGGCTGCTATCTCTGGCTGCTGTCACTCTGTCCAGTGGAAGGGAGTGAGACGGGGCAGCGGTAACTTCACAGGGCTTTGCCCCTGATAGTCTAGGCTTGGGCCTGGCCCAGCCAGGAAGCAGCTGTGTATTTTCTAGGGGGTGTGTATTTTCCAGGGGGTGATCAGAGTGCACTTGCTGGAGGCTGAGAAGCTGGCCCAGAAGGACAGCTTCCTGGGGCTCGCAGGCAAGTCAGACCCCTACGCCAAGGTGAGCATCGGCCTGCAGCACTTCCAGAGCAGGACCGTCTACAGGAACCTGAACCCCACTTGGAATGAGGTCTTTGAGGTAAGCTCCGTGGCCTCTCTTGACAGTCTTGATGCCTCCAGGCTTCACCCTGGGCCATGCTGGGCACAGTCATGGGTAGGCCTGGCCTGTGTGACTCTCAGCTTCGTGGGGAAGCTCTGGTTGGGATGTGGATCTTGGGGATAGGCCGCCATGTCTATTTATCACCCTCCCCTGTTAGCATGCTACCAGAAGTGGACCAGTCTGGCCCGCACTGCATGCTGAAAGCTTCTCCACCCAATTTTTCCACCAGAACCAGCTTTGTTGGATGTTTTCAAATGAAAGGGAAAAAATGAACATCTGAGAGACAAGCAGCCTCCCGTACCCAAGTTCAACCACAGTCCCTAATTCTGGATAAGTAGGCGACCATATACATACACACACATATATGTTCCAGGGAGACCTCCTAGCTGCCTCGACCAGCCTCCCCTTACAGCACGCCCTGCATGTTCTCAGGGCCCAGGCAGTGAAAGCAGACATGAGAAAGAGCAGCTTAGTTTCCTGGTGTCCCACAGCCCCAGGCCAGAAAACTGTGATGGACAGGTGCCCTGGAAGCTGCCAATCTGAGGCAAAACACATGGCAGCCACTGTCCCCCGGGCACCGCTGTCTTGGCTTACATGTACTGTCTCCAGTCCTTCCTGCCACCCTGCTTTGCAGGGGAGAAGCAAGTCACTTCCTCCTTACAGTCAGGGTTCCGAGGCCCTGAGAAGGCCAGAGCTCCAAGCTGGGATTTCGCTCCCTGCGGGTCACAGGGTCTGATTCACTACTCAGGCCCCACAGGGCAAAATGTCTCTCCTTTCAGTTCATGGTATACGAAGTACCCGGGCAGGACCTGGAGGTGGACCTGTATGACGAGGATACTGACAGAGATGACTTTCTGGGCAGGTAAGGAGTTGAGATCTGGACTTGGGGGGTCTCTTCCTGTGCTGGGGTGCCTAGCCTTGAGACACTTAGAGGGCACAGCCTCTTACTGCTTCAGGACCTGCAACCCTCCTTGGTCACAGACATGGCAGTCTGCCCACCATTCACAGGCCTGCCATAGATATTCCCAGCTGTCTCTTGAGTGTCCAATACTGATGTAGACCCTAGGGAGTAGAGGACCCCAAGTTTCCTGCACAACTGGATCTGCTTTCCACACCCACTAATAATGTACCCAGAGTCTCATTTGGAGCAGTGAGTAAGCCTGGTGCTCAGTTCTAAGAGTCCAGGTCACAACCCAGACCCTTAAGGATGTGGGGGCTGAAGTGATCCTGATGCTGATGCTTGTCAGACCCTCAGATTTACATGGCTGTTGGTCTAGCTGGCCCACTTCCAAAAACCGCCTATGAAATAAAAGCACTAGCATTTAAAAAGCTGACTGCCAAAGTCTCTAGCAACGTGGCACCTCCGACCTTGCTAACATGGACAGGTTTGGAGCACACTGGCTGAATGCTTGAAGGCATTTGCTGACTGTAGAAAATTTCATAGCTTTCAAAATCAAGTAGAACCCAGGCGTGGTGCCATACACGCCTTTAATCCCAACACTCTGGAGGCAGAGGTTGGAGGATCACCATGAGTTCAAGGCCAGCCTGGGCTAGAGCCGAGACCCTACCTTAAAAAACAAAACAAACAAACAAAAAGCAAGTAGTGTGCTATCTTAGCAAGTAGGGGATCTAGCCTTCTAGGAAAGACCCCAGGGTGCATGTTTACCTGTGTCTGTGTGAGCAGAGGAGCATGGGAGTGACATGGTTGTCCACACTTCAGAGCTGGAGCCAGAGGAAGGAGTTGACCCAAACGTTCACTTCCCTGGACTGCCCAGTTTGTTTCTACAAATATGTACTTATAAAAAGCAGAAACAAGGGCCAGGGAGATAGCTTAGTGGTTAAGGCACCTGCCTGGGAAGCCCAAGGACCCAGGTTCAATTCCCCAGCATCCTTGTAAACCAAGAAGCACAAGGTGGCGCATGCATCTGGAGTTTGTTTGCAATGGCTAGAAGCCCTAGTGTGTCCATTCTCTCTCACTATCTCTATCCATCCATCCATCCGTCTTTCTCTAACTGCCTCTTTCTCTCTCTCAAATAAAATATTCTTTAAAAAAAATTTTTTTAAGTCAAAACAAAAGGCTGGGCATGGTGGCACACGCCTTTAATCCAAGCACTTGGGAGGCAGAGGTAGGAGGAATGCAGTGAGTCCTAGGATTCCCTGAGTCCATAGTGAATTCCAGGTCAGCCTGAGCTAGAGTGAGACCCTGCCTCGAAAAACCAAACCAAACCAAAACAAAACAAAAAAGTGAATAGGAGACACAGTCTATCTAACAGCTAAGAAACAACTCACCACTCACCATCAGGTGTTATCACTGGTCTTTTTTTTAGGGTCTCGCTCTAGCCCAGGCTGACCTGGAATTCACTATGGAGTCTCAGGCTGGCCTCAAACTCATGGCGCTCCTCCTACCTCTGCCTCCCTAGTGCTGGGATTAAAGGCGTGCACCACCACACTCAGCTATCACTGGTCACTTATTTTCTTTTTCTTTTCTTTCTTTCTTTCCTTTTTTTTTCTTTCTTACCTACTTACTTGCTTTTTTAGAGATTTTATTTATTTGAGACAGAGAGGGGAGAGAGAGAGACAGAGTGAGTGAGAATGAGCACACCAAGGCCTCTAGCCACTGCAAACGAACTCCAGATGCATGTGCCACCATGTGTATCTGGCTTACATGGGACCTGGAGAATCAAACCTGGGTCCTTAGGCTTCACAGGCATGTGCCTTAACCACTAAGCCATCTCTCCAGCTCTCATTTTTGTTTTCATTGTAGTGAAAGAAGTTGCAATTTTTGCACTGTTCTAGATAGGAAGTATGGCTGCTAGTGCCTGCCACCCAGGGCTGAGTTCAGGTGTTTTGAGTGTGCACACACACAGCTCTGAGTTACATAGAAATTACAGCTGTCTGCTGGTCAACAGGACTTACAAGTTGGGGCTGACTCACAGTGAATGGACTGGGGGTGCATAGTGATAAGGGAGTTAGTGGGTGATGCCACCTATACTTGTTCCTTGCAGGAAACCTGTACTAGGTTTCAAATCAGAGGGGCATTCTGACTGGTAAAAGGACTAGGGAAGTGGTGCCCCTTGGCATTTAGAGGGCACTGGTCTGGGAAGCTAAATGCCTGCAATGCATGGGCAGTTTTGCATAATGAAGAACCGTTTCACTCAAAATGCCAGTAGTACTGTTGCCCAGAAATCCCGAGGCGTTGTGCCCAGGCCTCTGCTTGTTTCCCCCTGGGGCTGGACGGGGCCACCCTGCAGCATGTGCTCGGTGGAGCCGCCCTGGTGCTGAGCTGGTCCGTCCTTCTCAGAAGCTGCACTTGCCTCCCCTAGTACCCTGAGATGATTAGGATCACTGTCCCACCTGGTGTGGTGGCGCACACCTTTAATCCCAGCACTTGGGAGGCAGAGGTAGGAGGATCGCAGTGAGTTCAGGCCACCCTGAGAATACATAGTGAATTCCAGGTCAGCCTGAACTAGAGCAAGACACTACCTCAAAAACCCGCAGATTACCACCATCCCAATGGTCTCGCTAGGCCATTTGAGGAGGGAGCCTCCTGCCCTGCTGCCGGCTACCTCTACACTGTGCTGACTCTCTTCCTGTCTTCTAGCCTGCAGATCTGCCTCGGAGATGTCATGACCAACAGAGTGGTGGATGAGGTATAGCCAGTCGCCCAATCCCCAGGATGTCCAGGGAAGCCCCCTCTCATGCACACCTGGCCCTAAGCCATGGGAACCTGTGTGCTAGGCTGTAGTTTTGTTTATCCTAAGGGACAAGAGCTGGGTGAGGCCCAGCTAGCACCAGGGAACCCCACATGGCCTGGGTTGGGAGAAGAGAAATCCTGTGGAGTAAGGACACCCAGCAGGGGACTCTTATCCCAGGGAAAGGAAGGCTGGACCTGGGTTTTCCCATTCCAAAGTGTAGCTAGGCCCGGGGTAGACCCTGTTGGTCTCAGGACTAAGCAGCCCCAAAGGGTCAGTAGAAGTCCCAGTCCCAGAGCTTCCCTCTCCCTCCCCTGCCTCACAGTGGTTTGTCCTGAACGATACAACCAGCGGGCGGCTGCACCTGCGCCTCGAGTGGCTTTCGCTGCTCACTGACCAGGAAGCAATGACGGAGGTGAGTGCGGGTGCCAGTCACTCCCTAGCAGAAAGAACAGGTGGGAAACCAGGAGCCTCACTGCTGGGAGAGCCAGGGAAAGAGGAGAAGCACCCACGTCTACATACTGTGTGCAGGTAGAGACAGGAAGCTGGAGCCCTTTCCTGCTCATTTTCTGGAGAACATGTCACTCAAGCCCCCTGTCTACCCCTGTCAGTCCCGATTATCTGTCTCTCTCATTCTCTCAGCATCTCAGAATCTTCAGGGAAAGCAGAGTCCTTAGAACTTTGGGTCCATGTCTATCATCCCAGTCATTGGGAAATCTACCCTAAAATCTAATACGAACCCATCATGCTGCATCTGGTTTGTTAGCTTCAACAGTACAGCTAAGCTATGCGAGATCTTGGAGCCAGTCTGGAGTGGGAGGGCTGGCTGGCTGGCTTCTGCCCGAGTAAGCTTCTCCCAAACTAGTGTGTGTCTCCTGATTCTGGGAGGACCCAGTGAGGACTGTTGCATGCTTGCAGGACCATGGCGATCTCTCCACTGCCATCCTCGTGGTCTTCTTAGAGAACGCTTGCAACCTGCCGGTGAGTCATGCCACACCTGAGTGTGCCCGTCGCTGTCAAACGTCCATGTCTTGCTTTAACTGCAGTTCTTCTTGTGCTGCAGAGAAACCCTTTTGACTACCTGAATGGTGAATATCGAGCCAAGAAACTCCCCAGGTCTGCCAGAGTAAGTGAATATGGCTGAAAAGTTGAAGGCAAATTGTGCCTCCTTTTCCCTAAAGCTCCAGAGCCCCGTGCCTCCTGGCCCTTGGTCTGTGCACACAGAAGCTGGGGTTCACTAGGTCTAACGGTAGCTGCCAATTAACATGGAGCTCAAGGTGATTGTATGTCATTAGTTTTATTTGCCATTTTATAAACAAGACCCAGATGGTTGAGGGCCTGGGTCATACAGCTTGGTGGAACTGTTCCATTGCCCCAGGAAATGAGGGCTGGTGGCCAGTGGGCCCAGCTCTGGCCTCTAGTCTGCAACTAGAAATCTTTTCCTGGGGTGATCCTGACCCCCCCCCCAGGGTTTCCGGTGCATGTCTGGCTCTGAGCTTTACAGAGCTATGCACACTCTTGTCCTCAGGGACAAGAGCTGAGTGAGGCAGCCCAGGAGGACACCGGATAGCCTTCTTCCCCAGGGAGGCCACTAGAAGCACCTGAGGGAGGGGATAGGCTTCAGCTGTCTCAGTCAGACCCTGACGGCACCTCCAATGCTGTCTATTTGCCACCCACAGAATAAGGTCAGCAGAGACCCTTCTTCCTATGTCAAGCTATCTGTAGGCAAGAAGACCTATACGAGTAAGGTAAGCTTGGTGTGTGCAGGCATGGGTACGGAAAGGGAGACCCCATCCCTTCCCAAAGAGAAGTAAATTCACTTACACTGAATGCCTTGGGTACACTTTGGCCCTCACAATCACCTTCCAAAGGTGGTGGTGGTGGTTGTTGTTAGTTTTTCAAGGTAGGGTCTCACTCTAGCCCAGGCTGACCTGGAATTCACTATAATATTCTCAGGGTCTCCTTGAACTCACAATGATCCTCCTACCTCTGCCTCCCAAGTGCTGGGATTAAAAGCGTGTACCACCACGCCTGGCTCTAAAGTTTTTATAGTTCAAGATCTAAAGACTAGAGACAAGTGATTCAACCAAAAGCAATACGTCAAAGCAGCAGAATTGAGGTTCATCTTGGGTGTGGTCCAAGGCCATGTCCTTTCCCACACTCCATGAAGTTCCTTAGGCCTGGCTGTCCCACTCTCACACATGTCCCTTCCTCAGCTGTAGCATGCAAGTCTGATCTCTGGGTAGATACACTGAGTAGAGCATGCCCAACCAGTCCCTCCTAATCTCTCCTTTTTTCTGTCTCCAGACCTGTCCCCACAGCAAGGACCCCGTGTGGAGCCAGGCATTCTCCTTCTTTGTACACAGCGTGGCAGCCGAGCAGCTGTGCCTGGAGGTTTGCTTGAAGTTGGGCTCCAGGGGAAGTGAGGCGGTTCCAGGGCACCTTAAGCCCTTCTGGCAGGAGTCATCAGTCCCTAACGTAGGGGAGGTTATAGAGGCCCCACACGCCTTAGCTCCTTGAGACCCGTGCCCAAGGTTACTATGTAGGAGCCTATGCAAAGACAAACCCTCTAGTTCTTTGGATGTTTCTGAAAAAGGGTCTTTACAAGATGGGCATGGTGGTGCATAGCTTTAATCCCAGCACTCGGGATGCAGAGATAGGATCACTGTGGTCAAGGCCAACCTGGAACTATAGAGTGAGTTCCAGATCAACCTGGACAAGAGTAAGACCCTGCCTCAAAAAAAAAAAAAAAAAAAAAAAAAAAGATCTGTGGAGGAATTAACATCCTTTATTTTACACAGAAGCACATAGAGGCTAAATCAGTGATTTGCCAAAGATCTCATGACCAACAAGTTGGGGAGCTGAGATCTTTAAGGAGAGGTGGGGCTGAGCCTGGATGTCCCTCCATGAAGCAGCACAGCTCACTGGTCCTTTTAACCCTGTGGCCCTGAGCACATGTGACTGGCTTCTCACAGACCATAATCGCCTCTCCTCAGTCACTCTTGCCTTTCCTAGACTGTGACCAGGGACCAAGTGGGCCTGGCTCCATTCCAGAATAGGACTGGATGCCAATGGCTGCACAGTCCATTTTTGTCGAAGTGAGCCTAGACTCGCTGGGGCCAGATCTGAGGTGGCACGGTGGACAGAGTTGTTGTCCCCGGTTTTGTGACTGGCTCACTCCCCAGGTGCTGGATGATGACCAGGAGTGTGCTCTGGGCGTGCTGGAGTTCCCTCTGTGCCAGATCCTCCCCTGCACTGACCTCACCCTGGAGCAGCGCTTCCAGCTGGACCACTCAGGCCTGGACAGCCTCATCTCCATGAGACTGGTGCTTCGAGTATGACTCTCCTGTCTCAGGGCGGGTGGGGCAGTGGCAATGGAGCATGGTGAACTGTCCCAGGGCTGGTCACTGCTCCGAGTCCATAGTAGGAGATAGATTTATGTCTGCACGTCAGCCATTGTCTCCTCATTGCTTCAAACACTGCTTCTCCCCCTGTTCCTTTGCAATCCTTCCTTCTAGAACTTCAGCACTGGACCTTCTTTTCTGTCCTCCATGTCTCAGCCTCACCTTCTGTTCCCACCTAACTTCCTCAGGACTGGCTTCCAAATCACTGATTCTCAAATCACTGTTATTTTACTGAGCGTGGTTTTTGTGACTATGCCTTTTTATTTTTTTATTTTGAGACAGAGAGAAAGAGAGAGAGATTAGGGTGGTGCTACTGCAAATTTGCAACTGCCTTAACTGCTATGGCCATCTTTCCTTTTTCATTTTTTTAAAAACTTTTTATTTTATTTTTTATTTTGAGACAGAGAGAGAAGAGAGAGAGAGGGAGACAGATAGAGATGCACACCAGGGCCTCTCAGCTACTGCAAACAAATTCCAGATGCATGCGCCCCCTTGGGCATTTGGCATTGCATCCTTGCATCACTTTGCATCTGGCACTGGGGGAATCAAACCTGGGTCATCTGGTTCTTTGCAGGCAACTGCCTTAACTGCTAAGCCATCTCTCCAGCCCCCATGTTAACTTTTAGTAAGATTTTAATAAGATTTAAGGTCAGACCACTATGGCACTATATATCCTTAGGAAAAACTTGTTTCCCTCAACCGTAGTTCACACAGAGACAGACACATCTTGTAGCTCTTTGCTGGGAGCTGGGATTTTTATTCAAGGTTACTTTTTCACTGATGATATCTCAGCTTCATGGAGCTCACTTCACCTCCCAGCCTCACATTTATTTCTGGAAGTGGGATTCCCTAGACAGGGGCTTAATGATTGATGGCTAAGGGGGAAGGAAGGTTGAAACATGGCTGAGGTTGGGGAAGTGGAGGGCAAAGCCCCCAAACCACCTTGTCGTCTGCTTCCAGTTCTTGCGCGTGGAGGAACGAGAGCTGGGAAGCCCATACACAGGACCCGATGCCCTAAAGAAAGGCCCTCTGCTCATTAAGAAGGTGACCACCAACCAGGCTCCCAAAGCCCCACCCCAAGGAGAAGGCCCTCTGGATGTACCATGTACTCCAGACTCTGCTCCTGCCACCAAGGGAACCTCTAAGAACACTGACACCAGGACTGTCGCCGCTGCCACCCAGCCTGAGCCCCACGAGATGTGCCCAGAGCCTAAAGGCAAGGACAGTGCCAAAGGGCTCTGTGAGCCCATGGGGAAGAAGAAGAGCTCAACCATCACCTTCCTGACTGTCCCAGGCCCCCACTCTCCGGGGCCCATCAAGTCACCCAGACCCATGAAATGCCCTGCCTCCCCATTCGTATGGCCGCCTGCGAGGCTGGCTCCCAGCATGTCCTCACTCAACTCCCTGGCCTCCTCCTGCTTTGACCTGGCAGATATCAGCCTCAACACTGAGTATGCACCTTTCTGCTTAATCTTTCCTAAAATGACCTGCCTAAGAACATAGTTCCTTGGATGGAAAAGTAGGTTGTGAGTTTACGTAACTGTGCAAGTTCTGGTTTTCATTTATTTATTTGAGAGAGAGGGAATGGGTTGCCAGGACCTCCAGTAGCTGTGAATGAACTCCAGACGCATGTTCCGTCTTGTGCATCTGGTTTATGTGGGGCCCTGGGGAATTAAACCCCGATTCTTTGGCTTTGCAGGCAAGTGCCTTTACTGCTAAGCCATCTCTCCAGCCCAAGTTCTGTGTTTTTGTTTTTCTTTTCTTTTCGAGGTAGGGTCTCACTCTAGTCCAGGCTGACCTGGAATTCACTATGTAGTCTCAGGGTGGCCTCAAACTCATGGCAATCCTCCTACCTCTGCTCCCAAAAGCTGGGATTAAAGGCGTGCGCCACCATGCCTGGCTTGTTTTTTTTTTTTTTAAATGTCTTCACAAGAGGCAACATGGTACAGGAGGAAGAACACAGGATGAGGAGGCTCTGTCTCTTGTGGTATGCATCTAGCTACATACTGTCAGATGCTAGACATAGGTTGTTAAGGTCTCCTCT
This sequence comes from Orientallactaga sibirica, assembly GCA_036365145.1. Lineage (NCBI taxonomy): Eukaryota > Metazoa > Chordata > Mammalia > Rodentia > Dipodidae > Orientallactaga > Orientallactaga sibirica. Next base: position 30,753,330 of record JAEOAD010000009.1, read on the forward strand.
AGCAGAACGCTTCCTGAACTCTAAATACAGTCGTATGACACAAAGAGCTTAACATTTGGACTTACGGAATTAATGCCTGCCACTTATTAAGTACTTACCATGGGCTTAGCATGTTGTCCTATTTAATTACATCATCACAATAACTCTATATGATAGAATAGCCCATTATAGAAGTCAAGTTCACCTAAGCCCCACAAGGAACCTTGACATAAAGACAGATTTTTTCCCCAGGGTCCATTCATGCTTTTCCTACTGAAAAAGTAGGACAATTCCTTTTGGATAATTATTGACACACTTGATTGTGTTCCTCACGGAGCATGCTTCTCTTAAGTGTTGAGGGAGAGGAGAGAGCGCCAGCATTTGCAGTGACAAGAGAAGTGACAACCCTTTCTTCACAGAGGTGGGGAGCAGCGGCGGCTGGGCGAGATTCAGCTCACAGTACGCTATGTGTGTCTGCGGCGCTGTCTCAGGGTGCTGGTCAATGGCTGCAGGTGAGGGACCTGGGGACCCTTGGGAAGTATCAGGTGACCATAAAGTGGCATGTACTCCCAAGGCAGATAAGTGACATTTGAAGGCCTCCAGGCTACAAAGCACAAAATGCTCCAAGGGGGCCCGTGAGCAGTCATGCTCTGCTGGTGCTGGTGTGTTCAAGCACAACCTTTGCAAAATTGTCTTGGGGTACCAATAGCCAGTATGTTGTCCAAGCAGGATTCCCCAACTTCTCTCAAGCAGAAAGCACCTGGCTGTACACAGATGGTAAAAAGCAGGTGTTCAGAATCACATACTTGATATTTTGTCCTATGAAACCTGCAGACTTTTGCCTTTGTCTGTCTAGACTCCAGAGGATTTTTATCCTCAGTGGCTAGTACAGACTTCTCCCAAATGAGTACTTTCAGTGTTTGGAAACCACAGCCTTTTTCTTCCTCCACAAATCAGAAACCTGACACCTTGTACCAGCAGTGGAGCTGACCCCTATGTCCGCATTTACTTGTTGCCAGAAAGGAGGTGGGCAAGTCGGAGGAAGACCTCAGTGAGGCGGAAGACTCTGGAACCTCGGTTTGATGAGACGTGAGTAAGCGAGGCATAGGCCTGCCTAATGTGATGCATCCGTTCGCATTGTACTGAACACTGAGCAACTGCCTGTGTGTCTGGCAGTCCACCAGGTGCGGGAACAGGCCTGGGCTGAACAGAGTGTCCTCTGACCTCATGAAGCTTCCGTATACTTTTTAAAATATTTTGTTTATTTATTTATTTAAGAGAGAGACGCAGATGGATAATGGGCACACCAGGGCCTTCAGCCACTACAAATGAACTCTAGGTGCATGGGCCACCTTGTGCTTGGGTTATGTGGTTAATGGGGAATTGAACCTAGGTCCTTAGGTTTTATAGGTTAGCACCTTAACCACTAAGTCATCTCTCCAGTCCCTGTATACTTTTTAATGAGACAAAAGGATAAGTTACCAGGGCAACTTATTTTTTTAAAGAAGAAAATGCTCACATTTGCTGTCCACAGAAGCTAAAGAACTCCTGATGGTGGAATTTTCCATGTTCATTCTCTTTAAATGAAGTCTCATTGGAACTAAAAAGATTTGAATCTGGTCATTTTTTTTTTTTCTTCTTCTTCTTTTTCTTTGCAATACTGGGGACTGAACCCAGGGTCTCATGTGAGAGCTACATCCCCTGCCCTCAAATTTTTGTTGGTGTTTTCTATTTTATCTATTAGAATATAGTTAAACATTCCTCGACCCTAAGAACTAACATTGCCTTCAAAATTTCAAATGCTCTGGCCTGCCTGTCCTTCTGTAACATAACAGAGCTGTCAGATGAAAGAGACCTCCCCTCCTTGTCCACGTCCTGGGGGACAAGACTGCAGGTAGACTCATCTTTTGATGAGCCAGAGGTAGCACATCTCATTTCAAATATTTGTATCTTGAGAATCCTTATGATGTAAAAGCCAGTGTGCTCATGCACGTGTGTGTGCACTCTCTCCCTCCCCCGGCTGCCTGACCACTCATGATCCTCCAGCTTCCCATATGGCTCTTCCCCCGTCCTGCCCTCCACATGGCAGGAGCTCTTTGTACTTTCTTTTCTGTCCTCTCCCTGGCTTTTCCAGGCCCTCCATGTGAGCTCTCAGGCCACATGGGTATATTCATTTACCTTCCCTTGATTCTGCACTTCCCTAAATAAATATCATAATTTAATTTTTTTTTAAAAAAGATGTAAAACCTGAAATCTCACCACTGTCTCCTCTTGCGTCAAAGCCCTAAGAGAAGACATTTCTAGCCAGCTTGGGAAGATACTTCAACGCATGATTTTTAGTTCCCTCTTATCCTTATTATTATAAGTAATAGCTCCTCATTGTAAAAGGCAGCAACTGCATCCTTTTTGGTCCATGACTAAAAACTAAGATACCCCTCCCCCAGCTACACTTCATGTTCATCAGGAAAAGCTGAAGAAAGAATGTATTCATTCGGCATCTACTGAATACCATCCTACAGCCACAGTAGACACTGCCTTCAAAGAGAGAGGCTGAGAAGGCAGAGTAAGGGGCAGCAGCTCAGTGGACAGTGTCAAGCCACAGGTCTGAATTCCACAACCTCTAAAACAGCTGCCTGGGCGTCTCGTCTTGGGCTGTCCAGGGTTTGTGTCCAGTGGTGATGCACTGAGCACCCATGAGCCAGTGTGGTCCTCTCAATCTTAAAAGTCCGTAACTCTTGGGGGCTGGAGAGACAGCTTTAGTGGTTTAAGTGCTTGCCTGTGAAGCCTAAGGACCCCGGTTCAAGGCTCAGTTTCCCCAGTACCCACGTACGCCAGACGCCCATGGTGGCGCATGCATCTGGAGTTCGTTTGCAGTGGCTGGAGGCCCTGACATGCCCGTTCTCTCTCTCTCTGCCTGTCACTCTCACATAAATAAATAAAAATAAAAGTTTTAAAAAGTCCATAAATCTTGTTTTTGTGTGGAAGTGAAAGAAACACTTAAAAGTTTTCAGTAAAAATAACTGAATATTGTAAATCTCATACCTGATTTTTTTCATTTTTAAAGGTTTGAGTATTTTGTTCCCATGGAAGAAGCACAGAAGAGGACACTGGATGTTGCCGTGAAAAACAGCAGGCCTCTTGGCTCACACAGAAGAAAGGAGTTAGGAAAAGTAAGTGCACAGGGTTGTTCGAGCACTCTGTCATGCCTCGGGTTCTAGTAACAGAAGAACATTTCCAGCTGCTACTAGAACTGTGAGGCAGATATAGCCTCATTGGGAGGATTGCTGTTTTTTGCCTTCTTGAAACTAAATGTAGAAATATAAATTAACATGCAAACCTTCTTTTAACAAATGACTCTATCAAATTTTAGCATTCCATAAACATGTGAACATCTGGAGTAGTACTGTGTATTTTTATAAATAAAGCAAGAACCTGTGATCTCAGCAGATAAGATTTTGGGGAGATGGGATTTTGCCTAAGGTAAAAGTGGAGGGACTATAACCGCTATGAATGTGCAAGGAGAGAGGAGCTCCCCATGGCACTTGTATAGTACTACAGTTGTTATATTTTTACTAATACCTTCTTATATTCACCTTTGTAAAGCCCACTTCCATGAAAAACAGAGTACTGAGTTCATTTTTGTAGATGGGCAAGTTTTTTTAAAAAAAAAAATTTGTAGACTTGAAAAAAAAAAAGCCGAAATAACTGAAGAACTCCAAGTGGCAGCTTACCGTTTTCTAGACAGTTCTTCAGTATTCCTTTGGAGAGGCTCCATGTTGAAAGAACCTGGCTGAAAACCCGCAGTGAGACCCTTCATGCTCAGCTCAGTTTACCCCAGAATGTTTCCGTGCAGCCGTGTTTTGGAAGGGACTAACTATTTGTGATTGTTTAGGTACTGATTGATTTATCCAAAGAAGACCTGATTAAGGGTATTTCACAGTGGTAAGTGTGCCTTTTCATTTTATCATTAGCTGGCTACGCAATACACTATCTCAACAGCTGTCCTGTCTCCAGAGTTGCTCCCCTTTAGTACTATTTTCAGTTCCTTTAGTTACTAAGACAGAAGACAGAGTAACCTTTACCCAGGCTTTGCTGCCTGCAGGTCCTCTGTGAACTCTGGCCTTAACCCTGACCAGCCAACTCCAGAGAGGAGAGTTCTGCCAGCTCCACCAAGGCTCGTCAGCTTGCAGTGTCCCAGCCACTCTCCTTTCCTTCTTTCCTATTATTTATTTATTTGCAAGCAGAGAGATACAGAAGGGGAGGGGTATGGGTGCACCAGGACCTCCAGGCACTGCAAACGAACTCCAGATGCACGTGCCACCTTGTCCATCTGGCTTATGTGGGTACTGGGGAGTCAAACCCAGGTCATCAGGCTTTGCAAACAAGAGCCATCTCTCCAGCCCCACACTCTCATTTGTAACACAAGTCCAAACCTAACTGTCTTACAGGTATGAGCTGACTCTCGATGGACAGCCCAGAAGCTGATGATGAGCTATCACCACAGATATGTTAGAATGTGTACACATGCATATTTTGTCATTTAAATCAGAACAGCCATTTGATGAAAGCATGAGGAAGAGGAGGTTTTGTAAAGGCAAGAATTCTTTCTGTTGATTGGATTTGTTCAAATACAGAGAGGAATCAGCGTGTTTCTAAAATGTTAACAAGACCTCCATGGTGATTTTTCACTTTGGGTAAGTGATTGTTCACATCTGATTTAGGACTTGCCTGAACCATGCAGCAGAGTGTGTCCTGGCCTGACATAGGGGTCAAGAAGGTCTCTTCTGGGAACACCTACCAGCATTCTTGGGCAGTTGTTGACCAAGAGAGGACACTTCTTTTGTGAAAATAAAAAGTGACCCAACCCAAAACTGCTAAAGCCCCTCTGGCTGCCACCTGTGGTACTTGTATGCCTAGAGATTTGTTCCTGGTTCTGATTTGAGCTACAGTGTTCCTAATGGCAACAAATAAGAATGATCAAGTTACATATTCTGGTCTGGAAAGGACTGGCATGTGGCATTATTTCCACAGGAAATCCAAGCCCAGGCCAAACCTTGAACTCTCATAGCAAGCAGAACACAGGAGGCTGCAGAAAAGTCGCTACCTAGTAGGCAAGGGGGCTTTCTCTGCCTCGCGTGGACTAATTTGGGAATTTGTCCCATTTTTCTGAAAGATGTGTGGCCCATGCCTTTAATCCCAGCACTCGGGAGGCAGAGGTAGGAGGATCATTGTGAGTTCAAGGCCACCATGAGATTACATAGTGAATTCCAGGTCAAACTGGGCTAGAGCAAGACCCTACCTTGAACCCCCCCCCCCCAAAAAAAAACCGCTAAAGATCTAAGTTATTTAAACAAGTGCCTCTTAATGCATTTCAAACTTTGTGAGATCAGACTCTGAGGTTTCTAGAGCGACTGTCATCTCCCACCACTCAAGAAACACTCCTTGTACACTTCCTGTCATCTTCACTGATGCTTTTTAGAATGGCAGCATTCCACCTGGGCAGGGTAGTTCACTTGCAAGCATAGCCTGAGACTGGCCAGCGTGGGCTAAACAAAACACAAAGAAGGCAACGTTCCAAGTGAGTTTTTGTCATATGACCTACTTACAAATCATCTGTGATTTCCTGTGTTTTTGTAAAATTCAAATTAGTTCTTTGGCCTTTTATACTTCTAGTGATCTTGTCTGCTGCTTTGCTCATGTGCAGTTGTGGATCAGGCTAGTCCATATACCAGGCCCTCTCCTCTGCCAGGTCCTACGAAGTGGGCTCTTCCTACTACCTATGGGTAGCATCTTCCATTTAATGATTCTTAGTCCTATAATATTGTTTTTTTAATGTATTTTATTGATTTATTTATTTGAGATGGAGAGGCAGACAGAGTGAGTATGAGTACACCAGGGCCTCCTGCCACTGCATACAAACTCCAGGCACATGTGCCACTTTGTGCCTCTGGCTTTATGTGGGTACTGAGGAATCGAACCCAGGCCATCAGGCTTTGCAAGCAAGCACTTTTGACTGATGTACCATCTCTCCAGCCCATAAAATACTGTTTTTAAAATGTTAACATGGTATTTATTAAGGTCATATCCTAAACAATTACAGTATTATGTTTGACACTTAATATTTCAGTTTACATGCCAAATGAACTATAAACTACTTATATTGTTTTTAATTTTGTGTCTGTGGTATGGCACATGTGTGTATATGATGGATACATGTGTTTGCGCCCTATTCATACATGTGAAGGCCAGAGGAGAATGTAGGGTGCTCTCCTCTGCTGTGTGTGTATACAGTGGATATGTGTGTACGTGCCATTAACATACAGAGGAGAATGTAGGGTGTTCTCCTCTGCTGCTCTTCTGCATTGTTTCTTGGAGACAGAGTCTCTCACTGAGAGATGGCAGTTTCTCTGTCAGACTGGCTGACTAGCAAACCCAGTGATTCTTCTGTCTGTCCGCTCAGTGCCGAGGTTACAGGTGTGGCTGGCCCAGCCTGTCTTTTTACATGGGTGCTGGGGATCAAACCCAGGTCCTCATGCTTGCGCAACAAGTGCTCTTAACCTGCTGAGCTCTTTGAATTGTTTTATTCGCCATTCAAAACTGTTCTAAGTAGATGTTGTGTAATAAAAATTTGTTTTTGCCAAGATTTCTATTTTGAACAGTAAGCTATCAGTAGGTGTCTAGCTCCAGCCAAGACTCTTGAAAATGGCAAAGCACCCGAGAAGGATAATGTAAGCATGCTAAATATGAGATAGCTGGAGAGACAGCTGAGCTGTTAAGTACAAAGTGGCACATGCATCTAGTGGCCCAGATGAACCCATTCTCACCCATCATCTCCGCCCCCTGCTTGTAAATTAATATTTTTAAAAAACTCTTTATTAGTTTTTAGAGGTAGGGTCTTACTCTAGCTCAGGCTGACCTGGAATTCACTATGTGGTCTCAGGGTGGCCTTGAACTTACTGCAGTCCTACTACCTCTGCCTCCCACGTGCTGGTATTAAAGACACATGCAACCATATCCAGCTAAACTCTTTATTTTTATTTATTTGAGAGAATAGGCAAAGAGAGAGAGAGAGAATGGGTAGGGCAGGGCAGGGCCTCCAGCTACTGCAAACAAACTCCAGACACATGCACCACTTTGTGCATCTGGCTTATGTGGGTCCTGGGGAATTGAACCTGGGTCCTTTGGCTTTGCAGGCAAGTGCCTTAACCACTAAACCATCTTTTCAGTCCATAAATAATTTTTTAAAAGGCACTTGCCTGCAAAGCCTAAGGACCCAGGTTCAATTCTCCAGGACCCATGTAAGCCAGATGCTAAAGGTGGCGCATGCATCTGGAGTTGGTTTGCAAGTGGCTAGAGGCCTTAGCACACCCATTCTCCCTTTCTTTCTTTCCATGTCTCTAATATTTTTTTAAAAAGCACTTGCCTAAATATGAGCTAACTTAAAACAACTACTAACGAAGGGGGCAGACAAGACCTACCCCTTCCAAACATGAGGACCTAAACCATGAATATTATTTTTAAATGATCAAGGGCTGAAGGGATGGCTTAGTGGTTAAGATGCTTGCCTGAAAAGCCTAAGGACCCAGGTTCAATTCTCCAGTACCCATGTAAGCCAGATGCACAAAGTGGTGCATACATCTGGAGTTCTTTTGCAGTGGCTGGAGGCCCTAGTGTGCCCATTCTCTCCTCTGACACTCTTTCTCAAATAAATAATTATTTTTTTAAAAAAAAAATAAGGACTGAGATTATAGTTCAGTGGAACATGAGACCATAGGTTCAGTCCCTATCACTGAAATAAGTAAATTTATTTACAATTTTCTGAAACTACAGAAACAATCAAACATTATATTACTTATTCTTATTACTGTGACAGGAGGATTTATTTTGGCTCACAGAGTATATTGTCCTCATGGGGGAGCCACATGGCTGGGACCAGCTTAGTCCTGCTGACATGGGAGCTTCTGTGTGGCTTCCTCACTTCTCCATGGACAGAGAAGCAGAAGGCTGGGGCAGAAGCTAGGTTGGGTTTTAACCCTCAAAGCCCACCCACAGCAACCTATTTCCTCCAGCTAAATTCCACAGTCTCCCAAAACAGTACCAGCAGCGGAGGACTAAGTATTTAAACATACAAGCCTAAGTATTTCAGACTTCAACTTATTCTTCTAATCTCCACTTTCAGCCAAGACAGAGTCACAGAAACCAAATGTATCCTCCCACCTATACCCAAAACAAAACCAGACAAAACACATGAAACTCGTCATCAGACATGTCCACATGAACATGTTTTCCTTGTAGAAGTCCAAAATTGGAAATAATCCAAATTTCCATCAACAGTTAAAAACAGGTACGTTTATGTAACAGAATATCAGATAGTAATAAGGAATAAATTGTTTTAATTTTATTTGAGAGCAGATGGAGAATAGGCACACTCCAGGGACTCCAGCCATTGCAAACGAACTCCAGATGCATGCTTCCCCTTGTGCATCTGGCTTACAAGGGTCCTGAGGAATTGAGCCTCAATCCGGGGTCCTTAGGCTTACCAGGCAAGTGCTTAACCACTAAGCCATCTCTCCAGGCCCAGAATAAACGTTTTTAAAATATTTATCAGAGAGAAAATATGGGTACGTCAGGGTCTTCTGTCCTGCCACTGCAGACAAACTCAACACATGCACCACTCTGTATATCTGGCTTTATGTGGGTACTAGGAATCAAACCCAGACCAACAGGTTTTGCAAGCAAGAGTCTTGAACTGCTGGGCAATCTCCCCAGCCCAGGAATGAACTATTAATACAAAAAATATGTAAAAATCTCAAACTATGTTAAATGAAGAAAACACAAAACCTTATTTATATATGTCTAATAAGGTACATACTAATTTATAGCGATGGAAAACAGATCTGACTGTTGCCTTGCGAGAGGAGATAACAAGGATCAGCAAGATAGAAAACTTGGAGGGATGAATAGATCTACTTGTATTGTGGCAGTGGTGTTATAGACATAGGCAGATGATAAGCTTTGGGGTGCTTTTTTATAAAGACTGTATACTTTATGTATAGCTCTTACATTAATTATACATGAAAGTTACTTGAAAATAAATGTATATTTGAAATGTTTATATTTAAATATTTTTATAAAGCAGGAACTACATGGAATGTTTTTCTAATTATAAATAACATTAGAGCCTGGTGTGGTGGTGCATGCCTTCAATCCCAGCACTCGGTAGGCAGAGGTAGAAGGACTGCATGAGTTCGAGGCCACCCTGAGACTACATAGTGAATTCCAGGTCAGCCTGAACTAGACTTGAAACCCTACCTCAAAAAACAACAATAAAATTAACATTATATAAAAGTAGATCTGGCTGGGCGTGTGGTGCATGACTTTAATCCCAGCACTTTGAGGTAGAAGGATCACTGAGTTCGAGGCCACCCTGAGACTACATAGTGAATTAATTCCAGGTCAGCCTGGGCTAGAGCAAGACCTTACCTTGAAAAAGAAAAAGAAAAAAAGGTCTGATTAAGAGGCCCTATAACTACTCCTATTAGTGTCATTGTCCTTTTAAGATTCCTTGAAGCACCTCCAAAGAAAGATCACATAGAACTCTGGAGACTATTTTGAATTTTTTAAAATATTTTTTATTTGTTTACTTGAGAGAAAGAGACAGAGAAAATGGGTATACCACGGCCTCTAGCTACTGCAAATGAACTCCAGACACATGCTACCTCATGCATCCAGGTTTATGTGTGTACTGGGGAGGATTGAACCTGGGTCCTTTGGCTTTGTCTGCAAGCACCTTAACTACTAAGCCATTTTTCCATTCCTTGAATATGTTTGAAACAAAGAGTTAACTACAAGATCTTAAACTAGCTAACAAAACTTAAACATGATCTTTTAACTACAGGTCTTTCTTTCAAATATTGTCAAGGCCAGGTTTAAGTATACCTGTGATCCAAGCACTTGGGAGGTAGAGGCAGGAGTATCAGGACTTTAAGGTGAGCCTTAGCTACACAGAGTTCAAAACTAGCATGGGGTCGGGGGTGGGTGGGTAAAGGGATGGCTTGGCAGCTAAGGCATTTGCCTGCAAAGCCAAAGGACCCATGTTCGATTCCACAGGACCCAAGTAAGCCAGATACACAAGGTGGCACATGTGTCTGGAGTTTGTTTGCAGCAGCTAGAGGCTCTGGCATACCCATTCTCTCTCAAATAAATTTTTAAAAAAATTTTTAAAAACTAGTCTGGGCTACATGAGACCCTGTTTCACAGAATTTCATGGAGTAATTTAATCAATTAAGAGTATAATATTGGGCTGAAAAGATGGCTCAGTGGCTAAGGCACTTGTCCGCAAAGCCTAATGACTTGGGTTAGATTACCCAGTACCCACATTAAAGCCAGATACACGAAGTGGTGCGTCTGGAGTTTGTTTTCAGCAACAAGAGGCCCTGGCAATCCATTCTCAGTCTCTCTGTCTCATTGCAAAGAAATAAAAATATTTTTTAAAGAGTACTCAACTCTCAAATTGTGGGCTAGTATTTAGAAATTTTTAAAATTAACTGGAGAGAGAAAGGGGGTAGATAGAATGAACATGCCAGGGCCTCCCGCCACTGCAAATAAATTCCAGACAAATGTGCCACCTTGTGTATCTGGATCATATAGGTACTGGGGAACTGAACCTTGGTCCTTAGGCTTGACAGGCAAGCACCTTAACCACTAAGCCATCTCTCCAGTACTGTAGTTAGAAATTTAACTACAGGTTAGCAAAACAAAGAATTTTAATGTTAGAGGAAACCTAAGAGGTTATTTTATGTTGTTCCCCAAGTAAAAAGCTCTTAGTTATGAGGGGAAGTTTTCTATCATGGTAGGTAGGGAAAGCATAGCAGAGCAGACAGCTAGGTGTCACATCTCTACAGCAGCAGGAAGGAAGTAACAGGAGGGAACTTTGTTGTTTTGAGGTAGGGTCTTGCTGTAGCTTATACTGACCTGGAAACTTTTGACAACCCAGTAGGGCTGGACTAATAACCCTCAAGGCCAGCATCCAGTGACACAGCTCCCAAAGGCACCACCAGCTGGATATCAAGTATGAGGTTAAGCACAGGCTGTGGGGGCATTCTACATTCAAACCACCACACCAGGCATCTGGATGGCCATCTCCTGACACTCTTCATCCCACCAGGCTGCTTCCTGGAAAGGCTGTAAAATAAAACACACACGGACCAGCAAGAATGACAGAAATCTTCCCAAGTCTGCTCTTGGGCCCGAGGAGCTTGTCCTCATGGGTGTGATTAGGAACACAGGCTCTATAAAAAAAGGCAGACTAAGTGCACAAGTCTCAGCTGGGGGACTGAATATGGATGAGCAATAAAAGTAAGTCACTCCAGACACTGAGGTTTATAAATTCTTTACAAAAATTTTATTTAAGCTCTCATGTCCTTATAAAGAAAAAGTACAATCACATGAACATTGCAAAAAAGACATTTTCTCAGATTTCTACCTACTCATCTATTTTACGTCATGATTCATTTCCTGTGCTAACACAAAACATTCTTCTCTTGCTCTGAAAGAGTAACAGCCCTAAGGGATATCTCAATAGAAAGTGCCAGTTAATTCTTGTTAGGAAGGCAGTAGCTTCCTACTGGCTGGACTTCAGAAGTAACTGGCATTCCTTTTTGCCCTGACCAAAAGATCTCTAAGCCTTGATCTTAAATGCAACTTTTCTATTTGCAATCTTTCCCCCTTGGTCTCTTTCTGACACATAACCCCCACATCTTAAATTTTAAAGCACTCAAGAACTATTGAAGAAATTAAGGGACCTAAACTTAATTTATTACTTTAATAACTTAGCTATTTTCAATAAAATAATCAAAAAATTAATTGGATAGTGACCCAGGACTAAGAAGAGAATGAACTCTGAGTACTATTAGAACCCTTATCTCAAAATAAGATCAATCCTCTAAGATACTTAAATGTGAATGCAATTTACACAGTAAAAGTGATTTGATTTGTTTTCAGTATGAAAGTACTTTTAATTTCTTTACTGCAGGTACAATGGCATCCAAGTCATCAATTTCTGAAATAGAAAAAGAATTACAAAGGAAAGTTAAGTGTTAGTCTCAGAGGAAATGGCAACCTCTATGCAGAGGCCACCTCAAGCACAGGACAACAATAGCCACACCAAGTCATAGTTGCAAAGGACATCTGTTTGTAAAAGCTACCACTGACCCACAAGAACCCTCTAAGTCTGGCAGTAACTTCATCAGCATTGTGCTCTTACTAAAACGAGGCTGGTCACATTTATGGAAGGCTGGTGCCTCTTTAGATATGGATGGGGAGCCAACATGGTGAAATCCCAGACAGAGACACCCCTTTCCTGGCTCTCCATCTGAGGACTTGGGAATTGAATTGAATTCTGAAAAAACACGGTCTTCCCCCACCCCCTTGATTCTCTTAGGAAAAATTTTCATAGCATGCTCTTGGGCTTTTCAGAATGAAGGAATCTGCCAATGGAGATGTGAGACCCTTCAGAGCAAACAGCAGGTGAATGTGAATAGCATGTCCTGGTCTGGGTTATCAGACACGTCAGTTCAGGGTCTTGTACAGATTCTTTCTGAATCAGATTTTTCTTTCTAAAACTATCACATGTCAATGAGCCTAAGGCAGAATTCACCCTTAAATCTCAGGGTCACTGAGGAAGCAAAGGGCTTTCTCATCCAGATACCAGCCCCACTTATAATAGACCCCAAGTGGTAGTCTCTCTGAAAGTCACTTTTTTTTCTAGTGTGTTCTGCTAAGCCCTTGTTTATAAATTTATTTCCTTGATATAAAACATGATTCCACTGGCGTGGTGACACACACGTTTAATCTTAGCACTCAGAGGGCAGAGGTAGGAGAATAGCCATGAGTTCAAAGCCACCCTGAGACTACATAGTGAATTCTAGGTCAGCCTGAGCTAGGGTGAGACCCTACCTCAAAAAAACAAAAAAACAAACAAAAAAAAAAACACTGGATTTCAACTCTTTCTCCATTGTTTTAACTCCATCTTCCTTTAACCTAAACACATGGCCTATGCTCCCCCACTACATGCTAGACTTCTAACCAACTGACTTTAGTCAGAACACTTAATCCAGATCCACTAACAAAGTGTTAAGATAGAGGAAAGACAACAATATAGACCAAACAACAGATTTAGTACACATCTTACAGTGGTAAAATCAAGTTATACCCTAGAACTAATATATATATATGTTTGTTATTTCGAGGTAGGGTCTCACTCTAGCCCAGGCTGACCTGGAATTCACTATGTAGTCTCAGGGTGGCCTCGAACTCATGGTGATCCCCTACCTTTGCCTCCCAAGTGCTGGGATTAAACGTGTGCTACTATGCCCAGCTGGAACTATATCCTTTTTTTTTTTTTTTTTTTGAGGTAGGGTTTTACTCTAGCTCAAGCTTATCTGGAATTCACTTATGTAGTCTCAGGGTGGCCTTGAAAAAAAAAACAACTTCCAGAGCTAGGCATACATGCATGTGATCCAACACTTAGAAGACTGAGGCAGGATGATCATAAATTCAAGGACAGCCTGGGCTGCATGGAGACCCTGTCTCAAAATTAAATCTTCCAGCTAGGTGTGGTGGTACATGCCTTTAATCCCAGCACTTGGGAGGCAGAAGTAGGAGGATCACCCTGAGTTCAAGGCCTGCCTGAGATTACAGACTACAGAGTGAGTTCCAAGTCAGCCTGGACTACAGTGAGACCCTACCTTGCAATTTTTTTTTTCTTTTTAAAAATATTTTATTGGGCTGCAGAGATGGCTTAGCGGTTAAGGTGCCTGCCCACTAAGCCTAAGAACGTCAGTTCCAATCTCCAGGTCCCACATTTAGCTGCATACAAAGTGACACAAGGGCGCAATGCCACACTTGCCCACAACGGGGTGGGACACATCTGGAGTTCGTTCACAGTGGCTGACAGGCTACTGGCACACCCATTCTCTGTCTTCCTCTCCCTCCAAAAAACTTATATATATATGTATTATTTATTTACAAGGGGGGGGAGAGAGAATGGGTATGCCAGGGCCTCTAGCCATTGCAAATGGACTCAAGATGCATTCACCACTTTGAGCATTTGGTTTTATGTGGGTACTGGGGAATTGAACTCAGGTGGTTAGTCATTGCAGGCAAGTGCCTTAACCATTGAGCAATCTCTCCAGCCCAAGAAAAGAAATTTTTTTTTTTTTTTTTTTTGGTTTTAAGGGTCCATTGAGCAATCTCTCCAGCCCAAGAAAAGAAATTTTTTAAAATTATTTTTATTTATTTGCAAACAGAGATAAATATAAGAAAGACAGAATGGGTGCACCAGGCCTTCAAATGCATGAGCCACTTTTTGCATCTGGGTCATTAGGCTGTGCAGGTAAGCACCTTAATGATTGATCTATCTCTCCAACCCCAAGAAAAGAAATCTTAAAAGTGGGGCTGGAGGGCCTGAAGGGATGGCTTAGCAGTTAAGGCATTTGCCTGCAAAGCCAAAGGATCCCAGTTTGATTCTCCAGGACCCACGTAAACAGATGTTCAATGGGGCACATGCAGCTGGAGTTCGTTTGTAGTGGCTGGAGGCCCTGGCATACCCATTCTCTCCCCCCCTCTTTCTCTCTAATTAAAGTGGGGCTGGAGATATGGTTTAGTGGTTAAGGCATTTGCCTGCAAAGCCAAAAGACCCAGGTTTGATGCCCCCAGGACCCATGTAAGCCAGATGCACAAAGTGATGCATGCATCTGGAGTTCGTTTGCAGCAGCTGAAAGCCCTGGCACACCCATTCTCTTCCTCTCACTTTTACATAAAATTTTTTTTTTTTTGTTTATTTATTTGAGAGCGGCAGAGAGAGAATGGGCTTGCCAGGGCCTCCAGCCGCTGCAAACGAACTCCAGATGCATGCCCTGTGTGCATCTGGTTTATGTGGGTACTGGGGAACCGAGCCTCAAACCAAGCTTCACAGGCAAGCACTTAACTGCTAGGCCATCTCTCCAGACCCTTACATAAATAAAGTTTAACAAAAAAAGTGAACTATATAGCCAGTTGTGGTGGCACACACTGGTAGGGAATGGCTGAAAAGGCAGAGGCAGAAGGACCAGGCGTTCAGGGCCAGCCTGGGCTACACATTTTTTTTTAAAAGTACTGTACAGGATAAAAAAAAAAACGGGGCTGGAGAGAGAGCTCAGCAGTAAAGGGTGTTTGCTTGCAAAACCTGGTCTGAGTTTGACTCCCTAAAACCAGATGCAAAAAGTGGCATTACTTCTGAAGTTTGTAATGGCAGGAGGCCTTGGCACACCCATATTAACTCACTGTGTTTGCCTCTTTCTGCCTTTCTCTCAAATTAGAGAATAAATCATCTTAAACTTTGAATATTACTCTTATCAAGATAATTTTAATTACCATATAAATTTACATTTAAAATAAGTCTTTGGCCTGTGATTCCAAAACAAATATCATTTTTTTCCCTTTAAGAAATACTACTTCCCAGCACTTAAAAGGCTGAGGTCGGAGGATCACTCTGAGTTGGAGGCCAGCCTGAGCCTATATAGTAATTCCAGGTCAGCCAGGCCTAGACCAAGACCCTATCTCAACCCTTGCACACCTTAATCCCAGTACTTGGGAGGCAAAGGTAGAAGGATTCCTGTGAGTCTGAGGCCAGCCTGGGCTAGAGTGAGACCCTACCTCGAAAAAACAAAAAAGCCAATCCCCAGCTTTGAGAGGAGGGAGAGGAAGAGAGACGGATACAGTTCTCAATTTGGCTGAAATGTATAATAATTCAACATTTCCTTTTTATGTTTACTACTTTATATCTTCCTGTATATACTTCATATCATGTGGCAAGTTTTATTTGTAGATTGGAAAACAAATATGCAGGCTGGAGAGATGGCTTAGCATCTCTTGCCTGCAAAGCCGAAGGACCCAGGTTTGATTCCCCAGGATCCACATGAAGCCAGATGCAAAAGGTGGCACATGCATCTGGTGTTTGTATGCAGTGGCTAGAGGCCCTGATGTGACCATTCTCTCTCTCTCTCTCAAAAAAAATTTTAAAAGCACAATATGCAAGCACTATCTGTTTTTTTTTTATTTATTTAATTTTTTGTTTGTTTTTTTTTGAGGTAGAGTCTCGCTCTAGCCCAGACTGACTTGGAATTTACTATGTTGTCTCAGGGTGGCCTTGAACTCACAGTGATCCCATCTGCCTCCTGAGTGCTGGGATTAAAGTTGTGTGCCACCATGCCTGAATAAACACTACCTTAAAAAAAAAAAAAGGAAAGGAAAGGAAAGGAAAGGAAAAGCAGAAAGAAGGGAAGGCCTTCTAAGATCATAAATTCTACCAATATTTACTAGGCAGTGAGAGCAAGGGTTAAACTGGGTGTCATTAAATCATGACATTCTCAAACAAGGTCCCCAAAGTAGTTCCTATCCCTGTAAAGGCTCTGTGTTTCTCAATTCTGAGGACTAACCCAGTCAACTCTAAGTCCAAGGAAGGAGTGTGTTTCCAGAGCTGTTAGTGCTTTCCAGACACTTTCTAGCAGATGCTTCAGGCAGGAATCCAGTAACTATGGAACACCTACCTCCACCACTGACATCTGAAGACTCAAAATTAGTTACCATCAGTAGAGTTCTTGGGACTGGAAGGTGGCTCAGCAGTGAAAGGTGCTTTCCTGCAAAGCCCAACAGCCTGGGTTCAATTCCCCAATACCCACATAAGTGGCATCTGGAGTTTGCAGTGGCAGAAAGCCCTGGTGTGTCCACATTCATTCATATTCTCCCTCCCTCTCCTCTCTCTCATAAATATATGAATAAAAAGTATCATAAAGAGTAGAGTTCTTACCTAAGATTTCAAGTAGATCATTAGCAAAAGCCTGAAATGCTGGAAAAAATTCCTCATGTTCTTCCAATTTGTTGATAATGCTGTTTAAAAAATGCACAGCTTACAAAGAGAACATTTTCCTTTCTTTCTTTTTTCTTTTTTCTTTTTTTTAGTTTTTGGTGTTTTCGAGGTAGGGTCTCACTCTAGCCCAAGCTGACCTGGAATTCACTATGTAGTCTCAGGGTAACCTCAAACTCACAACAATCCTACCTGTGCCTCCCAAATGCTGGAATTAAATGCATGCACCACCATGACTAGCTAGAACATTTTAAAGTGGGAAGAAACTATCCTGCTAAGCTGAACATAAACCTAAGGATCATTTACTACAACCCCTTCTTTTTGATGAATCTTTATTCATCTAGTACCATTTTCCTTTTTTTAAAGAGCATCTTATTACCACCAGTGTAAATATATGTAAATACATATAATATTCCTTACATGGCAAACTTCCCACTGAAGCCTGAGGCTTCTTAGCTCATGCTTTTATAGTATTCACTAAAAACAAGTTTTTCTACCAGGGTGTTATTAAAGCATTAGTGATCAATAAAACTGTGCAAAGGAGGAGAAAGACAAATGGTCAGAAACATCAAATACAAGAAAAATGCCAAATGACACGAGGGTTCTTCCTGGGAAACTTACAGAATATATGGATAGCATAGTATAAAAATGCTTCCTTTCCCAAATGTTGTAGTGTAAAACTGGGGAAAGTTGCTTTAAGTATTGCTACAATGACTGGGATGTTTTGTTTTTAAATATTTTATTTTTATTTATTTATTTGAGAAAGAAAGGCAGAGAGAGAAAATGGGCATGCCAAGGCTTCCAGCCACTATAAATGAACTCAAGATGCACGCACCTCCTTGTGCATCTGGCTTACGCGGGTCCTGGGGAATTGAAACTGGATCATTTGGCTTTGCAGGCAAGCACCTTAACTACTAAGCCATCTCTCCAGCCCTTGTTTTGTATTTTGAGGCAGGGTCTCATTCTAGCCCAACTTGATCTGGGACCTACTCTCTATAGCTCAGACTGGCCTCAGACTTCCTCAGCCTCCCAAGTTAAAGGCATACAACACCATCCCTGGCTTCTGTCTCCGTTTTTAGAGGGTAGGTATGTGTGCCTGAGATTGACCCCAGGATTTTATGCATGTTAAACACATGTTCTACCACCCACTTTTTATGTTAGTGATGCCTGTTCTTCAAATAAAATACTTACTAGTTATCTCCTAAGTAAATAATAGACAGTAAGTATTCAGTAATCTATGGTAGCTGCCTAAAAATAGATTATAGAATACATCTAAACTTCAATAGACAGCTAAGAAGATTTTCATTTCTCCACATACAAGCTTCCATGGAAGCAGGCTTGTGAGCTTATAGGCCCAACAATCCATTTTCTTTTTTTTCTCCATCCCTTAGGGTGTGAAATTATTTTAAAAGTGCCACTCCAAACACGGAAGGTACATAACTTAGAAGTGTTTTAAGTCTTTAATCACCACTCCCAGCATTCTGGTACTTTTCAAATAAATACCTTTGCAGGTCTTCAGGTCCTAATACTTGCTTAACCTGCTGACTCACATCCTCATTAATCAGCTTACACAATTTTCCAACTGTGCTTACCACCACACACAATGAGGACGAACTATCTGCAAAAAAGAGAAGAATGGGATATTTTAAAAAAGAATTTACAAAATCAATACATGCTTCAGCTACTGTCAATTTTTTAAACTTTTAATATTTGTGTTGATGGGGGGAACATGGGAGGTTGAAGCAGGAGGATGAGTCCCAGGCCAGCCTTAGCTACAGGAGACCCTAATTCTAAAATACACAAAAATTGCTAGGTGGTTAAAGGCACTTGCTTGCAAAGCCTGCCAGTCTGGGTTCAATTCCCCAGTACCCACATAGAGCCAGATGCACAAAGTGGCTCATGCATCTGGAGTTCATCTGCAGCAGCAAGAGGCCTTAGTGCACTGACTGTGTGTGTGCTTGCTCACAAATAAAAATAATTCAACATTTTTACCTAATTGTTAACTTGATGGGAATAATTCTTAAATAGGATCCAAAAATGACAAAAGGTAATTACCTAATTCTAAGAGTTCTTGGAGGTTTCTCACAGCATTGTTCATTTCTCCAAGCCTCATGTATACTTCATTCATTCGGGGATAGACTCCATTTAAAGATGGTACATCAAATAGTTTTTGAAAGTGAGAAACAATAGCTTGCAAAGCTTGAAAGTTTGGCATATTGTTGTCCTGTCCAGAAAAGGGTGAGACAATAGTTCACATCTAAGTATTGGACACGAAACTTTAAGATGAGAGCACTTAGGTAATTATAAAGCATTACCTTTTCCTTATTTTCAACTTCTTCCAACATGGTATCTACCATAAATAACAGATCTTCAACTTTGATGCCTTCATTTTCATCCTGCTTTTTCAAGTTATGCCAAGGTACTAGTTCTGCAGACAGTGTCTTCAAGGACTTGTACAAATCCTTACAACAACAACAAAAACCTACATGGTATTACCAATTTTAATAAGCAGTTTGTATAGTAACATTAATAACAGAGTAATCCAGGCAGGTTAAAAATAGGTACATAAAGATATAATCATCATGAGTATTTTTTAAAATAATAGCCAGTTTTAATCAAGTCTCTTATTCTTTTTTAAAAAATTACTTGTTTGTTTTAGAAAGAGTAGACACACCAGGGCCTCTTGCCACTGCAGATGAATTCCAGACATAGGTGCCACTTTATGCATCTCACTTTACATAGGTATCAGGGAATCAAACTGGGCCAGCACACTTTGCAAGCAATCTCCTTTAACTGCTAAGCCATCTCCCCAGGCATACAAGTCTTTTTTTATTTTATTTTATTTATTTTATTTTTTTATTTAGGTTATTTTTTTAATTTTTATTTTATTTGAGAGATAGAGAGATAATGGGTATGCCAGGGTTTCCAGCCACATGTGCCACCTTGTGCTTTATGTGGGTACTGGGGGATAGAGCCTAGGTACTTTGGCTTTGGAAGCAATTGCCTTAACTGCTAAGCTATCTCTGCAGCCCTAAAACAAGTCTTTAAAAACTAGGTTTTTCCAGGTAAATACTGGCCCCACAAAAAGTTACATATTATGTAGGTAGTGTGCGACATGAGTGGCAAGCTTTCATTAATGCTCCACTCTGGCCCAGTGAGTGGAGTTTGATAGTAAACTGTGCCACAAGTTTTAAAAAAATAAAACCATATTGATAATCCCAAATCTGGATGCTCTAAGCAACTATATGTTACTTATATACATATATACATACATACATATATATACATATTTAGTGCTAAAGATTGGACCTAGGCCCTGAGACATGCTGGGTAAGCACTGAATTACATTCCATCCCCATTTCAGGTTTTGAATTTTTTAAATATTTATTTATTTGAGAGAGTCAGAGAGATAGATGACAGAAAATGGGTGCACCAGGGCCTCCAGCCACTGCAAATGAACTCTAGCCACGTGCCACCTTGTGTACCTGGCTTACGTGGGTCCTGGAGAAATTGAACCTGGGTCCTTAGGCTCCACAGGTAAGCACCTTAACTGCTAAGCCATCTCTCCAGCCCTATGCTTTGAATTTATAGCTATTTTGAGATGAAATTAACACACCAACATATTCACAGGCTGGGAAGATGGTTCAGCCATTAAAGGATCTTGTTTGCAAAGTCTGCCAGCCTGAGTTCAATTCCCCGGTGCCTATGTAAAGCCAGACTCAAAGTGGTGTGTGTGTTTGGCATTTATTTGCAACAGGAGGAGACTGATGTGTGCACACATGCAAATAAATTAATTTTGAAAAATTCACCTTAAGTATACAATTCAGTAGTTTTAATCTTTCCACAGCTGTGTGCAAACATTTCCAGTAGTAACAGCCACAAGTGACCAGTGACTAACATCCTGGACAGCAAAGCTCTAGGGCACTAAGTACAAGAAATCCCCCTTTTTTCTAGCTCTTTTAGACCTCCACATATTTAACATGCTCCAGTTAAGGCCCATACCTCACACACTGATATGCTTAACTTTTCATCTGGCAAGAAGACAGTTGCCTGTTTTAGTATTTCGTAGCATTAAGTTCAATATCAAATGAATGTTTTAAATTCTAGAATTTGAAAAAAGTCATCGAGTTGTAGCAAAATGATAACCATTGTTAACCATCAGTGGGTGCATTTGTAAAATGGTCTGTGCTAACAAGCACATATAATCCTGTGACTTCCTGTTTGAAAATAATAGGGAATTACAAAAGTAGACTGGTGAACTACTGTGTTAGAGCACTTGTCTTGCATGTTTGAGGCCCTAGGTTCAACTTTTAGCAACACCACCACCACCAAACTCATACACACACAGTATCATAAAACTAAGAAGAAAAGATGTTCTGATCTCTTTGGCAGTGACAAGATTGTTGTAGCACCTAGTCAGTCTACAACTAAACTCCTGGGCTCCTCAGTTGCCTAGTTAGCAAATACAGAAATGCTGCATACCTTGTAACGCTGCCTCTGGCATACTGGAGAATGGAACTGGAAAAAAAAAAATCACAGCAGACACCAGTATTCTGGTTTGGAAAAGATACAGCATAGACTGGGGAGATACTCAGTGGGAAAAGTACTTGCTGTGCAAGCATGAGGCCCTGAGTTGGGATCCCCAGAAAGCATATTCCAGCACTGGGGAGGCGAGTCCCAAGGGCTTGCTGGTTAGCTAATCTTGACAAATTGGTGCTGTAAGTTCAGCACCAGACCCTGTAGCAAGGAATCCGGTGGAGAGGTTCTGAGGAAGACACCTGATGTCAACCTTTGGAATCCACATGCACAGGTCCAAGTGCACAGGCACTCACACATTTTAAAAAGCCACAGCATCTGCCCACCTTGCTTGGACCAGTAAAAGGGAAATGACAGAAAGGAGGCTGCTAAGGGATCCCAACCTTTCCCAGCTTGCCTACCTACTATCAAGGCAGTTCTTGTTTTTCAATTGTTTATCTTGGTGTTTTATAATTTTTTCATATAAGAGAGAGAGAATTGGTGCACCAGGGCCTCCAGACACTGCAACTGAACTCCAGACACAAGCGCCACTTTGTGTATGTGTGTGTGTGATGGTGCGAACTTGTGCATCTGGCTTACATGGGACCTTAGGCTTCACAGACAAGTGCCTTACCAACTAAGCCATCTCTCAATTGTTTTTAGATTTGGGTAAATACACATATATAAACTTTAACATTACAGCTATTTTCAGTTTAAGTTGAGTATAAGTTCGGCATGTCATACAGCCATCACCACTACCCACCTCTATAAGTCCTTTCTTATAAACAAACTCTATACCCATTCAACAATGCTCCATTCCCTTCTCCCAGAGGAACCACCATTGTACTTCCTGTAGCTATGGGTTTTTTTGTTTGTTTTGAGATAGGGTCTCGCTCTAGTCCAGGCTGGCCTCAAACTCAGTGAATCTCCTATCTCTTCCTCCTGAGTGCTGGAATTAAAGGCATACACCACCACACCTGGCCTATGATTTTTGACTAAATTATTGCATACTGTGTTGTCATTTCATCACTAGCTTCTTCAACTTAGCTTACTGAGCTAACATTCACCCATGCTCCATTAAGAGGCTGGACAAATAGCTGAGGTTAAAGGTGCTTGCTTGCAAAGCCTGAGGGCCTGGGTTTGATTCTTCAGTGCCCAAGTAAAGGTAGATGCATTGGGAGTTCGTCTGCAGTGGCAGAAGGCCTTAGCATGTCCACACTTACTCTCTTCTTTTTCTCTTTCTCAAATGAATAAAACATTTTTTAAAACAATTTAATATTCCATTAAGAAGAGTGAATCCAGGGCTGGAGAGATGGCTTAGCAGTTAAGGAACTTGCCTGTGAAGCCTAAAGACCCAGGTTCAATTCACTAGGACCTGTGTAAGCCAGATGCACATGCGTCTGGAGTTCATTTGCAGTTGCTAGAGGCCCTGGCATACCCATTCTCCCTCCTTCTCTCCCTCGAATAATAAGAAGAGGGAATTCTCATATTCTCTTCATATAGAGGTTCCTAAAAACAAAAAACATAGCCGGACATGGTGGCACACACCTTTAATCCCAGCACTCGGGAGGCAGAGGTAGGATTGCCATGAGTTTGAGGCCAGCCTGGGACAGAGTGAGACCCTACCTCAAAAAAGCAAAAAAATTTTAAAAAAAACATTAAAACTGGGCTGGAGAAATGACTTAGTGGTTAAGGCACTTGCCTGCAAAGCCAAAGGACCCAGGTTCAATTCCTCAGGACCCATGTAAGCCAGATGCACAAAGAGGTGCATGCGTCTGGAGTTCATTTGCAGTGGCTGGATGCCCTGCGTACCCATTCTCTCTCCCTCTCAAATAACATTAAAACTGCCCTATAATCCAGCAATCCCACTGCTGGGTGTATATGCAAATGAGATAAAATTAATCATATGTTCAAGGGAACACTAGCACTCACATGTTTACTGTGGCCTTATTTGTAATTTCCAAGATGTGGAATACATCTCAATATCCAATGATAGGTGAATGGATAAAATAAACACCTGTGTGTGTATGTATATATATATATAATGTTATTCAGCCATAAAGAATAAAATTCTGTTCTTTATAAGAACATGAATAGGGGTTAGGATATGGCTCAGAGGTTAAAGGCACTTGCTTGCAAAGCATGCAGACCAAGTACAATTTGCCAGTATCCAAGTAAAGCCTGGTGCACAAAGTGGCACAAGTGTTTGGAATTTGATTGCAGCAGCAGGAGACCCTGTTGTAGCCATACTTTCTCTCCTCCTCCCCTTGCAAATAAATATTATATAAATATTACAAAAAACAAATATGAATGTAATGGGAGGAAATTGTGTTAAATGAAATAAACCAGACACAGAAAATATTGTGTATGTTCCTTTTTTAAAAATGGCCTTGCCAGGTGTGGTAGCGCATGCCTTTAATCCCAGCACTCAAGAGGCAGAGGTAGGAGGACTGCCATGAGTTCAAGGCCATCCTGAAACACAGTGAATTCCAGGTCAGCCTAGGCTAGAGCAAGACCATACCTCAGGAAATATATATATATATATATATATATGTAATTAATTTGGTCTGGAGAGATGGCCAAACAGTTTAGGCACTTACCTGAAAAGCCTAACAACCTGAGTTTAATTCCCCAGTACCCAGATAAAGCCAGATACACGTCTGGAGTTCATTTGCAATGACTGGAGGCCCTGGTGTGCCCATTCTCTCTGTGTCCCTTCTTCTCTCTTTCTCTGCTTGCAAATATTGGAGAGAGAGATAGAGAAAGGCAAATAGGTAATGGACATGCCAAGGCCTCTAGCTACTGCAAATGAACTTCAGACACATGCACCACCTTATGCATCTGGCTTTAGGTGGGTACTAGGGAATCGAACCTGAGTCCTTTGGCTTTGCAAGCAAGTGCCTTAACTGTTAAGCCATCTCTCCAGCCCAACTCTGTATTTTTAAATGGAGAAGTTTCAATGTTCCCAACACAGAGAAATGATTTATTTGATGGATATGTAATTACCATGGTCTGATCATTACTGACTACATGTATTTTTTTAAATTTATTTTGAGAGAAAGAGGCAGAGAGAGAATGGGTGTGTCAGGGTCTTCAGCCCCCGTGAACGAACTCCACTTGCATCACTGTGCATCTGGCTTACATGGGACCTAGAGATTTGAACATGAGTTCTTAGGCTTCACAGGCAAGTGCCTTAACTGCTAAGCCATCTCTCCGGCCATGTATACATGTATTGAAATGTCACAGTGTAGCCTACATATATGTAAAAGTATATTCATTAAAATGAAATATAATAATATTCCAGAATATATTCTACATTTTATTTATCCATTAATCCCTCAAGCTCATCCTTCTCCTTTAAGCCAAATCAAACCTGAAGAAAAAAATCTATCTGCAGGGGCTGGAGGGATGGTTTAGTGGTTAAGGTGCTTGCCTGCAAAGTCAAAGGACCCAGGTTCAATTCCCCAGGACTCATGTAAGCCAGATGCACATGGTGGTGCATGCTTTGGGAGTTCATTTGCAGCTGTTGAAGGCCCTGGTGCACCCATTCTCTCTCTTTCTCCCTCTGTCTCTTCCTCGCTCTCTCAAATAAATAAAAAATAAAAAACAAAAACTATCTACAATATCCTAAACATTATAAATAACTCCCCATACAAAGCCTCAAAGGAAGTTCTATACCTTTGATACTTAGTCTGTGTAGTTTAAATATCAGAAATAGGGCTGGAGAAATGGCTTAGCGGTTAAGGTGTTTGCCTGCGAAGCCAAAGGATCCCGGTTCGATTCTCTAGGACCCATGTAAGCCAGATGCACAAGAGGCACATGCATCTGGAGTTTAATTGCAGTGGCCAAAGGCCCTGGCGTGCCCATTCTCTCTGTCTGCCTCTCATCTATCTCTCTCTCTGCTTGCAAATAAATGAAAATTAAATATCAGAAGTATTGTCCAAAGCCCGTAAGCTACCTCAATGGCAGAAATAACTAATTCTAACCAATTGCCTATTGAGTGTCCTTACAATGTTCTAATTAAAACAACACTAATTCTGAGCTGGGTGTGGTTTCAACAAAAACAAAGAATATACAATAATTCTATAAAGTAAATGCAAATACATTTTAATTTCCCAATTGCTAGTTGACCTGCCTTAAGAGATTGAAATAAACTCAGACCTAAAAAGAAAAATAATTTAATATTAACACAGAAAAATATTCTTCATTAAGATGAAAATAAGAGCTGGGTGTGGTGGCCCATGCCTTTAATCCCAGCACTCGGAAGGCAGAGGTAGGAGGATAACTGTGAGTTTGAGGCCACCCTGAGACTACATAGTGAATTCCAGGTCAGCCTGGGCTAGAGCAAGACCCTACCTCGAAAAAAAATGTGAGAATAAGGATAAGATACTGCATGTGAGAAAGTATAAAGAGCCAGGAAATCTATAGCACAGAGATACCAACAGAAAGGAGGTGAGGCCAGAACAAGGAGGGGCCTAGCAGTGCAAAGATATTCAATGGGAGAGGGTCTCAAATTTTTCTTCTGTAGAACTTGACAGGAGGTAAACTTAATAATGAAATCAAATTGATATTTTTACAATAGATATATAAGTAGTAAAAGTCAAGTTTTAGGAACACTTATTTAGCCTTAGGGTTAACAACAAAATGAAGTCTCATTAACAAATTCCAATAGCTTTTCAAAACACACAAAATACTTCAACTCCTTACCTTTAGGGATGTCAGTTCATCTGCCCACATTTCTATTATAGGAACAAGATGTTCAAATCCACAGTCTTGAACAATATCTTTATTAAAGTTTTGGGCTCCACCTTTGCTCTGTTTATAAATTATAACAGGAGCTCTTGGATTGTGAATAATGGAGTTGATGCTACATAGCACCTATGAACACACAGAGTGATTTTAGTCAAAATGTTTCTCCTAGTCTTACAAAGTGAGCTATGACTCAGATATGCCTGGAAGACGGCTCAGCAATAAAAGGCACTTGTTTGCAAAGCTATTCCTGGTTCAAACCACAAAGATGCACAAAGTGAGATACATTACAGGAGTACTTTATATGTCAATATAACATCAGTTTCAGAGTTAGAATTTAGGCATTTAGACCTTTAACGAGATTGACACTTGTAAATATTGTGGTATATTCTAGCCCCAATGCATAAGAATATGGCAATCTGATTAACGTAGTTAGGCATGTAAGTTGTAACAAAAAACTAAGATGATTTTTAAAAATTATTTAGTATATTTATTTTATTTTATCTTATTGCAAGATAAGATAGAGTGTATGTTTGTAAATGGGCACAGTATGGCCTCTTACCACTGCAAATGAACTCCATATGCACACACCACTTTATGCATCTGGCCTGCCAAGGGGGCTAGGGAATTGAACCTGCCATCAGGCTTTGCAAGCAAGTGCCTTAAACTGCTGAGCCATCTCCTTAGCCTCTAAGATAAATTTTAAAATGAGTTAGAGAAACTGAAATGATTTAGACCCAAAACAGCTACAAACTATTATAATCCTCAGAGAGAAGAATCAGAAATCCTTATCTAAGGTTTCCATATTTCCCGATTCCTATCTCCTCTTATTTAAGCTACATAGGATATTAAAAGAAGCTCTTATTGTTTCATAACTTCAGCTGAAGTTTAAGGTGATGATAGTTATAAAGTCCCACATTTTCTTTTTTGTTTGTTTTTCAAGGTTCTCACTCTAGCCCAGGCTGACCTGGAATTAACTATGTAGTCTCAGGGTGGCCTTGAACTCACAGCAATCCTCCTACCTCTGCCTCCCAAGGGCTGGGATTAAAGGTGTGCGCCACCACGCCTGGCTAAGTCCCACATTTTCTAAAAAGAAGTCCTAGGAGTATAATGAGATCTTGGTAAGAGGTGAACAACAGATACCAGACAGTAACCAGCCAATCCAACAAAAAAGTAAAAATTTATTAGACAGGATTTACCAATCCTTATTAAGTAATTTATTTGGGTTTTTTGTTTGTTATTGTTTTTGTTTTTTGAGGTAGGGTTTCACTCTAGCTAAGGCTGATTTGGAATTCACTATGTAGTCTCAGGGTGGCCTAGAACTCATGGTGATCCTCCTACCTCTGCCTCCTGAGTGCTGAGATTAAAGATGTGCACCACCATGCCCAGCTTATTTAGATTTTCTTTTTTCTTTTCTTTTCTTTCTTTCTTTCTTTTTTTTTTTTTTTTTTTGAGCTAGGGTCTTGCTGTCTGGATTTTCAAGATAGGGTTTTGCTCTATCCCAGTCTGCCTTTTTCTGTCTCTCTCAAATAAATAAAAATATTTAGCCCAGTGTGGTGGCACTTGCCTTTAATCCTAGCACTCCGGAGGCAGAGGTAGAACTGTTCTAAGTTCAAGGCCATCCTGAGACTTCAGAGTGAATTACATACACACATACATATTAAACAACAACAAAAATGTAGACTCTTCTCCTCTTTGAATCTGTGCTAGGCTTGAGTCTTGCTCTGATCTACAGAGTCTGCTGGAAGAATATTATGACATCTAGGTCAGGTTTCTTTTGTTGTTGTTGTTTTGGTTTTTTGAGGTAAGGTCTCACTCTAGCCCAGGCAGACCTGGAACTCACTCCATAGTTCCAGGCAGACGTGGAACTCACAGCAATCTTCCTACCTCTGCCTCCCCATGTGCTGGGATCAAAGGCATGTGCCACCACACCCAGCTAGAAGTCAATTTTTAAGAGCCTTGATCACTTTGCCTCTCTCTCTCTTCACACCCTGTGGCTTCCACATGGCCAAGCCCAGGCAGAACTGGTAGATAATGATGTACACACTCACAGCCCCAGCTCCATCACTGAGACAAATATTCACTGAGCTCCCAGAAACATAGCAACACTAATGACTTGACTCTTACCACTGATGACTGCCAATATTAACAGAGCTACCTAGTGGCCCAAAGATAAGAAGATTTAGAATGTGTTTGTTATACGCAAAAATGAGCTCATCCATGCATATGTGTCAAGATGAAGTAGAACAAGGAAAGGGGTCACGAGAGAAACCTGACTACTCATGATAGGGTAGGATATTCTCTGCCAAACTGGGCACTTAGGAAGAGAAATCAGCTTTATTTTCATGAAAGACAACTATGACTAGATAACTATAGGGGCATTCATAATGAATGTTATATTGCTAAGGTTCCTTAGCGGAGAAAACTAAACAAACACATCCCATGACAGAAAACAGCAGAGGCTGTATTTGGGTATCAGTCTCACAAAGTATACTACTGCTAGAATATACCAGCACCAGTCAACAAAGTGTCTACCCTCTCTCTTCTCACTCACCACCTACCCATCACTGCCAGCCCTGGAAAGGTCGTAAGTAGTAGGAGACTAGAGGAGACAGAGAAACAAGCAGACCACATCCCTTGCCCTACTGCTGAACAGGTCAGACATCAGCAAGAATAGACATCAGAGAGAAGCTTTGAACTACATGGGAAAAATGACTTTTTGACTGAGATGTGAATGCATGTTTTTTCTCTCTTCTCATACTGTTCAGATAAAAACCCACATACTCTGTGGGAGGGGAGAGAGGGGAGAGAGAAGGAAAGGGAGAGGGGGACAGAGACACTATTCAAGGTTCTCCAGGGAAAGGAAACCAATAGGAAATGTATCTGTGTTTATATGCAGGTGGGCCTGTGTACTGACTTGAAGGCTCAAGTTACATTCATGTACATGTGAGAACAAGAGACAGATCATTATATACATGTAAAAAGATTTCTTAGCCGGGCGTGGTGGCACACACCTTTAATCCCAGCACTCCGTAGGCAGAGACAGGAGGATCGCTGAGTTTGAGGCCACCCTGAGAATACAGAGTGAATTCCAGGTCACCCTGAGCAAAAGTGAGACCCTACCTTGAAAAACCTAAATTAATTAATTAAAAAAAGATTTCTTGGAACAAAAAAAAAATACAAAATACAAAAAGCCAGGCATGGTGGCACACGCCTTTAATCCCAGCACTTGGGAGGCAGAGGTAGGAGGATTGCCATGAGTTCGAGGCCACCCTGAGAATACAGAGTGAATTCCAGGTTAGCCTGGGCTAAAGCGAGACCTTACCTCGAAAAACAACAGCTGGAGAGATTGCTTAGCAGTTAAAGTGTTTGCCTGTGAAACCTAAAGACCCAGGTTCAAGTCACCATTACCCACATAAGCCAGATGCATGCATCTGGAGTTTGTTTGCAGTGGCTAGAGGTCCTGGCACACCCATCCTCCCTCCCCTCCCCCTTTCTCACAAATAAATAAAATTAAATTTTTAAAAAGACTTCTTGGGGGGCTGGAGAGATGGCCTAGTGGGTAAGGTGCTTACCTATAAAGCCTAAGGACCCAGGTTCAATTCCCCAGTAACCACATAAGCCAGATGCACAAGGTAGCACATGTATCTGGAGTTTGTTTGCAGTGGTTGGAGGCCTGGCACACCCATTCTCTCTCTGTCTCTCTATCTGCCTCTCTCTCTCTCCAGTAAATAAATGAATTTTTTAAAAAAAAGGTTTCTTGGGCTGAAGAGATGGCTTAGTAGCTAAGACACTTGCCTGCAAAGCCTAATGACCCAGGTTTGACTCCCCAGTACCCATGTAAAGCCAGATGCACAAAGTGGCACATGCACCTGGAGTTTGTTTGAAGTGGCTGAAGGCCCTGCTGCGCCTATTCTGTGTGTGTGTGTGTGTGTGCTTGCAAATAAATAAATAAATGGGCTTAGCAGTTAAGGCCCATGCCTGCGAAGCCTAACGACCCCAGTTTGATTCTCCAGGTCCCATGTAAGCCAGAAGCACATGGTGGTGCATGTGGCTGGAGTTTGTTTGCAATGGCTAGAGGCCTTGACACACCCATTCTCATACTCTCTATTTCTGTCTCAAATAAATAAAAATAAATATCTAAAAAAAAAAAAAAAAGTATCCAGGCATGGTGGCGCATGCCTTTAATCCCAGCACTTGGGAGACAGAGGTAGGAGGATCACCCACCATGAGTTGAAGGCCATCCTTGAAACTACATAGTGAATTCCAGGTCAGCCTGAGCTAGAGTGAAACCCTACCTCAAAAAAAACAAAACAAAACAAACAAAAAACAATGACAAGCACACATACAATCACCACCTAGATTTAGCAACTGCTAACACTTTGTTGTCTTTGCTCACTCTGTCTATAATTTTAGCTTAACCACCGGAATAAAATTCAGAGACATGTTTCTAGACCCTCAAATAGTGATGTTTGAGGCAGAGGTAGGAGGATCGCCATGAGTTCAAGTGAATTCCAGGTCAGCCTGAGCTAGAGTGAAACCCTACCTTGAAAAACAAAACAAAAAAAAGTGATGTTTGCAGAAGTCCACAAAATCTAATTCCATTATCACTCTATGAAAATTGACAATGTTAGATTTCAAGAAAGCTGCCTCTACCTCGTTCTCCAACAGCTGTGCTGGGGACCGATTAATCCCTGCCTATTGTCATAGACACTGACTAACATCTACAACCCCACCTGTGGCCTTGGGTACAAACAGTATTCCAAGCCCCAGTTCCCCAAAGGAGTTCAATAGTTAGGTAAGGTAACTTGATCATGCAGGATTCAGTTACAGTGCTCAACCCCCACCCCTCATGTCACACATCCCTTATAAGACTCCTCCTCCCTCCCTTCCCCCCCAAAACCTTAAAGCCTCCTTCCCCTTACTCAGGATTCCGAAGCACCTTTGCTTTTCACTTTGTATCCTGGCATTAAATAAAAAATCTTGGGTCCAAGAAACAGTTTGTCTGTAATCCTCCATCTCAAACCTTGAACCTGACAAGATTCCTAATATAATTCCTGAATAAAATGAATTATGAATCCTCTTTGATCATAACTATCTGCCCACATATGATGAGCTCTAGCTTATATATCATCCAAAAACATGTAAGATAGAACCCAAACATGTTTAAAAAGCAAATAATTAAGCAGTTTCCCATTTGTCAACATCAAGTCAAGGCTATTTAAGAAATTGTTACTGAGGTTGAAGAGATAGTTCAGAGGCTAAAGGCACTTGCTTGCAAAGCCTGACAGTCTGGGTTTGATTCCCCAGTACTCACATAAAGCCAGATGCACAAAGCAATGCCTACACATACTATCTCCCCGCACCCCCCAAATAAATACAAAAAAGAAACTGGGCATGGTGGTACACGCCTTTAGTCCCAGCACTGGGGAGGCAGAGGTAGGAGGATTGCTGTGAATTCAAGGCCAGCTTGGTGAACAGTGAATTCCAGGTCAGCCTGGGCTAGAGTGAAACCCTACCTCAAAAAAAGAAAAAACATCCCAGAACTTGGGAGGCAGATATAGGAGGATCGCTGTGAGTTCGAGGCCACCTGAGACTACATAGCGAATTCCAGGTCAGCCTGAGCTAGAGGGAGACCCTGCCTCGAAAAACAAAAAAAGAAAAAGAAAAGAAAAAGAAAGAAGGAAAGGAAGGGAGGGAGGCAGGGAGGGAGGACTTGTTACTATAAACTAAATTTCCCCCAAAGTGCTGAATCTGCTTCAATGCGCTGACAGAACTTCTGTGATTATGTAGAGATGGAATGATGCAGGATCACAGCCAAATTTTCTTGGGCTATTTTCAGCCCCTTAATAGCCATTTATTGCCCACGTCTGTACTTGACTTAACATTTTTGTGACTATCAGGTGATCAAGTAAAACCTTTTTGGAATGTAACTACTGCAGGTTTTAAGAGGAACCAAGCCTTTCTCTCAGCTCTGGTTGAGCTTAGCTTAGGGGGTAGAGCGCCTTACACTCAACAGTCACTACAACTCTGCAAACCAGTGGCTCTCGTGAGTCCATTCTCTTACCTACCAAGAACTGACAGGTGTAGACACAGTACAAAAGCATGTTAAATACGGCTTCACTATGACAGTAAAGCACAAAGCTCCCAAGCTGGGAGGGGCCCCAGTGGGTAACCTCTTGGTGACCGGGACTAGGGGTTCTTATACCTCAGGGGTGTAAACTGGGCATCAGGTCAGGGTGGATTAGATTCTAGGTTCCTCTGAGTGTCCATAGGAGTTCCACCCTGAGGGTGTCAAGTCAGGGTTTGAATGGATTGGTTACTTTCAGTGTATATGGGGATCTTGATTTTTTACAAAGGGGGGGGAACAGCTGGAGAAATGGCTTAGTGGTTAAAGCACTTGCCTACAAAGTCTAACGTCTGGAGTTCAATTCCCCAGTACCCACATAAAGCCACATGTATCTGCAGTTTGCAGCGGCTAGAGGCCTTGGTGCACCCATATTCATTCATTCATTCATTCATTCATTCATTCATTCATTCATTCTCTCTCTCCCACCCTCCCTCTTGCCTTAAAAATAAATAAAAATATTTTAAAGCCGGGCATAGTAGCACAAGCCTTTAATCCCAGCACTTGGGAAGCAGAGGTAGGAGGATCTCCATGAGTTCAAGGCCACCTTGAGACTACCTAGTGAATTCCAGGTCAGCCTGGGCTAGAACGAGACCATATATATTTATATATATATATATATATATATATATATATATATATGTATGTATGTATGTATGTATGTATGTATGTATGTATATACACACACACACACACACACACATTATATATATATATATAAATTTAAAAACTATGTGGAGCCAGGCACAATGGCACATGCCTTTAATCCCAGCACTCAGGAGGCAGAGGAAGGAGGATTGCTGTGAGTTCAAGGCCACCCTGAGATTACATAGTGAATTATAGGTCAGCCTGGGCTACAGCAAAACCCTACCTTGGAAAAACCAAAAACAAAACAAACAACAAAAAACCCTCTGTGGGCCCAATAAAATAAGTGTAATCCAAATTCAATCAAAAAAACTATTAAATTGGGACTAGAGAAATGGCTTAGTGGTTAAGGTAGGTGTTTGCCTGTGAAGCCAAAGGATCCCAGTTCGATTCTCCAGGACCCACATAAGCCAGATGCACAAGGGACATATGCATCTGGAGTTCATTTGCAGTGGCTCGAGACCCTGGCATGCCCATTCTCTGTCTGCCTCTCTTCTATCTCTTTCTCTCTCTCTCTCTCTCTCTCTGCTTGCAAATAAATTAATTAAATAAAATAAAAAATTAAACTATTAAATTGGAGCTAGGTGTGGTGGCACACGCCTTTAATCCCAGCACTTAGGAGGCAGAGGTAAGAGGGTCGCCATGAGTTCGAGGCCACCCTGAGAATAACAGAGTTAATTCAAGGTCAGCCTGGGCTTGAGTGAGATCCTACCTCGAAAAACAAAACAAACAAACAAACAAACAAACAAACAAACAAAAAACCTATTAAATTGGGCGGAAGAGATGGCTTAGCAGTTAAGGTGCTCGCCTGCAAAGCCAAAGGACCTAGGTTTGATTGCCCAGTATCCACATAAGCTAGATGCACAAGCTGGTGCATGCATTTGGAGTTCATTTGAAGAGACTGGAGGCCCTGGCGCACCCATTCTTTTCTATCTGTTCCTCCCCCCGCTTCTTTCTCTAAAATAAATAAATAGAAATAAAATATTTTTTAAACTAGTAAATTATTTATCTATAAATAAATGCTATGTAAAACCAATACTGTTATTTTTCTACATCATATAGACAATAAAATTTTACAAGGACTTACTATTTAAACAAAGCCAAAATCACATAAAGCCAAAGACTTACTTTATTTTTTTTAATATTTTATTTTTATTTATTTATTAATTTGAGAGAAAGAGAGAGAGATACAGAAATAGGCAGGTAGAGAGAGAGAGAAAGAGAGAATGGGCATGCCAGGGCCTCTAGCCACTGCAAGCGAACTCCAGATGCATTCGCCCCCTTATGCATCTGGCTTACGTGGGTCCTGGAGAATCAAGCCTCGAACCGGGATCCTTAGGCTTCACAGGCAAGCGTTTAACCACTAAGCCATCTCTCTAGCCCCAAAGACTTACTTAAATAATAAAATAGCAACACCAAGATCAATGGAATGAAAATGGCTTAAGTGGGATACTAAAGGATTATAAAATCTTAAGCAATACAGGGCTGGAGAGATGGCTTAGCAGTTAAGGCATTTGCCTGCAAAACTAAAGGATCCCGGTTCGATTCTCCAGGACCCATATAAACCAGATGCACAAGGGGGTGAATGCATCTGGAGTTCGTTTGCAGTGGCTGGAGGCCCTGGTGCACTCATTCTCTCTGCCTCTTTCTCTCTCTCAAATAAATAAATGGAGGGCTGGAGGGATGGCTTAGAGGCTAAGATGTTTGGCTGCAAAGATAAAGGACCCACATTAACCAGATGCACAAGGGGGCACACGTGTCTGGAGTTTTGTTTGCAGTGACTGGGGGCCTGGCACACCCATTCTCTCTCTCTCTCTCTGTGTGTGTGTCAAATAAATAAATAAGACTAAAATATTTTAAAATAAATGGGTAAAATATATTTTTAAAACATCTTAAGCAATACAGTATTACCAACTAGTTACATAGTATTTACTTTGGACCAGGTATTATAATAAAGAGAGGGTGTGCATATGTAATATACCAATACCATGTCATGTTATAAGGGGTTTTACAGATTTGGGTACCCATAGTATGGTG
The DNA here is from genome assembly GCA_036365145.1 of Orientallactaga sibirica. Lineage (NCBI taxonomy): Eukaryota > Metazoa > Chordata > Mammalia > Rodentia > Dipodidae > Orientallactaga > Orientallactaga sibirica. The sequence continues at coordinate 30,788,288 of JAEOAD010000009.1, forward strand.
AACACAGCCCTTCCCATATAGCAAGCATTCCTTACCAGTAATGATTACTACACGGAAACTGTGGCCAAGGTTCATCCCCAGCACCAGTCTTCTGTTAGCTATTCAATACCTGAAAGTATCTCTGGTCAATTAGGGCCTGTTGATGGTTTTCTTTACTGGATTCATCTTTTTTCTCCATGTCCTCAGTCTTTTTTTGACCAATAAGCTCTTGTAATCTAAAAAGGGGGAAAAAACAAGATAATATGAAATGCTTTCCCAGATATTACTGTAAAATGAACTAAACCAATGATCCTGCTGGCCTCCCAAAACCCTTGCATCAAGTGTGTATGTGTGTGTAAACTAAGTACGAGTGTACAAAATATAAGTAACACTGTCATTGGAAAAGAAAAAGTTCCTCCAAAAGACCACAAATTAGAAGGAATCCCTGGAAACAGAAGAGCTCAGACTGAAGACAAAAAATTTGAATCACCCTCCAACACACACACACACACACACACACACACACACACACACACACACACTATAGCAAAATAACTTCTACTCAGGGCGCTCCAACCTTAGAGGCTTCAGTCAAGGAGCAATCAGCAGCAGCAGAGCAACGGGCTCTGTGCTGAGCAGGAACATCCATCAACATGCACCTCTTCTTCATCTAGCGTGCCCAAGAGCTAACAGCTGTCAGACCTGGACCAACCAAGAGATGCAGAGACCAAGCTGGGTGTGGTGGCACACACCTTTAATGCCAGCACTCGGGAGGCTGAGACTGAAGGACTGCTATGAGTCTGAGGCCATCCTGAGACTACATAGTGAACTCCAGGTCAGCCTGGGCTAGAGTGAGACCCTACCTCGAAAAACAAACAAAACCAGATGCTGACACCTTAGAGAACAATGTCACAATCACAGGGAGCCCCAAGAACATGGGAAAGGACAGTCTCTGCCTAGAAACCTGTCAGTGTGTAGAAGCAAACGCTCAACACTCCTCCAAATATCTCTGAAGACAGGTTGTTGAGACATTCCTTTAGGCTTTTTAAAAAAATTATTTATGAACAGAGAGAGAGAGAGAAAACGGGCAAACTCTGGATTCATGTTCCATTTTGTGCATCCAGCTTTACATGGGTACTGGGGAATTGAACCCCAGTCATTAGGCTTTGCAGGCAAGCACCTTAACCACTGAGCTAGCTCTCCAGCCGACCCCCATCCTTCTAACCTTTTTTTTTTTTTTTTCCCGAGGTAGGGGCTTCACTCCGGCCCAGGATGACCTGGAATTCAATCATTAGTCTCAGGGTGGCCTTGAACTCATGACAATCCTCCAAGTACTGGCATTAAAGGCATGCACTATGACGCCCAGCTTCTAAACTTTTTGAAAATAGTTTATTAAACCTGCTTCAAATTAATCCTTTTCAGCCGGGTGTGTGGCACATTCCTTTAATCCCAGCACTCAGAAGGCAGAGGTAGGAGGATCACCAAGAGTTCAAGGCCATTGTGAGACTACATAGTGAATTTCAGGTCAGCCTGAGCTATAATGAGACCCAACCTCGAAAAAAAGCAAAAAAAAAAAAAGATCATTGGGTGTCTGATGCTAAGTAGTATCATCTGAGAGCCTTCTTGAAGCAGGAATTCTAAGCACACAGTATGTATCACCCACAATTCTAAACTTGATCAAGATGAAGAAAGCACCAGGCGTGGTGGCACATGCCTTTAATGCCAGCACTTGGGAGGCAGAGGTAGGAGGATCACTGTGAGTTCGAAGCCACCCTGAGAAGACAGAGTGAATTCCAGGTCAGCCTGGACTAGAGTGAGACCCTACCTCAAAAAACAAAAAACAAAACAAACCTAAAGGTGAATAAAAGCTGGGGACATAGGAACCAGACCTTTGGTTCACTTGGCCTCACAGTAAATATACAGCATACCAAAATACTTCTGAAAACCCTCACATTCTGCAAACTACAAACAAAAATAAGAGCTCAGAAGCTGGGCGTGGTGGTGCACCCTTTAATCCCAGCACTCAGGAGGCAGAGGTAGGAGGATCGCTGTTGAGTTCCAGGCCACCCTGAGACTACATAGTGAATTCCAGGTCAGCCTGGGCTAAAGTGAGACCCTACCTCAAAAAACCAAATAATAACAGCTCAGGAGAAAAGAGAAAAGTAGTGTTAGAAACCAGTCTACTTAAAACTAGTGTACGGCTGGAGAGATGGCTTAGCAGTTAAGGCATTTGCCTGCAAAGCCAAAGGACCCTGGTTCAATTCTCCAGGACCCACCTAAGCCAGCTGCACAGGGGGACGCACGCATCTGGAGTTCGTCTGCAGTGGCTGGCTGGATGTCCTGGCGCAAGATTCTGCAGTACCCAAGTAATGTCAGATGCACAAAGTGGCACATGCATCTGGAGTTCATCTGCAGCAGCTAGAAGCCCTGGCACATCATTCTCTCTCCTTGCAAATAAATAAATAAACAAATAAACAAAGGTGGTTTTGTTTGTTTCTTTTTCAAGTTATGGTCTTGCTCTAGACCAGGCAGATCTAGAATTCACTATGTAGTCTCAGGCTTGCCTTAAACTCCTAGCAATCCTCTTACCTCAGCCTCCTGAGTGCTGGGATTAAAGGCATGCACCACTATGTCTGGCAATAAAATAAATTTTTATTATTATTTTTATTGACAACTTCTTTAATTGTTGACAATATCCCATGTTATTTCCCTCCCTCCTCCCACTTTCCCCTTTGAAACTTCATTCTCCATCACATCCCCTCCCCCTCTCAATCAGTCTCTCTTTTCAATTTGATGTCATGATCTTTTCCTCCTATTATGATGGTCTTGTGTAGGTAGTGTCAGGCACTGTGAGGTCATGGATATCCAGGCCATTTTGTGTCTGGAGGAGCACATTGTAAGGAGTCCTACTCTTCCTTTGGCTCTTACATTCTTTCCGCCCCCTCTTCCACAATGGACCCTGAGCCTTGGAAGGTGGGTTTGAGATGTTTCAGTGCTGAGCACTCCATTGTCACTTCTTCTCAGCACTATGGTGCCTTCTGAGTCATCCCAAGGTTTCCACCATCTGAAAAGAGAAGCTTCTCTAACCCAAAGTGAGAGATTAAAGGCATGCACCACTATGTCTAGCAATGAAATATTATTATTATTATTATTATTATTATTATTAGAGGTAGGGTCTCACTCTGGTCCAGGCTGACCTGGAATTAGCTATGTAGTCTCAGGGTGGCCTCGAACTCACGGCAATCCTCCTACCTCTGCCTCCCGAGTGCTGGGATTAAAGGCGTGCGCCACCATGCCCGGCTTGAAATATTATTTTTAAAAAAGAAAGAAGGCAGGCTGGAGAGATGGCTTAGCAGTTAAGGGTCTCCAGGACCCACTTAAGCCAGATGTACAAGGGGTGCACTCATCTGGAGTTCATTTGCAGTGGCTGGATGCCCTGGTGTGCCCATTCATTCTCTGCTTCTTTCTCTCAAATAAATAAATTAAATTAAATATTTTTTTAAAAAAAGAAGGCAAGAGTACAGTTCATTTTAAATGGTCTTAAGACTGAAAAGACACTTGCCTAAGAACTAGCAAAGTTCTGTCCCTTCCTTAAGGCTAACATATTACTAGACCTTAAGCCTAAGGAAAAGAAAACATGTGAATAATGAAACTTCTGTGTTAAATGCTATCTGCCCCTCTTTTTACATTTGCATAGAACTTAATTGGTTTTAGAAACACGTTATTCCAGGCCCCCCCCCAAAACAGTAAGATCTTGTTGTATGGGGCTTTTTAGGCCTATACAAGTCTAGCTGACTTCTGGCTGAATGTCACCGACTGACCTTCACCTGGTACTGTTCAACAGAGAAAAAGTGACCACTGGGGAGCCAGCCCTGTTCTTCTTGGCTTCTTGCTTACACTATGGCAGTACGTGAGCAAGCGTTGACAGTTATTTTCTATTTGGTTTACTTGCCTAATTGTCCACTTGAATGAGGGAGGTTCTATTCTAATCTGTTTTCACTAGCATCATATAAATATTACTGAAAAATTAATGAAATTAGTGTGGTATTTTGGCTATCTCATTGGATGATTTCCTAAGCACTATAATTTTCTAATAAACTAATATTAACTCAAAAAAGGAATCCATGTTCTTCCATATTAAACTAGTAGGAGCCTCCAATCTTAAATAAGAACATCGCCGGGCATGGTGGTGCATGCCTTTAATCCCAGCATTTGGGAGGCAGAGGTAGGAGGATTGCCAAGAATTCAAGGCCACCCTGAGAATACAGAGTGAATTCCAGGTCAGCCTGGGCTAGAGTGAGACCCTACCTCGAAAAGAAAAAAAAGAAAAGAAAATCCTTTCACGAAGATTTCCCCCATTCTTTTTTTTTTTTTTTTGTACCATTTCCTTTGGAAAACTTTTCTAAAAATCTTTATGTTTTTAAGAAATATGTATATCTTATAAAAAGACAAATAAGTCTCTTGCCATCCAAGTAATGTCTTTCCTGGGAGCCTTGGAACCATCTCTTTTTATTTTATTTTCTTAAAGGATAAATTATAAAGTTTATTTTGGAGAAAGTAACAAATTATGGGGTTTATTTAAGGGAGAAATCACAAACTGTGGGATTTAGGAAACACATTGTCATGTGGAAACACTGCATAGTTTATAAGGTTTGTTTAAAATAAATTGAGGGCTGCAGAGATGGCTTAGTGGTTAAGGCGCTTGCCTGTGAAGCCTAAGAAGCCAGGTTCAATTTGCCAGCACCCATGTAAGCCAGATGCACAAGGTGGTGCATGCATCTGGAGTTTGTTTGCAGTGGCTGGAGACCCTGGTGTACCCATTCTCTATCTGCTCTTCCTCTCTCCCTCCCTCCCTCTCCCTCTCAAATCAATCAATAAATGATATTTTAAAAGAGAAAAATTGAGGTTTTGGGGAAAAAAAAAAAACAAGTTAGAGCCTCAAGCACGTGGAGGATAGAACTTAGATGTATATGTAGGGAGACTTAGAAAGAACACACATGGTATGTGTTTTCCTGTGGAAGGAAGAAATGTTTTCCTTGGGAGCCTTGGAACCATCTCTTTTTAAAATATTTGAGAGAAAGTATGGGAACACCAGAATCTCCTGCTGCTGCAAACTCCAGACACTGGAGCCACTCAATGGGTCTGGCTTTACCTGTGTACTCGGGAATTGAGATTGGGCCCTCAGCCTGTGCAAGCAAGCACCTTTAACCACTGAGCCATCTCTTCAGGCCTGGAACCATCTCTTTGAAATGTGACTTACCAACAAAGAAAGCAACCCCAGGCCGGAGGGATGGCTCAGCTGTGAAGACAGTTGCCTGTAAAACCCAACAACTTGATTTCAATTCTACAATGCCCACGTAAAGCCAAATGCACTAAGTGGCACATGCATCTGGGGTTCATTTGCAGTGGCTAGAAGCCCTGGCACATTCATATTCAATCTCTCTCTCTCTCTCTCTCTGCTTGCAAATAAAATAAAAGTATATTTGAAAAAAGAAAGAAGGCAGCCGGGCGTGGTAGTGCACATCTTTAATCCCAGCACTCAAGAAGCAGATATCGGAGGATTGCTGTGAGTTCGAGGCCACCTGAGATTATATAGTGAATTCCAGGTCAGCCTGGGCTAGAGTGAAACCCTACCTTGAAAAAAATAAATAAAAATAAATAAATAAATAAAAGGAAAGAAAGCTGGCAACCTATCACCCAGCCACCCCTAGTCTCAAGTTGTTACCATTTGCTTATAATTGTTACCCACTACAAATATTTATATCACCTGGCTTGCCTCTTATCCCACCCTGTGTGTTTCTACTCAAAGAAATTCTACTTAAACTACATTGTTGATTCACTAACCTTGACTGATGTGAATAATATTCTATAATTCATGCTTTGAATGAAGCTTATCTAATATGTATTTTTTCCATAAGGCCCATTATACTTTGTGTGTAAGAACACGAGATAACACTTTAACTTAGGGGATAGCTTAGAAAATTCAACAACCAGCCGGGCGTGGTAGCGCATGCTTTTAATCCCAGCACTTAGGGAGGCAGAGGTAGAATTGCTGAGAATTTGAGGCCACCCTGAAACTACATAGTAAATACCAGGTCAGCCTGGGCTAGAGTGAGACTCTACCTTGAAGAAGGAAAAAAAAGACAGAGCAAACTTAACAACATAAAAAGGGGCAGGAAAGTACCATTAAACAGCACAAAGCAGATGTGTTTACAGGTTAGAAACAAGGGGCCAAACATCAAGTGTTCAAGTAAGAATATGTATGTTAGGTGACTCAATTTTTTTGCCACTCTGAGTATGCTTATGTGAAAGTACCATGAGGACTGATTTGAGAGTTACAAATAAGTTTTAGCAAGTAGATAAATTGAAAAATTCAGACTCCATGAATGAGCTGAGTACATGCGTGTATGTGTAGCCTCACTAATATACTTGCTTTGAAGTCAGTAGGTTTCCTTTTCATCTGAATTTTGTTTAAAATTTGGTGTGTTGCCAGGCATGGTGACACACACCTTTAATCCCAACACTGGGGAGGCAGAAGTAGGCAGATCACCTTGAGTTCAAGGCCACCCTGAGACTACATAGTGAATTCCAGGTCAGCCTGGGCTAAAGTAAGACCCTACCTCAAAAAACCAAAATAAATGTATGAATAAATGTTTCTTTCACCAGACTTGGTGGTGCATGTTTAATACCAGTACTCAGGAGGGAGAAATCACAAACTGTGGGATTTAGGAAACACATTGTCATGTGGAAACACTGCATAGTTTATAAGGTTTGTTTAAAATAAATTGAGGGCTGCAGAGATGGCTTAGTGGTTAAGGCGCTTGCCTGTGAAGCCTAAGAAGCCAGGTTCAATTTGCCAGCACCCATGTAAGCCAGATGCACAAGGTGGTGCATGCATCTGAGTTTGTTTGCAGTGGCTGGAGACCCTGGTGTACCCATTCTCTATCTGCTCTTCCTCTCTCCCTCCCTCCCTCTCCCTCTCAAATCAATCAATAAATGATATTTTAAAAAAGAAAAATTGAGGTTTTGGGGGAAAAAAAAAAAACAAGTTAGAGCCTCAAGCACGTGGAGGATAGAACTTAGATGTATATGTAGGGAGACTTAGAAAGAACACACATGGTATGTGTTTTCCTGTGGAAGGAAGAAATGTTTTTCTTGGGAGCCTTGGAACCATCTCTTTTTAAAATATTTGAGAGAAAGTATGGGAACACCAGAATCTCCTGCTGCTGCAAACTCCAGACACTGGAGCCACTCAATGGGTCTGGCTTTACCTGTGTACTAGGGAATTGAGATTGGGCCCTCAGCCTGTGCAAGCAAGCACCTTTAACCACTGAGCCATCTCTTCAGGCCTGGAACCATCTCTTTGAAATGTGACTTACCAACAAAGAAAGCAACCCCAGGCCGGAGGGATGGCTCAGCTGTGAAGACAGTTGCCTGTAAAACCCAACAACTTGATTTCAATTCTACATTGCCCATGTAAAGCCAAATGCACTAAGTGGCACATGCATCTGGGGTTCATTTGCAGTGGCTAGAAGCCCTGGCACATTCATATTCAATCTCTCTCTCTCTCTCTCTCTCTGCAAATAAAATAAAAGTATATTTGAAAAAAGAAAGAAGGCAGCCAGGCGTGGTAGTGCACATCTTTAATCCCAGCACTCAAGAAGCAGATATCGGAGGATTGCTGTGAGTTCGAGGCCACCTGAGATTATATAGTGAATTCCAGGTCAGCCTGGGCTAGAGTGAAACCCTACCTTGAAAAAAATAAAAATAAAAAATAAATAAATAAAAGGAAAGAAAGTTGGTAACCTATCACCCAGCCACCCCAGTCTCAAGTTGTTACCATTTGCTTATAATTGTTACCCACTACAATATTTATATCACCTGGCTTGCCTCTTATCCCACCCTGTGTGTTTCTACTCAAAGAAATTCTACTTAAACTACATTGTTGATTCAATAACCTTGACTGATGTGAATAATATTCTATAATTCATGCTTTGAATGAAGCTTATCTAATATGTATTTTTTCCATAAGGCCCATTATACTTTGTGTGTAAGAACACGAGATAACACTTTAACTTAGGGGATAGCTTAGAAAATTCAACAACCAGCCAGGCGTGGTAGCGCATGCTTTTAATCCCAGCACTTAGGGAGGCAGAGGTAGAATTGCTGAGAATTTGAGGCCACCCTGAAACTACATAGTAAATACCAGGTCAGCCTGGGCTAGAGTGAGACTCTACCTTGAAGAAGGAAAAAAAAGACAGAGCAAACTTAACAACATAAAAAGGGGCAGGAAAGTACCACTAAACAGCACAAAGCAGATGTGTTTACAGGTTAGAAACAAGGGGCCAAACATCAAGTGTTCAAGTAAGAGTATGTATGTTAGGTGACTCAATTTTTTTGCCACTCTGAGTATGCTTATGTGAAAGTACCATGAGGACTGATTTGAGAGTTACAAATAAGTTTTAGCAAGTAGATAAATTGAAAAATTCAGACTCCATGAATGAGCTGAGTACATGCGTGTATATGTAGCCTCACTAATATACTTGCTTTGAAGTCAGTAGGTTTCCTTTTCATCTGAATTTTGTTTAAAATTTGGTGTGTTGCCAGGCATGGTGACACACACCTTTAATCCCAACACTGGGGAGGCAGAAGTAGGCAGATCACCTTGAGTTCAAGGCCACCCTGAGACTACATAGTGAATTCCAGGTCAGCCTGGGCTAAAGTAAGACCCTACCTCAAAAAACCAAAATAAATGTATGAATAAATGTTTCTTTCACCAGACTTGGTGGTGCATGCTTTTAATACCAGTACTCAGGAGGTAGAGGTAGGATGATTGCTATGAGTTCAAGGCCAGCCAGGGACTACAGGTCAGCCTGGGACTACCGTGAGATACTACCTCAAAAAAAAAAAAAAAGGCTAGAGAGATGGCTTAATGGTTAAGGTCATTAAAGCCAAAGGACCTAGGTTTGAGTCCCTGGAACCCACATAAGCCAGATGCACAAGGTGGCACATGCATCTGGAGTTTGCAGTGACTGGAAGCCTTGGCTTGCCCCTTCTCTCTTCTCTCTAGCTCTCCCAAATAAGTAAATAAAAATTTTTTAAATGAAAAAAAAAAATTATTCTTATTTTCATTTTTAATTATTTTTATTTATTTGTAAGGAAAGAGAGAGAGGGAGAGAGGTGAAATGGGTACACCATGGCCTCTGTAGCTGCAAACAAACTCCAGATGCATGCACTACTTTGTGCATCTGGCCTTAAATGGGTGGGTGCTGGAGAATAGAATCCAGACTAGTAGGCTTTGTAAACAAATGCCTTTAACCACTCCATCTCCACAGCCCTTTTCTTGTTTTCAATTAAGATGAATATAAAGTCAAGACCAACACAGTTCAAAATGCTTTTAAACCATGAGCCAAAATCACTTCCTTTTTGTTTATTGGCCTTGCTACACAGCCCAGGCTAGCCTCAAACTTGAGACCCTCCTGACTCAGCCTTGCCAGTGCTAAGATTTGTAAGCATGTGCCACTATGCCCAGTTCAAAAGTACTTCTTTTAGGGCTGAGGAGATGGCTCAGCAGTTAAGAGTGCTTGCTGCTTAAGCAGGTCTTCTCTGGCCAGAAACCACCACGTCTTACACACCAGACCCATATAAAAAGCTGAGCCATGGGCTGGAGAAATGACTTAGCAGTTAAGGCGCTTGCCTATGAAGCCTAAGTACCCATGTTCAACTCTCCAGATGTCACGTAAGCCAAACACACAAAGGTGAAGCAATCACAAGGTTCACTCTGTAGTCTCAGGATGGCCTCACACTCATGGCAATCCTCCTACCTCTGCCTCCCAAGTGCTGGGATTAAAGGCATGTGCCACCATGCCCAGCTCTAAAAATTTGTTTTGAAAAAACTGAGATGTAGCTGGGCATGATGGCACACGCCTTCGCCTTGGGAGGCAGAGGTAGGAGGATCACCATGAGTTCAAGACCACCCTGTTGAAGAAGAGATCCTGTCTCAAGGAAAGAAGTATGTGCATCTGTGATAGAAGATACCTGATGTTCTCGTCTGGCCTCCTTGCACACATGACATGCACATCTGCACACACAAGTACATACACCACATAATACACATACACACACACACACAAAGAAAATACCCCTTTTAATGTCATATTTCCATCAGCCTGGTAATTCCAAGCCAAAGACACAATAAAGTATCATGAAATGAGCTGGCAGGCATAAATACAAATAATAAAAATTTAAAATCCAAATAAAAGCTGTAACTGATAAAAAATATAATTACTTGATGTTTTTCTTAAGGGCTCTTTCCAGTTTCCTCACTTGTTGTTTATAAAGTCTTAATTCATGCTCTGTGGGCCTGCAGAAAATAAATCATGTTGAATATATTCAATGTATTGAAAAATATTTAGTAAACAATAAAGGATACCCTGTTATTTTTCACAAATAATCTTAGTAAAATTCTTAAAATAATTATTGATTGCTAATGAGGTGTCTACTAGTCATATTATCCTGAATTCATTATTCATTATTTTTTTTTTTTTTTTTTTGATTCGAGGCAGGGTCTTACTCTGGCTCAGGCTGACCTGGAATTCACTATGTAGTCTCAGGGTGTCCTAGAACTCATGGTGATCCTCCTACCTCTGCCTCTTAAGTGCTGGGATTAAAGGCGAGCACCACCACGCCCGGTTATTGTCTATTATTCTTAAGCATGCTTCAAAATTCTTATGACATATTCACATAACCATAACTTGACAAGTTTTCAGATTTTATACTATAATGACCTTTCTTCATTAACGTAGAAGCTTGAGAACAGAGGACATGGTCATTGTTTTACCCCAGAACCTGAGACAGTGTAGTGTCTAACCTATAACAGGTATTGAATAAGTATTTGTTGAGTGAAAATAACATTTTGGCAATATTCATTCATAATTACCCAATGTCATCATATACTATTACCCTTCTGTCAACTATGCCACATATACTTTTCTCTTATGTTACAGAAACTTTTCTTCCATCCCTGCAACACAAGGATGAGAAATAACAAGACATTTTAAAGTAATCAGGAAATGAGAAACCCAACAATGTAAAACTGAATCTAATACAACAAGTAATAAAACAGTGCACATTTGGAAATCACTGAGACAGTAAATTCCAAATGTTTCAATCCAAAAAAATATAAGTATTTGAGGTTATGCTAGATAATTTGATGTAATTATGTCAGACAGTAGTCATAAATCACATTTTTTTGTTTTTTTAAGAGAAGGTCTTGCTCTAGCTCCAGCTGAGGTGGAATTCACTATGCAGTCTCAGGGTGGCCTCAAACTCACAGCAATCCTCCTACCTCTACCTCCCAAGCACTGGGATTAAAGGCATGTGCCACCACGCCCAGCAAATCTTGTTATTTTGTACCCACAACCACATACAACTTGTTAATTTACAATTAAAAAATAAATAAAATGAAGTCAGGTATGGTTGCTCACACCTTTACTTCTAGCACTCAGAAGGCTGAGTGAGGTAGGAGGGTCATAGTGAGTTTGACCCCAGCCTGAGCTACAGAGTGAGTTCCAGGTTAGATTGGGCTAGAGTAAGACCTGGCCTCAGAGAAACAAATAAATTAATTAGTAACATCAAATTAATTTAATAAAATTATGCTAAATAAAAAGACAAACAAAAGTATTTAATACTTCTATTTATATAAAATCTAGGAAACACAAACAGGTACATAATGACAGAAAAACAGACCAGAAAGTAATTACAAAAGGGCAACAAAAACCCTCAGAGTGACAATCAGTTCTGACTGTTTCACAGGGGATCCACATGTGGACACTCTCAAACTTTATGTCAACATGGCTAATTTTAAAGGGAAAAAAAGCCGGGTATGGTGGCGCACGCCTTTAATCCCAGCACTTGGGAGGCAGAGGTAGGAGGATAGCCATGAGTTCGAGGCCACCCTGAGACTACATAGTGAATTCCAGGTCAGCCTGAGCTAGAGTGAGACCCTACCTTGAAAAACCAAAAAAAAAAAAGGGGGGGGAGACAATCTGCTCAAGCTACCTTCTTCAATGTAGACTCTTATGTTCTCGTTCCCCTTGCTTGCCTACCCATTCTTATTCCTTCCCTCATTTCCTATGACAGGAAACTGACCAAAAGAAACCTGCCAAGTACTCAGGACTAAAAGGGCCAGAATGACTCATTTAGCATTCCAAGAAATCAAGAGCAATTCTCTCTCACCTGCTTTCCAAATCTTTTTGGAGGTTCAGCTTTTCACTTAAAAGTGCATCCATCTTGGATCTTGATTCCTTGAGCTGATTCTGTAATGACTAAAACACATTTCACAGTAAAATAATTAACTTTCTTAAGGGATTAGTTTACTTTGCAAAAAAGGTATTGATTTAATTGTACAGCCCCTACCATTAAAAGGCCTTTATAACTTGGTAGGGTTTTCATATTTCTGTAGTCTTGTTCTTCTTCTGATGGACTTTCATCTTCTTCGTACTGCCTATGGAAAGACAAACACACTGCATCTTATGATAAATCTACCTTTAAAGAAAAAAATCTAACCTAATGAAAATTAAGCAAATTAAAAATTGAAAATTCCCAGCTGGACGTGGTGGCACATGCCTTTAATCTCAGAACTTGGGAGGCAGAGGTAGGAGGATTGCCATGAGTTCAAGGCCACCCTGAGAATACAGAGTGAATTCCAGGTCAGCCTGTGCTAGAGTGAGACCCTATCTCGAAAAACAGAAACAAAAAAAATTGAAAATTCCTATTTGTTCTCATAGAGAATGGTATTACAACACAGCACTACCCAATATAATACATATCTGTTTACTATCTCTTTACTAGGAAGACAAGAACTGTACCTTGTTCACCACTGTATCTCACTGCCTGAAAGAATAGGGGTCATAAGAGAAAGTGAAAACACTTGTTGAATGAATAAACAAAACACAAGTGTAATACCCACATTCTTTAAAAACTACAATGTCTACATAGTGCTTATTCTTTTTATTTATTTTGAGAGAGAGAGAGAGAGAGAATTGGCATACCAGGGCCTCAGCTACTGGATTCAGACTCCAGACACTTGTGCCACCTAGTGGGCATGTGCGACCCTGTGGTTGCCTCACCTTTGTTGGCTAACGTGGGATCTGGAGAGTCGGACATAGGTTCTTAGGCTTCGCGGGCAAGCAACTTAACCCCTAAGCCATCTCTCCAGCCCCTGCTTATTCTTTCTAGTAATTTTAGGTCACCAAAAGTCTGTGTGAAAAAGGGTAGAACATAAGTGGTCACACTGCACCGTGAAGACCTGTGCTTCAGACTTGTTAGATTACTGGCCATCCACAAATATATTCACTTTCCTCCTGGTATAGTCCTCTAACTGGAAACTGCTTTATTTCATACCTCCTATTAAAATTCTAGCTGCAGTAATTCTTTCGTGAAGCCTTTCTGCTCCCCATTACCTTTCACTTCTCTCTCCTTGTACCACACTCATTATGGTGGCTACCCCACTGTTATACTACATACCACTATGCCTTGTATTTTACTTACATGTGTATATTATCTATTTCCCAACTAAGCTATCAAGACAAGGTCTCACTCTGTAGTTCGGGCTGGCTTCAAACTCATGGCTATCCCTCCTACATATCCCTCCCTCCCAAGTGTTCAATCCTCTACCTCAGTCTCCAGAGAGCTGGGTAAATAGGCATGAGTTACTATACATGGCTATATACTTGATTTTTCACTGATACTTTATCTCGTGTAGATCTGCATACTAGGTTTTACTCTAATCAACAGCCATCTAATTATGTACTTTGTCGATATACTCTCTAGTGATCCAGTGATTAGATGACATTAATACTTCAACAAAATAAAAATGGAAAGCCTACTTCCATTCCATGGGAAGGAATACAGGCCTGGTACTGAAAACCTAATCAAAAGTCTATGGCAGGTCATGAGCCCTAGGAGTATAATGCCTGCTCTTGTTTGGCTAAATGCATACACTATGCTCACCAAACTGCCCTGGGAGCACATTTCTTAACATTTATACTCACATATTATTAATGCTACTCTCACTTTTGGTTAGAGAAGCTTCTATTTTCAGATGGCAGTGACCACTGAGATGACCCAAAAGGCACCACAGTGCTGAGAAGAGACAGAGAAGTATTCAGCACTGAAACATATCTATCATATCTTCCAAGGCTCAGGGTCCATTGTGGAAGATGTGGTGGAAAGATTGTACGAGCCAAAGGAAAGGTAGGACTGCTTAAAATGCAATCAGACAGAAATTGGCCTTGATATTCATGACCTCACAGTGCCTAGCACTATTTTCACAAGACCCTCATAATAGGAGGAAAATATAATGACATCAAAATAAAGGACAGTCTGATAGAGAGGAGGAGGGGATATGATGGAAAGTGGGTTTGTGAAAGGGATGTGGGGAAGGGAAGGGAATAATCATGGTTTATTGTCTATAATTATGAAAGCTGTCAATAAAAATGTTTTTTAAAAAAAGAAAAGCCCACTTCAGTTGTAACCCATATTTGGATGATTATTAAACATACCTATTTTAATATAAATATATTTTAACCTAGTTACTAAAATATTAGCTCTTTATAAAAATAGTTCATAATGGTATAGTACATAATTTCCACAGTATAGTTTCAAAAGCTATAGAAACTCTCAGTATAATTCATTCCTGGGTAATAACCTTATTGTAATATAGGGGCTGAGAGATTGCTTAGTGGTTAAGGCACTTGCCTGCAAAGACTAAGGACCCAGGTTCAATTGCCCAGTACTCACATAAGCCAGATGCACAAGGTGGAGCATGCATCTGGAGTTCATTTGCAGTGGCTAGTGGCCCTGGCACACCAATTCGCTCTCTCTCTCTTTATCTCTGTCTGCTTCCTTCTCTCTCTCAAATAAATAAATTGTATTATAGGATTATTCATACCTTTGCATATGGATTTTTCTAATTTTAGATTCATAGTAATCAATTAGGCAAAGCAATCTAGAAAACAGAAGATTACTGAATTATTTTCAAATGGTAGTACTCTATATAATTTCAAATTCTAATGATAAAAATACATACAGATTATCTGGCAAGACAAAAAATTAAAATCATTCTTATACAAAATATACATATTAGTATTAATTTTGTATACATTACTTTCAATGAATAGATTGTAAATAACCATAAATGCATATTGTCCCTGTCTAAACAATTCAATCTCTAGCAATCTTTCAATGAAATATTTGCCAAAAGATGCAACTCAGTATGAACAAAGTTGTGCACTGCATTGTTTGAGTGAGAAAAAGAAACTCTGGCCAGGTTTGGTGGCACACATCTTTAATTCCAGCACTCAGGAGGCAGATGTAGGAGGATCACAGTGAGATCAAGGCCACCCTGAGACTACACAGTGAATTCCAGGTCAGCCTGGGCTACAGTGCGACCCTACCTTGAAAGAAAAAAAAAAAAAAAGAAAAGAAAAAGAAAAAAAGAAAAAGAAACTTTGTATTTCAACAGGAGAAGCTAAATAATGGACCATTTAGGCTTTCTTCTAATTTACCACTAATAATGAAAATTCACATATTCTAATAAAGGTTGATGAAGGAAAAAACATAACCACATATATTTTACTACATTTTTATAAAAAATAAGTGATTTCATATAAATTTCTATACATACTATAAAAGAACTCTATGTGTTCATAAAGGGGAAACAATATCTGTAACCTAGGAAGCACATGAATGGATACTGACTAGGGTTGGGAAGGTTGGAATTCTAAGAGTGCATTTCTAAAACTAAATGAAAGGACTGAAGGTTTCACTATAAAAAATGTTAAGTGTTTTAAGAGCTACATATGTTTAACCTGATTTATATATTACACAATATGTATGTACTAAAACATAACATTATCCTATTGATATGGACAATTTTATATACCAGTCAAAACAAAAATTTTTTATTTATTTTATTTTATTTTATTTTATTTTATTTATTAGAGACAGAGGGGGAGAGAGAGAGAGAGAGATAATGGGCACACCAGGGCCTCTAGCCAATGCAAATGAATTCCAGACACATGCGCCACCATGTGCATCTGGGACCTGGAGAATCAAACCGGGGTCATTAGGCTTTGCAGGCAAACACCTTAATCCCTAAGCCATTTCTCCAGCCCAAAAACAAATTTTAAAAGCAACTTTAAAATTAGGAATTTAAAATTAGGCTGGAGAGATGGCTTAGCAGTTAATGTGCTTGCCTGCAAAGCCTAAGGACCCATCTTCAACTCTCCACATCCCACATAAGCCAGATGCACAAAGGTAAGGCAAGTGCAAGTCCTCATATGCCCACTAGGTGGTGCAAGAGTCTGGAGTTCAACTGCAGTGGCTGAGGGCTCTGGTGTGCCAATTCTCCCTCTTTCTCTGTCTGTCTCTCTTTGTCTTTCTCTAATTATCTCTAAAATATATATATGTCAGAAAAAATGAAATGAAATGACATTAGGAATTTAAATAAAATTTTAAAAAGATAAAATTAGGAATTTAGTTTATCTTAAATGTTTATAATGTCTAACTTCATTCATCTAAAAAGCTCTAGGACAAAGTATACACAGAATGAGCAGGAAAAAAAAAATCAGGAAAAAAGGAACCTCTTCTAGTTTACAAGAAAGATAACATCAGTTTTAGAAAATGAACTAGCTACATTATTTTTATGCAGAGCATTACTGTTTATCCAAGACTGTATGAGGAACTCGTCTGCAGAGATGGGCAAACACTCTGTTCTGAGTGACGATGCGCTCTTCTTCCTCCTTTGTTAATCTGTAGATATCCTTCTGCAAAGAAGCAATAGTCTCCTCTAGCTCTATTCGTTTTTTCTTGTAATGCTGACATTTTGACTGTAAGAAAAATTTAAAACTATAGTTATGATACTGATACAGTGAAAAATTCAGTAACAATAAAACCATAATATTGTATAACCACCATCTCCATCTTTTTCCAAAGTTAGACATAGGTTCTGAAATACTTTAACATGTTCATAGAGATACAAAATAGAAAATTGTAGCAGAAAACTGAAAACAGTAGTAAAATAAAATTTCTAAAACTAGAAAATGCAATAACCAAAATAAAATATCCAAAGATGAATAAAAGATAAAGAAATATAAAATGCATAGAAAATTCAATGATAAGTTCTAACAGAATAAGGGTCCTGGAAAAGTGAAAGACAGAATGAAACAGAAGCAATGTATGAAGGCATAATGGCTAAAAAATCACCAAAAGTTAGTGGTGTGGTGATGCAAACCTTTAATCCCAGCACTAGAAAGACAGAGGTAGGAGGATTGCCATGTTTTCAGCCCAGGACTAGAGTGAGTTCCAGGTCAGTCTGGGCTAGCATGAGCCTTAGTAGGAGGCGGGGGGGGGGGGAATTCACCAAAAGTGGGCTAGAGAGATGGCCCAGTGGATAAAGGTGCTTGCTTGCAAAGCCTAGTGGCCTGGGTTCAATTCCTCAGTCCTCTCATAAAGCCAGATGCACAAATGGCTCATACATCTGGAGTTCTTTGCAGCAGCAGGAGGACCTGGTGTGCCCATGCTCTACCCTCCCCCTACATGAATATACCAATTAAGAAATGTTATAAAATCCAAGGAAGGGGCTAGAGAGATGGCTTAGCAGGTAAGCGTTTGCTTGTGAAGCCTAAGGACCCCAGTTCGAGGCTCTATTCCCCAGTACCCACATAAACCAGATGCACAAGGTAGCACGTGCATCTGGAGTTCGTTTGCAATGGCTGGAGGCCCTGGTGCGCCCATTCTCTCTCTTTCTCTATTATTCTCAAGTAAATAAACAAAAATAAACCAGGCGTGGTGGCACACACCTTTAATCCCAGCACTCGGGAGACAGAAGTAGGAGGATCACCGAGAGTTCGAGGCCACCCTGAGACTACATAGTGAATTCCAGGTCAGTCTGGGCTAGAGTAAGACCATACCCCTAAAAACAAAAACAATAACAAAAAGTAAAATAAACCTCTAGGGGTTGGAAAGATGGCTTAGTGGTTAAAGCACTTGCCTATGAAGCCCAAGGACCTAGGTTCGACTCCCCAGAATCCACAAAAGCCAAATGTACATGGTTGTAATGTCTGGAGGCCTTGGTGTCCCTCCCTCCCTCCCTCCCCCCCATCTCTGTTTTCTCTCTGCTTGCAAATAAATAAGTATTTTTTTAATTTTTTAAAAAAGGAACTGCTACGGGCTAGAGAGATGGCTTAGCGGTTAAGGTGCCTGCCTCCTAAGCCTAAAAACCCTGGTTCCAATCTCCAGCAGTTCCAATCTCCAGGTCCCACGTTTAGCCAGATGCAAAGTGACGCAAGGGTGCAATGCCACACTTGACCACAAGGGGGGGCGCACGCATCTGGATTTCGTTCACAGCAGCTAAGAGGCTGCTGGCGTGCCCATCTCTGTCTTCCTCTCCCTCTCTGTCTCTGTCTTCCTCCAAAAAAAAGAAAGAAAGAAAGAAAAACTGCTAGAGATAAACATAGGAATACAATACAAGTTATGGGGAACCTTTCTGAGTAGACTCCAACAGCACAGAAAATAATACCAAGAATCAACAAATGGAACCACATGAAATTAAAGTTTCCACACAGCAAAGAAAACTATCAGCAGAGTGAAGAGGAAGTATACAAAATGGGAGAATATCTTTACCAACTATACCTCAGGACAGGGGGTTGATATCCAGAATACATAAACTGCAGGGACTGGAAAGATGGCTCCATTGTTAAAGGCACTTGCTGGCAAAACCTGCTAGCCCAAATTCAATTCCCCAAACCAACATAAAGTCAGATTGAAGAAGTGGCCCAAGCACCTGGTGTTCTGTTTGCAGCACCAAGAGAACATGGAGCACCCATCCATCCATTCACACACACAAAAATAATTTTTTAAAAACTCAGTTTTTACATGTGTCAAATTCTAGATTCCTATCAGATATCCAATAGGGAAATGGATGGATCTGGAAAGGATTATACTAAGTGAGGTAACCCAGGCCCAGAAAGCCAAATGTCACATGTTCTTTCTCATCCTAGCTACAAATGTACAGACTTGTATGTGAGCTGGAACCAAAAATCGGTCTCAGAGGCCAGTGAGCTAGAAAAAAAGCTATAAGGGAGGGAGGAGAGGGAAGGACTTAAAGGGATGGTATTGTATATATGAAAGTAGAAGAACAGATTACAGGGAGGGGAAGGGCCTAAGTGAGGCCAGGAGAAGAGATTGTATAAAAGAAGGGTGGTTGGAGGGTCAATCAAAATTCAAGATATTCTGAGTAAAACATATAAAAACCTACTTTTCTGAAAATGGCACATCCAGAAGCCATAGATTGTTACTAGAAAAATTTCAGTGTCAGGGATGAGATACCATCCAGTGAGTTGTTGGCCAGGGAGGTCCCTGTTGCCTCCAAAACATTACAGGCTATTGCCAAGGCCCTGGGTTTCCCTTGAAAAACAGATGGTAAGACACTATTGTTGAAGACTTCACATGCCTCAGCGGCAAGGTCACCGAGAAATCAAGCTGGTGCTGAGCAGAATACCTTCCTCCTGTAGGCCAGCCAACCAAAAGCTGGAAAAGCTGCACTGCATGCGTCATCAGTGGTGAGAACAGTGGACACTGGAAACCTCAAGTTTGGCCAAACAGGCCAAATGACCAAACAAGTGCAATAGTGGCATGTCTGCTCTGGGGAAAACCAACTGGTCTCTAATTGGACTGAAGGCCTGCTCTATGGGAGGGAATACACGTGCCTGGTACTGAAAAGCTAATCAAAAAAGCCTATGGCAGGGCTGGAGGCATGGCTTAGGGGTCAAGGCGTTTGCCTGCAAAGCCAAAGGATCCAGGTTCAATTCCCCAGGACCCACGTTAACCAGCTGCACAAGGGGGTGCATGTGTCTGGATTTTGTATGCAGTGGTTGGAGGCCTGGCACGCCCATTCTCTCTCTCTCCCTCTTTCTCTCTGTCAAATAAATAAATAAAAATATTTTTTTAAATCATAATTTTTTTAAAAGTCTACAGCAGGGTTTTTGGTATGTAAGATTAAAAGTCAATAAAAATAATAATAAAATAAATAAATAAATAAATTTTTTTAAAAAGTCCACAGCAAGGGAGGTCATGAGTCTTAGGGGTATAAAGCCTTCTCTTGTCTGGCTAAATGTATATATTATTCCCAGCAAACTTTCCTGAAAGCACTACACTTAATGTTCATATGCACATATTAATGCTACTCTCACTTCTGGTTAGAGAAGCTTCTCTTTTCAGATGACGATGACCACTGGGATGACCCAAAAGGCAACATAGTGCTGAGAAGAAGGGATGGAGGAGTGTCCAGCACTGAAACATCTCTGTCACACCCTCCAAGGCTCAGGGTCCATTGTGGAAGAGGAGGCAGAAAGAATGTAAGAGCCAAAGGAAGGGTACCACTCCTTACAATGCAACTGTCCAGACAGAAATTGGCCTTGATATCCATGACCTTGCAGTGCCTAGCAATACCTTCACAAGACCCTCATGATAGAAGATAAAGATGATGACATCAAATTAAAAGAGGCCAATGGAGAGAGGGAGGGGATATGACGGAGAATGGAGTTCTAAAAGGGAATGAGGGGAGGGAAATATCATGTTTTTTTGTATGTAAGTATAGAAGTTGTCAATAAAAAATTTTTTTAAAAGATGATAAAAATGCAGGTCCCTATATATGATTTAGTAATCCATGACTGAGCCTATGATCAAGGAAAAGAAATCAGTGTGTTGAAGGCACATTATATCTGCTTGTTTAAAGCAACCCTATTCATAATAATTGTGTTATGGAATTGTTCTCAATGTACATCAGTAGCTAGATGAAGAAAATCTTGCACACATACACAGCAGAATGTTATTCAACTCAAAGAAGAGTGAATGTCATTTTCAACAAAATAAATGAACTCAAAGGACATTATTAAGTGAAATGTTCCACAACTACCAAATCTCACTCACATGTGGACTGTAACAAATTAACTTCATAGAAATTGAGGATGGGCTAGTGGCTATTAGAGAGGGGAGAGAGTAGGGTCACAGATGAATGGAAATATCTTGTTCACCAAACACTAAGTTTCAGTTAGACAGAGTTCTAATATTTATTGCACAACAAAAAGTATTGTTAATGCTGTAAAGAAAATTAAAAATGAGAATATTGAATGTTCTAAGTTCAAAAAATGTTTTGGCAACTCTGTTTTGAAGCCCATGTCCACTGTAGCATGTGTACTATTGTCCTTTTTCTTACAGTCCTCATTCCCACTTTCTTTTTTTATAGCATGTGTATGTATGTGTGTGGCTTGTGCATATACACATATGGATACCATGCATGTGTACTGTGCATTTGGAGGCCAGAGGTTGACTTTGGGTGTCTTCTACTGCTCTCCTCTCTATTTTTCTGAAGTAGGGTCTCTCACTGGAGTCCTGGATCTGCTTCCTCATACAAATCTGTCTCGTTCTTATGTAATATAGTGTGACGGGCAAGTTCTGCTATCAACTTGATCTGATACTGGGAATCAAGTAAGGGGACACACCTTGTGGTTGACTCTCGAAGGGCATTTCCAGAAAGGACTGATGGAGAAATCAAAAGCTTCCTCTAGCCGGGCATGGTGGCGCACGCCTTTAATCCCAGCACTCGGGAGGCAGAGGTAGGAGGATCGCCGAGAGTTCGAGGCCACCCTGAGACTACATAGTTAATTCCAGGTCAGCCTGGACCAGAGTGAAACCCTACCTCGAAAAACCAAAAAAAAAAAGCTTCCTCCAAAGTGGGTGGTCCTTCTAGTGATAGACTGGAAGCTCCAAGAGAACACTGCCTTTGCCTGCCTTGCCTCTTGCATGTGTCTCTTGCTGCTGATCTCAGGCATTAGAACCCAGTGTGAAGCTGTGAAATGTGGGTTGTAAACTTGTTCTCCAGGAATCTTCTAGGCTTTCAGTATCAGATTGGGACTATTGAGATATCCAGCCTTGTGGATTGAGTCATTACTGGGTTCTCTGACTCTCTAGCTTGCAGACAGCTATTGTTGGACTTCTCAGCCTATATCCTGTAATCTTACCCAATAAATTACCTTTATAATACCAAAAAAAAAAAACCCTCAGTTTTTACATATGTCAAGTTCTAGATTCCTATCAGATATCCAACAGAGAAAACAGATAGCTGTGAGTGTGGAACAAGAAGAGAGATCTGGATTATAGATACAGATCAGGAAGCCATAGAGTGAATGGAGATCACAAGAGATATGTATACAGAATTTTAAAAATCCAAGGACTAAGTGCAAGAAAACTCCAACTCCAAGAGGATAGGGAAGTGAGATGAATGAGCAGCAAAGGAATTACAGAATGACCAGTGATGTGAGAAAGAAATAAAAACTGAATGTTCTGGAACAAATGAAGAAAGTTTCAAAATGGCAGCAGTGGTATGTCAAGTAAGGTAAGGGACATACTAAGTCAAAAAAGATTAGATATTAATATTAATTTCTCACTTGTACATGAACTGTCTTTCCCTCAACAGTTTCTCCATACACTTGATCTCTGCCACAGGCATACAGCACAAAGAAATGTAGATGTCAACTAGAGCTGTGACCAGTCTTATCACCAACCACCATCTGAGGAAGCAGAGCTCAGCACCTGTAACGTCTGGTGCTCCTTCTGAAGATCTTGCATTTCTCTCTGCTGCTGGCAAACTCTGCTTAGGGATTCATCTTCCAATTCACCAATTTTGGATCTCACACTCTCCATAATTTGTTCCAAGTCATTAGCTCGTTTTTCCTGGTGTGCTGCTCGGCTTTGTTCTAGTTGAAGGTCGTTTCTAATGAACACACACAATTGTTTCCTTACTATTAAAAATAAAGCAGTACTGGAGAGATGGCTTAACAGTTAAGGCACTTGCCTGGAAAGCCAAAGGACCCAGGTTCAATTGCCCAGGACCCATGTAAGCCAGATAAACAAAGTGGCACATGTGTCTGGAGCTTGTTTGCAGTGGCTAAAGGCCCTGGTGTGCTCATTCTCTTTCTTTTTCTCTCTCTCTCTCTCTCTTTCCCTCCTTCCCTCCCTCCCTCCAATAAATAAATATTTTTTTAAAGATCTTTATGTGAAAATAAAAGAATAGGCCGGGGGTGGTGGTGCACATCTTTAATCCCAGCACTTGGAGGCAGAGGTAGGAGAATCGACATGAGTTCAAGGCCACCCTGACACTACATAGTGAATTCCAGATCAGCCTAGGCTAAAGTAAGACCCTACTTCAAAAAAATCAAAACTAAATAAATAAAAATTTAAAAAGCAGATTGCCAAATAGACCCTCTAACAAGTTACTTTCTAAAATTTCTTCACATTCTTAATATTTTTGGTTTGATTTTGATGCTGAATGAAACTCAGGGCCTTGAACACATAGCAGGTGCTATGCCACTGAGCTTCACATTTCTATCTTATAACAGAAAGTAATAGAAGAAATGGAGGCTACTATTATATATCCATGATAAGTGTTACCGAAAGATTTATCTATTCAAGTATTTACCTGTTTACCTATATATTTTTTAACTTTTAATATTGAATGAAAGTGAAAAGTTACATTTCAAGATCCTTTTCAAGGTAGTTATTTTAGAATACATACAGACAATGCACAGGCATCTTTCCCCATTTTCTTACTTCAGCTGCTGATTCGTTTCTATGAGCTCCTGTATCAAGTTCTGTTGACGTGCTGTTTCTTCCATCATCACTTTCAAATTCTGCCTCATTCTTTGTGATGACTGTTTGTCAAAAACGATGAGATCTATATTTTAAAAAACATAAAATATAAGCTGGGTGTGGTGGCTCAGGCCTTCAAGTTCAATGCTTGGGAGACCGAGGTAGGAGGATCACTGTGAGCTCTAGGCCAGCCTGGGACTACCCGTGAGTTCCAGGTCAGCCTGGGCTAGAGTGAGACCCTATCTCAAGGAAAAAATATATGTGTGTGTGTGTGTGCGCGCGCATATATATATATAATTTTAAGATAAAAACTTAAATGGAAAAACAGGTTGTTGTTTTTTTACCCTATAGAACAAAAATAGATGATTACCTTTAAGATCTGATCTTTTGACTAGGCACAGAGGTTTTAAGCCATGAGTCATCAACAGCACATTTATGTTTTCCCATTCTGCTTCCTCCTGCTACAATTATAAGCAGAGAGAAGGATCAACTTTAATATATGAGCAACCCCTCATTTTCCTTTGTTTTCAGAACAGAACTTTTTTTTTTTCAAGCCGGACGCAAAGTAGAGCATGCATCTGGAGTTTGTTTGCAGTGACTAGACTAGGCCCTGCCACGCCCCTTCTCTCCATTTGCCTCTTTCTCTCTCAAACAAAGAACAGAACTTTTTCTCCAAAAGATTTTAAATATGCTGGGCATGGTGGTTCATGCCTTTAATCCCAGCACTTGGGAGGCAAGAGGTAGGATTGCCATGAGTTCAAGGCCACCCTGAGACTATATACTGAATTCCAGGTTAGCCTGGGTTAGACTGAAACCCTAGCTCAAAAGACCAAAACTATATATAAAAAAAGATTTTAAATATGAAATGATCTTATGTACTCAATTAAACCAGTGTATCTAGACAGCAGGTTCTACCAGAATCACCTTGAAAGATACTCTCATGTCCCCTACCTCTAATTTTAAATATTTGCATTTTAATCTTGAAGAGGGAACTCTAACTTCACAAATTCACAATGGGAAGAAATAACAAATAGGAGAAAAGTAACAAGGACTTACAAATTAGACATAGAGCCAGGTATGGTGGTGCATGCCTTTAATCCCAGCACTTGGGAGGCAGAAGTAGGAGGGTCATCGTGAGTTCAAGGCCACCCTGAGACTACATGGTGAATTCAAGGTCAGCCTGGGCTAGAAAGAGTCCCTACCTTAAAAAAAAGTTAGAAACAAATGGAACCAGCCTAGATGTCCTTCAATTGAAGAAGATAATGAAGATGTTCATTTATACAACAGAGTTCTATTCAGCAGTAAAGAAAAAAATGAAAGTATGAAATTTACAGGGAAATGGATGGATCTGGAAAGGATTATATTAAATGACATAACCCAGGCCCAGAAAGCCAAATAAATGCCACATGTTCTCTCTCATATGTGGATCCTAGCTACAAATGTTTAGATTTGTGAGTTCGAATAAAAGCCATTAGTAGAGGCCAGGAAGTTAGAAAGGGGCTCTAAAGGAGGGAGAGAGGGTATTTTACATGTGTAAGCAGAGGAACAGATTACTGGGAATGGAATGGTCTAATGGGTTCAGGGGAAGGGACTGAGTAAACGAATGATGGGAGGAGGATGAATCAAAATTTAAGATGTTGCCGAGCATGGTGGTGCACACCTTTAATCCCAGCACTTGGGAGGCAGAGGTAGGAGGATCACTGTGAGTTAGAGGTCACCCTGAGACTATGTAGTGAATTCCAGGTCAGCCTGAGCTAGAGTGAGACCCCAGCAGCGGACCCTGCAAGCCTTAAGATTAGCCAGCTAGCCCAAATGTGCCAACTGGTGTAATAGTGACATGTCTCTCTAATTGACGTGGAGGTCAGGAGGGAATATATGCCTGGTACTGAAAACTTAGTCAAAAGCCTATGCCTGGGGAAGTCATGAGCCCTAGGAGACACCTGCTATTGTCTGGCTAAATGTATATATTGGGCTGGAGAAATGGCTTAGTGGTTAAAGTGTTTGCCTGTAAAGCCAAAAGACCTAGGTTCAATTCCCCAGGACCCATGTAAGCCAGATGCACAAGGTGGCTCATGCATCTGGAGTTCATTTGCAGTGGCTGAAGGCCCTGGCACGCCCATTCTCTGTCTCTGTTTCTCTGTGTGTGTGTGTGCTTCTTTCTCTCTCAAATAAGTAAATAAAATAAAACTTTTAAAAATGTATATATTATGCCCACCAAACTGCCCTGTAACTACTTTTTTAAAATACTTAGTTTATTTATTTGAGAGAGAGAGAGAGAATAGGCAGACCATGGACTGTAGCCACTGCAAACAAACTCCAGAGCACGTGCTACTTTGTGCATCTGGCTTAAATGAGTACTAGGGAATCAATCCTGGGTCCTTAGGCTTTGCAGGCAAGCACCTTAACCACTAAGCCATCACTCCATCTCCCTGTAAGCACTTTTTAGAATGTTTATAACAGCTCTCTCTCCAGAACTGTGATAGCAATGCTTTTGAGTCTTTATACTAGTAAGACTTTTCTCTCCCACCCCAGCAGCCATGCCAGGGTGGGAAGAGACACTTCTTATTACTGTCTTTATTATTTTCAGAATATGAAATAATATAAGCAGAATATAAACACATGCCTTTTTAAAAATCCCTTTTCATATTATTATTATTTTTTTAATCTAAGATCCATTTTTGTTTACATGGGCTCCTGGATTACATGGTGTATCTCCCTTCTCCCCACTTTATCTTCCCTTCCTCAGCCCTTTATCTGAATAAAATGTGGTATTTTAAAAATAAAAAATAGGGCTGGAGAGATGGCTTAGCGATTAAGGCACTTGCCTGTGAAGCCTCATAAGGGCCCATGTTCAACTCTCCAGATCCTGCAAGCGCAAGGTGCCACCGTATCTGGAGTTCAATTGCAGTGGCTGAGGCCCTAGTGTGCCAATTCTGAGAGAAAGAGAGTAAGTCTGTCTCTCTCTCTAATTTTTTTTTTAAATAAAGAAAAATA
The DNA here is from genome assembly GCA_036365145.1 of Orientallactaga sibirica. Lineage (NCBI taxonomy): Eukaryota > Metazoa > Chordata > Mammalia > Rodentia > Dipodidae > Orientallactaga > Orientallactaga sibirica. The sequence continues at coordinate 30,814,973 of JAEOAD010000009.1, forward strand.
AAAAATAAAATGTTTATACCCATATAGTAATGCTACTCTCTCTTTTGGTTAGAGAAGCTTGTCTTTTCAGATGGCGGTGATCATACTCAAGTCACCATGGTGCTGAGAAAGTGACAGTTCAGCACTGAGACATCTATATCACACCCTACAAGGCTCAGGGTCCACTGTAGAAGATGGGACCGAATGAATGTAAGAGCCAAAGGAAGGGTAGGACTGCTTACAATGCAATCTTCCAGACACAAAATGGCCTGGATATCCATGACCTCACAATGCCTGGCACTACCTACACCAGACAAATGTTGGTGAGGATGCAAAAAAAAGGGGAACACTTCTACAGTGTTGGTAGGAATGTAATCTGGTACAGGTATTGTGGAAATCAGTGGGGAGGTTATAAGTTTTAAAAACTTATTTATCTGCTTGCGCGCGCATGTGTGTGTGTGTGTAGGTACGGGTGCACTAGGACAAATGAATACCAGATGCTTGCACCACTTGTTGCTTCAGGCTTCTGTTGTTGGCTTGGAAACTGAACCAGGGTCAACAGGCATTACAATTAAATGCCTGAAAATATAAAATGATGAGCTGGGGAGATGGCTCAGAGGTTAAAGGACCTTGCTTGCAAAGCCCAATGCCCTAGTTTGATTCCACAGTACCCAAAGCCAATGCACAAAGTGGCACAGGCATTTGAAGTTCATTTGCAGTGATAAGAGGCCCTGAAGTGCCCATACTCATTCTCTCAGTCTTTCTCTGCTTGCAAATACATTTTTTAAATATTTTTATTTATTTATTTATTTTTTATTTATTTATTTATTTATTAGAGACAGAGAGAGTGAGGGAGAGAGAGAATGAGCGTACCAGGGCCTTTAGCCACTGCAAAGAACTCCAAATAAATGTGCCACCTCATGCATCTGGCTTACGTGGGACCTGGAGAATCAAACCTGGATCCTTACACTGTGCAGGCAACTGCCTTAACTGCTAAGCCATCTCTCCAATACACAAATACATTTTTTAAATTTTTTTTAGGGCTGAAGAGATAGCTTAGTGGTAAGGTACTTGCCTGTGAAGCCTAAGGACCAAGGTTTGATGCCCCAGAACCCATATAAGCCAGATGCACATGGTGGCACATGCATCTAGAGTTCATTTGCAGTGGCTAGGGACCCTAGTGTGGCCATTTTCTCTGCCTCTCTCACTCTAATAAATAAACTAATAAAAATTTAAAATATATAATATAATGTGAAATAAGTTTTTCATTAGTAGTGTAAATGTTATAAATAGCTTAAATATTAAGAAATTTAAGCCAGGCATGGTGGTGTACACCTTTAATCCCAGCACTTGGGGGGCAGAGGTAGGAGGATCGCTGTGAGTTCGAGGCCACCCTGAGACTACATAGTTAATTCCATGTCAGCCTAGGCCAGAGTGAGACCCTACCTTGAAAAAAAAAAGAAAGAAATTTAAGCCATGGTAGCACATGCCTGTAAAATTAGCACTCAGAGTGCAGAGGCAGGAGGATTACTGCAAGTTTGAAGCCAGCTTGGTCTATATAGTGACTTCCAACCCTGCCAGGGCCATATAGTGTGACCTTGTCTCAAAAAAAAACAGTAATAGGGCTGGAGAGATGGCTTAGCAGTTAGGGTGCCTACCTGCTAAGCCTAAGAACACTGGTTCCAATCTCCAGGTCCCACGTTTAGCCAGACTCAAAAATGACACAAGGGCGCAATGCCACACTTGCCCACAAGGGGGCACACGCATCTGGAGTTCGTTCACAGCAGCCAAGAGGCTGCTGGTGCACCCATCTGTCTCCCTCTCCCTCTCTATCTCTCTGTGTCTCTCTCAAAAAAAAAAAAAAAAGAAAAGAAACAGTAATAGTAGCCAGGTGTGGTAGCATATGCCTTTAATCCTAGCACTCAGGAGGTAGATGTAGGAAAATCGCCATGAGTTTGAGGCCAACCTGAGACTACATAGTGAGTTCTAGGTCAGCCTGGGCTAGAGTGAGACCCTACCTTGAAAAATCAAAAATAATAGTAGCAACAATTTGGGCAACAAAGTACTATTATTCTCCACATCTAAATGCTCCCTCATGTATTGAAACAAAAAACAAAAGACCATCCACTGAAAAAAGGAACAAGTGACTCCTGATGGTTCTTTTTTTGTTTTGTTTTGTTTTTGTTTTTTGTTTTTTTTTTTTTTTTTTTTTTTAGGTAGGGTCTCACTCTGGCTCAGGCTGACCTGGAATTCACTATGTAGTCTCAGGGTAGCCTCAAAATCATGAAGATCCTCCTACCTCTGCCTCCTGAGTGCTGGGATAAAAGGCATGCACCACCACACCCGGCTCTTTTTTATATGCTTCCCTCTCATACCCAACTTTTATCTCACTTATACCTAAGCCTTCTGATCACATAGGTTACAAGCTTGGTGAGTGAAGAACTAAAATTATGCTCTAATTATGTACTAAAAGCCAAAAGTCTTACATGGCTGTCTCTATGGATGTCTACTGTAACATTAAAAACAAGAAGTTCTAGGGCTAGAGAGATGGCTTAGTGGTTAAAGTGCTTGCCTGCGAAGCCTAAGGACCCATGTTTGATTCTCCAGATCCCACATAAGCCAGACACACAAAGTTGAGGCAAGTCCAAGGTCGCATATACCTCCTAGGTGGCGCAAGCATCTGGAGTTCAATTTCAGTGGCTGAGGCCCTGGTGCACCAGTTCTCTATCTCTCTCTCTTAAAAGAAAAAAAAGTAGTAGTTGTTGTTGTTGTAGTTCTGGGCTAGAGAGATGGCTTAGTGGTTAAGGCACTTGCCTGCAAAGCCAAAGGATCCAGATTTGATTCCCCAGGACCCACATAAGACAGATGCACAAGGTGGCACTCACATCTGGAGTTCATTTACAGCAGCTGGAGGTCCTCACATACCCATTCTCTCTCTACCTGCCCCCCTCAAATAAATAAATAAAAATAAAATATTTTTTACAAAAAACAGAAAAGCTCTTACATCATCAGCTGATAAAATTCACATCAAATTATACATATTATTATGTGATACCTCTGGGATCTTCCTCATAGAAAGAATAAAGTATCTGTTTATAAACACTGAAAATAGCAGGGAGGGCATCTTTCAAAATAGGTGCTGCAGAATCCCAGTCTAATGAAATGATCGAACTCACATTAAATAAGAAAGTAAACGTCATATACTAAATCCTCCTTTTGGTAAAAGATAAGGTTGTGAAGTCTTACAGTAATAAAGGTATTTAATAGTCCTTAACCCAGAATTCCCCAAAGTTAATTAACTAAAGAATATTGTTAAAGTCAGAATTTTCATACTTATAGACCAAACATCTAAACATGCTTTGAGAAACAATGGCATGAAATATTTCAACACTACCTTCTTATCAGCCATGAGTCTGTTGGATAGCTGACTGGATTCCTGGGCTTTGGGGGCTGCTGGAGACATAGGTTCTTTTGGAGAATTCAAAGAAAGAGAGTTTGGCCATAAAAAAACTTGAGTTCCCTAAATGAAAAAAGAAAAAAGTACAAGAGACGTTAAAGGAAATTACACTTAAAAGAACTCACCAGGTGTGGTGGCATATGCCTTTAATCCTAACACTCAGGAGGCAGAGGTAGGAGGATAGCTGTGAGTTTGAGGCCAGTCTGAGACTACAGAGTAAGTTCCAGATCACCCTGGGCTAAAGCAAGACCTTACCTTGAAAAAAAAAAAAAAAAGAATTATTCTTATAGGGAAAATTAGTCACCCTGTGCCAAATTTAGGACTTCCCATATAGCTTGCCTTCACATTTATTTGAATAACTGTATTGTGATAGTTTGAATGTATGTCTCCCATTGACTCATATGTTAAAATTACACTTGCAACTTGGATCTCCAGCTGCTTGGCTGGAGGACGTGTCACTGGAGAAGGATCCTGGTGTCCACCCCTAACATTTCACTGGGACTAGATCTGAATTCCAGCCTAAGGATATGCAGAAAGTGTCTGAGCTCTGGCAAGGTCCCGGCTTGCTGCTTTTTAAAAAGATTTTATTTTTATTTATTAGAGACAGAGAACGGGGGGGGGGAAATGGGGGGGTGAGAATGGGCACGCCAAGGCCTCTAGCCACTGTAAACGAACTCCAGATTCATGTGCCACCATGTGCATCTGGCTTACATGGGACCTGGAGAATCAAACCAGGGTCCTTAGGCTTCACAGGCATGTGCCTTAGCCACTAAGCCATCTCTCCAGCCCCTTGTTACTTTTTGATGTTTACTGGCTGGTGGTAGTTTCTCTCTCTGCTTGGATATATGAGTGGGAGTCACGATTTTTCCACCATATGATAGAACTTCCCCTGGATCTATAAGCTGAAATAAACCTCCTTCCTCCCATAAACTGTCTGGTTTGGATGTTCGTCCCAGCAACAAGAAGTTGTCTACTACACCTAATGTTCTCCTCTGAAAATTAAACATTCTAGGATTTATATATACATAGGGTGAAAGCAAAAACTATTTGTTTAACTAGATAATGTGGAAGGTATTGATAGCTAAGACTAAAAATCTTAAAGAACCGAGTCTAATCCACAGTTACCCGTCAGTCTAATGCTTCACTGGACTCTGGTGGTTTGATTCAGGCGTCCTCCAGCTGATGGAGATTTGGGAATTAATGCCTGCTGGAGGCAATGTATTGTTGGGGGCTGGCTTATGGATATTACAGCCAGTTTCCCCTTGCCAGTGTTTGGCACACTCTCCTGTTCCTGTTGTCTACCTTATGCTGGCCAGGGGATGATATCCACCCTGTGCTCATGCCATTTTTTTCCCCTACCATTGTGGAGCTTCCCTTCAAGTCTGTAAGCCAAAATAAACCTTTTTACCCACAAGCTGCTCTTGGTTGGGTGATTTCTGCCAGCAATGTGAACCTGACTGCAACAAACCCCAAGGATAAACAAAACATCACTTTGTTAGACAGTCCATAATTTCTAAGCAGATCAGAGGGCAGCAACAAAGGATTCCATTTGGTACATGCAAAGTTTATAAGTTTACCATTCTAGGAGAAAGAATGTGCTTGGATCCTTGGATATAGAGAAAAGATTCCTCCTTTCCAGAAGCAAAATCACACACATTCACTAGCATCACGGAACTTTAGAGCTTAGGAGAGCTTTGGAATCTATTTAATTCCAAATCTCCTAACTGTTCATATCTAACAGGAAAGAATGTAGGAGTTGCCCAATTCAGGAAAGAGTGGTCTGAGAGGGACAGGAGTGACATTTACAAGGAGCCACCAGCCAACCACATATGCCAAGGCCAGACACATGAGGGTAGAGTGATACTGTCTCTGCTAGACTCAGGATACTTAGTATACAGATTGTCATCTCATAATAACTTTCCCTCTAAAAGAAACCAGGGTATCTTAAAGAAATGATTGAGCTGGGTGTGTTGGTGTATGTCTTTAATCCCAGCATTCAGGAGACAGAGGTAGGAGGATTGCCAAGAGTTCAAGGCCACCCTAAGACTACATAGTAAATTCCAGGTCAGCCTGGGATAAAGTGAGACCCGACCTCAAAAAAACAAAAACAATGCTGGGCATAGTGGTGAGACTACATAGTAAATTCCAGATCAGCTTGGGAAAAAACAAGAAAAGAAATGATTGATTTCAGGGCTGGAGAGATTGCTTAGTGGTTAAAGTGCTTGCCTGCAAAGTCTAAGGACTCAGGTTTGATTCCCCAGTACCCATGTAAGCAGTGGCTGGAGGCCCCGGCACTCCTCATTTCTGTCTCTCTCTGCTTGCAAATAAATAAATGAAACAGAAATGACTGATTTCAGATCTGGGACAGAAAATGGTATCAGATAACAAGGAAGCTACCAAAAACTATTAGGAGGGCTGTGGAGATGGCTTAGCAGTTAAAGGTACTTGCTTGTAAAGCCTGCGAGCCCAGGTTCAACTCTCTAGCACCACATAAACCAAAAAAAGATATATATATATGCATCTGGCATTCATTTGCAATGGCAAGAGATCCTGATGCCCATGGCCCATGCCACATACACACACACATGCAAATATAAAAAGTAAAACAAAGAAAAATAAAAAAAACTACTAGGGCCCTGACAGAAACATGGTAGCGCATATCTGTACTAACACTTTTGAGTCAGAAGGATCAGGAATTCAACATTAGCCTGAACTGTAGAGTTTGAGCCTAGCAGCTAAGAACTATTAAATATGTTAATCTCTACAACCATTGAGATTGTCCAGCTGACTTGCACTGAGACAACAACAACAAAAAATGTAGACACTTTTGAAGGGGCCTGAATGCTCATGGAGTGTCCTGTGCTTCCAAGTCTGCTTTATTCCCCCCTGGATTAACAAATTGGCACCCTGGCTGGTGGAGAAAGAGAGGGTCATTGAATTTGCAGCATGGTCTTGTGTTTTGGAAATAGCCATGTGCAGTGTGGAACAGGTGTGCTGGATTGCCTGCATGGAGACCCAATGGAGTCATGAGGATGAACCATGGATTGCAGTGGAGACCCAGTGGAGATGCCAGGACCATGAGATGGCTGCCAAGGAAAGCTGCCGACCCCAGATAAAGTTTTCCAAGACTGTGAGTAGCCTAGCTGGAAGGGCGGATTTAGAACTCCAGAGACTTGTCATTGGTTAGCATTATTGGACTTGGAGATTTGTCACTAACTATAGCATTATTGGACTTGGAGCCACAGAGTTTGATGTTTTCCCTGGTTGTTTTAAATCTTGTGTTGGACGAATATTTCTTTGCTATGCCCAATGCCATCTTTTGCAGTGTGAATATTTTCAAGACTGATAACAGGTTCTGCTTGCATTTATAGCTATTTAAAGGATAAGACATGCCTACTTTCTATGCTTCTGATGTGGTCTATGCTGTCAAGAATAACTAAACTTAGGGCTGGAGAGATACCTTAGCAGTTGAGGCACATGCCTGTGAAGTCTAAGGACCCTGGTTCAATTCTCCAGGTCCCACGCAAGACAGATGTACAAGGGGGCACACGAGTCTAGAGTTCGTTTGCAGTGGCTAGAGGCCCTGGTGCGCCCATTCTCACTCCTCTCCCTCTATCTCTAATAAGTGTATAAATAAAAATAAAGTCTTTTAAAAAAAGAATAACTAAACTTAGAGGTTAAACAAAATAACAAAATATTGATGTCATTGTTTAACTAGATCTATTTCAATAATCAAATGTGCTATATATGTACATACATCCAGGTTGGTATAACTTCCTTTCTAAGTGTATTAATCACCTATGTAGAAAGCAAAGCCAAATGGAATCATCAAAGCAAAAAGGCCAATATTTTGGCCTGTGTTCTCAGGTCATGAGGCCACTGGAGATGATGGGACACTTCCACACTGGCCCCCTGGTAAGCCACCTGTCTTCCTGATCAGGGAGGATATAGAGACCCCAAAACAAAAACTCGGTGTATGGTCTGAAACAGGAGAGTCACCACTGAGGAGCAACCAGTCCTCCTCACTTCCCAAAGAAGGGAAAGCTAGTTGGCCAGCACAGCCCTGACTCATCCTAACAGACAGAAAACAAAAACTCTCAGGCTACTCCTGGGTCCCTAAAGCCTCCTTTGGAGAGCCATCAGTGACCTCCAAAATTAATCCTTGATTAAAGTTTGACTATTTGCTTGGTCTTAAACACTCAGAGAGAAATGTGTAACTAAAGATAAATGGATTCCTCAAATATATGAATGGCCTATTAAGTAATGCAACAAGAGCTTTCCAAGAGGGGAAACAAGCAAGGCCTTGAGACATGTTGTCCCCAGCTCTAATAGTTCTAATTCTATAATAAGGAAAAACAACCATAAATGTCAAAAGAATTATTCTCAAATCTAAAATATATATGGATGACTTTGACCAAGGGTCACTTAACTCAAGGCTTCCTTATGGGGATGGAGAAATGATTTTGTGGTTAAGGCACTTGCCTGCAAAACCAAAGGACCCAGGTTCTATTCCCCAGTACCCATGTAAGCCAGACACACAAGGTGGCACGTGTATCTGGAGTTCGTCTGCAGTGGCTGAAGGCACTGGCATGCCCATTCTCTCTCTCTCTCTCTGTCTCTTCCTCTCCCTCTCTCAAATAAATAAATCAATAAAATACTATTAAAAAAACTTCCTCATACTGGGAAAAATAGTGATTCTCTTCTAATTTATGCCAGGACATCCTTAAATAAGTCCTGAGACCAAAAGTATATTTGTACAGCCTTTAATGGCACCCAATGGCTCTATGGTATCAACCTTTGGCCCTGGCTACCCCCAGGACAAATTTTAAAAGGGGCACTCTGGAAGGCTATTACACAAAATATGGTATACTCACCATTATCAAGGTTAAATGTTGTATATATGTTTCTGATAACTCTGCTAATATCTCATCTGTTTTACAAGCCATACAGAAACAGATTCAGGCCATGGCTGACACTATGCCATTCGATGAACAGTTCTGGAAGAAAATCTCAGCCAGCTCATGCTCAGATGGTCCTGAGCCAATCCAACTCCATCTATCTGGATTCCCTTGAATGCTTCCCAAAGCCTAGAAGTCCACAAGGACAACCCTGAAGATGACCAGTTTGCCGTGTGCTGTCCTCATTAACGCCTTACTTTTATTCTTTCTCCCCAACATTCTCTTCCAAGACTATCTTCCTGCACTCCATCAGTACACTTTGAGGAGAGACTCTCTAACTGCCACAAACAACTTCGTGCCCCATTCAACAGGAAATAGTTCACGATCTCCCCTTGTCCTCTAACAGCAGTTAAGAGTGTTTTCTCATGAGAGGGGGGAGTAGAGGTAGGGTGACTGGGACCCTAAAGGTGAAAAGTGCAAGAAGGTTTGCACTTGCTAGAAATCCAAGATGATCTGACTCCTTATCTCTTGCCTAGTTCCCTAGAGACCTGTTTTTCCACAATCAGGACCCCTCCAGGGAGGGAGGTCTCTCATAGGATTTAAACATTGTGTTGGTCAACTTTAGCTCTGGCACCAAGTTCCGGAGGCTAATCTCCTAGTCCTAACCATCAAGCTGTCTGGTTCACCTGATCTGGAAGACAGCCTACCATTAAAAGGTCATAAATACCTTTGCAAGGGGAAGGCAGGCTCTCGGATCACTTGCGAACTTCCAGCTATGGGTGAGTTTTTCCCCCAGCTGAGCCTGGGCTGCCCAGGCCCAGCCGGGAGGGGCCCCTAGCCTTTATTCTCCTCTTGGGTTCTTTATCCCCTCCAGCTCCCCACATGACAGGAGCTCCTTGAACTTTCTTGTCTTTCCAGAACCTCCACATGGGATCTCTAGCCACATGGGTACCTTTCCTCGGCTCTGTCCTTCCCTCAATAAATATAATAATTTAATTTTTAAAATGTTAATCTTGGGAGCTGGAGAGATGGCCAGTGGAGCCTTGCAAAGCCTAACACCTGGGATTCTCTCTAGCCACGTCAGATACACAAAGTGGTACATGCATCTGCTAGCTGGAGGCCCTCTGTCCTTTCTCTCTTAAATGAAATTTAGGGGTTGGAGAGAAGTGGTTAAAATGTTAATCTTCCCAGCTGGAGAGATGGTCAGAGGTCCAAAGTAGCAAAAGTGTCTGGAGTTTGTTTGCAGTGGTTGGAGGCCCTGGCATGCCCATTCTCATTCTCTCTGCTTGCAAATAAATAAGAATATTTAAAACTAAAATATTCTCAGCACACACCTTTAATGCCAACACCTGGGAGGCAGAGGTTGGAGGATCACCTACCTCTGCTTGAGACCAGCCTGGGACTAAAGAGTGAGTTCCAGGTCAGCCTGGGCTACAGATCCTACCTCATTTAAAAAAAAAGAAAAAAAGGCCAGGCGTGGTGGCGCGTGCCTTTAATTCCAGCACTCAGGAAGCAGAGGTAGGTAGAAGGATCACCATGAGTTCGAGGTCACCCTGAGAATACAGAGTGAATTCCAGGTCAGCCTGGGCTACAGTGAGACCCTACCTCAACCCCCCCCCCCAAAAAAAAGTTAATCTCAAGGCAAGTCTTTATTGTAAGCACTCATCCGTAGCATGTTTAAATTTTCTTTACACTGTTAGGGAAGAGCCCCTCATCCTTTGACTGACAATGGTCAGAGGCTTAGGAGGAAGTGCCTGGAGCAGGGAACTACTAATCAGCCTCTTCTTCCATGACTAGCTAAACTGTCTTGAGCACGCCACAATCACTCGGAGGTTTGGAACCCAATCTATCTGCAAAGACCACTGTAACCACAGCTGCTGCCAAAGCCTCTGTTCCTGCTCAGGAGCTCCAAAAGGCTTCAGAAGTCTCCACTCCAGGAAAGACAAGCCTAGCAAACTCCACATGTCCTTGCCTCTACTCTCACTCACTCAGGAACTCTACTCTTGAGTAGAAACACTACTCTCATTCACAATGGAAGGGAGTGTAATGGGGTGCTAAGGGTTCATTTCTAATTTTAGTTAAAGAATTGAATAAAAAAGAAAGCTGAGAGTAATTATTAAATTATTTCATTTATTGGGCTGGAGAGATGGCTTAGCGGTTAAGCGCTTGCCTGTGAAGCTTAAGGACCCCAGTTCGAGGCTAGATTCCCCAGTACCCACATATGCCAGATGCATAAGGTGGCGCATGTGTCTGGAGTTTGTTAGCAGTGCTCCCATTCTCTCTCTGCCTCTTTCTCTCTGTGTTTCTTTCAAATTAAAAAATATATATTTGATTTATTGAGGAAAGTAAAGCCAAGAAAAGAGACCCATGTGGCTAGAGATCCCACATGGAGGGCCTGGGGGGAAAAGCATGGAAAGAAAAGAGTTCAAGGAGCTCCTGCCATGTGGGGAGTTAGAGGGATAAAGAACCCAGGCCTAGCTAGGGCCTGAACTGAGCCCCTCCCGGCTGGGCCTGGGCTGAGTCAACCCAGGGCCAGCCAAGGGAAAAATTCACCCATAGCTGGAAGTTCCCAAGAGACCAGAGAGTGAGATAGTCTGCCCGCACCCCCCCCTTGCAAAGGTATTTATAACCTTAGGGTGATGGGCTGTCTTCTGCCTCAGGTAAACCAGAGGGCCAGCTGGTTGGTTAGGGCTAGGGGCTGACTCAGGAAGAGGTTAACTCTGGCACCAAGTTTCAGGGGCTGAACTTGACCAACCACAATGTTTAAATCCTATGAAAGACCTCTCTCCCAGGAGGGGTCCTGATTGTGGAAAAACAGGTCTCTAGAGAACTAAGCAAGAGATAAAAAGTCATATCATCTTGGATTTCTAACAAGTGCAAACTTTCCTGTGCTTTTTCCATTAAGTGTACAGTTACCCTAACTCTACCCCCCTCAGGGGCTCTTCCCAGTGATTCAGAAAAAAAGCTTAAGATCTATACAAGTGGTACTGGAAATCAATGGTTGGAAACTCACAGTCTCCAGAGAGGAGGCCCCATTCCATACACAAACATGTCAGGCCAAAAAGTCCAAATAAACTGGGTATAAAAAAGCTTTAATCTAAAACCAGGAGGGCTAGGTGGATCTGGTTAACCCTGAAACCCAAAATTCCAGGTCATTGAGACCCTACCCTCCCCAGGCGTGGTGGCCACACAGTGAGCTTGGGAGGCAGAGGTAGGAGGACCCGTGATTCAAGGCCACCCTGAGAATACCAAAACAAGCCTGAGCTAGAGTGAAACCATTGCCAGAACATCCCCTTTAATTCAGACAGATTAGAGAATCTGTTTTATTTTACAGATGACAGAGAAAATTGAAGAGATCAAAGATCCATCAATATGACAAGAAAAGAGAGCTGACTGCCTATCAGAATGAGCACACAACATCTGTCAGGGCACTGCAAATGTCTGACAAAGCTCCAGAGGGTGATAAAAACAGTGATCAATCAAAACCAATCCTTGCAGATCTCCAGAGCACAAAGAACTCAACACCAAATCAGACTGACAATAGGTACTGCCATGGCTCAGGGATCACTCAAGGGGGCAGAAAAACTTGAACCAAGGGTATCGAGGCACAGTCCCTTCCCCACAGGCAGGCTGTGACCTCACAGTGACCACTAAAGCCATCTCTCCAGCCTGCCAGAACTTTTGATTACCTGTCAAAACTGAGAAGGGTCAGGTCAGGACACAGACATACCATGCTGGATCTAAGTGTGTTGGAAATCAGGTGTCCTCATAAACTTAGGTGGTCTGAATAGCCCTGATGGCAGTGCTGGAAAGAACTATGACAGAGGGGTGAGCATGGGTGTTATAGCAGGGGTGTTTATCACACCTTTTTGCTTTTCCCAGTATTAGGGAGGCAGAGCTCATGGAGATCACCATCAAAATTCCAGGCAAACCTGAGACAATAAGCCTTTATAATTTTTTTTTCCAGGTCAGCCTGGACTAAAGACTGGTTTGAATATAAAAGACCCTACCTGGGGGCAAGAGAGAAGATGGCTTAGCAGTTAAGGCACTTGCCTGCAAACAAGCCAGACACATGGACCTTTGTGCATCTGGTTAGATTGTACTGGGGAACCCAGGACCCTTTGTAAACCAGATGCACATTTTTCAGCCTGCAGGTTTTCTGTATTTGTTTGTTTATTTATTTTAGGGAAGTCCACCTCTCTCCCGGGAGAAGGCCCTGCTTGACTGACGACCATTGTTCTCTAAAAACTCTTTTCTCTCATTTTATCTGTCTGCCTCAGGTTCTTCTTTAACTCAAGAAATAAATGAATTACAAAAAAAAAAATAAAAAGCACAAAAAATTGTCTTTTCAAAAAGAACTATGAGAGCTGCTGCAGGAAGGAATGGTAAACTCCAGGTGCAACACTGTACTATGGAATTGAATAAGTCATGGGGCTTTGCAAAGGGCCTTAAGCACTAAGCCAACCAGCCAGGCAATTTTTATTGATTCATTTATTTACTTTGAGAAAGAAGCAATAGTGGAATGGGCACAGCCTCTGTTTTTTGGGTAACCAGCTGTTTGTTCTCTGATTGGACATGCCTTAAGGCCCATTTCTCCAGCCCTCCCTTAGGTATTTTTTAGAGAACTCTTCTTTGGTCCAGCAGGGAGAAGGAAATCACTGGGCCAGAATCCCCATGGTTGAGAAACAGCTTGAGTTCTGGCCAGTTCTTCTTCTTCCATGATGAAGCCTCCCCTGGAAACTGCCAGCCTGAAATAAACTCTGTCCTCCCATAAGCTGCTTCTGGTAGGGTGTCTGTCCCAGCAACAAGAAGGGAACTGTAACAACAGAAGGTAACTGATACAATAAGCAAGCTATTTTTCACTATTTGCCAGTCTGTCAGGAGGCTTTGCTCTTGTGGCTAATATCTCCCTGACCAACCCAACATTGGGCCCAATCAAGTTTTCTCCCAAATGGTCTTCTGGGCTGGAGAGATGGCTCAGCAGCTAAGGCACTTGCCAGTTTGTATTTTGCCCACTCATAGGAACATATGGTTAGGAAGATCTAACTGAACTGGTGGCACAAAGATCAGACAAAACCCCAGACTAGCCCTGGCAGTGGCAAAAAGGAAACAAGTAAAGCTCTAAAAATCCTAGCTGAAGACCAGCTCAATTGGTTAGAGTACTTGCCTAGCATGCAAGAAACCCAGGATTCTATCCCCATTGTCCAGTAAACTGGGTGTAGTGGTGCACATTTGTAATCCCAACACTTGGGAGGTGAAGATAGGGCCAGACATTCAAGGTCACACTCCTCTATTATTGAGTTTAAAACTGGGCTAAGCCGGGCATGGTGGTGCATGCCTTTAATCCCAGCACTCAGGAGGCAGAGGTAGGAGGATCACTGAGAGTTCGAGGCCACCCTGAGACTACATAGTTAATTCCAGGTCAGCCTGGACCAGAGTGAGACCCTACCTAGAAAAACAAAACAAAACAAAACAAAACAAAACAAAACAAAACAGGGCTATATGAGCTCTTGTGCACCCACCCTAAAAAAATAAGCATCCAGTTATCGTGGCACAAGCCTCCAGTGGCTGAGATAGTTCAGTGAGTTCGATAGCAGCTTGGGCTACAGAGTGAATTCTAGGTCAGCCTGGGTTAAAGGGAGACACTGCCTCAAAAAGATTTAAAAGCAGGGTGTTTTGCCCCACTCCTGCCTTCTCATGGGCAAGAGCTCAATACTTTTTCCTCCTTCCTGCTCTGAATCTAGTAAAATCTCTCCAAACCTTAAAAATAAACACCCTCCACTGAGAAAAAAGGAGTTCCAGAGAGCCACAAAGAGCAAACATTCTCAATATACAAAACTTCAGGATAAGGGCAGTGACAGCAAGAGACCCTGAGAGCCCACTGCTTGATACCCAAGGTTCAGAACTATAACACTAGGAGGCAACTGATGAGAACCCAAGTGGCAAGATGCTAAGAGCATGAAGAACAGTGAGAGTGGAGAAGAGAGGCTATGAAGACCTAAAGACACAACTTGAGACCACAAGGCCTCCAAGCCCCAGGTGCTAGGAGCATTCAAGAAAGCCACCAAGGGCTGGAGAGATAGCTTAGCGGTTAAGGTGTTTACGGGAAAAGCCAAAGGATCCCGGTTCAATTCTGTAGGACCCATGTGAGCCAGATGCACAAGGGGGCACATCAGTCTGGAATTCGTTTGCAGGGGCTAGAGGACCTGGCGTGCCCATTCTCTCTCTCCCCCCGCCTCTCTCAAATAAGTAAATAAATAAATAAAAATATATTTTAAAAAGAAAGGAAGGAATGAAGGAAGGAAGCCACCTAGAGTTAAAAAGCCCAGGTTAGAATTGTAACTCTAGGGCTGGAGAGTTGGCTCAGCCATTAAAGGCACCTGCTTGCAAAGCCTGCCAGCTTGGATTTGACTCTTAAGAACAAAGTAGTGCATTATCTGGCATTCATTTGTAGCAGTGTGAGGCCCTGTTGTGCCCATTCTCACTTTATTCACTCTCTGCTTGTAAATAAATAAAAATTGAAGGGGGTGGGGCTGGAGAGATGGCTCAGCAGTTAAGGCACTTGCCTGCAAAGCCTAACAACCCAGGTTTAGGTTCTCAATGCCACATAAAGCCAGATGCACAGTGGGAATGGTGGCACATGCCTTTAATCCCAGCATTCGGGAGGCAAAGGTAGGAGGATAGACATGAGTTCGAGGCCACGCTGAGATTACATAGTGAATTCCAGGTCAGCCTGGGCTAGAGTGAAACCCTACCTTGAAAAACCAAAAAATGAAAAAAACCAAAAACAAAACAAAACAAAAAAACTATGAGCCAGGCATGGTGGCATGTTTTTAATACCAGCAGAGATAGTAGGATCGCCATGAATTCAAGGGCAGCCTGAGACTACATAGTGAATTCCAGGTCATCCGGGGCTAGAGTGAAACCCTACCTCAAAAAAAAAAAAAGAATGAAGAAAATTATTTGGGGGCTGGAGAGATGGCTTAGCAGTTAAGGTGCTTGCCTGCAAAGTCAACGGACCAGGTTTGATTCCCCAGGAACAACATTAGCCACACGCACGTGGTTGTGTGTCTGGAGTTTGTTTGCAGTGGCTAGAGGCCCTGACACACCCATTTTCGCTCTCAAATAAATAAGCAAGTAGATATAAAAAATGTTTAATAACAAATATATTTAGCCAGGCATGGTGGCGCACACCTTTAATCCCAGCACTTGGGAGGCAGAGGTAGGAGGATCATTGTGAGTTCAAGCCCACCCTGAGACTACAGAGTGAATTACAGGTCGGCCTGGGCTAGAGTGAGGCCCTACCTCAAAAAACCGAAACATAAAAAAATTAGGGCTGGGGAAATGTCTTAGCGGTTATGCCTTAACCGCTAAGACATTTCCCCGTGAAGCCTAAGGACCACAGTTTGATTTCCCAGGACCCATGTAAGCCAGATGCACAAGGGGGCTCATGCGTCTGGAGTTTGTTTGCAGTGGTTAGAGACCCTGGCATGTCCATTCTCTCTATCTGCCTCTTTTTCTCTCAAATAAATAAATAAATAAAAATAAATTAGGCAGGCATGGTGGCATATGCTTTTAATTCCAGCATTTGGGAGGCAGAGGTAGGATCACCGTGAGCTCGAGGCCACCCTGAGACTACATAGTGAATTCCAGTTCAGCCTGGGCTCTGGCCTACCTCAAAAAAAAATTAAAAATAAGGCTGGAGGGCTGGAGAGATTGCTTAGTGGTTAAGGCACCTGCCTGCCAAGCCTAAGAAGGCCCATTCGATTCTCCAGGTCCCATGTTTTGCCAGGCACGAAAAGTGACACAAGGGCGTAATGCCGCATTTGCCCACAAGGGGGCACACACATCTGGAGTTTGTTCACAGCAGCCAAGAGACTGCTGGCGTGCCCATTCTCTATTCCCTCTCTCTCTCTCTCTCTCTCTCTCTCTCTCTCTCTCTCTCAAAAAATAAATAAGGCTGGAAAGATGGCTCAGAGGTTAAGGTGCTTTCTTTTGAAGCCTAAGGAACCATGTTCAACTCCCTAGATCCCACATAAGCCAGATGTACAAGGTGATGCACATGCAAGGTGGCACATGCTTCTGGAGTTCAATTACAGTAGCTGGAGGCCCTGATGTGCCAATTCACTCTCTCTCTCTCTCACTCTCAATCTCATAAAAAAAAAAAAAAAAAAAAAAAAAAAAAAAAAAGGCCAGTCTGTTGGGCTTGCCTCAAAAAAAAATTAGCTGGGCATGGTGGCACAAGCCTTTAATCCCAGCACTCGAGAGGAAGAGATAGGAGGACTGCTGTGAGTTTGAGGACACCCTGAAATTACATAGTGAAATCCAGGTAAGCCTGGGCTAGAGCAAGACCCTACCTTAGTGTCGTGTTCTCCCAGCAAATTGTTCCTAAGGAGTAGTCTTTTCTATCATAATAAACAAACTCCGCCCCATCCCCCATGATAAAAAAATAAAGAGAGAAAGAGAGAGAGCCAGTTATGGTGGCACACACCTTTAATCCCAGCACTCAGGGCAGAGGTAGGAGGATCACCATGAGTTTGAGGCCACCCTCAGACTACATAGTGAATTCCAGGTCAGCTTGAAGTAGAGTGAAAAACCAAAAGAAAGAAAGAGATGGCTTAGCAGTTAAGGCACTTGCCTGTAAAGCCTGAGGACCCAGGTTCAAGTCCCCAATACCCACATAAGCCAGATGCACAGTGGGGCATGCATCTGGAATTCAATTGCAGTAGCAGGAGGATTTGGCATGCCCATTCTCTCTCTCTCTCTTTTCTCTTCTCTCTCTCAAAAAAATAAAAAATATTTTTTTTTAATTTTTTAAGGGGCTGGAGAGATGGCTTAACAGTTAAGGCATTTGCCTATGAAGCCAAAGGATCCCAGGTCAATTCTCCAGGACCCACCTAAGCCAGATGCACAAGGGGCACATGCATCTGGAGTTCGTTTGCAGTGGCTGGAGGCCCTGGCGTGCCCGTTCTCTGTCTCTCTCTCTCTCAAATAAATAAATAAAATATTAAAAAATGATAATAAAAGTACTTAGCCCACAGGGCTACTGGGAAGTTAAAGACTTAATATATAA
This sequence comes from Orientallactaga sibirica, assembly GCA_036365145.1. Classification (NCBI taxonomy): domain Eukaryota; kingdom Metazoa; phylum Chordata; class Mammalia; order Rodentia; family Dipodidae; genus Orientallactaga; species Orientallactaga sibirica. The sequence goes on from JAEOAD010000009.1 coordinate 30,832,380, forward strand.
AGTACCCAGAACAGTGGTTGGCACATCATAGTGTAGAGGTGGTTATTAGAGTTGGTGGGCATCTATCTGTGTGGTCTCAGTTATTTAACCTCCTTGAGCTTCAGATTTCTTACCAAGTTTGGACTATTTACTTCACAGGATTAGCAGAAGGTACAAAGGAAAAATATGTAATGTCCCTACTACAGTATTCAATAGACATCAGATTCTTTTCAAGTCACCTGTAACATGAGACATACCTCAGCCATAGTACATTCCTCTTGCACTTTACACCTGGTTATTCAAGTTAATGTCAATGATCACCAAATGAATCTTCGGTCTGAAACTGGATCTTCATCTAGGTTTCAAAAACATACAAATGGGGCTAGAGAAATGGCTCAGCAGTTAAGGTGCTCGCCTGCAAAGCCTAAGGATCCAAGTTCAATTCCCCAGCACCCACATCATAAAGCCAGATGCACAAGGTGGTGCATGCATCCAGAGTTCATTTGCAGTGGCTACAGGCCCTGGTACCCATAAATTCTCCCTCCCTCCCCCTCCTTCCCTCTCTCTCCCTCTCTCTCTGCTTACAAATAAATAAAAATTTAAATTAAAAAAAAAAAAAGCCGGGCATGGTGATGCACACCTTTAATCCCAGCACTTGGGAGGCAGAGGTAGGAGGATCGCCATGAGTTCAAGGCCACCCTGAGACTACATAGGTCAGCTTAGACTAGAGTGAGACCCTACCTCAAAAAACAAAATAATAATAATAATAATAATTATTATTATTATTATTATTATTTTAAAAAAAGATACCAGGGCTGGAGAGATGGCTTAACGGTTAAGGCACTTGCCTGCAAAGCCAAAAGACCCATGTTTGATTCTCCAAATCCCACATAAGCCACAAAGGTGCTGGGAGGAAAGAAAGAAATTGTTTTGGCTTTGGAGACTGCTCTTAGTATGCAATCCTGGTCGACCTGGAATCTGCTATGTAACCCAGGCTGGCCTTGAAGTAACAGTAATGCTCCTGTCTCAGCCTCCTGAATGGTACGATTGAGTGCTAGCCACAATGCCTGGCAGAATAATCACATATTCAGGATAAGCCATATTTCCCAAGAGCCCAGTAAAGGTCTGAAAATCTATTAAATATAGCATACACTGAGCCGGACATGGTGGCACATGCCTTTAATTCCAGCACTCAGGAGGCAGAGGTAGGAGGATCGCCGTGAGTTCGAGGCCACCCTGAGACTACATAGTTAATTCCAGGTCAGCCTGGGCCAGAGTAAGACCCTACCTGGAAAAACCAAAATTATATATATATGTATACATACATACATAGCATACACTAAAAATTAATTATTTTTAGCTGCCTGTAGTGCTGCATTCCTATCATCCCAGCACTTGGAAAGTAAGGGGAGACAGGAGAAGCACGAATTTAAGGCCATCCTCAGTCACATACTAAGTTCGAGGATAGCTTGAGCAACATGATTGATTTCCTGCCTCAAAAACAAAGCAAAAACCAACAACAGAAACTCTATTCCAAAAATGTTATAACTTGCCGTTTAATGTTCCTAAGAAAAAATGGAATCTACCAAATGGAATCAACCTGTTTTGAGCCAAAACAAAACAAAACCTACTTTTTGAGGTTTAAAAAAAAATTGCCAATAAAACACCTTCCCCAGAAGGTCCATGGAAGTCCAAGTCCACTTGACAATACTAAATATTTTAAAAGATAAATTTAGAGTGAATTCCAAGTTAGCCTGGGCTAGGGAGCGAGACCCTACCTCGAAAAAAAATAATAAATAAATAAATAAAAGATAAACTCGTGCAAAGGATTCAAACCAATGCCTGCAATGTGATGGCACACACCTTTAATCCTAGCACTTGGGAGGCAGAGGTTGGAAGATCGCTGTGAGTTCGAGGCCAGCCTGGAACTACAGAAGGAGTTCCAGGTCAACCTGGGCTAGAGTGAGACCCTACCTCAAAATGAATGAATCATAAAAAAATAATGGAAACCCTTCCTGTTTGTCCTCTGCCTTAGAGGTGTCTCAGCCATCGGACATTTTCCACATTGAAATCCTCAGAGCAGGTGGCACCTTAGAGGCAGGGCTGGCCCTGAGTGGGAACTGCGCGGGATGAAGAGCAGAGAGCAGGGATGTAGCTCCTGCTGCGCCCCGCCTCTTCCCAGACAACCCTGCACTCTTGGGGACCCTTGAGGACCCAGTCATCACCGTACGGACAGCTCACCCCCAGTGCAGCCGGGGCCAGGCACGGGTCCAGGCTCTCCGTGACTGCTCGGCTAACCCTCGCGATAACCGGGTACCGTGGGCACCTCAGCCTGCTCCCACGCGTGTGGACACGGGGCGCTGAGGCTGCAGGCACGAGCCCCGTCTATCCCAGCCGCCTACCCCTGCGCTCAGGAGAGCCCGACTCAGGCAGAGCCCCAACTTCGCTCACCCTCCGGCCTCCTCCGCCGCCACCAGCAGCAGCGGGAGCAGCAGCAGTCCGCCCAGCCCTGGCCGCCTGGCCGCCTGGCCCCGCCCCCTACGCCTGACCCCGCCCCCACGACCGTTACCACCGAGGAGCGAGGCTGGCCAATCGAGCCGGAGCAGTCGATGGCCCACCCCGCCCTGCGCTAGATCATCAGCGGGTGATTGTCTCGGTCTGCCCAGATGCGATCTTCTGATTGGCTCCGCTTCTGGGGGCGGGGCTTCCCGCCAAAACAGATGTGGATCTGTGGTTCTGTGGTAGGCACACTGGCGCTGTTTGTTCTCACCTGCGAGATGTTGTCACTACCGGGACTCCCATGTAGCCGGAAGACACCAGTCATACATGTTTGGGGCTGCAGGTGACCGTGAGGCCCGAGCTACCTGCGTGCACTGTCAGCCTGCGCTCATTGCACCGCCCTTCCAAGCCATGACCGCCCTCTCTAGCTGAGATGCCAGTGGGCATGTTGTCTGCAGGTTCCAGACCTGGCTAAGCGCCATGTAGGTTGGCATTTTGGGGGGGTGATTTCCAGTAATCGTTGGTAACATTCCATCCTCCCATTGTGCATTTTCGAATGTCTACCCAGAGCCGTGATGCCTGACTGAAGATGCTGGACCTGGCTGGGAGGTGCGGAAGAATATACTCTCAAAGGAAAACACAGTATGTTAAAATCTGACTAGAAAGTTTATGCACACCTTTAATCTCAGCACTCGGGAAGTAGAAGTAGGAGGATCGCAGTGAGTTTGAGGCCAGCCTGAGAATACATAGTGAATTCCAGGTCACCCTGGCCTAGAGTGAGATCCTACCACGAAAAACAAAACGAAGAGGCTTATAGAAAGGAGAATTGCATAAGGCTGTCACTGAAGTCTCCCTAGTCCTAAGAGAAAAATATATAGCTTTATGTGCCTATATTAAAAAATTAGAAAGGGCCGGGCGTGGTGGCTCACGCCTTTAATCCCAGCACTCGGGAGGCAGAGGTAGGAGGATCGCCATGAGTTCAAGGCCACCCTGAGACTACATAGTTAATTCCAGGTCAGCCTGGGCCAGAGTGAGACCCTACCTCGAAAAACTAAAAAAAAAAAAAAAAAAAAGGGGCTGGAGGGATGGCTTAGTGGTTAAGGCATTTGCCTGCAAAGCCAAAGGACCCAGGTTCGATTCCCCATGACCCACATAAGCCAGATGCACAAGGAGGCACATGCATCTGGAGTTTGTTTGCAGTGGCTGGAGACCCTGGTACACCCATTCTCTCCCCCTCTATCAAATAAATAAATAAAAAATTTTTTTAATTAGAAAGGTCACAGCCAGGCATGGTAGTGCATGCCTTTAATCCCAGCACTCAGAAGGCAGAGGTAGGAGGATTGCTGTGAGTTCAAGGCCATCCTGAGACTACAGAGTGAACTCCTGGTCAGCCTGGGCTAGAGTGAGACCCTACCAAAAAAAAAAAATTAGAAAGGTCCCAAGTAAACAACTTAATGCTTCACCTTAAGGCCTTGGAGAAAGAAGAACAAGGCAAACCAAAAATCAGTAGATAGGAAGAAATATTAAAGATTAGGCAGAAATTAATGAAATAGAAGCCAAAAAAAAATCAAAGAAACAATAAAAAAAGAGTTGGTTCTTTCAAAGGATAAACAAGATTGATAAACTCTTAGAAAATCTGACCAAAAAAAGAGAGAAGAGGCACAAATTAATAAAAGTAGAATGAAAAAGGTACCATCACAACAGATACCAGAGAAATTCAGAAAATCATAGGGACATACTATAAGAACATATACTCCACTAAGTTTGAAAATATTAAAGAAATCAATGATTTCTTTGATTTATATGACCTACTAAAATTAAATTGAGATTAACCACTTAAATAGACCTATAACAAGTACAGAGATCCAAGCAGTTATAAAAAATCTCCCAACTAAAAAAAAAGTCCTGCCGGGTGTGGTGATGCACGCCTTTAATCCCAGCACTCAGAAGGCAGAGGTAGGAGGATCACTGTGAGATTGAGGCCACCCTGAGACTACATAATTAATTCCAGGTCAGCCTGGACCAGAGTGAGACCCTACTTTAAAAAAAAAAAAAAAAAAAAAAAAAAAAAGTCCTGGCCCAGATGGATTCATTGGTGAATTTTACCAGACCTTCGTGGAAGAACTAACACCAATGCTTCTCAAACTTTTCCATAAAACAGAAAAGGAAGAGCCAGGCATGATGGCAAACACCTTTAATCCCAGCACTCGAAGTTCGCCATGAGTGCGAGGCCACCTGAGAATACAGAGTGAATTCCAGGTCAGCCTGGGCTACAGTGAGACCCTACATCAAAAAAAATTAGAAAAAAAAATGGCAGGAGAGATGGCTTAGCAGTTAAGGCATTTGCCTGCAAAACCAAAGGATCCCAGTTCGATTCTCCAGGACCCACGTTAGCCAGATGCACAAGGGGGCGCATGCATCTGGAGTTCATTTGCAGTGGCTAGATGCCCTGATGCCTCCATTCTCCCCCTCTCTCTCTCTGCCTCTTTCTCTTAAATAAGTAAATAAAATATTTTTCCAAAAAAAATTTTTTAAAAGCCGGGTGTGTTGGCACACACCTTTAATCCCAGCACTTGGGAGGCAGAGGTAGGAGGATTGCCGAGAGTTTGAGGCCACCCTGAGACTACAGAGTTAATTCCAGGTCAGCCTGAACTAGAGTGAGACCCTACCTGGAAAACAAAAAAAACAGAAAAGGAAGGAATACTACCAAATTCCTTCTATAAAGCCAGTATCACCCTGATACCAAAACCAGACAAAGATGGAACAAAAACAGAAAATTACAGACCAGTCTCCCTCATGAACATAGAAGCAAAAATTCTCAACAAAATATTGGCAAACAGAATACAAAATCATATCAGAGAGATCACTCACCATGGCCAAGTAAGCTTTATCCCAGAGATACAGGGATGGTTCAACATATACAAATTATAAATGTAATACATTATATAAATGGACTGAAAGACAAAAATCACATGATCATCTCATTAGATACAGAAAAAGCAATTAAGAAAAGCCAACATCACTTCATGATAAAAATCCTACAGAAACTGAGAATAGAAGGAACATAGCAATATAATAAAGGCTATTTATGACAAACCCACAGCCAACATAATACTAAATGGAGAAAAAACTTGAAGCTTTCCCACTAAAATCAGGAACAAGATAAGGGTGTTCACTGTCCCCACTTTTATTTAACATAGCATTGGAAGATGATATGATTCTATACCTAAAGGACCCTAAAGACTCTACCAGCAAACTGTTAGAGCTGATAAACACCTATAGCCATGTAGCAGGATACAAAATAAACACATAGAAATCAGTAGCCTTCCTATATGCTAACAACAAACACACTTGAAGGGAGTTCCCACTTTAAATTTCAGACCTACCATTATCATTGCACATTATAGCCACATGGTGTCGCTATTGACAGTCAACTTTTTCATTTGGTCAAAAGATGGTAGTCTGTGGATAGTCAAGTCCTAAAAGGGCCAACAGGAATATTAAACAGGTGTCTCTCACCTGGTGGCTCTAATCTTTTAGGAATTATTTTCAAGCCCATACACAACCTTCCTTAGGCAGACGGGGGCCTCTGTGTGTTTAAACTGTTTGTGCCAGTTGCAAACATGTCCTCACCCCACCTCAACCCCATGTCCTTTCTTGGGTATTCACATTAACCATGGCTAGCAGATTTTCATTTCAAATATCTAACTTAAAAAAAAAAAAAAAATCTTACTGCTTGTCTTTTCCAGGACAACAGAATGATTTAGTCAGTCTTCTGAGAACAGTTGTCCTAATTGTGATCAGTAGACAAGCATTCTTCAATTAGAATTATTTGGTCACAAGTAATAAAAAACCTGGCTCGAGTTGGATGCACACCTTTAATCCCAGCACTCAGGATATAGAGGTAGAAGGATTGCCATGAGTTCAAAGCCACCCTGACACTACATAGTTAATTCTAGGCCAGCCTGGACCAGAGTGAAACCCTACCTCGGGGGGGGGGGACTGGCTCAACTTGTCTTTTTAAAAATATTTTTAGCTGGGTGTGGTGGTGCATGCCTTTAATCCCAGCACTTGGGAAGCAGAGTTAGGAGGATCACCGTGAGTTCAAGGCCACCCTGATACTACATAGTGAATTCCAGGTTAGCCTACCTGGGCTAGAGAGTGAGACCCTACGTTGAAAAACCAAATATATATATATATTTTGCCAGGTATGGTGATGCACGCCTTTAATCCCAGCAGTCGAGAGGCAGAGGTAGGAGGATTACCATGAGTTTGAGGCCACCCTGTGACTATAGTTAATTCCAGGTCAGCCTCTGAGCCAGAGTAACACCCTACCTCAAAAAACCAAATAAATAAATAAAATATATTTTTTAAATTGGGGCTTTATCTCCCTCTTGCCTCCCTCATGGTGGGAGCTCTCTGTACTTCCTCATCTTTTTTTTTTTTTTATATATATATATATGGAGGAGTTCAAGGTAGGGTTTCACTCTAGCCCAGGCTGACCTGGAATTCACTATGTGGTCTCAGGGTGGCCTCAAACTCACAGTGGTCCTCCTACCTCTGCCTCCCAAGTGCTAGGATTAAAGGCATGCGCCACCAAACCTGGAAATTTTTGTTTGTTTTTGTTTTTTTGGTTTTTCGAGGTAGGGTCTCACTCTAGCTCAGGCTGACCTGGAATTCACTATGTAGTCTCAGGGTGGCCTTGAACTAATGGTGATCCTCCTACTTCTGCCTCCCAAGCGCTGGGATTAAAGACGTGCGCCACCATGCCCAGCTCGGAAATATTTTTTGTTTATTGTTTTTATTTATTTTAGAGAGAGAAAGAGACAGAGAGAGAATGGGTATGCCAGGGTCTCTAGCTGCTACAAATGAAACTCCAGATGCATGCACTGCCTTGTGCATCATCTGTCTTACATGGATTCTGGGAATTGAACCTGTGTCCTTTGGTTTAACAGGCAAGTGCCTTAACCACTAAGCCACCGCTCCAGCCCCTCTTTCCTTCTCTTAATCTAATGAAGTATCTCTAAACCTTAAGAAAAAAATATCTTATTGCTGGGTGTGGTAATCCACGCCTTTAATCCCAGCACTGGATAGAGGGAGGAGGATTTCTGTGAGTTCAAGGCCAGCCTTGGCTAGAGCAAGACCCTACTTCACAACAACAAATACATATGTATGTATGTAAAATATTATTGTTTTTTTGCAGAGAGAATGAGTGCAGTAGGACCTCCTGCCACTGCAAATGAACTCCAGATGTATGTGCCACTTTGTGCATTTGTCTTCACATAAGTACTGGGGAATCAAACTCAGGCCATCAGGCTTTGCAAACAAACTGCTGAACCATCTCTCCAGCCCTAAATTGTCTTAAACAATAAGAAATGCATTGATTATCCCACAGAACAGAAAGCCCAAAGGCAGGTAAACTTTGGGATTGATCAGTAGTTTAGTAAATTATCAAGAGCCCAGTTGCTATGAGTCTCTGACTCAGTTGTAAACACAGTGGGCTTTTTTTTTTTTTTTTTTTTTTTTTTTTTTTTTCAAGGTAGGGTCTCTCTCTGGTCCAGGCTGACCTGGAATTAGCTATGTAGTCTCAGAGTGGCCTCGAACTCATGGCAATCCTCCTACCTCTGCCTCCCAAGTGCTGGGATTAAAGGCGTGCGCCACCACGCCCGGCTATTTTTTATTTTTATTTCTGGAGAGAGAGAGAGAGAGAGAGAGAGAGAGGGAGAGGAAGACAGAAGAATAGATGCACCAGCAGCCTCTCAGCTGCTGTGAATGAAATCCAGATGTGTGTGCCCCTTGTGGGCAGGTGGGGCAAGTGCGGCATTGCGCCCTTACGTCACTTTGCATCTGGCTAAACGTGGGACCTGGAGATTGGAACTGGGTTCTTAGGCTTAGCAGACAGGCGCCTTAACCGCTAAACCATCTCTCCAGCCCCACGGTGGGCTTTAAAGCACACTAACATGCACTTCCAGCTGGCTACCAAAGGAAATCAGGACAATATGCTTTCTTTTGCCTGAGAAACCTCTCCCTTTTTGCTTTTATTTTTGTTTTGTGGGGTTTTTTGTTTTGTTTTGTTTTGTTTTGTTTTAGAGGTAGGTTCTTGCTGTAGCCCAGGCTGGCCTGGATTTCACTCTGTAGTCTCAAGGTGGCCTCGAACTCAGAGCGATTCTCCTACCTCTGCCTCCCAAGTGCTGGGGTTAAAGGCATGTGCCACCATGCCCAGTTTGTTTTGTGGATTTTTAAACATTTATTTATTTGCAAGCAGAGAGAGAAGCAGAGGGAGAGGAAGACAGAAGAATAGATGCACCAGCAGCCTCTCAGCTGCTGTGAATGAAATCCAGATGTGTGCCCCTTGTGGGCAGGTGGGGCAAGTCGGCATTGCGCCCTTACGTCACTTTGCATCTGGCTAAACGTGGGACCTGGAGATTGGAACTGGGTTCTTAGGCTTAGCAGCTAAAAACCATCTCTCCAGCCCCACGGTGGGCTTTAAAGCACACTAACATGCACTTCCAGCTGGCTACCAAAGGAAATCAGGACAATATGCTTTCTTTTGCCTGAGAAACCTCTCCCTTTTTGCTTTTATTTTTGTTTTGTGGGGTTTTTTTGTTTTGTTTTGTTTTGTTTTGTTTTAGAGGTAGGTTCTTGCTGTAGCCCAGGCTGGCCTGGATTTCACTCTGTAGTCTCAAGGTGGCCTCGAACTCAGAGCGATTCTCCTACCTCTGCCTCCCAAGTGCTGGGGTTAAAGGCATGTGCCACCATGCCCAGTTTGTTTTGTGGATTTTTAAACATTTATTTATTTGCAAGCAGAGAGAGATAGAAGAGAGACAGGGAGCATAAGTGCCCCAGGGCCTCTAGCCACTGCATATGGACCGCAGATGCATGTGCCACTTTGTGCATCTGGCTCCAAATAGGTACTGGGGAATCAAACGCTGGTCATTTGGCTCTACAGGCAAGCGCCTTAACCGCTGAGCAATCTTTCTAGCCCATTTTGTTTTTGAGCCACTTAGATCTACCAATACAAGTTATCTCTTGGATATATATAGGGGGGGAGGGGGGAAGAGAGAGAGAGAAAGAGAGAGAGAGAGGGACTCGCTGTAGCCCAGGCTGACCTGGAATTCACTATGTAGTCTCAGGTTGGCCTCAAACGCAGTGTTCTTACTACTTCAGGCTTCCAAGTGCTGGGATTAAAGGCATGCACCACTATGCTTAACAAATTATTATATATATATATATATATATATATATATATATATATATATATATATATATATATATATATATATATATGGCTGGAGAGATGGCTTAGCAGTTAAGCATTTGCCTTCAAATACCTAAGGACCCATGTCCAACTCCCCAGATCCTACATTAGCCAGATGCACAAAGGTGAGGCAAGCGCAAGGCCACACATGCCCACTAGGTGGCGCAAGCATCTGGAGTTTGATTTCAGTGGTTGAGGCCCTGGTGCACCAATTCTCTCTCTCTCCTTTCCCTGTCTCTCTTGCGCGCTTGCTGTCAAATAAATAAATGTTATATATATATATATTTTATTGTTGTTTTGGATTTATTTTGTTTTTCAAGGTAGGGTCTCATTCTAACCCAAGATGACCTAGAATTCACTATGTCATCTCACCACAGGGTGGCCTCAAACTCATGGTGATCCTCTGCCTCCCAAGTACTGGGATTAAAGGCATGCGCCAGCACACCTGGCAAAAAAAATGTGTGTGTGTGTGTATAAATATATATGTGCATTGTATATATATGTGTGTGTGTATACACACACATACACACACACACACACACACACACACTTTTTTTTTGGAGACAGAGAAAGAGGGAGAGGAAGAGAGATGGGCGCACCAGCAGCCTCTCAACTGCTGCGAACGAACTCCAGATGCATGTGCCCCCTTGTGGTCAAGTGAGGCATTGCGCCCTTGGGTCACTTTGCATCTGGCTAAATGTGGGACCTGGAGATTGGAACCAGCGTTCTTAGGCTTAGGAGGCAGGCACCTTAACCACTAAGCCATCTCTCCAGCCCCACTTTTTTTTTTTTAAGAGAGAGAGTATGGATGTGCCAGGGCCAGATGCATGCTCCATTTTGTGCATCTGGCTTTCATGTGGGTACCGGGGCATCAACCCAGACCAGCAGGCTTTGCTAATGAGAGCATTTAAGCACTGAGCCATCTCTCCCCCCACCTTTTTGTCTTGATTATTAATTGCCTGGAATATGCACAGGCGCTGAAGCCTGAGTCATTGGTTTCCCAAGTACTGTGCTTCTTCCTTTAGCGCATAGCCAATAGTCCTGCTGGACCAGTACTACGAAGGCAACACGGACATTTCAAATCTTTGGTCGTCAGCTATCCACAGTGTTTTTCCCCCTTCTATTTTAGTATTAATTCATATTTACAAAGTAAGTTTGAAAATCAGCCAATCTATTAATAATTCCCTTTTCACCAGAGGCCTGATGAAGGCATAGACTACTGTGATGGAAGTGCTTTTAGCTTCTCTCTTAAACCAGTGGCATCTATGAGCAAGTTGGGAGAGGCAGTTGAATACCATCTAGATACTTCCTGGAAAACAAGGAAACAATCTCAAAATGAAAACAAAGTCAAAAGCTGGATCAGTCTGAACAAGTATGTTTCATATTTAAGTTCAAGACCTTTCATAGTGTTTTGTTCAGACATGATTTTCCCTGCCTCGTGGTCCTGTCAGATAACAAATGACTGTTTCTTCCACAGATGTGCTGCGCCTGTGCAATAAATAGGTAGGAAATGAAGCCCAGGGCTGGGGAGATGGCTCAGCAGTTAAAGGTGCTTGCTTGCAGCCCAGCGTGGTGGCACACACCTTTAATCCCAGCACTGGGGAGGCAGAGGTTGGAGGATCGCTGTGAGTTCAAGGCCAGCCTAAGACTACATAGTGAATTCCAGGTCAACCTGGGCCAGAGTGAAACCCTACCTCATAAAACAAAAAAACAAAACAAAAAAGGCGCTTGCTTGCAAAGCCTGCTTGCCCAGAGGAGTTCAATTCCCAAGCCAGACATAAAAAGTAATGTGTCTAGTATTTCTTTGCACGGACAAGATACCTTGGGACACCCATACACACACATGCACAGACAGAAAAAGATAATTTAAAAAATAGATCCTAGTCAGGCATGATCCCAGGCAGAAGTAGGAGGATCATTGAAAGTTCAAAGCCATCTTGACTGCATAGTGATTCCAGGTCAGCCTGGCCTAGACTGAGACCCTACCTGGAAAAACAAACAAAACAAAACAAAAATATATTATAGCACCCTTCTTTGTAATAACAAACTAAAACACTGCATTGTCCCATGGCAGGAAGGAATACATGTGAATTGTAGGACAGTCATAAAATCAAGTATTGTACAATAATAAGAATGGCAACAACAAGCTGCATACCCATGGTTAAACCTTGAACATGTTACATTGAATGACAGAAACCTAACCTAAAAAGTAGGCAGCATCACTCTAAAATGAGCTAATAATCTGGGTGAGGTGGCACATGCCTGGCCCCTGCACTCTGCCGGTGAAAGCAAGAGGAGCAAACAGTCAAGGCTAGTCTCTACCACACAGCAAACTGGAGGCTAGCCTGGGTTACATAAGACACTGCCTCAAAAAGAAAATGGGGGGCTGAAGAGATGGCTCAGCAGTTAAAGATACTTGCTTGTAAAACCTGATGACCCAGGTTCAATTCTCCAGTACCCATGTCAAGCCATACATACAAAGCAGAATTCATTTACAGTAGCAGGAGGCCCTGCCATGCCCATCTCTCTCTCCCTCTCCCTTAAACAAAGAAATAACAAAAATTAATCAATTTAATTTTATAAATAAAGTAAGCAATAAATAATCAACAGAGGGTTGGAGAGATGGCTTAATGGTGAAGGCACCTCCCTGCGAAGCCTAAGATTGCCCATTCAAATCTCCAGGTCCCACGTTTAAGCAGACGCAAAAGTGACACAAGCACACAATGTCGCACATGCGCACAAAAGGGCACACGTGGGTGGAGTTTGTTCACAGAGGCTGAGAGGCCACTGGCACGCCCATTCTGTCTGTCTGTCTGTCTCTCTCTCAAAAAAATAAATAATCAACAAATGATTGATTACAGAGAGAAAGGGATAACCTTAGTGGAGGGAGGAGAGGATTCCAACCAGAAGGGAAGCCTGTAGAACTAATGCTGTCAGTATTCTTTCTTGACCAATTTGGTAGTCATATGCGTGTTTACACCATAATACATTGATTTTATTTATTCTGTTTTTTTTTTTTTTTTTTTTTTTTTTTTTTGGTCGAGGTAGGGTCTCACTCCAGCTCAGGCTGACCTGGAATTCACTATGTAGTCTCAGGGTGGCCTTGAACTCAGTGATCCTCCTTCCTCTGCTCCCAAGTGCTGGGATTAAAGGTGTGCATCACAATGCCTGGATCATGCACTATTTTTATTTTTATTTTTTTTTTTTTTTTGCCCATAATCCTACAACTTGGGAAACTGAAGCAGGAGGATCAGTCTTGGCTACAGAGCAAGATCCTGTGTCAAAAGAGAAGGGAGCTGAAAAGATGGTTTAGCGGTTAAGCCACTTGCCTACGAAGCCTAAGAACCCAGGTTGAATGCCCCAGTACCCATATAAGCCAGATGCTTATATGTCTGGAGTTCTTTGCAGTGACTAGAGACCCTGGCATGTCTATTCTTTCTTCCTGACTCTTTCTCTCGCAATTTTTTTTTTTTTGTTTTCTTCCGAGGTAGGGTCTTGCTCTAGCCCAGGTTGACATGGAAAAATTAAAAAAAAATTTTTTTTCCAAGAAGCCACCAAGCGTGGTGACACATGCCTTTAATCCCAGCACCTGGGAAGTGGAGGTAGGAGGATTGTGAATTCCAGGTCAGCCTGGGCTAGAGCAAGACCCTACCTCGAAAAACAAACAAAAAAAAAAAAAAGAAGACGACGACGAAAAGGAGGAGGAGGAGGAAGGGGAGCCTGGCATAGTGGCACACACCTTTAATCCCAACATTCAGGAGGTAGAGGTAGAAGGATTACTGTGGGTTTTGAGACCAGCCTGAGACCACATTGTGGATAATTCCAGGTCAGTCTGGGCTACAGTGAGACCATACCTGTCTGCTTTATTCCCCCCTGGATTAACAAATTGGCACCCCACCTGGCTATTATGGAATATAGAAATGCAGGAAAGAGGATCATTGGATTTGCAACATGGTCTTGTGTTTTGGATATGACCATGGGCAGTGTGAAGCAGGATTGCCTGCATGGAGACCCAATGGAGCTGTGAGGATGAACCATGGGTTGCAGTGAGCTGCCGGCCCTGGATGAAGTTTTCCAGGACTGTGAGTAGCCTAGCTGGAGGGGCAGAATTGGAGCTCCAGAGACGTTACTGGCTAGAATTATTGGACTTGGAGACTTGTCACTACCTGGAGTTGTTGGACTTGGAGCTACAGTTTGATGTTTTCCCTGTTTAAATCTTGTATTGCTTGCGTATTTCTTTGCTATGCCCAATGCCATCTTTTGCAATGTGTTTATTCTGTGCCATTATGGGTTTTTTGGTGGGGAGGGGTTGGTATTATGGCTCAGTTAAAAGATCTTAGACTATGGGGATGTTTGAACATCACTGGGATTGATTAAAAACCATGGGGACTGGGCTGGAGAGATGGCTTAGTGGTTAAGGCGCCTGCCCGCTAAGCCTAAGAATGCTGGTTCCAGTCTCCAGGTCCCACGTTTAGCCAGATGCAAAGTGATGCAAGGGCACAATGCCACACTTGAACACAAGGGGGTGCACACATCTGGAGTTCATTCACAGCAGCTGAGAGGCTGCTGGTGCGCCCATTCTCTCTCTCAAAAAAAAAAAAAAAAAACATGGGGACTTTTAAAGTTTGACTGAATACATTGCATTTTACTTCATGGGTGGTTATCAGTTTATGAGGGTCAGGGGTGGAATGTGGTGGTTTGATTCAGGTGTCCCCCATAAACTTAGGTGTTCTGACTGGTAAGTTCCCAGCCGATGGAGATTTGGGAATTAACACCTCCTGGAGGCAATGTATCATTGGGGGCAGAGTGTTTGGTACAGTCTGTTGCTGTTGTCCACCCTCTGCTCATGTCATTTTCCTCTGCCATCATGGAGCTTCTCCTCTAGTCTGGAAGCCAAAATAAACCTTTTTCCCCCCACAAAGCTGCTCTTGGTCAGATGATTTCTGCCAGCAGTGTGAACCTGACTGCAACAGTGGTGCATGCATCTGGAGTTTGTTTGCAGTGGCTAGAGGCCCTGGCATGCCCATTCTCTAATAAATTAATAAAATTTAAAAACATTTTTTAAAAAAGGACTAGTCAAGCACCATCAACAGCGAAATGGTTTCGAAAATGCCTGTCTAGTGGAGTTACTTGTGCACAGTTACTGCCGTAACAGAAGCCCTGTGGTCATTGCTATACATGTGCTGGATGGGGAAAAGATAATGTGTTTGAGGCCAGAGCTGAGAACCTTCAGCCTGAGTAGGGGTTTTGGCTGTGGAAGGACTATCTTAGAAAAACATTCACAGCACAGGAAGGGGAAGAGAGAAAAGTTAAAATAGATAAGTAGCTTACTTATAATCCATAATCCAAAACAGAATATTTTATTTTTTTATGAGAGATAGCACAGAGAGAGAAAATAGGTGCAGCAGGGCCTCTAGCCACTGCCATAGAACTCCAGACACGTGCTCCACCTTGTGCACATGCGTCACCTTGTGCATCCTGGCTTACGTGGGTTCTGGGGAGTCAAACCTGGGTCCTCAGGCTTTGCAGGCAAGTGCCTTAACCACTAAACCATCTCTCCACCTCCAAAACAGCATATTTTAATGTTCCTTGGAATAAAGGCAGACCTCTCACTCTACATTTAATTCCTAGTTTGTGACCCAACTACTGAATTCCCAAGACATGAAATTCAGCATTTAGTACTAAATGACACGGTCTTCAGTAGGTGTCACATGAGACTGAATTATGCTCCCACCTGCAACCTCAAAATGCAACCTCACGTGGAATAAGAATCCTTCTGGGTATAATTGGAAAATGCCTGAAGCCACCAGGTCCTAAGAGAGGTGAGAAGACTTTTCCCCTCAAGCCTTTCAGAAAGAATGTGGACCTGTGAAAACTTGGTTTTCAGAGTTTAGGCCCTCAGAATTGTGAGATAAGAAATTCTGTGTGGTTTTTTTCTCCTGTTGCTTTTTATTAGTTTTGCTTGTTTTGTTTTTGTTCTTCAGTGCTGTGGATTGAACCTAAGGCCTCCTCTATGGTAGGCCACTGCTCTGTTAGTGAGCGCATCCCCAACCCTTCTTGAGACAGATCACATGTAGCCCTGGCTGGCTGCATATTCACCTCCCAGTCTTTTAAAATTATATATATATATATATATGTGTGTGTGTGTGTGTGTGTGTATGTATATATATACATATATATATATTCTGCTTGCAAATAACTAATACAAAATTTTTAAAAGATTAATTTTCTTTTTTTGTTGTTGTTTTTTGAGGTAGGGTCTTGCTCTAGCCCAGGCTGACCTGGAATTCACTCTGTAGTCTCAGGGTGGCCTCAAACTCACGGCGATCCTCCTATGGCTGGGATTAAAGGCATGTGCCACCATGCCTGGCTCTCCTGATTTTTTTAAAGATTTTTTAAATTTTTTATTTGTTAGGGAGAAGGGGAGAGAGAGAGAGAATGGGTGTGCCAGGGCCTCTTTCACTGCAAACGAACTTCAAACACATGTGCCAACATGTGCATCTGGCTTACATGGGAGCTGGAGAATTCAACCGGGGTCCTTAGGCTTCACAGGCATGCACCTTAACCGCTAAGCCATCTCTCCAGCCCTCTCTCCTGACTTTCATAATTCAAAAACTGTACAAAGCCCATTTAACTTTGGTTTTGCACTTGGACAATAGCCAATGCAGGACAGCGAATGCAGAGAAGAGAGAAGCAAGAGGTGAGCCCTATGACAGCTCTAGAATTCTACCAAGTATGTTCTAAAACCTGGAACAGGAAGGAAAATTCTCAGTAGCCCATGACGGTCTCTGCTTGTTGAGAAGAAAGAAAATGGAATTCAGGAAGTCTGAGACGATGGAAGTAGTGAGTCAGAGACCCAAAGAGGAAGGAGCTGTTCAGAAAAAGAGCTCCACAGACAAGGGAGGCCCTTTGAGACTCAGCTAAGCACCTAGTTGCCTTTGCCCAGGAGGAAGCCCCATGAGCACAGGCAAAAACCCAGCTGTGAGCCCAACAGGCCCCAGAACTCACAGAGTGCTCCAGTCAGAGTAGAAAGTCCTCACTGATCACTCTCAAAATTCAACGGCAATGTTGAATTAAAATTAAAGATTATGTTGGTGCACGCCTATAATCCCAGCACTCAGGAGGCAGAAGTAGGAGGATCACTGAACTTGACACCAGCCTGGGTTCGATTCCCCAGCGATCTACATGACAGGCATGCAATTGCAGCAGCAAGAGACCCTGTCACACCCACACACACACACCCAAATAATTTCTTTTTGTTTTATTTTTTATTTTTTATTTATTTATTTATTTATTTATTTATTTATTTATTTTTGAGGTAGGGTCTCACTCTAGTCCAGGCTGACCTGGAACTCACTCTGTAGTATCAGGCTGTCCTCAAACTCATGGCAATCCTCCTACCTCTGCCTCCCGAGTGCAGGGATTAAAGGTGTGTGCCACCATGCCTGGCTTATTTATTTGAGGAAGAGAGAATGGGTGCCCCAGGGCTTCCCACTACTGCAAACGAACTCCAGATGCATGCACTACCTTGTGCATTTGGCTTGTGTGGGTCCTGGGAAATTGAATCAAGGTCCTTTGGCTTTGCAGGCAAGCGCCTTAACCACTAAGCCATCTCTCCAGCCCTGGTTTATTTTTATTTTTTTTTTATTTTTTTTTTTTTTTTTTTAAGGCAGGGTCTTAGCTCTAGCTCAGGCTGACTTGGAATTCACTATATGGTCTGAGGCTGGCCTCAAAATCAGTGATCCTCCTACCTCAAGCCTCCCAAGTGCTTAAAGGTATGTGCCCCCAAACCTGAAAGAGAGAGGAGGGAGGGAATGAATGGGTGTGCTAAGACCTCCAGCCTCTGCAAACGAACCCCAGATGCATGTGCCACTTTGCACATTTGACTGTGTGGGTACTAGGAAATTGAACTTAGGTCCTTAGGCTTTGCAAGCAAGTGCCTTAACCACTGACCCTCTCTCCAGCCCAGTGAACACATTTTTATTTTATTTTATTTTTACTTTTTTGGTTTTTTGAAGTAGGGTCTCACTCTAGCCCAGCTGACCTGGAATTTACTATGTTATCTCAGAGTGGCCTCAAATTCACGGTGATCCTCCTACCTCTGCCTCCCAAGTGCTAGGACTAAAGGCATGCGCCACCATGCCTGGCTGTGAACACTTTTTTATGCAAAGGGATCTAAACTATCCCCCAAGTAACAGAGGGTCTTGAAGAACAGATCCTCATCCCCTCCATGAGGACCATCCCATGATGTTCCCCAGAACTGGAACGATCATCTTAGGGGAAACAAACGGTTCCTGCTGAGTGACTATAGTGGTAACAACCTCTCCAGCGTTCCTTGCAGAACCAGAACTGAGGTCATGCTCAATCAGGCCACTGGCCTGATCACAGTAATCTGCTCTGTCAACTGCACATGTCCCAACTCCCTCCTTTGCTTCCCTTTTCCATGAGCTCACAACTTGGGAAAGACTTGAGGTCATTGAGTCTTTTTATCTGCTCTTTCCAATATGGGCACACATGCACAAAGTGGCACGTGCATTTGGAGTTTGTTTGCAGTGGCAAGAGGCCCTGGTATGCCCATTCCCTTCCTTTCATTCTCATTCTCTCTCTGTCTCTCTCTGTCTCTCTCTGTCTCTCTCTGTCTCTCTCTGTCTCTCTCTGTCTCTCTCTCTGTCTCTCTCTGTCTCTCTCTGTCTCTCTCTGTCTCTCTCTGTCTCTCTCTGTCTCTCTCTGTCTCTCTCTCTCTCTCTCTGTCTCTCTCTGTCTCTCTCTGTCTCTCTCTGTCTCTCTCATAAATGAATAAACAAATAATTTTTTAAGAGAGATCCAGGCATGGTGGTACACATCTTTAATCCCAGCACTCAGGTAGCTAAGGTAGGATTGCTGTGAGTTCAAGGCCAGCCTGAGACTTCAGAGTGAATTCCAGATCAGCCTAAGCTACAGTGAGACTGTACCAAAAAAAAAAAAAAAAAAATGAGAGAGACTCCCGTTCAAATCAGAATGGACCAAAGAAGCCAGGCATGGTGGCACATGCCTTTAGTCACAGTGCTTGGGAGACTAAGGTAGGAAGATAGCTGTGAGTTCAAGGCCAGCCTGGGGCTACAAAGTGAGTTCTAGGTCAGCCTGGGCTAGATGGAGATCCGACTTAAAAAAATGAAAATAATGGGGGGCTGGAGAGATGGCTCAGTGGTTAAGGTGCTTGCTTACAGAGCCTAACAACCCATGTTCAATTTCCCAGTACCTATGTAAAGCCAGATGTACAAAGTGGCACATGCATCTGGAGTTTGTTTGCAGTGGCTAGAGGCCCTGGTGTTCCCTATTCTCTCTCTCCTCATTGTCTCTCTCTGCTTGCAGATAAGAAAATAAAAATAAAATAGTGAGCTGGGTGTCGTGATGCACACCTTTAATCCCAGCACTTGGGAGGCAGAGGTAAGAGGATTGCCATGAATTTGAGGCCACCCCGAGACTACATAGCAAATTCCAGGTCAGCCTGAGCTAGAGTAAGACCCTACCTCGAAAAACAACAACAACAAAATAATAATAAAATAAAATAGTGGGGCTGGAGAGATGGCTTAGCAGTTAAGGCGCTTGCCTGCAAGGCCAAAGGACCCAGGTTCAATTCCCCAGGACCCATGTAAAACCAGATGCACAAAGTATTGCATGTGTCTGCCTCTTTCTCTTTCAAATAAATGAATATTTTTTAAAAATAATGGGAAAAGCCTGGCGTGGTGGCGCACACCTTTAATCCCAGCACTCAAGAGGCAGAGGTAGGAGGATTGCAGAGAGTTCGAGGCCATCCTGAGACTACATAGTTAATTCCAGGTCAGCCTGGACCAGAGTGAGACCCTACCTCGCAAAACAAAAATAAAAAAAAATAATAATAATAATAATGGGAAAAAGCCTTAAAAAGATGGGTGTGGTGGCACACACCTTTAATCCCAGCACTTGGAAGGCAGAGGTAGGAAGATTGTGAGTTTGAGGCCAAACTGAATCTACATAGTGAATTCCAGGTCAGCCTGGGCTAGAGTGAGACCCCACCTCAAAAAACCAAAATAAATAATAATAATAATAATAATAATAATAATAATAATAGGCAGAAGAAGGGGCTGAGGAAATGGCTCAGCAGCTAAAGACACCTGCTTGCAAAGCCTGCTGGCCAGCATTCAGCATGCAAAGTCAGATGGGAAAAAGTGGCCCAAGCAATTGGTGTGGATTTGCACTGACATCCATCTCACTGAACTTCAGGCAGACACTTCCCCGGCAGACATGCCATAGCAGCCTCTCAAAGGAAGCCATTCTCTCCCTGCTTATTGGTTTCTGTCTCAACCCCCCCCCCCCCACACACACACACCTTTAACAGAACCAATAAATACACAGCTGGCTTCCAAAGGATTGTCCCTACACCATTATCAACATCCCCTTCCTGTTTGGAGACTGTTGTCATAGCACTGTGATGCTGCCAGCAGCTCTGTGAATGGTCCCTGTGGTGGTTTGATTCAGGTGTCCCCCATAAGCTCATGTGTGCTGAATGCTACATCCCCAGCTGATGGCAATTTGGCAATTAGAGTCTCTGGAGGAGGTGTGCTGTTGCGGGTGGACTTGTGGATGTTATAGCCAGCTTCCCCTGGCCAATGTTCAGGACACTGTCCTGTTGCTATTGTCTACCTAATGTTGGCCAGGAGGCAATGTCCACCCTCGGCTCATGCCATCTTTCCCCTGCCATCACAGAGCTTCCCCTTGAGTCTGTAAGCCAAAACAAACCCTTACCTCCTATAAGCTGTTGCTTGGGTGTTCATCCCAGCAATGTGAAGCTATCTACTACAGTTCTTATCTAGAAGCACCTGCTGTCTCAGAAGAGCACATGTGAGATCCACAACACTTCCATGGCTGATAGATCTGATCCTCTCATGGGCATCTTCTCCATCTACACTGACAGCTTCTCCAAATCCTTCAATACTTTTTGCTCATTTCCATGAACTCTTTTCTGGGGAGAAGCCAGCAAACATTTGCTCCCCTGGGTAGGACACCTCTGAAAAAAAAAAGTTTGCCTTGGTAAACTCATACGTCTATTGGGCTTTCTGTACACTATCTCCCTGCTGAGGCCACAAGACCTCATGTGTCACTGTACACAGCTGACAGTTTATCTGAAATCTCAAGAAAGGGTCTGTCTTTCCTCACCCCTTCTTTTTTCTTTTCTTTTTTTTTGGGGTTGTTTTTTGATGTAGGGTTTCACACTAGCCCATGCTGACCTGGAACTCACTATGTAGTCTCAGGGTGATCCTCCTACCTCTGCTGCCTGAGTGCTGGGATTAAAGGCATGAGCCACCACACTGGCCCCACCCTTCTTTCTATAGTGTAACATCAACAGGCCCAATGTGTAGTCTTTCTTAGATGGTCACAGTCGCTTGTTTTTCTTGGATCATGTCACACACCTAGCTCTTCTTGGAGCGTCCAGATTATAAGCAGGAATGCTCATGAAATGAAGAATCCATATTTACAGCCAATACATTTTTAAAATATAGATTATATATAAATATGTTATATATATAAATATTTGAGAGAGAGGGAGGATGGGTATACCAGGGTCTCTTACCATTGCAAACAAACTCCAGATGTATGTGTCACTTTGAACAGTTGGTTTTACATAGGTACTTAGGAATCGACCCTGAGCCAGCAGACTTTGCAAGCAAACACCCTTTATTTATTATTATTTTTTGTTTGTTTGTTTGTTTTCAGGGTAGTGTTTCACTTTAGTCCAGGCTGACCTGGAATTCACTATGTAGTCTCAGGGTGGCCTCAAACTCATGGTGATCCTCCTACCTCTGCCTCCCAAGTGCTGGGATTAAAGGCATGTACTACCATGCCCAGCCAAGCAAGCACCTTTAACTGCTGAGCCATCTCTCCTGCTGTTGCACTTAGCTTCTCTTCACTGGCAAAAAGCACCTGACCAAAAGGAACTTGTGGGAGGAAATGGTTTCTTTTGGCTTACAGACTCCAGGGGAAGCTCCACAGTGGCAGGGGAAAATGTGGCATGAGCAGAGTCTAGACATCATCCCCTGGCCAACATCAGGTAGACAACAGCAGCAGGAGAGTGTGCCAAATACTGGCAAGGGGGAGCAGGCTATAACACCCATAAGCCCACCCCCAACAACATACCTCTAACAAGGTTCCAATTCCCAAACTGCCATCAGCTGGGGGATCAAGCATTCAGAACACAGAAGTCTATGGGTGACACCTGAATCAAACCATCACACCTGCTCAACATTTTTTTTTTCAATCTACCACACATGAGTACTGGGAATTAAATCCTGGCCAGCAGGCTTTGCACTCACCTTTAAACAAACACTGAGCCATTTCCCAGGAGAGAGAAAAACAAAGAGAAAGAGAGAGGGAAAAAAATGGGCACACCAGGGCCTCCAGCCACTGCAAATGAACTTCAGATGCATAAGCTGCCTTGTATATCTGGCTTACATAGGTATTGGGGAATCACACCTGGGTCCTTAGGCTTCACAGGCAAGAGCCTTAGCTGCTAAGCCATCTCTCCAGTCCTACAATTCTTTCCATTCAGGTTTTCTGGTACATAAGCATGGCCCAACTGACAGTTCCATATTTAAGCAGTGGATAGATTATTCACTCCATGTACCTAGCCTTTTATGTGATCCACATGTATACCATCTCTGACCCAAAGCTCTCCAAATTCCACTGGCTTTTCATTCCTACCTGTTCTCTTTCCTCTTGGGTCATGGTCAGCTTATCACAAGAAACATTCATCACTCTCCCCACTTCGACTTCAAGCTGAAACTTCCAAAGAAAGGCAGGATACAGCCAAGTGATACCTGTGTATTTATTTAGAAATACATACAAATTTTTATAGATTTGTTTGTTTTGTTTTTCAAGGTAGGGTCTTGCTCCAGCCCAGGCTGACCTGGAATTCACTATGTAGTCCCATGGTGGCCTTGAACTCATGGTGATCCTCCTACCTCTGCTCCCCTAAGTGCTGGGAAAAAGGCTTATGTCACCACACCCGGCCAGAAATGTTTTTTTCTAAGATTTTTAGGTATGTGAACTGGCAACTCAGACCCCTGAGTGGTGGGCTTTCTCTTATATTCTCATCTTTGTAAGGTTTGGGAATGACCAAGACCACTCAAAGGCAAAGATGAAAGCTTTTATTCGGGAAAAGCACAAGCTGCCAGAGCTGACTCACAAGAGAGGACTACAGCCCCCAACATTTTAAAAAATTAATTCTCTGGTTAGCATAAAAAGAAATGAATTTTCTCTCTCTCTCTCTCTCTCTCTCTCTCTCACACACACACACACACACACACACACACGATCATACCTTGTTCTTATTCTCCCCTCCACTGCACTGCTGTTGTTGCTAGGACAAAACACCTGACCAGAAGTAGCTTGTGGGCGAAAGGGATTTATTTCAGCTTACAGTTTCAAAGGGAAGCTTTGTCATGGCACAGAAAGGGGGGCATGATCAAGGAAAGGACTGGACATCTCATCTCACCACAGCAGGTGGCAGGAAGTAGCAAGAGTGAGCTAGCCTGAGCGCTAACAAGCTGGTTAATAAAACTCAAGGTCTGCCCCCAGTGACACACCTCCTCCAGCAAGGCTTACCCTCCCAGTTGCCACCAGCTAGGGACCAAGTATTCAAACACATGTGCTCATGGGAAACAGCTCACTCAAAACATCACACATTCTAACGTCCCTCTCTTCCCCTCTTGCTGGTACCCTTCCTCTCCAACAGTGACATATATATTCCATCACTGAGCTGGGGACATAGCACAGTGGTTAGAACGATCACATAGCATGCATGAAACCTTAGGTTGGATCCCCAGCACCACATACACTGAGTGTGGTGGTATATACCTGAAATCCTAGTACTTGGGAATATCACTAGTTCACGGTCAATATTATAGCAAGCAGGATCCATAGCTGGGTTACACCTTTGATGACTTTTATCCCCTAGCAGCCTTCATAATACCTTCCAGCACTATGAAAGCTAACCAGCAGGGAGGAGGCTTCCAGGTCAGTTCCAGCTTGATTTGTCATCCAAAGAATGTGGTGCCTTCAACAATAAGGACTTAAATTAGTTTGGGTGGGCAACCAAAAGCAATAGCAGGGAGGAAGAGATGGCTCGGCAGTTAAGGTGCTTGCCTGCAAAACCTAATGACCAGGGTTCAATTCCCCAGTACCCACGTAAAGCCAGATGCACAAAGTGGTGCATGCATCTGGAATTCCTTTGCAGTGGCTAGGCACCCTGGTATGCCATGCACATCTTCTCTCCATCTCTATGTCTAACATATATGCAAATAAATAAAAAAAATTTTAAGCAACAGCAATATCCTATATTATTTGGGAGGAGCTTCCGGGGGCTCCCTGAACAAAAACTTAAAATAGCACATGTGAGGGAGTAAAAAAGCCTTAAGCAGGGGATAGTAGAACACATGTGCTATGGAAGTAAAGGAGTGGGATACAGGGAGTGTAAAATTTTAAGCAAGGATGGAGGCAGGAGGATGGGAATGAGGAATGGGTGGGTGAGAGTCAAAACTAAAAATGCATGAAAAAGCCATATGAAAACAAGTTTGTAAACTAATTAAAAAATATAATAGGATGGAGGATGGAGAAGACAAGGGGGTGGGGAGAGGGTTTGCCAAAACCAAGGAATATGAAAAAGCCATGTGGAAAACTACTACTTGAGAGCTAATTAAAAAATATAATTTTGGGGCTAGAGAGATGGCTTAGTGGTTAAGCGCTTGCCTGTGAAGCCTAAGGACCCTGGTTTGAGGCTTGATTCTCCAGTACCCATGTAAGCCAGATGCACATGGTGGCACATGCATCTGGAGTTCGTTTGCAGTGGCTAGAGGCCCTGGTGTGCCCATTCTCTCTGTCTCTCTCTCTCCCTTTTTCTGTCTATAATAAATAAATTAAAACACACACACACACATATATGAAATTGTGGGGCTAGAGAGATGGTTTAGCAGTTAAGGCTCTAGCCTGCAAAGCTAAAGGACCCAGGTTCCATTCCCCAGTACCCACATAAGCCAGATATACAAGGTGGTCCATGCATCTGGAGTTTGTTTGAAGTGGCTGGAGGCCCTGGAGCACCCATTCTCTCTATGTATCTGCCTCTTTCACTCATATATGTGTGTGTGTGTGTGTGTGTGTGTGTGTGTGTGTGTGTGTGTGTGTGTGTGTATGTATATATAATTTTTTAAGAGCTTGAAGGAAGGTACTGTACTTTAGTGCATAAAGCTGCTCCCAAAAGCCATAGGTTAGTACATGGAAAGACCAGTGCCAGAAGTGACATACTTCCCTATTAGTTGTTGGTCCCGGAGGCCACAGAGGTCCCTACAACAATACAGGCTGTGGCCATTGCTCCACATGGCCATTGCTCTTGAGGTAAGATGTAAGTCCCTAGTTTTGAATTCATCACATACAGGAACTAAACGGGAAGCTTCTCCCTTGCTGGTCAGTTATCATAGTGCTGGAAGGTGCAATGCAGGCTGCTGGGGAGAAGAGTCATTGATAATCTTACACAGAAGTGAACCCTGCGAGTTATAAAACCAGCCAGCCAACTAAGATGGCCCGGGGTATCATGGAGGCATGACTGTTCTAGGGGTAACAAACTGCTCTCTGATTTGATTTGATCTGCTTCATGGGAAGGAATTCATACCTGGTACTGAAAACCTGGTCAAAAGCCAGTGGTTAGGGTAGTCATAGTGGCCTAAGGGGGAACTTATTGTTATGCTAAATGGACAGGTTGCCAAACTGCCTTCTAAAATATTTATGTTCGATTCTGGAGAGTTGACTCAGTGTTAAAGGGACTTGCTTGCAAAGCCTGATGACCCGGGTTCAATTCCCCAGTATCCACGTAAACCCAGATGCATAAAGAAGTACATGCATCTGAAGTTTGTTTGCACCAGCAAGAGGCTCTGACATGACCATTTTCTCTCTTTGTTCCTCTTTCTCTCCCTTTCAAATAAATAAGTTAAATAAAAATGTGTTTTATAGGAGGCTGGAGAGATGGCTCAGTGGTTTAGGCATTTGCCAATGGAACCTGATGACCCAGGTTTGATTCTCCAGCACCCACATAAAGGCAGATGCAGAGAGTGGCACATGCATCTGGAGTTTGTTTGCAGTGGCTAGATGCCCTGGCACACCCATTCTTTCTCTCTCTCCTCTCTCTCTGCTTGCAAATAAATTTAAATTTTTTTAAATATACATTTGTACCCATAGATCCGTGCTCTTCTCAGCTTCCATCAAAGAAGTTTCTTTTGGGAGTAGACAGAGGTTAATACAGAGACATACATCTAGCTAAAGTACTGAGAATATGTAACTATTGTATGTACAGCCCTACATTGAATATCTATATCATTCCCTCCAAGACTTAGAAAACGTAGCAGAAGAGGGGGGTGGAAACATGTAAGAGCCAGAGGCCAGGGAGGACTGCTATGGAACCTTGTTGTCTAGATATGTAACAGACATTTCACTCATGAACTCTCAGAAGCTCTGGTTTTGTTTCTAAAAAAAAAAAAAAAAGTATTTGCTGGGCATGGTGGTGCACACCTTTAATCCCAGCACTCAGGAGGCAGAGGCAGGACGATTGCCATGAGTTCCAGGCCACCCTGGGACTACATAGTAAATTCCAGGTCAGCCTGGACTAGAGTGAGACCTTATCTCGAAAAACTAAAAAGAAAAGAAACATGCACACACACATACTATGTGAGTAGTCCTCCCCAATGCCTGCTGGGAGTCAGCATATAAGTACCCCAGCTTCCTCGCTGTGGGAGCTGGGGAGTAACTTCTGAGGCACACTTTATGCTACTCGCCAAAGTATGCTTCTGGTTTAGCTGTTTTATCACTCCGGGTTCAACAGAAAACAATGCTGCTAAAACCATATCACATTACTGGAACCTTTGTATGATGCCAGAGGGCAGCTTCTAAATGCATCGTGAACATTTTGCAGGATTAAAAGGTGTGGGTTTTTTGAGGTAAGGTGGTGCTCTAGCCCAGGCTGACCTGGAGTTCACTAGATAGTCTTGGGGTCATCACCACTCGCCACCATCAGCAGCATCACCTTCAGCATGCTGGGATTACAGAAGCCCATCGGTGCTCTTGGCTTTTCTCATAGGATCTGGGGACTGAATTTAGGTACTCCAGCTTGAGCGGTGTTGCAGTCAGGTTTGTACTGCTGGTAGAAATCACCCGACCAGTGGTGCACACCTTTAATCCCAGCACTTGGGAGGCAGAGGTAGGAAGATCACTGTGAGTTCGAGGCCACCCTGAGACTACATAGTTAATTCCAGGTCAGCCTGGGCCAGAATGACACCCTACCTTGAAAAAACAAAACAA
The DNA here is from genome assembly GCA_036365145.1 of Orientallactaga sibirica. Classification (NCBI taxonomy): domain Eukaryota; kingdom Metazoa; phylum Chordata; class Mammalia; order Rodentia; family Dipodidae; genus Orientallactaga; species Orientallactaga sibirica. The sequence goes on from JAEOAD010000009.1 coordinate 30,859,474, forward strand.
AACAAAAAAAAAAATTACCTGACCAAGAGCAGCTTGTGTGAAAAAAAGAGGTTTATTTTGGCTTACAGTCTCGAGGGGGAAGCTCCATGATGGCAGGGAAAACGATGGCATGAGTAGACGGTGGACGTCGCCCCCTGGCCAACATAAGGTGGACCAAGGCAACAGGAGAGTGTGCCAAACACTGGCAAGGGGAAGCTGACTATAACACCCATAAGCCTGCTCCTAATAATACTCTGCCTCCAGGAGCTGTTAATTCCCAAATTGCCATCAGCTGGGAACCTAGCATTCAGCACACTTAAGTTTATGGGGGACACCTGAATCAAACCACCACATTCCGTCCCTGGCCCCCAAAACTGATAACCACACATGATGTAAAATGCAATGCATTCATCCAACTTAAAAGTTCCCATATTTTTTTTTAATCAATCCTAATGATGGTCCAACAACCCCCATCTCTAAGGTCTTTTAACTGAGCCATAATACCAAAAATAATCCCCCCAAAACCCATAATGGCACAGAATAAACATCCACGCTGCAAAAAAATGGCATTGGGCAAAGCAAAGAAATATTCAACCAATACAAGATTTAAAACAACCAGGACAAACATCAAACTCTGTAATTCCATGTCCAACAATTCTAGTCAGTGACAAATCTCCAAGTCTGATAATGCTAATTAGAAACAAATCTCTGGAGTTGCAATTCCGCCTCTCCAACTAGGCTACTCACAGTCCTGAAAATCTTCTTCTGTGGCCGGCGGCTGTCCTCAACAGCCATCTCATGGTCCTGGCATCTCTACTGGGTCTCCACTGCAACCCATGGTCCATCTGTATGGCCCTATGGGATCTCCATGCAGGCATCCAGCAAACCTGCTTCGCACTGCCCAGGGCCATTTCCAAAACACAAGACTGCGTTACAAACTCAATGACCCTCTCTTTCCTGCATTTCTTATACTCCATAATACCAGGTAGAGTGCCAATTTATTAATCCAGGGGGGAATAAAGCAGACTTTGAAGAACAGGACACTCCTTTGAGCATTCAGGCCCCTTTAAAAGAGCCTGCATTCTTCCTGTTGCCCCAGTGCAGATCAGCTGACCCAATCTCAAAGGTTGTAATCTGTCAGTTGCAGCTGAACTGACAGAATTCACTCAAAGATTTCATTTTTTTCTGTGCCATATCCCTCTGTATCATTTCTACACAAAACAACCCTGCACAACTTCTCAGGACAGCAAACTTCTCACACAAACTGCTAGCCCAGTCTAAGTAAAGCTCTTTCTCACCCTCATAAGCCAAACCTCACAGTCCATAGTTCTTACTGCATTCAGGTCTTTCAGCTCTGACCACAATAGTCCACTAGGCTGTACTTACAGCACTGCAAGGCGTCTCTTAGGCCAAGGTTTCAAATCCTTCCACATTCCTCTTGAAAATCAGCTCCAAAAGGCCAAAGCCACACAGTCAGGTGTCTAACAGCAATCCCACTCCTCGGTTCCACTTTACTGTTGCAATCAGGTTTGTACTATTGGTAGAAATCACCCGACCAAGAGCAGCTTATGGGGAAAAAAGGTTTATTTTGGCTTACCGGCTTGAGGGAGAAGCTTTATGATGGCAGGGAAAACGATGGCATGAGTAGAGGGTGGACATCACCCCCTGGCCAACATAAGGTGGACCATACCAACAGGAGAGTGTGCCAAACACTGGCAAGGGGGAGATGACTATAATACCCATAAGCCCTCCCCCAACAACACATTGCCTCCAGGAGGTGTTAATTCCCAAATTGCCATCAGCTGGGAACCTAGCATTCAGAACACTTAAGTTTATGGGGGACACCTGAATTAAACCACCACAAGCAGTAAGGGCTTTATCCACTGAGCCATCTCCCAAGCCCGACATGGTACTGGCACAAAAACAGACATATAGATCAATGGAATAGAATAGAAGATCCAGGTCTATGTTCAAGTAACTACAGCTACCTGATCTTTGACAAAGGGCCAAAAATGTACACGGGAGCATTTTCAACAGATTATACTAGGGAAATTGGGTAGCCACATGTACAAGAATGAATTTAGACTCATTCCTTTTACCCTGCCAAAAAAAAAAAAAAAAAAATCAACCCAAATAGATTAAGAACCTCAGTAAAAGACCCGAAACTCCTCTCTCTATCTCTCCCTCTTTCTTTCTCTCAAATATATAAATAAATATAAAAAAAAAAACAAAACAAAAAGAGTGCTGGAGAGATGGCTTAGTGGCTAAGGCATTTATTTGCAAAAACCCAGATTTGACTCCCCAGGACCTACCTTAGCCAGATGCACAAAGGGGCACATGTGTCTGGAGTTTGTTTGAAGTGGCTGAAGGCCCTGGTGTGCCCATATTCTCTCGCTCTCTCTCTCAAATAAATAAATAAAAATAAATTTAAAAGACCTGAGCCTCTAAAATGACTAGAAGAAAACAGAGCTTTTTTTCTCCTATTTCTACATAAAGTGATAGCTGGGCATGGTGGTATATGCCTTTAATCCCAGTACTTGGGAGGCGGAGGTGGGACAATCACCAGAAGTTTGAGGCCACCCTGAGACTATATAGTGAATTCCTAATCAGCCTGGCTTAGATCATGACCCTACCTTGAAAAACAACAGCAACAAAAAAGTTCCTTACCCCTACATAAAGTGTTATTGGGGCTTGGACAGGATTGTATTCAATCTGTAAATTGCTTTGAGTAGATTTGACATCTTAATAATATTGTCTTCCAATATATCAACACAAGATGTCTTTCCATTTAAAAAAAAGAAAGAAAGAAAATAAAAGAAAGTGCCTTTAGGGGCTAGAGAGATGGCTTAGCAACTAATGAATTTGCTTGTGAAGCATAAGGACCCAGGTTTGACTTCCCAGAACCCGTGATGGCTGATGTGTCTGGAGTTCCTTTGCAGTGGCTAAAGGCCTTGGTGCTCTCTTTCTCTCTCTCTAATAAATAAATCAATATATTTATATATATATATATAAAGAAAGTGGGGCTAGAGAGATGGCTTAGCATTTAAGGTGCTTGCCTGCAAAGTCTAAGAACTCATTTTCAGATCTCCAGGTCCTGTGCAGCCAGACTCACATTGACACAAGCAGGCAATGTTGCGCATGCGCATAAAGGGGTGCAAGCCTCTGGAGTTTGTCCGCAGCAGACTAAAGGTCCTGGCACTCCCATTCTCTTTTTCTCTCTCTCTTTCTCTCTCTGTCTCTCAAAATTAAAAATAAAAATTTAAGTGTCTTTGGGGGACTGGAGAGATGGCTGAACAGTTAAGGCACTTGCCTTCTAACCTAATGACCTGTGTTTGATTCCCCACCACCCAAGTAAAGCCAGAGTGGCATATCACCGGGCGTGGTAGTGCACACCTTTAATCTCAGAACTAAGGAGGCAGAGGTAGGAGGATCTCCATGAGTTCAAGGCCACCCTGAGACTACATAGTGAATTCCAAGTCAGGAGCTAGAGTGAGATCCTACCTCAAAAAAATTAATTAATTAATTTAATTAAATTAAAAAAAATAAAAGTGGCATATGCATCTAGAGTTCATTTGCAGCAACTGGAGGCCCTAACATGCCCATACTTTCTGTCTCTCTCTTCTTTCTTCTCTCTCTCTCTGCTTGCAAATAAATAAATAAAAGTAAAAAAGAAAAAAGAAAAAAAATGCCTTTAACCACCGAGCCATTTCTCCAGTCCCTGGAGCTATAGTTTTCTACATAAGATTAAGACAATTAACATTCCTTTAATGGATAGGAGAGGGCAGGCTTCATAAGATTCCATCTCTCCCTGAGCAGCTATTGGCATTTGCTGGGGCAGAGGTGGTATAATATAACCTTCTTCAGTGGTATAACCACTGTAAATTGCCCATGCGCTGGTAAATGAGCCCCCAGGAGGCAGAGGCAGGAGGATCGCTATGAGTTCAAGAACAACCTGGGCTACAGTGAAACCCTATCTCAAAAAAAAGGGCTGGAGAGATGGCTTAGCAGTTAAAGTGCCTGCCTGCTAAGCCTAAGAATGTCAGCTCCAATCTCCAGGTCCCATGTTTAGCCAGATGCAGTGACGCAAGGGCGCAATGCTGCACTTGCCCACAAGGGAACACACACATCTGGAGTTCATTTGCAGCAGCTGAGAGGCTGCTGGCATGCCCATTCTCTGTCTCCCTCTCCTCCTCTCCCTCTGTGTCTCTCTCCAAAAGAAAAAAAAGAAAAGGCTGGAGAGATGGCTTAGTGATGAAGGCGCCTGCCTGCCAAACCTTGACTCTCCAGATCCCACATAAGCCAGATGTATAAAGTGGCCAATAGGTCTGGAGTTCCTTTGCAGTGGCTGGAGGCCCTGGTAAGTCCATTTTCTCTCTTTCTCTTTCTGTCCCTGTTAAATAAATAAATAAATATTTCTTTTAAAAAAGTGACACAAGCATTCATTTGCAGTGGCAAGAGGCCCTGGTATACACATACATATGCAAAATAAAATAATAAATATATTTAAAAACTGCTGATTAAAAAAAAAAAAAAAGGCCAGGTGTGGTGGTGCAAGCTTTTAATCCCAGCATTTAGGAGGTAGAGGTAGGAGAATCACTGTGCGTTCGAGGCCACCTTGAGACTATATAGTGACTTCAAGGTCAATGCCTTGAAAAAACAAACAAAAAAAGTCATTCTAACATAAGGTTGTTTTTTTTTTTTAATTTTTGCTTTGTTTTTACTTTTGACACAGGTTTCACTCTATAACCCAGACTAACAGCAATCCTCATGCCTCAGCCTTTGAATTCTTAGATTATAGGCCTGAGCCACCATGTCTGGCTAACATAAGGTTAATAGCCAGCCACGGTGGCACACACACCTGTTAATCCCAGCACTTGGGAAGCTGAAGTCATAGCATTACAAGTTTGAGACTAGCCTGGACTACATATTCAGTTCTAGGGCAGCCTGGGCTACAGGGAGATCCTGCCTCAAAGAAAGCAAAAAGATGAATAAGATTTGTGAATGTGGCTGGAGAGATGGCTTAGCAGTTAAGGCACTTACCTGCAAAGCCTAAGGACCCATGTTCGACTATCCAGATACCACATAAGCCAGATGCACAAAAGGTGGGGCAAGCACAAGGTCGCACATGTCCACTAGGTGGCACAAACATCTGGAATTCTATTGCAGTGGTTGAGGCCCTCCAATTCTCTCTGTGATTCACTCTAAAAATATATATAGGGGCTGGAGAGATGGCTTAGCGATTAAGGCATTTGCCTGTGAAGGCTAAGGACCCCGGTTTGATTCTCCAGGTCCCACATAAGCCAGATGCACAAAGAGGCGCATGCATCTGGAGTTCGTTTGCAGTGGCTGGAGGCCCTGACGCACCCATTCTCTCTCCCTTTCTCTCTCTCTCTTTCCCTCTCTCTGTCTCTAATAATAAATAATCATATATATATATAAATTTTTAAAAGATTTGTGAATGAAGTGTATTAAAGCTCTCTGAACTTGCCCTTCAGATTTTTTTTTTTTTTTTTGGAGAGAGACACAGAGAGACACAGAGAGAGAGGGAGAGGAAGACAGAAATGGGCGTGCCGCAGCCTCTCAGCTGCTGCCAACGAACTCCAGATGCGTGCGCCCCCTTGTGGGCAAGTGCGGCATTGCGCCCTTGCGTCACTGCATCTAGCTAAACGTGGGACCTTACCACTAAGCCATCTCTCCAGCCCCAGCCCTTCAGTTTTTATACAAACCTATAACCGTTTTGGAAATAGAGGTTTTTGTTGCTATTGGTGGTGGTACTAGGAATTGAACCTGGGGTCTGTACATGATAGACAAACACTACAAACACTATAGCCCTGGACTACACTCTCAGCCCTAACCTGGACCTGGAGATTTGAACATGAGTTCTTAGGCTTCACAGGCAAGCGACTTAACTGCTAAGCCATCTCTCCAGCCCCACTTTCATTTTTATAAACATATCCATTTATTTACTACAGAGAGAGAGAGAGAGAGCGCCGGGGCCTCTAACACTGCCAATGAACTCCAGAAAGGAGCCAATATGAAAGTGAATACTCATTTCTCCTCATGTTACATGGAGCAAAAACCGCGTTCCTTTGAAGGTCTGTCCAAAATTCAAACATAGGAGTAAAAAAGAAAGAAAAGAAAAGAAAAGAAAAGAAAAAAGAAAAGAGAAAAGAAAAGAAAAGAAAAGAAAAGAAAAGAAAAGAAAAGAAAAGAAAAGAAAAGAAAAGAAAAAAGAGCCGGGCATGGTGGCACACACCTTTAATCCCAGCACTTGGGAGGCAGAGGTAGGAGGATCACCATGAGTTCGAGGCCAGCCTGAAACTACATAGTGCACCCCAGGTCAGCCTGGACTACAGACCCTACCTCAGAAAAACGTTAAAAAAAAAAAAAAAAAAAAAAAGACTCTGGTTACTGTGAGAGAAGGGTCCATAACAGTACAGGGAACAGGAGGGGGACTAGAAGCTTCCAAGATGGAACAATCGTCACTAAGTCCTGTAGAGAAGGATTCCAGCAGATGTGAGGGGCAAGAGTTGCTGATAACCTAGGATGAGGGGAGCAAGGGGCGGAAGAGTAGAAGTGGACTAGCTGCGGACTAGCTGGGAAAGGTTTGGAGAGGAGCAGGACTGGGCGGGGGAGAACGTTCCCCTTCCCTTCCCTTCCCTTCGGGTATCTGGTTGCAGGGTGGTTAGAGCAAGAATTGGAGCTGATTGAATGTCTCTCGTGCAGTTCTGGGCGTGTGAGCGCCGAGCGTCTGAATCTGGTACAGGGGACGTTCTGGTAACCACTGGCTTCCCTTAGGAATACTTTCTCCTCATTTCTTTGCCTAGGCAGCGTTAAGGCCTCCGCGCAGAGTGGTTGCTATAATTAGCGTGGCAAAGTTGGAAGCTAAAACACGCCCAATGGAGGAAATTGAGTTCAACATGTAGGAGACTCAGCCAAGCACTTCCTCAAACTGTACTCCATTAGCCAGTTTGCAGAAGACCCCCAGGGTGACCGAGAGGAAGGAAGCAGGTCTAAGATGCCTGCTCACGCAATGGCTAAAGAAAGTGGAGGGAAGCACTAGGAACTTCTAATTTTTTTTTTTTTTTTTTTTTTTTTTCGAGGTAGGGTCTCACTCTAGCTCAGGCTGACCTGGAACTTACTATGCAGTCTCAGGGTAGCCTCGAACTCACGGAGATCCTCCTACCTCTGCCTCCCCAGTGCTGGGATTAAAGGCGTGCGCCACCACGCCCGGCTTTTTGTTGTTGTTGTTGCTTTTTCAAGGTAGGGTCTTGTTCTAGCCCAGGGTGACCTGAAATTCACTATGTAGACTCAGGGTGGCCTCAAACTCACAGCGATCCTAGTACCTCTGCATCATGAGTGCTGGGATTAAAGGCATGTGCCACCAAGCCCAGCTAAGACTAAGAACTTTGACAGGACTGCAAAAGCAGACAGAAGACCCAGGCTGTGGGACAGCTGCTGATCTTCTATGGAGAAGGAGTAGCCAGGATTGCCAAGAGAGGAAGGGATCCTGGGCCACACCCATGTGCCTTCATCACCATCCTCTTCAGCCCAAATTGCACGAGCAGCTGGTCCACTGTATTCCCTTCCTGACAGGATGTAGCCTAAAGTCCAGAAGGAAACTGCTTCCTTCAAGAGGATCATTCACCTGCCCCGGCTTGTGGGAAATCACTTCACTGGACTTTGGATTGGACTGCCCAGCAGAAGGAAAAAGAGTGAGTGTCCAGCAAGCTCTATAAAGACAAAGGACAGGCCAGCACAAAGGCAAGGACAGGGCACTCAATGGCCTGCTTGGACTTTGCTGAGACCCACTCAGATTTCCTGTGTTTTTCAAATGTCTTCACTTCCTCCCTGGTGTCTCCTCTCAAGAACCATAGCATTTACTGCCCAAATAGTGCATCTTCCCGAACAAGGGCACAGGCTGTGCAATTTAACTGTAAGTCAATGATAGTTCCCACCAGGTAATCTCTTTTTTCTTTTTTTTTTTTCTTTCTTTCCTTCCTTCCTTCCTTCCTTCCTTCCTTCCTTCCTTCCTTTCTTTCTTTCTTTCTTTCTTTCTTTCTTTCTTTCTTTCTTTCTTTCTTGTGTTGGTTTGGTTTGGTTTGGTTTGGTTTTTTTTTGACGTAAGGTCTCACTCTAGCCCAGACTGACCTACAATTCACTATATAGTCTCAGGGTAGCCTCGAACTCACGGCGATCCTCCTACTTCTGCCTCCAAAGTGCTGGGATTAAAGGCGTGTGCCACCCCCCCCCCAGCTCTTTCTTTCTTTCTTTGAGTTCTAACCATGTGTGATACTTAAGGACATTACTGCAGGAATCCAAATAAGAGATGATGGAGGGCTGGAGAGATGGCTTGGTGGTTAGAGCACTTGCTTGCAAAGCCTGACAGACTGGCCGGGCATGGTGGTGCACGCCTTTAATCCCAGCACTTGGGAGGCAAAGGTAGGAGGATCACCGTGAGTTTGAAGCCACCCTGAGACTGCATAGTGAATTTCAGGTCAGCCTGAGCTAGAGTGAGACCCTACCTCAGAAAAACAAAAAACAAAACAATTCCCCAGTACTCATGTAAAGCCAGATGCACAAAATGGCACATGCATTTGGCATTCCTGCTGTGTTCATTGTGTCTGTCTTTCCATTTTCAAATATGTGTGTGTGTGTGTGTGTGTGTGTGTGTTTTGAGGCAGAGACTCACTCTAGCCGACGCTGAGCTGGGACTCATTCTGTAGTTCCAGGCTGGCCTCAAACTCACAGCGATCCTCCTACCTCTGCCTCCCAAGTTCCCCAGTGCTGCTGAGACTAAAGGCATCCACCACCACACCTGGAGATATATGTTGTTTTTTTTTAACGAGAAGATGGAGACTTGCAGTAGGGTGATGACCAAAGGGACAGGTGGTTGACCAAGCATGCTGGCACACCTTTCATTCCAGCAGCTGAGAGACTGAGATAGAAGTGTCTGGCAGTGGGCCAGGAGCAAGAGACACAGCTCCACAGTGCTGCCTGCAACAGCCCACTGATTTCTTTCCAGAGACCTCTGCTTAGATGAAGCCAGGATTCTTGACTTTGCATAAAAAAGAATTTCAGAAAGAGTTCTTATGAAGTAGAGATGGAGTTTATTAATCTCAGGACTCTGGAGTGAGAGGAGGAAGTGTGTGTGTGTGTGTGTGTGTGTGTGTGTGTGTGTGTTAGTGATTTTGGTGGCTTCTGAAGTCACATCTCCAAGGGGTGCTAAGGAATATAAATGAAATCATAGGGTGGGTCCTGGGGTGCATTGGATAGGGTTATGACTGATTAAGTAAAACATTACTGTTACAATGATTACACAGGGAGCAAAGATTAAGTTTTTCTGCCAGGCATGGTGGTGCGCACCTCTAATTCCAGCACTCGGGAGGCTGAGGTAGGAGGATCCTTGTGAGTTTGAGGCTACCCTGAGACTACATAGTGAATTCCAGGTCAGCCTGGGCTAGAGTGAGACCCTACTTTGATAAACCAAAAAAAAAAAAAAAAAAAAAAAAACCACCCAACTTTACTCCTATCAGCTGCTTTTGGTTGTGTGCTTTATCCCACCAACATGAAGATAATTGCAATAGTTATTATCAGCACTTTGACAAGTTTTACATTTGCCCAGAAATCACTGCCTACTGCAAAAAGAAGCTTCTCTAGCCAGTAAGCTAGAAAGGGGATATAAAGGGAATAGAAAGGGGGCGGCTACTTAATAGGATGGTATTGTATATATGTAAGTAGAAGAACCGATTAATGGAGGTGAAAAGGCCTAAGTGAGGTCGGGGAAGAGATTGAGTAAAGGAAGGGTGGGGGGAGGGCTAATCGAAATCTAAGAAGATATAAATGTCATATGCAAACCTACTTTTCTGGACAATGGAACACTCAGAAGCCATAGATTGTTACTAGAAAATTTTCAGTGCCAGGGATGGGATACCTTCCAGTGAGTTGTTGGCCAGGGAGATCATAGATACCCCCAAAACATTATAGGCCATTGCCGAGGCCCTTGGTTTCCCACCAGGAATAGATGGTAAGATACTATTGCTGAAGATTCCACATACTTGGGCTGCAAAGTCACTGAGAAATCCTGCTGGAGCTGAGCTGAAAGCCTCCTCCATGTGGACCAGCTGACAGAAAGTTGGAAAAAGCTATGCTGCATGCAGTTCAATGGGGGAGAGAAATCACCAGTGAAGATACTCAACAGTGAACACTGAAAACCTTAAATTTGGCCAGCCAGGCCAAATGAGCCAATGGGTGCAATAGTGGCATGTCTGTTATGGGGGAAACCAACTGCTCTCTAATTGGACTGGAGGCCTGCTTCATGGGAGGGAATACATCCCTGATACTAAAAACCTACAACAGAGGTAGTCATGAGCCTGATGGGTGTAATGTCTGCTGGTGTCTCGCTAAATGTATATACTATGCTCACCAAACTGCCCAGTAAGCACTTCTCTTAATGTCCACACCCATATATTAATGCTACTCTCACTTTCGTTTCCGATGGTGGCAACCTTGGTTTGACTCAGAAGGCACCATGGTGCTGAGAAGAAGGGACAGAGGCGTGCTCAGCACTGAAACATCTCTATCACACCTTCCAAGGCTCAGGGTCCATTGTGGAAGAGGGGCAGAAAGAATGTAAGAGCCAAAGGAAGAGTAGGACTCCTTACAACGTGCTTCTCCAGACACAAAATGGCCTGGATATCCATGACCTCACAGTGCCTGACACTACCTACATAAGACCATCATAATAGGAGGAAAAGATGATGACATCAAACTGAAAAGAAAGACTTCTTGAGAGGGAGAGGGGATATGATGGAGAGTGATGTTTCTAAGGGGAAAGTGGGGGGAGGGAGGGAAGTACCATGGGATATTGTCTACAATTAAAGAAGTTGTCAATAAAAAAAAGAAAGAAAAAAAAAAGAAGCTTCTCTGACCAAAACTGAGAGTAGCACTCATCTAGCGGCATAAACATAATATAAATATTATTCAGAGAGAAATTTCATGGGTACCACGTATCCATTCAAACAGTAGTGGCTTCCCTCTGAGGGTCTATTAACTTTTCAACCATAAGCTTTTGTCTAGGTTTTCAGTACCAGGCATGAATTCCCTCCTTTGAAGCAGGTCTCAGAGCTAATCAGAGAGCACTTAGTTGCTCCCATAACAGTCATACCTCTATTACACCAGTGTGCACGTAAATATTATGAAGGCATCATGCTGAATTTTTTTATTTTTATTTAATTTTTATTTTATTTTATTTATTTTTGGAGAGAGACACACAGAGAGAGAGAGAGAGGGAGAGGGTGACAGATAGAGAAGGGGCACGCCAGCAGTCTCTCAGCTGCTGTGAACGAAATCCAGATGCATGTGCCCCATTATGGGCAAGTGTGGCATTGCGCCCTTGCATCACTTTGCATCTGGCTAAACGTGGGACCTGGAGATTGGAACTGCTGGAGATTGGAACCAACGTTCTTAGGCTTAGCAGGCAGGCGCCTTAACCACTAAGCCATCTCTCCAGCCCTTATTTTTATTTTTTGATATAGGGTCTCACTCTAACCCAGGCTGATATGGAATTCACTATGTAGTCTCAGGGTGGCCTTGAACACATGGTGATTCTCCTACCTCTGCCTCTAGAGTGTTGGGATCAAAGGTGTGCACCACCACACCTGGCAAATATTTGCAGAGAGATATGAGAGAGAGAGAGAAAAAGAGAGAGGGAGGGAGAAAGAACAGGGCATGCCAGAGCCTCCAGCCACTGCAATCGAACTCCAGACACATGTGCTACCTTGTACTCTGGCTATATGTAGATACTGGGGAATTGACCTGGCTCCTTACCCTTTGCCATCAAGTGCCTTAACTGCTGAGCCATCTCTCCAGCCCTAGATAATTTTTTTGTTTTTGTGTGTGTGTGTGTCTGTGTATCAGCATCCAGTGTCTTCCTCATCTCTCTCCACTTTGTCTTTGGGGACACGTCTCTTATTGAATCGGAAGCTCAACAATTTGGCTTGAATAGCTAGCCAGCCTCGGAATCCTCCTACATCTGCTGCCCCAACACTGGAGATGCCTGGCTGGCTGGCTTTCTTTTCCTTCTTTCTCTCTCTCTTTCTTTCTTTCTTTTTCTTTCAGACAGAGAGAGGGAGAGCGAGAGCGAGAGCGAGAATGGGCACGCCAGGGCCTTTAGCCACTGCAAATGAACTCCAGACGCAAGCACCACCATGTGCATTTGGCTTACGTGGGACCTGGAGAATTGAACTTGGATCCTTAGGTTTTGCAGGCATGCACTTTAACCACTAAGCCATATCTCTCGCGCCCGAGATGTTTGGTTCAGAGGATCAGCACTTGTTCTCATCTTTACACAGCAAACATCTTTCTGACTGAGCCAAATCCCTGCCCCCTTTATATTTATTTGAAGGAGAGGCTTCTTTTTATAAAATATATTTTTATTTATTTATGAGAAAGAGGTAGATAGAAAGAGAGAGAATAGCATGCGAGGTCCTCTAGCCACTGCAGTGAATGAATTCCAGACACACGCACCACCTTGTGCATCTGGCTTTACATGGGTACTGGGGAATCAAACTCTGGTCCTTAAGCTTTGCAGGAAAGTACCTTAACCTCTGAACCATCTCTCCAGCCCTGAAGCAAAGTCTCCTATAGACCAAGATGATCTCAAATTTACAATGTAGTTAAGGATGACTTTTACCTGATCATCCTGCATCCAACTCCCAAATGTGCCATTGTATTAGCTACTTTTCTTGGTGGCATGGGCCACTATACCCAGCTAGAGCAGTTTTATTTTTTATTTATCTGTTGTTATTTTCTTTTCTTCCTTTTTTGTTTATTTGTTTGTTTGATGTAGGGTCTCACTCTAGCCCAAGCTTACCTGGAATTCACTATGTAGTCCCAGAGTGGCCTCAAACTCACAACAATTCACGTACCTCTCCCTCCTGTATGCTGGAATTAAAGGTGTGTACCACCACACCCAGCCTTGTTTTCTTTCTTTGAGACAGGTTCTCATGGATCTCAGTCTGGTCTCAAACTCTCTATGTAGCAGATGATGACTTTGAACTTCTGATCCTCCATCTCAGACTCCTGGATGATGGAAGTTGTGATGGTCAAGTTTGGGTCAACTTGATCTGTTTAGGAATCCATAGACATTCCTCATAAGTGTGTCTCCAAGGTTGCCTCTAGGAAGGATTAACTCAAGGAAGAATCCTTCCCCCAGGGTGAGCCTTTCCTCCAAAGTGGGTGGCCCCTCTTGGAGGAGGGGGCTGGTTTATAAAAAGAAGCTCTGGGAAGAGAGGCATCTTCTCCTCCCACCTAGCTGCCAGTGCTGCTAGCTGTTCTCTGCTTGGTGCTTGCTGCTTTCCAGTGAGAACTGAAGAAGAGCAGTGTCTCTCCAGGATGCCTTCAGGCATTCAGTGCCAGATCGGGACTGCTGAGTCCAGCCTCATGGACTGAGCAGCTACCAGGTTCCTTGACTCTCGGGCCTGCAACCTGCTATTGCTGGACTGTTGTAAGCTAATCCAATAAATTCCCTTTTAATACAATTCCTTCTATCAGTTCTGTTCCTCTAGAGAACCCTAACTAATACAGAAGTAGAGATATGTACTACAAAAACCACTTTTGAACAGTTTCGGAATCATAAAAAAATCAAGATCGGGCTGGAAAGATGACTCAGTGGTTAAGGTACTTGCCTGTAAAGTCTAACAACCCTGCTTCGATTCCCCAGCACCCCCATGAAGCCAGATAGATGCACAAAGTGATGCATGCATCTGGAGTTCATTTGCAGTGGCTAGAGGCCCTGGATGCCCAGTCTCTCTGTTTCTCTTCTTTTCTTTTCTTTTCTTTTCTTTTCTTTTCTTTTCTTTTCTTTTCTTTTGGTTTCTTTTCTTTTCTTTTCTTTTCTCTTTTCTTTTTGTTTCTTTTCTTTTCTTTTCTTTCCTTTCCTCTTCTCTTCTCTTCTCTTCTCTTCTCTCTCTCTCTCTGTCTCTCTGCTTGCAAATAATTTTTTTTTTTAATTGAGGCCTGGGCTGGAGAGATGGCTTAGCAGTTAAGGCACTTGCCTGTGAAACCTAAGGACCCAGGTTTGATTCCCTAGTATCCACATAAACCAGTTGCACATGGTGATGAATGTGTCTTCAGTTTGTTTGCAGTGGCTAGAAGTGCTGGGCCCTGGAGCACCCTTTCTCTCTCCTCCTCCTCCTCCTTCTCTCTCTCTCTGTCTCTTTCTCCATATATCTATTATCTGTCTCTCACGCTCAAATAAATAAAATATTTTTAAGTGGAGTTAAAGGTACACAGGGATCCCATTTGTCCCTTGACCCTGATCACAGGCAGCCTCCCTCCATGATTGATCATCATCCCCATCACAGTGATACATCTGGTACCTTCTATTGACACATCATTATCACCTAAGCCCATAGTTTAAAATTGGGCCTCAGTCTTGGTGTTTTGGACCTCAGAAGTTTGGATATGTGTCTATCACTGTAGCACTATGGCACCACACAGAACAATTTCACTCTTGGAAATCTCCTGTGTTCTACTACCCATCCCTCTGAGCCTCTAGGCCTAGAGACCGCTGATCTTTTCACTTCCTCTATAATTGTGCAGGACTTTTTGTAATTTTCCAGCAAGTCACATGTTTGGAATCATCAGCTTCTGCTACTTACTAAAATGCACTACGGTTTTCTCCATGTCTTCACATGCTTTCATATTTTCATTTTAGGACTTTTTTTGTTTTGTTTTTTGGTTTTTCGAGGTAGGGTCTTACTCTGGCTCAGGCTGACCTGGAATTCACTATGTAGTCTCTGGGTGGCCTCGAACTCTTGGTGATCCTCCTACTTCTGCCTCCCGAGTGCTGGGATTAAAGGCATGCGCTACCACGCCCGGCTAATAAAATTCATTTTAGTACTAAGTAACATTCCATTTGTATGAATATACTACAACTTATTCACTCACCTACTATAATACATCTTGGTTGTTCTCTAGATTTTTTGTTGTTGTTGTTGTTTTTCAAGGTAGGGTCTCAATCTAGCCCAGGCTGACTGGGAATTCACTATGTAGTCTCAGGGTGGCCTTGAATTCATAGCAATCCTCCTACCTCAGCCTCTTGAGTGCTGGAATTAAAGGCATGTGCCACCACACAAGCCTCTAAATGTTTTGTTGTTGTTGTTGTTGTGTTGTTTTGTTTTGTTTTGAGGTAGGGTCTCACTCTAGCTCAGGCTGACCCATAATACACTATGTAGTCTCAGGGTGGCCTTGAACTCATGGCGATCCTCCTAGCTCTGCCTCCTGAGTACTGGGATTAAAGGCGTGTGCCACCACGCCCAGCTTCTAGATGGTTTTAAATATATTTTTACTTATTTGCAAGCAGAGAGAAAGAAAGAGAGGGAAAATGGACACACCAGGGCCTTTTCATGTATCTGGCTTCTATATGGGTACTGGAGAATCAAACCTGGCCAGCAGGCTTTGCAAGCAATGCTTTAACCTCTGAACAATTTTCCCAGCCCATTTTCTGGATGTTTTAAACATATTTTTCCTGTCTTTGATAGTCACAGCTTCCTTTTTGTAGCAGACTGCTTCAGGTTCGCTGAGATGAACTTCCAGACCAGGCACAGTTATGGAGGAAGGGATATTTATTGGAGCTTCCAAGTTCCATAATGGCAGAAGAAGCTGGCCTGCTTTCACAGGACCAAACACAGAGAGCAAAGCCACAGCTAAAAGCCACACAGCACAGCATTCCTCCAGAACTCCAGCTATCTTTAGATTGAAATCCTAAACCCACCATTACATCTTAAGATCTGCCCAGTGACACTGCCTCCAGCAAGGTGGCTGCAGATGCAAACTACAAACTAATAAAACACTGAATATATTGGGGACCATCTATTCAAACTACCACACCTTTGTTCCGTATAATAGTTCACATCTATAATCCCAGCATTTAGCAGACAGAGGCAGGAGGATTGCTGCAAGTTCAAGGCCAGCATATTCTACATAGTGAGTTCTAGTCTATGCTGGGCTAGAGTAAGACCTTCTCTTAAACAAATAAAAGACAGAGGGCTGGAGAGATGGCTTAGTAGTTCAGGTGTTTGCCTGCAAAGCCAAAGGATCCTGGTTCAACTCTCCAGGACCCACGTAAGCCAGATGCACAAGGCGGCACATGCATCTGGAGTTCGTTTGCAGTGGCTAGAGGCCCTGGCGCACCCATTGTCTCTCCCTCTCAAATAAATAAATAAATAAAATATTTTTTTTAAAAACAGAGCATGCAGATATGTTTATTTTTTTAATTTTCTTTTTTTTAAATATTTTTTAACTTTTTATTTATTTATTTATTTGTTTGCAAGCAAAGAGAGAGAGAGAATGGGCATGCCAGGGCCTCTAGCCATTGCAAACGAACTCCAGATGCATGTGCCCCTCACGCATCTGGCTTATGTGGGTCCTAGACAATCAAACCGGGATCCTTTGGCTTTGCAGGCAAACACCTTATCCACTAAGCCATTTCTCCAGCCCATATACATCCATGAACACACACGCACACACAAACTGCCTACTTAGAGATCAGAAACTCAAGTTGGCCAATGAACAATCTTAAGTGGAGTTTAATTTGAGTTTAAAGCCAGTCTGGGTTATATGAGATCCTGTCTCAAAAACCAAACCAACAGCTGGACATGGTGGTGCATGCCTTTAATCCTAGCACTCAAACCACCATGAGTTCGAGGCCAGCCTGAGACTACATAGTGAATTCCAGGTCAGCTTGAGCTAGAGTGACACCCTACCTTGAAAAACCTAACAAATAAAAATAAATAAATAAATAGATCCCTGGAGGGAAGCTACAGGGAGTGGGGACAAGGAAATCCTGAGCAATGAGAACCACCGCTATGGCCACTTCCTCAGGGTGACCACAACGAGCCACTGCTCCTTCCCCCAGCTTTCTTGATTCTCTTTCCTCCCAAGGACAAGAATGCCTGTGTCTATAGATCAGAAGTGTGCTATGCTCACCTAGAAGAAGATCCTAATCGAAGAACACATTTGCCCTTTGGAGACTGTGGCTTTCTTTTCTAAGCAATACTGTAGCAGGAATCTGGAGCTCAGAGCTCAGAACGCTGTGTTTTGCTTGTGGTGCTCTGAGAGGCTGTGTGATGTTTAGCATACTTCCTCCAAAAATGTCCTTTTCCAGGGAATGCGATGAAGTCACTTGCTGAGGGGTGACAATTCTCAGAGTTTTACAGATACCTGTTCTGCGTCTGCTATGCGTTGCTCTTCAGTCGTCTTGATAGATCAGTGAAAAATCTGCCTTTTATGAAAAATCTTTGCAAATTACCATGTGGTTCTTCGCATCATAGCAAGCCAATCAAAAATATGCCTGTGTGATCCCCACTCAAGGGAAGAATGTGGAAATGAAACAATTCAATAAGAAGTGAGTCTGCCAGGTGGGAAGGTGGGCAAAGCACAAGTTTCTCTTTCATTTTTTACTTCATTTATTTCATGTAAAGGTCATTTCAGAGAGACAGACAGAGAACTGTGAGTGATGGATGCACCAGGGCTTCCTGCCATTGCAAGCCAACTCCAGATGAATGGGCCCCTTTATGTCTCTGGCTTTATGTGGGTACTGGGGAATTGAACTTAGACCATCAGGCATTGCAGGCAAGTGCCTTTAACCACTAAGCCATCTCCCCAGCCCTCAATGTTTTTGTTGTTTTTTTTTTAAAAAAAAAACAATTTATTTATTTATTTATTTGAGAGAGAGAATGAACACTCCAATGCCTCTTGATGCTCCTTCAAATGAACTCCAAACCTCTGACTTCCAAGAGCTGGGATTAAAGGTGTGCACCACCATGCCCAGCTCTCAAAAAACATTTTTATTTTATTTATTTATTTATTTGAGAGAGAGAGGCAGAGAGAAAGAGAGAGTGGCCTCCAGCCACTGAAAATGAACTCCAGATGCATGCGCCCCCCTTGTGCATCTGGCTTACGTGGGTCCTTGGAGAGTCGACCAGATCCTTTGGCTTTTCAGGCAAATGCCTTAACTGCTAGCCATCTCTGCAACCCCTCAAATAAAAAATTTTAAGACTGTGTTTATGAATTTATATACACATGCATTTTCACACAGTTACATATCTATATGTCCTTTGAGCACTTCAAGAGAATAATAAGGTATATATTGCTCTTTTTTTTTTTTTTTTTTTTTTTTTTTTTTTTTGGCTTTTTTCAAGGTAGGGTTTCACACTAGCCCAGGCTGACCTGGAACTCACTATGTAGTCTCAGGGTAACCTCGAACTCATGGCGATCCTCCTACCTCTGCCACCACATCCGGCTCATATTGCTCTATTTCTGCCTTCGTTTGGGTTAGAGACATTTCCATGTTGATAGAAATAAATTTTGGGGTTTTTTTTTTTTTGTATTTTTAGAACAATGGCACAGCTGAACACAGTTGGGAGATGGAGGTAGAATGATCAGGATTCAATGCCAGCCTTAGCTACAAAGATTTCCAGGGCACAATGGGCTACATGAGACTGTCTCAAAAAAACAAAAACAAAACAAAACAAAAAAAAAAACCAGCCAGGCACACGCCTTTAATCCCAGCACTCGGGAGGCAGAGGTAGGAGGATCACTGTGAGTTTGAGGCCACCCTCCTGAGACTACAGAGTGAATTCCAGGTCAGCCTGGGCTACCTGGAGACCCTACCTCGAACCCCCCCCCCAAAAAAAAATATTGCCATGAGTTCAAGTCCAGCCTGACCTACATAATGAGTTCCATGTCAGCCTGGCTACAGGACCTTGTCTCAAAAAATTTAAACAAAACAAAATTGATAGTTTCTATTGTGTAAAAACTAAGACCCAACTTACAACTAAAGAAACTTGGGAGCTGGAGAAATAGTTTAGGGGTTGAGGTGCTTGCCTGTGAAGCCTAAAGCCTTGCAAGCAAGTGCCTTTGACCATTGAGCTATTAACTTAATCTAGAAAACCCCTTACAGGCATGCCTAGAGATTTGTTTCTATGGAGATATTAAATCTTATCAAATATCACACTATTCAAATATCAAAGCCCTGGGAGGACTTGATTGGCCAAGCTTCTTTCATACTCCAGGAGGACAGTGTGAGAAAGTTTTTATTGAAAGGCTTTTCTAAAGACATCTGCAGTTTCTTTGGTGTGAGAACAGATTTCTGAATTAACTAGTTTATTTGTGCTCAGGAATTACTAATGACGTGAATACAAAGATAAATTTACCCACGTCAAATTTATGGCAATCTCCTGCATTAGCCTCCCAAGTATTAGGATTATAGATTTGCATTACCATGCCCGGCTGCGATTCAAACCCTTAATAGATATTTATATTTCTTCATCTATAAATCACATTCTGTCTTTTGAAATTGACCATTGACTTTTTTGTGTCACTCTTGATCCAACCAAGTCCTTGCTCATATCAGGTATATATTGAACCAAAGAACCACACCCTCAATCCTGTCATTATCTTTCCTTTATTGATTACATAGCCTGTGTATTTGTAATTCAGATCATTAGCTATGAGTGTTTCATATATATTTTCTTTAAAAAATTTTTTTTTTTTTGGTTTTTTGAAGTAGGGTCTTGCTCTAGCCCAGGCTGACCTAGAATCCACTATGTAGTCTCGGGGTGGCCCCAAGAACTCATGGCAATCCCCTGCCTCCCAAGTGCTGGGATTAAAAGTGTGTGCCACCACATCCAGATAAAAATATTTTATTTATTTATTGATTTGTAAGCAGAAAGAGAGAGAGAGAGAGAGAGAGAGAACATGAGAGTTCCAGGGCCTCTAACCACTGCAAAAGAACTCCACATGCATGCACCACTTTCTGCATCTGGCTTTACATGCATACTGAGGAGTCGAACCCAGGATGTAAAGATTTGCAAGCAAGTGCCTCAACCACTGAGCCATCTCTCCAGGTGTATTTGTCATTTGTCTTCTTGTTTTACTTTCTTTTTGTGTATATTTCTTCTATTTCTTCTTTCTTTCCCTTTCTTCCTTCCCTCCTTCTTTTGCTCTCCTTTTCTTTCTTTTATATTTTCTCTCTTTTTCAAGTCAACCCAAGCTGAGGATGACCTTAAGCTTCTGATTCTCCTGTCTCTGTCCTCATCTCCCAAGTACTAGGAGGCAGAGGTAGAAGAATCACTATGAGTTCAAGACTACCCTGAGACTACATAGTGAATTCCAGGTCAGCCTGGGCGAGAGCGAGACCTCACCTCCTTGAATAACAAAAACAAACAACAAAAAAAAAAGTAGCCAGGTGCAATAATCCATGCTTATAATATCAGCATTGGGGAGGCTGAGGTAGGTCACCATGATTTTGTAGCCTGGTCTACATAGTAAGTTCCAGGTCAGCCTGGATTAGAGTGAGACTCTGCCTTTAAAAGGGGGGGGTGGTGGTGGTTGCTGGAGAGATGGCTTAGCAGTTAAGGCACTTGCCTGAGAAGCCTAAGGACCCAGGTTCAATTCCCCAGAACCCACGTAAGCATGGATCTGGAGTTCATTTGCAGTGGCTTAGAGGCCCTGGTGTGCCCTTTCTCTCTTTCTCTCTCTCTCTCTCTCTCTCTCTCTCTCTCTCTCTCTCACACACACACACACACACACAAATAAATAAAAATAAAATATTTTTGAAGGAAAGGGAAGGAAAGGGAGGAAGGGAGGGAGGGAGGGAGGGAGGGAGGGAGGGAGGGAGGGAGGAGGTCTGGGAATATAACTGAGTTAGTATGCTTGCTTAGTATGCATGAGGCCCTGGATTCAACCCTCAGCACTACATAAATAAGGATGTGGAGGCAAGAGGATCAGAAGTGTTAAGGTCATTTCTCAGCTACACAATGAGTTTGAGGCCATCCTGGAATACATGATGAAACCCTGTCTCCAAAAAGAAAAAGGGGGCTGGAGAGATGGCTTAGCAGTTAAGCGCTAGCTTACAAAGCCAAAGGACCCAGGTTCATTTCCCCAGGACCCACGTAAACCAGATGCAGAAGGTAGTGCCTTCACAGCAGCTGGAGGCCCTGGTGTGCCCATTCTCTCTCTTTCTCTATCTGCCCCCCCCCAAAAAAAAAGGGAAGAAAGGAAGGAAGGGAGGAAGAAAAAAAGCAACTAAGATGGCGCAGTGTGTAAAAGCACTTGCTGTACAAGCCTGGTGACCTGTGTGTGGATCCCCAGAGCCCATGTAAAGTGGGGTCCAGCAGAAGCGTCTGGAATCTCAGCCTTCATATGGTAAGATGGAAGGCAGAGATAAGAGATTCTTGAAGCTTCAAACAAGGTAGATGGGCTGACAAACATCAGAAAGAAATTGTCCTCTGACCTGCACATGCCCTCTTGTGCCACGTACACACCCACTCTCACATAAACACATACACACACAGGTGAGAGAAGAGACAGAGAGAAGAGACAGGAGCTGAGCTCTGACTGTCAGTGCAATGTGACCCGTCCGCTTCATGCTCCTGCTGCCACGCCTTCCTTCCGTGTCACATCAAATTGGAAACTGGACTGAACCCTTCCTGCTTAACTTGCCGTGGTCAAGCAGGTGCTTTTGCTGCAGCAGTGAGAACACACTGAGAGGAAAAGCATGCAGTCTGATCTCCATGAACTAAAAATGAGTCAGAACCTGAGAAATCAAAGGGAATTCAGTGTCCCTATAGTTGACTCAGAAAAGGACACTAGAATTAAATTCTTTCATTATGAAGCTGGGCACAGCAGAGCACGCCTTTAATCCCAGCACTCGAGAGGTAGGAGGATCACCATGAGTTTGAGGCCACCCTGAGACTACATAGTGAATTCCAGGTCAGCCTGAGCTAGAGTGAGACCCTACCTCAAAAAAAAAAATCTTTCATTTTGTATTTACTGAGCATACATTTGCTGAGTGAATAGTGTAGTGTATAGACATGTTTACACATATCCATTTCATTTAGCAGATAAGATAAATCCAAAACCTTTCAAGAAATTTACTCAGTGTCACACCCTTAGATCAAAAGGGCTAGGATTCAACTAAACAATCAGTCAGGGTTCTCTATAGGAACAGAACTGATAGAATGAATTGGAAAAGATGATGACATAAAAATTAAAAGAGAGACTGATTGAGAGGGGGAGGGGATATGATGGAGAGTAGAGTTTCAAAAAGGAAAATGGGGGGAGGGAGGGAAGTACCATGGGATATTGTCTACAATTAAGGAAGTTGTCAATAAACATAAATAAATAAAAAATAAAATAAAATAAGGGGGCTGGAGAGATGGCTTAGCATTTAAGGTGTATGCCTATGAAGCCTAAGGACCCTGGTTCAATTCTTCAGGTCCTACATAAGCCAGACAAACATGGTGGTGCATGCATCTGGAGTTCATTTACAGTGGCTAGAGGCCCTGGCACGCCCATTCTCACTCTCTCTCTCTCTCTCTCTCTCCCCCTCTCTCTGTCTCTAATAAATAAATAAAATAAAAGTTTAGATAGAGTGGGCATGGTAGCGCACGCCTTTAATCCCAGCACTTGGGAGGCAGAGGTAGGAGGATCACCATGAGTTTGAGGCCACCCTGATACTACATAGTAAATTCCAGGTCAACCTGAGCTAGGGTGAGACTCTACCTCGAACTGTACTCTCCCCAAAAAAGAAAGAGATTGAGTAAAGGAAAAGTGGAGGGAGGACTAATCAAAATCTAAGAAGATATAAATAAGCCACTCAGAAGCCATAGATTGTTACTAGAAATTTTTCAGTGCCAGGGATGAGATACCTTCCAGTGAGTTGTTGGCCAGGAAGGTCCCTGATACCCCCAAAACATTACAGGCCATTGCCGAGGGCCTTGGTTTCCCACCAGGAATAGATAGTAAGACCCTATTGCTGAAGACTCCACATATTTGGGCTTCAAGGTCACTGAGAAATCCTGCTGGAGCTTAGCTGAAAGCCTCCTCCATGTGGACCAGCTGACAAAAAGATGGAAAAAGCTACACTGCATGCAGTTCAATGGGAGAGAGAGAAATCACCAGTGAAGATACTCAACAGTGGACACTGCAAGCTTTAAATTTGGCCAGCCAGGCCAAACGAGCCAATAGGTGCAATAGTGGCATGTCTGTTATGGGGGAAACCAACAGTTCTCTAATTGGAATGGAGGCCCGCTCCATGGGAGGGAATATATCCCTGATACTGAAAACCTACAACAGGGATAGTCATGAGCCCTAGGGGTGTAACATCTGCTGGTGTCTGACTAAATGTATATACTATGCTCACCAAACTGTCCAGTAAGCACTTCTCTTAATGTTCATACCCATATATTAATGCCACTCTCACTTTTGGTTAGAGAAGCTTCTCTTTTCAGATGGTGGTGACCTGGGGATGACTCAAAAGGTACCATGGTGCTGAGAAGAAGTGACAGAGGAGTGCTCAGCCCTGAAACATCTCTAACACACCTTCCAAGGCCGAGGGTCCATTGCGGAAGAGGAGGCAGAAAGAATGTAAGAGTCAAAGGAAGGGTAGGACTCCTTACAACATGCTCTCCAGACACAAAATGGCCTGGATATCCATGACCTCACAGTGCCTGACACTACCTACACAAGACTATCGTAATAGGAGGAAAAGATGATGACATCAAAATGAAAAGAGAGACTGATTGAGAGGGGGAGGGGATATGATGGAGAGTGGAATTTCAAATGGGAAAGTGGGGGGTAGGAGGGAATTACCATGGGATATTGTCTACAATTATGGAAGATGTCAATAAAAAATTTTAAATTTGTTTTAAAGATTTATTTATTTATTTATTTATTTATTTATTTATTTATTTATTTATTTATTATTAGAGACAGAGAAGGGGGAAAGAGAGAGAATGGGCGCACCAGGGCCTCCAGCCACTGCAAACGAACTCCAGATGCATGTGCCCCCTTATACATCTGGCTTACATGGTACCTGGAGAATCAAACCGGGGTCCTTAGGCTTTACAGGCAAACGCCTTAACCACTAAGCCATCTCTCCAGCCCAAAAAATTTTTTTAAAAGATTGAATTGTAATCCCAGCACTTGGGAGGCAGAGGTAGGAGGATCACCATGAGTTCAAGGCCACCCTGAGATTACATACTTAATTCCAGGTCAGCCTGGACCAGAGTGAGACCTTACCTTGAAAAGCCCCCCACAAAAAAAAGAATGAATTGTATTAATAGTATTAATAAGTGAATTTGCGGGCTGGAGAGATTGCTCAGCAGTTAAGGTGCTTACTGACAAAGCCTAATGACCTGGGTTTGATCCCTAGTACCCACATAAAGCCAGATGCACAAAGTGGTGTATGCATCTGGAGTTCGTTTGCAGTAGCTGGGGGCCCTGGTGCACCCATTCTCTGTATCTCTCTCTCTCTTTCTCTCTGATTGCACATAATAAATAATTTTTAAATGAATTTAAAGGGTTGGAGAGATAGTTCAGCAGTTAAAATACTTGCCTTCAAAGGCTAATGATCCAGATTCAGTTCTCCCAGTACCCACATAAAGCCAGATGCACAAAGTAGTACATACATCTGGAGTTCGTTTGCAGCAGCTAGAGGCCCTGTTGTGCCCATTCATTCTCCTCCTTCTCTTTCTCTCTCTCAACTAGCTTAGACAGCACTCAGAAAGAGCCTGGAGACTAAAGAGAAATAAAAGCTCCTCTTCTTGCCATTCTCTGGTTTGTATGTCTCTATACATCTATATTCTCTCTCTCTCTCTCTCTCTCTCTCTCTCTCTCTCTCTCTCATGGTTTTTCAAGGTAAGGGTTTCATTCTAGCCCAGCCCAGGCTGACCTGGAATTCACTATGTAGTCTCAGGGTCGCTTCCAACTCACAGCAATCCTCCTACCTCTGCCTCCTGTGTGCTGGGATTAAAGCATGCACCACCATGCCCAGCATTTTTTACATTAAAAAAAAAACTTTTTAACTAACAGGTTCCATCATTATAGACCATAAACCATGATAATTCTCTCCCCTCTCCCACCTTCCTCTTCTCAAATCCACCTTCCATCATATCCCCTCCCCCTCTCAATTAGTCTCTCTTTTATTTTGATGTCAGCAACTTTCCCTCCTATTAGGAGGGTCTTGTGTAGGTAGTGCCAGGCATTGTGAGGTCATAGATATCCAGGCCATTTTGTTCTGAAAGAGTGCATTGTAAGCAGTCCTACTCTTCCCTGGGCTCTTACATTCTTTCCGCCACCTTTTCCACAAAGGACCCTGAGCCTTGGGAGGTGTGATAGAGGGGTCTCAGTGCTGAACACTCCTCTGCTACTTCTTCTCAGCACTATGGTGCCTTTTGAGCCTTCCCAGTGGTCACTGCCATCTGAAAAGAGAAGCTTCTCTAACCAAAAGTGAGAGTAGCATTAACACATGCATATGAATGTTAAGAAAAGTGCTTACAGGGCTAGAGAGATGGCTTAGAGGTTAAGGCGTTTGCCTGCAAAGCCAAAGGACCTTGGTTTGATTCCCTAGGACCTGCGTAAGCCAGATGCACAAAGTGGTACAAGCATCTGAAATTCATTTGCAGTGGCTGGAGACCCTTGCACGCTCATTCTCTCTCCATCTGCCTTTCTCTCTCTCTCTCCCCCCTCTCTGTCTTACTCACTCTTTCTCCCAAATAAATAAATTTTAAAAAGAAAGTGCTTACAGTGCTATGGTGAGCATAATATATGCATTTAGCCAGACAACAGCAGGCATTACTCCCCTAGGGCTCATGCCCTCTGCTGCCATAGGCTTTTGACTAGCTTTTCAATACCAGGCATGTAATCCCTCCTGTGGAGCAGACTCCAGTCCAATTAGAGAGCAGTTGGTTTTCCCCATAACACACATGCCCCTATTGCACCAGATGACACTTTTGGCCTGGCTGGCCAATCTTAAGGCTTGCAATGTCCACTGCTGTTCATCACCATTGATGACTTCTCTCTCCCATTGGTTGCATGCAGCGTAGCTTTTTCCAGCTTTATGTCAACTGGTCCACAGGGAGGAAGTTTTCAGCACAGCTCCAGCTTGAATTCTCAGTGACCTGCAGCCCAAGCCACATGTGCATATTGACTGGTATGCACACTCATGAATCTGTGCACTTACATGAATACGTGCACACACATGCGTACACCACAAATAAATAAACACACACCATATGCTGGGACCTAGTTACTAGTGTTTGCCTTGTCCTGTTTGTAATCCCAGTATTCAGTTGGAAGTGGCTAGAGTCAAAGAAAATATCTCCTACTTCTATTCTTGGCCAAAAATCAAAGTCTCTTTCATGTTTAATTAGTACTTGGTCTTGTTATCTGTTGTATAATTCCAAGAGAAATAAAGGACCCAGCCTGGGGGCAACAGCTTTGGATATCCTGGCAAAATGAAAAACTCTGCACTGACAGGGGAAAGGTTAAATATGTTCTACTGGCATAATAATTCTTTTTAATATTTTATTTTTATTTATTTGAGAGAAAGAGGCAGAGAGAGAGAGAGAGAAGAGGCACACCAAGTCATCCAACCACTGCAAACGAACTGCAGACACATGTGTCACCCTGTGCATCTGCTTACATGGGTCCTAGGGAATCGAACCTGGGTCCTTTGGCTTTGCAGGCAAGCACTTTAACTGCTAACCCATCTCTCCAACTCTGGTGTAATAATTCTTACCAGCTTCTGTTCTTTCTGTTTATAATGACATCACTATTTCCAAGGTTTAGGAAAGATTATGGATTGGGGTAGTTTGATTCAGGTGTCCCCATAAACTTAGGTATTCTGAACGCTAGCTTCCCAGCTGATGGAGATTCGGGAATTAACACCTCCAGGAGGCAGTGTATTGTTCAGGGCAAGCTTATGGTTGTTATAGCCAGTGGTCCCTTGCTAGTATTTGGCACACTCTCCTGTTGCTATTGTCCACCTTACGTTGGCTAGGGGGTGATGTCCACCCTCTGCTCATGCCATCATTTTCCCTGCCATCATGAAGCTTCCCCCCTTGAGTCTGTAAGCCAAAATAAACCCTTTTTTTCCCCAAAGCTGCTCTTGGCCGGGTGATTTCTGCCAGCAATGCGAACCTGCCTGCAACATGGCTGAAACAAGGTTAATCATCTCCTCTGTTTTCCTCATCTATATTAGCAGCAATACCGGTTTCCTCTATGGGTACATTCTGCTGACTGGAATTTGTTTTGTTTTGTTCTTATCTGGTGGTATTTTGATTATTATTGTGGTTTGTAATACTGAGGATTGAACCGGGGACCTTGTGCAAACCAAAGAAGCTCTACCACTGAGCTATATCCTGAACCACTGGCTGATTTTAGTTTGTTCTACTATCTACTTTGCACCGCATCTTATTATAGGTATCATGTAACATCATGTTGTAAACTTCAAAGATAAACAATTTTTTTTTAGAGAAAGAGATACAAAGAAAGAGAGTTGGTACACCAGACATGTTCGCCATCTAGAACACATGTGTGACCTTGCACTTGACTTGCCTCACCTTTGTGCATCTGGCACCTTAACCACTAAGCCTCTCCAGCCCCACAAAATATTTTATTTAAAAATAGTAAGGTCTGCTGTGCCTAGCAATACCTCCGCAAGACCCTCATAGTAGAAGTAAAAGAGGATGACATCATATTAAAAAAAGAGACTAATGGAGAGAGGGAGGGGATATGATGGAGAGTGGAGTTCTAAAGGGGAAGGGGGGGAGGGGAGGGAAAAATACGCACCTTTGGTATGTAAGTATGTTTTGTTGTCAATAAATATTAAAAAAATAAATAAATAAAAATAAAAATAGTAAGGTCTGCCGGGCGTGGTGGCGCACGCCTTTAATCCCAGCACTTGGGAGGCAGAGGTAGGAGGATCGCAGAGAGTTCGAGGCCACCCTGAGACTACATAGTGAATTCCAGGTCAGCCTGGACCAGAGTGAGACCCTACCTCGAAAAACCAAAAAAAATAAAAAAAATAGTAAGGTCTGAGCCAGGCGTGGTGGCACATGCCTTTAATCCCAGCACTTGGGAGGCAGAGGTAGGAGGATCGCCGAGAGTTCAAGGCCACCCTGAGACTACATAGTGAATTCCAGGTCAGCCTGAGCTAGAGTGAGACCCTACCTTGGAAAAGCAAAAAAAAAAAAAAAAAAAAAAAAATAGTAAGGTCTGGAGAGATGACTGATTGGTTAAGGTATTTGCTTGAGAAGCCTAAGGACCCAGCTTTGATTCCAAACCAAGCAACCACATAAGCCAGATGCACAAGGTGGCGCATGTGTCTGGAGTTCATTTGCAGCGGCTAGAGGCCCTGGTGCACCCATTCTCTCCCTCCCTCTTTCTCTCTCTATTTATCTGCCTCTGTATATCTCTCAAATAAATAAAATATAAAGAAGAAGAGGAGGAAGAAGAAAGACATAGTGGCTCACACCTTTATTCCCAGCACTCAATAGGCTTAGGTAGGAGGATCTCCTTGAGTTCAAGGCCAGCCTAGGGCTACAAAGTGAGTTCCATGAACTGAGCTATAGTGAGACTCTGTCTCCAAAAAAAAAAAAAAAAATTCAGAAGCCAGGTGTGGTATCACCTTTAATCCCAGCACTTGGGAGGCAGAGGTAGAAGGAATGCCATGAGTTCAAGGCCACCCGGAGATTACATAGTAAATTCCAGGTCCGACTGGGCTAGAACAAGACCCTGCCTCAAAAAGAAAAAAAAAAATTCTGGGGGCTGAGGAGATGGCTCAGCTGTTAAAGGCACTTGCTTGCAAAGCCTGCTGGTCCAGGTTCAATTTCCCAGACATCCATGTAAAGCAAGATGGGCATTTGTTTGCAACAGTGGAAGACCGTGGTGCACCCATGTATGTGCACACAAATAAATAAATAGACTTTAAAGACTAGTAGAAAAAGAAAAAAGAAAACTTTATAAAACCTCTGACCCAGGTTCTGTGTAGTAGTGACGGGCACAGAGTGAGATAGTGACAAGTGGCAATACTGCACCTTCTACATTCTCACAACCCATCGTGCTGGCCTCTGCACACCTCAACAACTGCTATGGTCCATGCCACCTTAATGCAAGGCCAATGAGCAAATCCACCTCACAGCCCCATTACAGGGAGACACCTGTATGCTTTGTCACTGGAGAAATATTTCCAGTGGGAAAGAAAATAACAAAAACGCCTCGGCCCTGGGCAAGCTGGCTTGCTCAAGCGCATTTTTCTGACACTGCTCAGTGGAATAAACCCCATCACTCTACAACATGTCTTCTTCTGGTCCAGGTGATCCCTGGCAGGCACCAGGCCAATGTGAAATGTCCTGTGTCCAGGTCCAGAAGTTTATGGAAGAGAGGAAGCAGGGCGGTTTAGTTTTGCAACCAGCGTAAGGCCACCCTCTGGAAGCTTCTAGGCCCTCCCTTCCTGGGTCTGAGCCTGGCCACTGTCCTGCTTTGAACTTGAAGACAGTGTCTGTGTCTCATTTCACATTGGCGTCACACACCAGGAGACAAAGGCTGCTGATAAGGAAGCTAAGTGACAAAGGACAAAGGACAGGAATGGACCCTCAAACCAAAAAGTTTTCAGCATCCTCTCCTTGAACTAGGAATGACCATGGCACAGGGAGCCCATGATCACTTTTATTTTCTTGTTTTGTTTTGTTTGTTTTGTTTATTGAGGCAGGATCTCACTCTAGTCTGAGCTTGTATTCTCATGCTGGCCTTGAACTCAGCAATCCTCCTACCTTGGCCTCTAGAGTATTGAGATTAAAGGCGTGTGCCACCATGCCCAGCTAGTTTTATTTTATTAATTAATTAATTTGTTTATTTATTTATTTTGGTTTGTTGAGGCAGGGTCTCATTTTAGCTCAGGCTGACCAGGAATTCACTATGTAGTCTTGGGGTGGCCTCAAACTCATGGCAATCCTCCTACCTCTGCCTCCAGAGTGCTGGGATTAAAGGCGTGTGCCACCATGCCCGGCTTTTTATCTTATTTTTATTTATTTGTTTGCAAACAGAGAGAGAATGGGCATGCCAGGGCCTCTAGCCACTGCAAACGAACTCCAGATCCATACACCACCTTGTGCATCTAGCGTTACATAGGTACTGGGGAATCGAACCTGGGTTGTCAGACTTTGCAGGCAAGTTCCTGAACCACTGAGCCATATTTCCAGCCCCCTATTTTTTGTTTTTATTTTTTATTTAAAAAAACCTGTTTTTTTAATAATTTATTTGAGACATAGAGAATACTAGTGTGGTCGGGCCTCTCACTGCCACATACTCCAGATTTATGCACCACTTTTTGCATTTAGCTTTACGTGGGTCCTGGGAAATTGAATCTAAGCTGATAGGCTTTACAATCAAGCACCTTTAACTGCTGAACCATCTCCCCAGCCCCTCAAGGTCACTTTTGGATTCAGGAACCCAATTAGCTTTTTTTGGAGGAGAGGGGTGGATTTCAAGGTAGGATCTAGCTCTAGCCCAGGCTGAGCTGGAAGTCACTGGCTTCTAATTCCTACTTCTGTCTCCTGAGTGCTGGGGTTAAAGGCATGTGCCACCACACCAGGCCTAGTTAGCTTTTGACATGGAAATTTGAGTATGCTAATCATCTTTAATAATCATTCTAATTTTCTGTAGTTCTACACCCACTTTTGCCTTCTGTTTCTGTTATGTAGTTTATTAACAAGATGAATGCCAAGCCAGGCATGATGGCATGTACCTATGTTACCTGCCCTGAAGCAGGAGAACCACGAGGAGCTCGAGGCCACCTTGGGCCATATAGTGGGCTCAAAGCCAGTCTGAGCTACAAAGAGAGACTCTGGGGCTGGGGCTGTAGCTCAGTTCGTAGAAGGCTTGCCTAGTATGTATGAAGTCACTGAGTTTAATCCCCAGGATGGCATAAATTGGATATGGTGATGCACACCTCTAATATTAGCACCGGGGAAGTGGAGGCAGGAGGGCCAGAAGTTCAGAGTCATCCTTAGCTACATAGTGAGTTTGAGACTAGCCTGGAAAATATGAGACCCTATCACAAAAACGAACCAAGCCGGGCGTGGTGGCGCACGCCTTTAATCCCAGCGCTCGGGAGGCAGAGGTAAGAGAACTGCAGAGAGCTCGAGGCCACCCTGAGACTACATAGTGAATTCCAGGTCAGCTTGAGCTAGACTGAGATCCTACCTGGGAAAACCAAAAAAAAAAAAAAAAAAAAAACAGAAAAAAAGCAACAAAAACAAAGGGGGGGGGGGTTGGTAAATAGATAGTGTTATGGTATTTACTGATTCTGGCCAAAAGCCACTCTTCTGCAGGTGCCCCAGAGATCTGTATCACAGGTTGGGAGACTCAGCGGTCCTCCACCACACACTCACCCGCTCAGAGCACACAGGAAAGTTCAAACCCAAGTTTATAGGGAACTTCCCTCTCAGAGCACAGGGGGCCATGCACAGCTCACCCCCATGCGAACTTGCTGCACTGCCTTAGGACATCTCTTGCATTAACATATACTATCATTAACCCCCATATTGTTCAACGTTTCCCCATCTGTTGCCAAACTGACCTCATTTCCTGCCTAACTATCCTCATTTCCGCTTTTGATGGGGTTGGGTTACTAAACAGGATAGTTTCTGAGAACACTGCTGACAGTGTGACTAGTTTTTGCAAGAGGGTTGAGAAGGCCTCACCGTCCCTCTGCGGCCAGGAGGGCAGGACAGTCAGCAGGAGTCACCTCTGACTACAGGATCCCTCCTGAAGCTCTTTGAGGGGCCAGAGGTTTTGTTGTGGGAAGTGAAGAGGTAAAGCTAGAATGACAACGGATGTGTGCATGAAAAATATCCTCCCAGACTAAAATAAGGAGTCCATTCACTCATTAATTTAGCACTTTTGTTTTTCTTTCCGTTTTTCCAAGGTAGGATCTCAGTCTAGTCCAGGCTGACCTCAAGTTCACTATTTAGTCTCAGAGTGGCCTCAAACTTATGGCCATCCTCCTACCTCTGCCACCTGAGTGCTGATATTAAAGGTGTGCGCCACGACGCCTGGCTTAATTTAGAGCATATTTATGAGTGCTACCTATAATGTCCAGGTACTGTATAAGACCCTGGGAACAGAATATGGACAGCACCCTCTCCCTGAAGCAGGAATGACTGTAGCCCAGGCAGCACAGGTTCATTTTTATTTTCTAGTTTTTAAAATATTTTTTATTGCCAGGCGTGGTGGCACATGCCTTTAATCCCAGCACTCTGGGAGCAGAGGTAGAAGGATCACCATGAGTTTGAGGCCACCCTGAGACTACATAGTGAATTCCAGGTCAGCCTGGGCCAGAGTGAGACCCTACCTCAAAAAACCAAAAAGAAAAAAAGAAAAGAAAAAAATTTTATTGATTTATTAGAGACAGAGAAAGAGAGTATTTGCACATCAGGGCCTCTTGCCACTTGTAAATGAGCTTCAAACGCATGGGCCACTTTATGCATCTGGATTTACATGGGTACTGGGGAACTGAACTTGGCCCATCAAGGTTTGCAAACAAATTCCTTTAATCACTGAGCCATCTCTCTAGCCCGTCTTTCTTTCTTTCTTTCATTTTTTCTTCCTTCCTTCCTTTCTTTCTTTCTTTCTTTTCTTTCTTTCTTTCTTTCCTTTTTTCTTTTCATTTTTCAGTTTCACTCTTGCCCAGGTTGACTCTAGCCCAGGAATTCACAAGGTAGTCTCAGGCTGGCCTTGAACTCATGGTAATCCTCTTATCTCGGCCTCCCATGTGCTGGAATTAAAGTACTGGAACTAAAGATTTGCTCCACCACACCCAGCCCTATTTTCTATTTTTGAAAATATTTTATTTTTATTTATTTATCTAATTGTTTGTTTATTTATTTATTTATTTATTTATTTATTTATTTATTTGAGAGAGGAAGTGTGAGCATTTTTTTTTTTTTTTTTTTTTTTTGAGGTAAGGTCTCACTCTAGCTCATCTGATCTGGAATTCACTATGTAGTCTCAGGGTAGCCTCAAACTCACAGAGATCCTCCTACCTCTACCTCTGAGTGCTGGGATTGAAGGCATGTACCACCGTGCCCTGCCTGGATAATCTTAATGTTGATGCTACTAAGAAAACATCCTGAAGCCAGGCACAGTGGTATGTACTTATGGTCCCATTTATGGAAGGATGCTGGGAAACAATGCAAAACCCTGAAAAACTCTGCTTTGAAAAAAGAAAAGGGAGCCCAGTGTGGTGGCACACACCTTTAATCCCAGTACTCGGGAGGCAGAGATGGTAGGATTGCCGAGAGTTCGAGGCTACCCTGACACTACATAGTTAATTCCAGGTCAGTCTGGGCCAGAGTGAGACCCTACCTCAAAAACCAAAAAAAAAAAGAAAAGAAAGGAAAGGAAAGGAAGAAAAGAAAAGAAAAGAAAAGAAAAGAAAAGAAAAGAAAAGAAAAGAAAAGAAAAGAAGAGGGGCTGGAGAGATGGTGCAGTGGTTAAGGCACTTGCCTGCAAAGCCAAAGGATCCAGGCTTGATTCTCCTGTACCCATGTTAGCTTGATGCACAAGGTAGGGCATGAGTTTGTTTGCAATAGCTAGAAGGCCCTGACATGTCCCTTCTCTCCCTTTCTCTCTCTCTTTCTCTGTCTCATAAATAATAGAAAAAGAAGGAAGATGGGGTAGAGGGAGGGAGAAAATAAAAGAAAGGAGAAAGGAGAGGTTGGTAAATGTGGCTCAGTGGGTAGAGTGCTTATCTAGCATGCAAGAAGCCCTGGGTTGCATACCTAGGTAATGCCAACAGGAAGGTAGAAGTGGGGGATCAGGAGTTCAAAAACATCCTTGACTGCATAGTGAATTTGAGGCCAGCCTGGGCTACCATGAGACCCTGTCTCAACAAAAAGAGGAGGGCCAGGCATGGTGGTGCATGCTTTTAATTCCAGCACTCGAGAGGCTGACATAGGTGAGAGAGGCAATGAACACATGAAAGGCAGAAGTAGGAGAATCATTGTGAGTTTGAAGCCAGCCTGGGACTATAGAGGAATGCCAGATTGGCCTGAGCTACTGCAAGTCCCTACCTCAGAAGAAAGAAAGAGAAAGAAAGAAAGAAAGAAAGAAAGAAAGAAAGAAAGAAAGAAAGAAAGAAAGAAAGAAAGAAGGGAGGGAGGGAGGGAGGGAGGGAGGGAGGAAGGAAGGAAGGAAAGAAGAGGAATGGAAGGGAAGGAAGAGAAGAGAAGAGAAAAGAGGAAGAAGAAGAGAGAGGGCTATAGGGGCAAATGTTGTAATCTCAGCACTCAAGAAGGTATGGAGGCAGGAAGATCAGGAATTCAAGATCAGCCTCAGCTACCTAAAAAGTTTGAGGATAGCCTGGGCTACAGGAGACTTTAAAAAAAAAAAAAAAAAGGAAATGGAGCCAGGAGTGGTGGTGCACACCTTTAATCCCAGCACTCAGGAGGCTGAGGAAGGCTGGGGTAAGAGAAAGGCCTTGAGTTAGAGACCACCTCGAGACTACCTAGTGAATGCCAGGTGAGTCTTGGCTTGAGTGAGACCCTACCTTGCAAAACCAAAAGAAGGAAGAGGCCCAGGCTTGCAGCAAGGTGCTCGGAAACCAGCTGTAGCCAATGGAGATTCTATGAAGATTATAGTGAGTGAGGAGCCCAGGGAAGCGACAGTGACAAAATGGAAAACAGAAGCTAGTTGCCCCCAAGTTTCTTGACAGTCTGAGGAGGAGACTTGCTTTTCTCTTGCTAAGATTTTATTTATTTGATAGAGAGAAAGGGGGAGAGAGAGAAATAGAGAGAGAATGGGGATGCCAGGGCCTCCAGTTACTGCAAATGAACTCCAGACGCGTGTGCCCCATAGTGCATCTGGCTTTATATGGGGAATCGAACCTGGGTCGTTTGACTTTGCAGGCAAATGCCTTAACGGCTAAACCGTCCCTCCAGCCTTCTTGCTAGGTTTTTAGATCAAGTGTTGTCTAAGCAGTACAGTGGACCTGTCCGTGACCACTGGCCTACAGCTGGAAAGTACACTTCAGGAAGGAAGCCACAGGCAAAAGCACAGTTCAGCTCAGGGAGCAGAAACGTTTAGCGAATGCTGTATGGGATTCATACCTGTAACTAACTATAGGTGGTTCAATGAAGACTTGGACAGTGAAAAATAAAAGGAAGGAAGAAAAGGAGGGAGAGAGGAAGAGGCATGGGTGGCACATGTCACTTTGGAAGCAAGCTAGAAGTAGAGGCAAAGTGGTATATATGTCTGATATTTCTCATGC
This sequence comes from Orientallactaga sibirica, assembly GCA_036365145.1. Taxonomy (NCBI): domain Eukaryota; kingdom Metazoa; phylum Chordata; class Mammalia; order Rodentia; family Dipodidae; genus Orientallactaga; species Orientallactaga sibirica. The sequence continues at coordinate 30,894,575 of JAEOAD010000009.1, forward strand.
ACACACGTACACATACGCACATGCACACATGTATACACATGCACACACAGTATATATACACACAGACACACATACATACACATAAACACATACACATACAAATAAGGAAGGAAGGAAACACATATAAGAAAGGAAGGAGCCGGGCGTGGTGGCGCACGTCTTTAATCCCAGCACTCGGGAGGCAGAGGTAGGAGGATCGCAGAGAGTTCGAGGCCACCCTGAGACTACATAGTTAATTCCAGGTCAGCCTGGACTAGAGTGAGACCCTACCTCGCAAAACCAGGAAAAAAAAAAAAAAAGGAAGGGCTTTTTGTTTCTTGGATTTTTTTTTTCTGGTTTTTCGAGGTAGGGTTTCACTCTAGTCCAGGCTGACCTGGAATTCACTATGAAGTCTCAGGGTGGCCTTGAACTCATGGTGATCCTCCTCCCTCTGTCTCCCAAGTGCTGGTGGCATGCTTTTTTTTTGTTTGTTTTTTGTTTTTGTAACCCCCCTTAGCTGGGCATGGTGGCACATGTCTGTAATGTCAGCACTCTGGAGGCACAGGAAGGATGACTGAAACAAGTTCAAAGCCACAGGCGTTTCAAGACAGCCAAGGTTACAGAGTGAGGCCTTATCTCAAAACAAACAAACAAAACCCCTCAATCTTTTAGTGCAAAAATACCAAAACTGCCCGGTGTGGTGGTGCACACCTTTCATCCCAGCACTCAGGAGGCAGAGGTAGTAGGATCGCTGTGAGCTCAAGGCCACCCTGAGACTACACAGTGATTACCAGGTCAGCCTGGACTAAAGTGAGACAAAAAACTTGGGCTAACCCTGAGACTACATAGTTAATGCCAGGTCAGCCTGGACCAGAGTGAGACCCTACCTCAAAAAAACAACAAACAAACAAACAAACAAAAAAAGTAAAAAAAGTAAACGTGGGCTAGAGGTACAGGGTATAGCTTATTGATAGAGTGCTTCCCTAACATGAACAAAGACCTTGGTTTGATCCCAGCATGGCATAAAACCAGGTGTTGTGGCACATGCCTGTAATACCATAATCCCAGCATTGGTGAAGTCTACACAAGAAGATCAGAAATTCAAATTCATCCTCAACTACTTAGCTAGTTCACAACTAGTCTAGGCTACATGACATTTTGTCTCAAAAACCTTTTTAAAAAGCAAGACCAAGGACAGGGTGGCACATGTCTCTAATCACAGCAGAGGTAAGAAGTTTGCCATGAGTTTAAGGCAAGCCTAAACTAAAGTGAGACCTTACCTTGAAAAATCAAAAAATATTTTTTTAGGGGGGATGTTTCAAGGCAGGGTCTCACTCTAGCTCAGGCTGACCTGGAATTCGCTATGTAGTCTCAGGGTGGCCTCGAACACTCGGCAATCCTCCTTTATCTGCCTCCCAAGTGCTGGGATTAAAGGCATGCGCTACCATGCCAGGTTCTCAAAAAATAAATTTAAGGGGCTGGAAAGATAGCTTAGTGATTAAGGCACTTGCCTGTGAAGCCTCAGGACCCAGGTTCAATCCCCCAGTACCCACGTACACCAGATGTACAAGGTAGAACATGCGTCTGGAACATTTGCAGTGGTTAGAGGCCCTGGCATGCCCATCCTATCCCAGTCCCTGTCTCTCAAATAAATAAGTAAATAAATAAATAAATAAATAAATAAATAAATAAATAAATTTAAAACTAAACTCAAAAGGAAGTGCTGGGGAGATGGCTTAGTAGTTCAAGGTGCTTGTTTGCAGTAGCAAGAGACCCTGGAATGCCCCCACCCACATACAAGCAAGTAAATATTAGAAAGAAAGTGATACCTAAACTTTCTAAATAAAATTTATCTCTGGACTGCCAGGACATCTGTTTTTCACGGCCATCATGGAACAACATCAGTGCCCAAAGCTGTAAGGCAACACATTGTGTTTCTAACCTTTCATTCTAGAAAGAGAGAGAAGACAGAGAGAGAGAGGGAGAAAGGTGATATGCATTCCTAGTGAAGAAGGCTCAGTCAGCACATTTGCCTTTGTTGACTAAGACAAGAGATTATTGGTTCAAAGTCAGTGGACCAAAAAGGATGGCAAGCACATTGACATGATCCCAGTTTAAAAACACCAACAAACAGCTACAGATGTGCAGTCTGGACCTTTCTTCCTGGGTCTTTAATTATCCACCAGTCCTTCTGGAGTAAATAATAGCTACAACTGCAATAGTCATGTGAGATAGAGCTGACCACAGAAATCCTGAAATTTTATTTACTTACTTGCGTGTATGTGTGTGTGTGGACATGCCAGGCTCTCTTGCCACTGCAAATAAATGCCCATCTGGCTTTATGTGGGGGCCAGGGGAATTGTACTGGGGTCAGTAGGCTTTGCAAGCTAGCATTGTTAGGTTCTGAGTCATCTCTTCAGCTCCTGATCAAAGACATTTTTGTGTTACTTTAAAAATAACTGCAAGCTGGGCGTGGTGGCGCACGCCTTTAATCCCAGCAGTCGGGAGGCAGAGGTAGAAGGACCGCCATGAGTTCGAGGCCACCCTGAGACTACATAGTGATTTCGAGGTCAGCCTGAACTAGTGTGAGACCCTACCTTGAAAAACCGAAAAGCCAAAATAAATAAATAGATAAATAACTGCAGATAGCTGGGCGTGGTGACACACGCCTTTAATCCCAGCACTCGGGAGGCAGAGGCAGGAGGATCACTACAATGAAACCCTACCTTGAAAAACAAAAACCAAAACAGAACAAAAATACTGCAGGGAGCCAAGCATGGTGGCACACACCTTTAATCCCAGTACTCGTGAGGCAGGTGTAGGAGGATCGCCATGAGTTCGAGGCCACCCTGAGACTACATAGTGAATTACAGGTTAGCCTGGGCTAGAGTGAGACCTTACCTCAAAAAGAAAGAAAGAAAGAAAGAAAGAAAGAAAGAAAGAAAGAAAGAAAGAAAGAAAGAAAGAGGGAAGGGAAGGGAAGGGAAGGGAAGGGAAGGGAAGGGAAAGGGAAGGGAAGGAAGGAAGGAAGGGAAGGGAAAGAAAAGAAAAGAAAAGAAAAGAAAAGAAAAGAAAAGAAAAGAAAAGAAAAGAAAAGAAAAACCTGCAGGGGCTAGAGGAGATGGCTCAGCAGTTAAAGTGTCAGATGTACAAAGTGGTACATGAGTCTGGGGTTCCTTTACAGCAATAAGAGGTCCTGGCCCACCCATTATCTCTCTCTCTCCTTGCAAATAAATAAATAAATGACTGCATTCAGGGTTGGGATATAGCTCAGTTTATAGAGTTCTCTCCTGGTATGCATAAAGGTTTGAGTTCAATCTCCAGCACCACGTCAAACCAGACATGTTGGTGTATGTACCCTTGTAATCCTTAGATCCAGGGGTTGGGGATGTGTTTCCACTGACAGAGTGTTTGCCTAGCTTGTATACAGCCTTGATTCCCCAGGACCACATAAAATCAGGCATAATGGTGCCTGTCAGTCATCCTAGCACTTGGGACATGAAAGCAGGAGGAACAAAAGTTCAAGGTCATCCTCAGCTACATAGCAAGTTCGAGGCCTTCCTGGGCTGCATGAGACCCTGTCTCAAAAAAAAAAAAAAAAAAAAAAAAAAAAAAAACCTGGAGAAAACGAACACAAAAAAAGAAATCAAAAGACACCTTCAAGGGCTGGAGAGATAACTTAGCAGTTAAGACACTTACCTGCAAAGCCTAAGGATCCAGGTTCGATTCTCCAGGTCCTACGTAAGCCAGATGTACAAGGTGACACATGCATCTGGAGTTAGTTTGCAGTGGCTGGAGGCCCTGGTGCACCCATTCTCTCCCTCTCTCTAGTAAATAATTAATTAATTAATTAATTAATTAATTAATTAAAAAGACACCTTCAAGGCTGGAGAAATGGCTTAGTGGTTAAGGTGCTTGCCTGGAAAGCCTAAGGACTAAGGTCTAATTCCCTGCACCCATGTAAGCCAGATGCACAAGGTCTGGAGTTTGCAGAAGCTAGAGACCCTGGCGTGCCCATTCTTTCTTTCTATCTATCTATCTATCTATCTATCTATCTATCTATCTATCTATCTATCATCTCTTAGTCTCTCTCTCAAATAAATAAATAACACCTTCAGATCTCTAGAACCCACGTAAAGCCAGACACAGTAGCTCAAACATCCATAATCTTAGCATGCCTATGGCAAGAAGGGACATAGAAATAGGAGAATCCCCTGGAAGGGTTGAGGCTGGCTAGGCTAGTATATATAGTAGGGAACAGAGCCTTCCTCAAACAAGGTAGAAGATGAAGATCAACACCAGAAATTGTGCCCTGACCTTCAAAGGTGCTCTATGGCATGCATACTGCCACACTCACACACATGAACACACACACACATATACCAAAAAGAAAATCAGACATCAACGAACATAATAATAAATTTTAATGGCTTGTGACTTGGTTTACTTATAAACCACTGGTATATTAATCAAGATTTTCAAGAGAAACAGGATGGATGGATAGATGGATGGATAGATACATAGAAAGAAAGATAGCCAGGTGTGGTGGCACATGCCCTTAAGTCCAGCACTTGGGAGGCACAGGTAAGAGGATCACTGTGAGTTCAAGGCTAACCTGAGACTACAGTGAATTCCAGGTCAGCCTGAGCTACAGTGAGACCCTACCTCGAACCCCTCCCCCCAAATAATAATAAAATAAGTAGATAGGCTGGTTGTGGAAGTGCCTGCCCCTAGGCAGTTGCTGAAGAAGATAAGGCGGGAGAATCACAAGTTCAATGCCAGCTGGAATATACCTTTAGGAGCACCAATGGTACAATCAATTAGCGCGTGGTACTCATGACAGATCGTTTGAATCTTAAATAACCTCCCAAAGGTAATATGTTGAAGCCCTGGTCACAAGTCTGGCTTTATTGTAAGGTTGTAGAAACTTTAAGGTATGAAGGCATATTTGAGCTCTGTCTTTTTTTTTTTTTGAGGTAGGGTCTCACTTTAGGCTAGGCTGACCTGGAATTCACTATGTAGTTTCAGACTGGCCTCGAACTCACAGCAATCCTACCTCAGCCTCCAGAGTACTGAGACTTAAGGCATGCGCCACCACCTCTGGCTTTAGGCTCTGTCTTTTCCTTTCCCCTTTATTGTTCACCCAGGTGCCTGAAGTGAATCGCTTTGATCTACTATGAACTCCACCATGATGCACTGCCTTACCTTCACCCTAAAATAACACAGTCAGCTGACCACAGACTGACCCCCCTGAAACCACAGGCCAAAAGAAATTTTCCTCCTCTTAGAATGATTATCTTAGAAGACCCCAGGGTGCTGGAATGCTGGCTCAGTCTATCTTTGAAGAAAATAAAACCCAAGGGATTCTGGATAATCACAGTCTAAAGACTGTAGAACCCAGAGTTCTGATGGGTTTCTCTCTCTTCTCTCTCTCTCCTCTCTCTCTCTCCTCTCTCTCTCTCTCATAGTTTTTATTTTGTTTTGTTTTTCTTTTATTTTTTTCTGAGGTTAGGGTATCCCTCTAGCCCAGGCTGACCTGGAATTCACTGTGTAGTTTCAAAGTACCCTTGAACTCATGGCAATCCTCCTACCTCTGCCTCCCGAGTGCTGGTAATAAAGGCTTTCACCACCATGCCTAGCTTCAGGAATTTTTAAATAGGATGGAATTATAGTATTTTTTTTAGAACTGAGTTATACTTTTATGATAGTAAAGAGGTGATTTGGGAGTAGGGGTAGGTGGAAGGCTAATTTAAATCTTGTATAATAATAATAGACTGAAAAGATAACCTTCCTAAATATCTGGGTTGTGCCTTTATGTGACAAACCATTCATTAGAAAATGAATAATCACAACTAGGTGTGGTGGCCCACAGTTGTATCTTATCACTTGGAAGGTATATCAGGAGTTCAAGACTAGCCTTGACTCCCTGGTCACCTCTGAATTCCCCTTTATTCCCAGGTCCTTGTGATCTCTGTCAAAAGAAGTCACATGAGGGGGCTGGGGACTTAGCTCAGTTGGTAGAGTGCTTTCTCAGCACTTCATAAACTGGACATAGTGGCAGATGTCTGTAGTCCCAGCACTTGGGAGGTGAACGATGAAGAGGTCAAGGTTATCTTCCGATTCACAGCATGTTTAGGCCAGGTATGGTAGTGCAAGCCTTTAATCCCAGCATTTAGGAGGCTGTGGTAAGAGGATTGTTGTGAGTTAGAAGCCATCCTGAGGCTACAGAATGTGTTCCAGGTCAGCCTGGGCTAGAGTGAGACCCTATAAAAAAAGAAGAAGAAGAAGGGGCAGCCGGGCGTGGTGCCGCACGCCTTTAATCCCAGTACTTGGGAGGCAGAGGTAGGAGGATCGCCTTGAGTTCGAGGCCACCCTGAGACTACATAGTGAATTCCAGGTCAGCCTGGGCTAGAGTGAGACCCTGCCTCCAAAAAGAAAGAAGAAGAAGGCTGGAGAGATGGCTTAGAGGTTAAGGTGTTTGCCTACAAAGCCTAAAGACTCAGGTTCAATTCTCCAGGTCCCACATGAGCCAGATGCACATGGTGGTGCATGCATCTGGAGTTTGCAGTGGCTAGAAGCCCTGGCACACCCATTCTCTCTCTTTCTCTCTCTCTCTGTCTCTAATAAATAAATAAAAATAAGTGTTAAAAAACTGCTGTTGTTTTTTTTAAAAAAGAAGAAGGGGTAGAAGAGTGATGGAGGGGAGGTATCTGACTTTTGCCTCCAGCCACTACAGATAAGCACACCCTAGCACAGGTGAGAACGCAGGGTGCCACATGGCCACATACATGTGCATATACCACACAAACACATCACACATGCCAAAACAGAAAAAGAATGAATGCTGGGTATGGTGTCACACACAGGTAATCATAGCCCTTGAGAAGTGAAGGCAGGAGAATCAGAAGCTCTGATTCATCCTGGGGTCTGTAGTAAGCCCCAGGCCATCCTTGCCTACGTGACACCTAGCTCCACAAAGCAAACAACACACACACACACACACACACACACACACGAAATTGCTATACAATAAAGGCAGGCATTCAGTTCACAAGGGAAACATTTTCTCATGGGCCAGACTGACATAACACAATGAGTCATAGATGCTGTCTGTCTCTACTGACAAGACCAAGAAAGCAGAAATGGACAAAATGAGCCCGAGATTGGGGTCCTTCCTGTTAAGACTGAAACTGGCCACACCTTCTGGTGAGTATCCGAGGGTGTACCCAGCCAGGCAGAGTATAGCACAGGGTCAGAACACATACCCACATGGGTCCCTGCCAAAGAACCTCTTATCCGTCCCATGGGATTAAGACACGGGGGCTGCTGCTGCTACAACACACATCTGAGCTTCCTGGTTAGAAGTATTTGTTTTCTTCCATCATTGGCTCTTTATGGTTACCAAAGTTATGTCTCCTTTTTTTTTTTTTTTTTTTTTTTTTGGTTTTTCAAGGTAGGGTCTCACTCTAGCTCAGGCTGACTTGGAATTCACTCTGTAGTCTCAGGGTGGCCTTGAACTCTTGACAATCCTCCTACTTCTGCCTCCCAAGTGCTGGGATTAAAGGCATTTTAAAATTATTATTTATATATTTACATGTGTGTCTATGTGTGGATATGGGCATACCAGGGTCTCTTGCCACTGCAAATGAATCCCCATTTCTCTTTACATGGGTGGCTGAGGAATTGAACCCAGACAGCAGGCTTTGCAAGCAAGTGGCTTTATTTGGTGAGCCATCTCCCCAGCCCTTTATCTCCGTATTGTTGTTATACATCTGACAGAGGATTAATATCCAGGATAAATAAAGAACTCAAAAAACTAAATAATAAGAAATCAAACAACCCAATTAAAAAATGGGTGGCTGGAGAGGTGACTTAGTGGTTAAGGCATTTGCCTGCAAAGCCAAAGGATCCCAGTTCAACTCTTCAGACCCCACATAAGCCAGATGCACAAGGGCACACATGCATTTGGAGTTTGTTTGCAGTGGCTGGAGGCCCTGGCACGCCCATTCTTTCCCCCGCCTCCTCTCTCTCTCCCCCTCTCTGCCTCCTCTTAAATAAATAAATAAATAAATAAATAAATAAATAAATAAATAAATAAATAAATAAAATATTTAAAAATGGGCAATGGAACTAAATAGAGCGTTCTCAAAAGAAGAAATATAGGTGGCATATAAACATCTAAAAAAATTTTATATTCCTAGCCATCAGGGAAATGCAAATTAAAACTACTTTGAGATTCCATCTCACTCCTGTCAGAATGGCTACCATGAAGAAAACAAATGATAATAAATGCTGGCGAGGATTTGGGAAAAAAGGAACCCTTCTATACTGTTGGTGGGAATGTAATCTGGTACAGCCATTGTGGAAATCAGTGTGGAAACTCCTGAGACAGCTAAAAATAGATTTACCACATGACCCAGCTACACCACTCCAACTACTTTAGAGATTCTTGCACATCCATGTTTATTGCTGCTCTATTCACAATAGTTAGGACATGGGATCAACCTAGATGTCCCTCAACTGATGAGTGGATAATGAAGATGAGGTATATTTATACAATGAAGTTTTATTCAGTGGTAAAGGAAAATGAAATTATGAAGTTTTCAGGGAAATGGATGGACATGGAAAGGATTATACTTAGTGAGGTATCCCAGGCCCAGAAAGCCAAGCACCACATGTTCTCTCTCATATGTGGATTCTAGCTACAAATGTTTGGACTTGAATGTGAGTTGGAATAAAACTCAGTAGCAGGGCTGGAGGGATGGCTTAGCGATTAAGGCATTTGCCTGCAAAGCCAAAGGACCCCGGTTCAACTCTCCAGGACCCACATAAGCCAGATGCACAAGGGGGCACATGCATCTGGACTTCGTTTGCATTTGCTGGAGGCTCTGATGTGCCCATTCTCTTTCTCTCTACCTGCCTATTTCTGTATCTCCCTCTCTCGCTCTCAAAATAAATAAATAAAAATAAAATATTTTTTAAAAACTTAAAAAAAAAACTCAGTAGCAGAGGCCAGTAAGCTAGAAAGGGGCTATAAGGGAGGGAGAAGAGGGGAGGACTGAAGGGGATGGATATATATATATATATATATATATGTAGAAGAACAGATTACTGGGGGTGGAAAGGACTAAGTGAGGGGAACAAATGAGCCAATAGGTGCAATAGTGGCATGTCTGTTATGGGGAAAACCAACCAGTCTCTAATTGGACTGGAGGCCTGCTCCACAGAAGGGAATACATGCCTGATACTGAAAACCTATCACAGGGGAAGTCATGAGCCTTATGGGTGTAACATCTGCTGGTGTCTGGCTAAATGCATATATTATGCTCACCAAACTGCCTGGTAAGCATTTTTCTTAATGTTCATACTCATACATTAATGCTACTCTCACTTTGGTTAGAGAAGCTTCTTTTTTCAGATAGGAGTGACCTCTGGGATGACTCAGAAGGCACCATGGTGCTGAGAAGTGGTAGAGGAGTGTTCAGCACTGAAACATCGCTGTCACACCTTCCAAGGCTCAGGGTCCCTTGCGGAAGAGGTGGCAGGAAGGATGTAAGAGTCAAAGAAAGGATAGGACTCCTTACAATGCACTCTCTTCCAGACACAAAATGGCCTGGATATCCATGACCTCACAGAGCCTGACACTACCTACATAAGACCAGTATAATAAGAGGAAAAGATGATGACATCAAAATAAAAGAGTGACTGATTGGGAGGTGGAGGGGAGAGTGGAGTTGTGAAGAGGAAAGCTGGGGGGGATTATCATAGTTTGTTGTCTATAACTATGGAAGTTGTCAATAATTTAAACAAAAAAAAAAATTGAGAGCTGGGCGTGGTGGCACACGCCTTTAATCCTAGCACTCGGGAGGCAGAGGTAGGAGGATCGCCGTGAGTTCAAGGCCACCCTGAGACTACATAGTTAATTCCAGGTCAGCCTGGGCCAGAGTGAGACCCTACCTCGAAAAACCAAAAAAAAAAAAAAAAAAATTGAGGATATCTTCTATCTTCTATGAGGGGAGGAAGTGAGGCAGCAGGACAGCTCCCACTGTGGCAGGCGTGTGAAGGGAGCTGGTCACCCTGCATCAGCAGTCAGGAAGCAGAGAAATACATGCTGGTACTCCCTTTTCTTTTTAAAGAGCATTTCTTTTTTTTCTTTAAAATATATTTTATTTATTTGAGATATAGAAAGAGGCAGAGTGAGAGAGAGAATGGGTACACCAGGGCCTCCAGCCACTGCAAACGAACTCCAGATGCATGCACCCCTTGTGCATCTGGCTTATGTGGGTCCTGGAGAGTCGAACCGGGATCCTTTGGCTTCACAGGCAAGTGCCTTAACCACTAAGCCATCTCCCCAGCCCCCCTTTTCCCAAAGCATGGTGCCCCTCACATTCAGAGTGAGTCTTCCTTTCTCAGTTAAACCTCTCTGGAAATGCCCTCATGGATATGCCCAGAGGTGTATCTTCTTGGTGACTCTAAATCCAGTCAACATGACAATGAATATTAAACACCATGTTTGCCGGCACCAAAAACAACTTGTGGGAGAAAAATGTTTATTTTGCTTTACAGACTCGAGGGGAATCTCCACGATGGCAAGGGAAAATGATGGCATGAGCAGAGGCTGGACATCACCTCCTGACCAATGTCAGGTGGACAATAGCAGCAGGAGAGTGTGCCAGACACTGGCAAGAGGATGCTGGCTATAATACCCATAGGCCCGCCCCCAACAATACACTGCCTCCAGTAAGGATCCTGTTCCCAAATTGCCATTAGCTAGGGATCAAGCATTCAGAATACATAAGTATATATACCACCCTGTACCCCTTATTAACTTGACACCTAAACATATCATTTTTAAAAATTGTATGTGTGTAGCCGGGCTTGATGGTGCATGCCTTTAATCCCAGCACTCGGGAGGCAGAAGTAGGAGGATTGCCGAGAGTTCAAGGCCACCCTGAGACTACATAGTGAATTCCAGGTCAGCCTGAGCCAGAATGAGACCTTACCTCAAAAAAAAAAAAAAATTGTGTGTGTTTGCACAAACCAAGTTCTCTTGCTGCTGCAAATGAATGTTCCATTCTTGGGTCTGGCTTTATGTGGATGCTGACAGGCTATGTAATCAAGCACTTTAACCTTTGAACCACCTCCCTAGCCCTAAATATATCCTTTTTGTTTGGTTGGTTTTTTTCGAGGTAGGGTCTTGCTCTAGCCCATGCTGACCTATGTAGTCTTAGGCTGGCCTAGAACTCATAGCGATCCTCCTACCTCAGCCTTTCGAGTGCTGGGATTAAAGGTGTGCGCTACCACGCCCGGCCTAAATATATTCTTTGAAGCCATAATCTCCTACCCTGATTCCCATAGGCGGAGGCCATCATCTAATACATTTAGTCCAACTTCAAAAGACCTCATAGAGATACTTCCTCAACTATGCTTGTTGCTGCTCTCGTCACAATAGCTAGGAACTGGAATCAGCCCAGATGCCCACCATGAAGATGTGGTGCTTATATGTAATGGAGTTCTACTCAGCAATAAGAAAAAGTGAAATAATAAATTTGCAGAAACAATGTATGGAGTTGGAAAAAAACCTTCTAAGTGAGGTCACACTGGTACAGAAAGACAAACAGCACATGTCCTCTCTCATGTGTGGTTCCTAACTGGGATCAGTGAAGATGGATGTAAATGGTGATAAGCACCAGAAACATGGACTTAAAACTAGAATGAGACCAAAGAGAGAAGAAATAAGGAGAGAGAACCGGGCATGGTGGCACATGCCTTTAATCCCAGCACTTGGAAGGCAGAGTTAGGAGGATCACTGAGAGTTCAAGGCCATCCTGAGACTACATAGTGAATTCCAGGTCAGCTTGAGCTAACGTGAGAGCCTACCTCAGAAGAAAGAAAGAAAGAAGGAAGAAAGAAAGAAAGAGAGAGAGAGAGAGAGAGAGAGAAAGAAAGAAAGAAAGAAAGAAAGAAAGAAAGAAAGAAAGAAAGAAAGAAAGGGAGGAGGGGAGGAGTTACCTGATAGGTTAGGGGAGAGATAGAACATCAGAGGTGGGGGGGTCTTAGCGGGGTAGGGTGTAGGGAGGATGGGGAAAGAATTACACAAAAGTTAAGACAACATGAATCAGTTCCATAGAAACCCTCATTCTGTCTAACATTCTACAAGATACAGGGATGGGGACAGTCCAGACAGAAGGTAGACAAAGCTTAACTTTAAAACAATGGATTTAGCCGGGCGTGGTGGCGCACGCCTTTAATCCTAGCCCTTGGGAGGCAGAGGTAGGAGGATTGCCGTGAGTTCAAGGCCACCCTGAGACTACATAGTGAATTCCAGGTCAGCCTGGGCTAGAGTCAGACCCTACCTCAAAAAAAAAAAAAAAAAAAAAAAAAAAAAAAAACAGTAAAACAATGGACTTGGCCTGGAGAGATGGCTTGGGGGTTAAGGCACTTGCCTGCAAAGCCAAAGAACCCAGGTTTAGTTCCCCAGAACCCATGTAAGCCAGATGCACAAAGTGGCACATGTGTCTGGAGTTCATTTGCAGCAGCTGAAGGCCCTTGCACACCCATTCTCTCTCTCTCTCTCTCTCTCTCTCTACCTCTTTTTGTCTTTCAAATAAATAAATAAAATATTTTTTTAAATGGACTCTAGCTGGTAAATCCCCAGGCCCAGAATTGGGTTGCCCCCCTCCTCCCACAGTGAGCTGTTGGCTAGAGATACTCATGAGGCTCCCAAAACAATGCATGGCATTGTCAAAACACTTGATTACCTGCCAGAGCTAAAAGGTCAGACCCTAAAGATACCACAGGCTGTGGTAACAGGATATCAGAACAGCATACTGGAACTGAAAGGGAAACTACCTCCCTCCTGGCTAGCCCTCATAGTGCTGGAAAGCCTATGGGAGCCACTGGTGGAAAACAGTCACCAACAGCATGAATAAGCATGAGACCCTACAGACTACAAAATCAACCAGCCAGTCAGAAGTACACCCTTGTGTGATAATGGCACATCTCTGCACGTAACCAACTATTCTCTGATTGGTCATGAGGCCCACTCAGCGGGAGAGAATTCATATGTGGTATTGGAAACCAAGTCAGAATCCCGTGGTCAGGAAACTCATAGACTCCAGAGAGAAGCCCCCCCTGCTGTCTGGAAAAGAAGAGTGGACCTGAACACACACACACACACACCACTCAAATTTGCATATTCTCCCCTTTTTTTTCGAGGGAGGGTCTCACTCTAGCTCAGGCTGACCTGGTATTCACTCTGTAGTCTCAGGGTGGCCTTGAACTCACAGCAATCCTCCTACTTCTGCCTCCCGAGTGCTGGGATTAAAGCTGTGCACCATCACGCCCAGCTACTCCCCTTTTTTTAATATTTTATTTTTATTTATTTATTAGCAGAGGCGCACGCCTTTAATCCCAGCCTTGGGAGGCAGAGGTAGGAGGATTGCCGTGAGTTCAAGGCCACCCTGAGACTACATAGTGAATTCCAGGTCAGCCTGGGCCAGAGTCAGACCCTACCTCAAAAACAAAAAAAAAAAAAAAAAAACAGTAAAACAATGCACTTGGCCTGGGAGATGGCTTGAAGGCACTTGCCTGCAAAGCCAAAGAACCCAGGCTTAGTTCCTCAGAACTCATAAGCCAGATGCACAAAGTGGCACATGTGTCTGGAGTTCATTTGCAGCAGCTGAAGGCCCTTGCACACCCATTCTCTCTCTCTCTCTCTCTCCTCTTTTTGTCTTTCAATAAATAAATAAAATATTTTTTAAATGGACTCTAGCTGGTAAATCCCCAGCTCCAGAATTGCTGCCCTCCTCCTCCCACAGTGAGCTGTTGGCTAGAGATACTCATGAGGTTCCAAAAACAATGCATGGCATTGTTAAAACACTTGATTACTCTAGAGCTAAAAGGTCAGACTCTAAAGATACCAGCAGGCTGTGGTAACAGGATATCAGAACAGCATACTGGAACTGAAAGGGAAACTACCCCTCCTGGCTAGCCCTCAGTGCTGAAAGCCTATGGAGCCACTGGTGGAAAACAGTCACCAACAGCATGAATAAGCATGAGACCCTACAGACTACAAATCAACCAGCCAGTCAGAAGTGCTAATCTTTGTGTGGATAATGGCACATCTCTCTGCACGTAATGAACTATTCTCTGATTGGTCATGAGGCCCACTCAGCGTGAGAGAATTATATGTGGTATTGAAACCAAGTCAGAAACCCTGGTCAGGAACTCATAGACCTGAGAGAGAAGCCCCCCTGCTGTCTGGAAAAGAAGAGTGGACCTGAACACACACACACACACCACTCAAATTCTGATATTCTCCTTTTTTTTTTCGAGGGAGGGTCTCACTAGCTGCTCTCACTCTTGTTTGGAGAATCTGCTTTATTTTCCAGATGGCAGAGAAAATGGAGGAGAACCAAGATCCACTGACAGACAAGAAGTTATCCAACTGCCCACCATGAGATGTGCCACCTCTAGCACATCTGCCACAGCCCAGGAGAAACTGCAGGGGAAATAACGTCCTGAATACTGCTCACACTGCTAGCCTGACAACCAGCCCCAGGTTGATGGTGACAAACACAGTGATCAATGAAAACCTATCAAAACAGAAATCCAGAGGCTACAGAGAACGCAACACTAAATTGCCAATAGGCCTGCCATGGCTCAGGGAACATTGCAGAAGAGGGGAAGGAAAGATTGTAAGAGCCACAGAGTGGGTAGGAATATCCTGAGGCATGGTCCCCCGCTACCCCACAGGGACTGACTGAGGCCTTCTTGACCCTTCAGTGAATAGCATAACCTCACTGGGGAGGCTCTCCAAGGTAATGTGAGCTGAGGCAAGAGGATAAAAGAGAATAACCTGTTGTAAAATAATATTGGGCCAGAGAGATGACTTAGCAGTTAGAAATTGCCTCAAGGCCTAAGGACCCAGGTTCAATAATCCAGAACTCACATTGGCCAATGCAACACTTCTAATAAATTTAAAAATTAAAATTAAGTAAATTATTAAAAAAGAATTTTAAATATGATGGTGCATTTTTTTAATCCAAGCACTAACTTTTACATTAAAAAGGATTGTCTGAGAGTCATTTGGCCACCCTGAGACTACATAGTGAATTCCAGGTCAGCCTGAATTATAGTGAAGACCTATATCTTGGAAAACCAAAAAAAAAAAAATAGTTTTGAAAGTCCAGTGCTTGCATGTTTTAGAGAAAAGAGAAGATTCTTATTAAAATAAAATGAGTTCCATCTTAGCCTGAGACTACAATAGTGAATTCCAGCATCCTGTCAAGCAGAGTAAGAAAATCTTAATAAAAATGAAAAAGAAACTAATTTCTTGGGTCATTTACTAGACATTTGAATCCCATTATGTCTTAGGAAATAGAAACATGTTTTACAGGTCATCCTGAACTTCAAAAATAGTTCCAGGAAAGCCTGAAACAGAGATCACTTGCTTGTAAAAAACAATAAATATACATAAGTGTGTAAAATTACTGACAAAACCTTGAGAAGTGTAATAATGTACCAATCTTGTAATCTTTTGGTGAATATTTATGTAAATGGACTTTCTCATGAAATTTGCAGTTTCCTCTGGTCTTGCTGTGGAGTTATGGGAATTTTTCAACAAGAAGCCTTGTAAAGGAAGAGGCAGAACAGAACACTTTTGGTGAGCTTGCTTGTGAAAAGGTTTGAGATACTAAGAAGTCACTGTGACAGATGCACATTAATGACACATAATCTGGAGTTCCTTTAGTTTAGAGGCCCTGGTACAATTAAACTCTCTCATTAAAAAGGGGGAGTTGGGCATTTGTGGCACTACTTTTAACATTAGCACTCAGGAGGCAGAGGTGAGGAGGATAAACATGAGTTCCAGGCAAACCCTGAGACTCCATAGTGTACATTATCATCTATTTGTTTTGAGTAATACATTCCTTGAAACCAAAAAAATTTTCAGTGTTGAGATCTGAGAATTTAACTTGCTTGTGAAGCATAATACTAGTGAATGAGATCCAGGAGCCATGGTAAAAATGTATTCACATGCCACTTTATTCTGAGTATTGACTAAAAATAACAAAGGTCCTGGTGCAACTATTCTCTCTCTCTGTTTTTACTACATGTATTCTGTCTCTTTCTCTCAATTGATTACTTGAAAACAAACAAAAAACCAGACAGATGGTGTTAACAGTGAGTCCAAGACCACCCCTGTAAGGTGCATAGTGAATTCCAGGTAGTTTAGCTGAGACTCAACCCTACCTCAAAAAGAAAAAGGGCTGAGAGATGGCTTAGTTTTTAAGGTGCCTGCCTTGCCAGGCCTATAAATGGATACCAACCTCCAGGTCCCACAAAATCCAGACACAAGTGGGTAAGCTACAATGCTGCACTTGCCCATAAGGGAGCATGATAAGGAGTACCTCACAGCATTAAATGCCTAAATGCCCACTCTCTGTGCCTCTTCCTCTCTCTGAAAAGAAAAACAATCAATTTTAATTAAAAAACCAATACTAATCTCTGGTGGCACATGCCTTTAATCCCTCACCAGGAGGCAGAAGTAGGAGGATTAGTGAGTTCAGGCTACCTGAGACTACATATTTTATTCAGGTCAGCATTTAGAGCAAGAGTAAGAACCTTGAAAAAAAAAAAAAAAAAAAAAAATGCAACACTGAAAATCTGAGAGATGGCTGATGGTGGAGCACAAACTTAGTATATGTGGGATGCCCTTGTCAACCCCAGTTTGGGAAGAAAAACAAACAAACAAACAAATCCAGCTAGCATGGTGTTACATACACACCTTTAATCCTAGCACTCAGGAAGCCAGGTAGGAAGATCACTGTTAGGTTGAGGTCACCTGAGGTAAATAACGAATTCAGGTCAGCCTGGCCTTGCAAGACATTTACTCTTTAAAAATCAATCAGAAATTAAAAATAGAATGGAATTTTTTTGTATTTTTAGTTAAGGCATTTGCCTGCATTAGCCTAAGGACCATGGTCTCATTCAGGACCCATGAAAGCCAGATGGACAAGGGAGTGCATGAGTATGAAGTTCATTTTACTGGCTATGATATATACATCCAAAGCGTGCCCACTGTTTCTCTCTCTCTCTCTTTTAAATCTATTTTTTCCTCTCCTCTTACACAAATTTGAAATAATTTTTTTTAAGATTTCTTAGAAGAGAGAGGACATAATGAAAAAGGGAAAACAAGAAGAACATGTAGAAGCCAGGCACTGCAAACAAACTTTAATCCCAGCACTCAGGAGGCATCGCCATGAGTTCAAGGCCACCCTGAGACTACATAGTGTATTCCAGGTCAGCCTGAGGGGAGTGAGACCCTACCTTGTAACCAAAAAAAAAAGGCCTTATGGTGCCTGATCTGTGATCTCCAGGTCTGCTAACAGTTCTAGAGGAAGTTTTTCTTGAGACATTTTCTCTCTAACTGCCTAATGAATCTCTTACACTCTTATGTTTCTTATCTTTGACAAAAAAGTCCAGGAAAAGGTGGGCTAAGGATTCACTGTGGGGGTCATAGAGTGCACCAGTCTGCCTGCATAAAGCCCTGAATTTAATCCCCCAGAATAGGATAAACAGGTTGTGGTAATGCATGTCTGGAATTCCAGCACTTAGAGAGTAGAGGTACAGGATCTAAGTAGCTTTAGTATTATCCTCAGCTACTTATCAAATAAAGGGCCGCCTATTTACAAAAAATCCTTTCTTAAATTTATTTATGGGCTTGAGAAGATGGCTTGAGTTAAGAGTTTGATAGAGAGAAGGGAAAGGACCTGCATGATTTCCCCAGGAACCATGTAACTGCCAGATGCACAACAAAATATATTGAATCTGAGGTTGTTTGCAATGGCTGAAGGCCAAAACTCAACAGGACTCTCTCTCTCACTTTTCTCTCTCTCTTTACTCTCTTTCTCTTTCTCAAAAATAAATAAATATTTTAAAAAAGAAAAACTAAAATAAGTAAGTAAATAAATAAAGTTTTTAAAAGGGCAGGGATCTTGGGGATCAGCTTAGTGGTTAGTGGTGCTTGTTTGACAACACATTTTTTTTCAGGTTTATAGGAAACAGTAAACATAGCCAGATGCACAAACAGCACATGCATCTGGACTTTGTAAACAATGGAAACAAAACCTGTGTACACAAAACCTGATTTTCACTCTCTCTCCTTCTCTTTCTCCCAAATATCCAGATGTAAAAGCAGCACATGCATCTAGAGTTTGTTTGCAGTGGTGCAGAAGAGCCTAGTCTGTACACATTTTTTCTAGCCCTCTCTGATTCTCTTTCTCCAAAAGAAATGAGTGTGTGTGTGTGTTCCGAGTTCCAAAAATTGTGTGTGTGTGTGTGTTTCAAGGTAGAGTCTCAGGGCAAGCCCAGGCTGAGTCTGAAGGAAGGTGTTTAAATCTCAGAGAGGACCTCGAACTCATAGCAATCCTCCTACCCCTGCCTCTTGAGTGCTGGAGATTAAAGGCATGTGCCACCAGGTATTCAAAGGTGGTACCTTTAAAAAAAAAAAAGGATGGTCTAGTGGTGTGGTGACTTGCCTTTAATCCCAGCACTCTTGAGGTCAGACCCAGAGGAGATACACAAGGTGGTACATGCATCTGGAGTTCACATAGTGAATTCCAGTTAGCCTATTCTTCGAGACCCTACCTCAAAACAAATAAATAAATAAAAAAGTATAAACAAGCTAAATATGATGGTAAATAATTTTAATCACAGCACTCAGGAGGCCAAGGAAGGGGATCACTTTGAATGGTTTCAATGGTTCCTGATTGATAAATTAGTAACTTACAGGTCATCCTGGAGAAGCAGAAGACTGTGTTTCTAGAAGACAATGTGTTGAGTGTGTGTGTGTGTGTATAAACTGAAGCAATCTCAGTTGTTAAAGCACTTACTTACAAGGTTTGTCAGGTTCAATTCTTCTATACCCATATAAGACTGTGTGTGTGTGTGTGTGTGTGTGTGCAAGGGATGAACAATGACTCAGTTGTTAAATGCACTTTCTTACAAAGCAGTTTTGTCAGGTAAAATTCCTCTGTACCCACAGCAGCCAGATGACTAGGTGGCGCATGTATCTGACGTTTGTTTGCAGAGGCTAGATCCCTGGAAGGGCCCATTCTCTCTTCTGATAAATAAATAAATAAATAAATAAATAAATAAATAAATTTAAAACTGGATGGAGGAAATAACTTCATGATTAAAGGCACTTGCGAGAAAGCCTACTTTGGATTTGATTCCCCAGTTCCCACATAAAAACCATCACAGAAGGGTGTCAGAGCTAGCTGGTTCTCTTGTCCTTTGCAGGGCCAAGGGCAGCGGGTATATAACTCCGCAGAAGAACATCTCTCGTCTTCTTACAAATAAATAACTAAAAAGCTTTGAGGACTGGAGATGGCTAGCAATTAAGGCACTTGCCTGCCAAACCAAAGGGACCCAGGTTTGATCCCCAGGAACTCATAAAGCCAGATGTACAAAGTGGCACACGCATCTGCTGTTCATTTGCAGTGGCTAGAGGACCTGGCATACCCATTCTCTCTCTCCTTGCAAACTGGAGAGATTAGTGAATTCCAGGTCAGCCTGAGCCAGAGTGAGACCTCACCTGAAACCAAAAAAAAAAAAAAAAAGGCAGTAATGGTGCCCTGATCTGTGATGGGGCAGGTCTGCTAACAGTGCTAAGAGGCCGCCTTTTCTTGAGACCTTTTCTCTCTAACTGCCTAATGAATCTCTTCCTCCTGCTCTTATCTTTGTCAAAAAAGGAGGGAGGGGTGGGCTAGGGATATAGGCCAGTTGTAGAGTGTCTGTGAGTCATACAAAGCCCTGAATTTAATCCCCAGCATAGGATAAACAGGTTGTGGTAATGCATGTCTGGAATTCCAGCACTTAGAGAGTAGAGGTAGGAGGATCAGAAGCTTAAGGTTATCCTCAGCTACTTATCATGTGAGAGGGCCGCCTAGGCCACACTGAAATCCTGTCTTAAAAATGGACGGGGTGGGCTGGAGAAGATGGCTTAGCAGTTAAGGAGTTTGCCTGCAAAGCCAAAGGACCTGCCCATTCCCCAGAACTATGTGCTTGTGATGGCCAAGAAGTTTATTTATCTGGAGGTTGTTTGCAATGGCTGAAGGCC
This sequence comes from Orientallactaga sibirica, assembly GCA_036365145.1. Lineage (NCBI taxonomy): Eukaryota > Metazoa > Chordata > Mammalia > Rodentia > Dipodidae > Orientallactaga > Orientallactaga sibirica. The sequence continues at coordinate 30,914,679 of JAEOAD010000009.1, forward strand.
CTGGCATGCCCACTCTCTCTCTCACTTTCTCTCTCTCTCTTTACCTCTTTCTCTTTCTCAAATGAATAAATAAATATTTTAAAAAAGAAAAACTAAAATAAGTAAGTAAATAAAAAATAATTAAAAAAATAAAAAGGGGCAGGGAGAGAGTGGGGAGATGGCTTAGTGGTTAAAGGTGCTTGCTTACAAAGCCTGACAGCTCAGGTTTAATTCTAGCTCCTACATGCAAAGCCAGATGCACAAACAGCACATGCATCTGGACTTTGTTTACAGTGGAAACAAGGCCCTGGTGTACACATTCTGATTTTCTTTCTCTCTCTCTCCTTCTCTTTCTCCCAAATATCCAGATGTAAAAGCAGCACATGCATCTAGAGTTTGTTTGCAGTGGTAGAAGGCCCTGGTGTACACATTTTTCTCTATCTCTCTCATTCTCTTTCTCCAAAATAAATGAGTGTGTGTGTGTGTGTGTGTGTGTGTGTGTGTGTTTCAAGGTAGAGTCTCACTCTAGCCCAGGCTGACCTGAATTTACTATGTAGTCTCAGGAGGACCTCGAACTCATAGCAATCCTCCTACCCCTGCCTCTTGAGTGCTGAGATTAAAGGCATGTGCCACCATGCCCGCTCAAATAAATGAATAATTTAAAAAAAAAAAGTAGGTCTAAAAGTGGTGACACACGCCTTTAATCCCAGCACTCTGAGGCAGAGGTAGGAGGATTGCCATGAGTTCAAGGCCACCCTGAGACTACATAGTGAATTCCAGGTCAGCTTGGACTAGAGCAAGACCCTACCTCAAAACAACAACAACAAAGTATAAACAAGCTGGGCATGATGGTGCCCACCTTTAATCACAGCACTCAGAGGCCAAGGAAGGAGGATCACTTTGAGTTCAAGGCCACCTGACGACTACATAGTAACTTCCAGGTCATCCTGACTAGCAGAAGACCCTACTTTGAAGAGACAATGTGTGTGTGTGTGTGTGTGTGTATAAACTGAAGCAATGACTAGTTGTTAAAGCACTTACTTACAAAGGGTTTGTCAGGGTTCAATTTCATACCCATATATGTGTGTGTGTGTGTGTGTGTGTGTGTGTGTGTGTAAGCTGAAACAATGACTCAGTTGTTAAAGGCACCTACTTACAAAGGGTTGTCAGGGTTCAATTCCTCTGTACCCACGTGAAAGCTGTGATGTACCAGGTGACGCATGTATCTGACGTTGCTTGGTAAGAGGCTAGGAGGCCTTGGGGTGCCCATTCTCTCAATAAATAAATAAATAAATAAATAATAAATAAATAAATAAATAAATAAATTATAAACTGGACTGGGGAGATAACTTAGTGATTAAAGGCACTTGCTATCAAAGCCTACTTTGATTTGATTTCCCAGTGCCCACATAAAAGCCAGACGCACAAAGTGTCATATGCATCTGGAGTTTATTTGCAGTGGCAAGATGCCCTGGCATGCCCATTCATTTTCTGTCTCTCTCTCTCTCTTCTTACAAATAAATAACTAAAAACTTTGAGGGACTGGAGAGATGGCTTAGCAATTAAGCTGCTTGCCTGCCAAAACCAAAGGACCCAGGTTTGATCCCCAGAACTCATAAAGCCAGATGTACAAAGTGGCACACGCATCTGCTGTTCATTTGCAGTGGCTAGAGGACCTGGCATGCCCATTCTCTCTCTCCTTGCAAACTGGAGAGATGGCTTAGCAGTTGCTGCATTTTCCTGTAAAGCCAAAGGATCCCGGTTCGATTCTCCAGGACCCACGAACTAAATGCACAAGGGGTACATACATCTGGAGTTTGTTTGCAACAGCACTCCATTCTCTCTCTCTCCTCTCTCTCTCTCTCTCTGCCTCTTTCTCTCTATCAAATAAATAAATAAATAAAATATATTTAAAAATAAAAATAAGCCAGACGTGGTGGTGCATGCCTTTAATCCCAGCACTCTTGAGGCAGAGGTAGGAGGATTGCCATGAGTTCAAGGCCACCCTGAGACTACATAACGAATTCCAGGTCAGCCTGGGCCAGAGCAAGACATTACCTTGAAAAATCAAACAGAAATTAAAAAAAAAAAAGAATTTTTTTTGTATGGCTTAGCAGTTAAGGCATTTGCCTGCAAAGCCTAAGGACCATGGTTCGATTCCCCAGGACCCATGAAAGCCAGATGGACAAGGGAGTGCATGAGTATGAAGTTCATTTGCAGTGGCTAGAGGCCCTGGCGTGCCCATTTTCTCTCTCTCTCTCTCTCTCTCTCTCTCTCTCTCTGCCTCTTCCTCTCCCTCTCTCTTACACAAATAAATAAATAATTTTTTTTTAAGATTTCTTAGAAGAGAGAGGAGGGAAGAAAAGGAAAACAAGAAGAAAGGTTGTAATGAAGCCAGGCTTGGTAGCGCACGCCTTTAATCCCAGCACTCAGGAGGCATCGCCATGAGTTCAAGGCCACCCTGAGACTACATAGTGTATTCCAGGTCAGCCTGAGCTAGAGTGAGACCCTACCTTGTAAAACCAAAAAAAAAAAAAGGCAGTAATGGTGCCCTGATCTGTGATGGGGCAGGTCTGCTAACAATTGCTATAGTGGGACCTTTCTCTCTAACTGCCTAATGAATCTCTTCCTCCTGCTCTTATCTTTGTCAAAAAAGGAGGGAGGGGTGGGCTAGGGATATAGGCCAGTTGTAGAGTGCTCCCTAGCCTACATAAAGCCCTGAATTTAATCCCCAGCATAGGATAAACAGGTTGTGGTAATGCATGTCTGGAATTCCAGCACTTAGAAGGTAAGTGGAGGATCAGAGAAGCAGGTTATCCTCAGCTACTTATCATGTGTGAGAGAACCGCCTAGGCACACACTGAAATCTGTCTTAAAATGGACCCGGAGGTGGGCTGGAGAAATGAGAAGCAGCAGTTAAGGAGTTTGCCACCAAAGCCAAAAGGACCTAAGGTTCGATTCCCAGGAACCATGTAAGCCAGATGCACAAAGAAGCGCATGCATCTGGAGGTTGTTTGCTGTGGCTGAAGGTCCTGGTGCCTATTCTCTCTCACTTTCTCTCTCTCTTTGTCTCTTTCTTTCTCAAATGAATAAATAAATATTTTAAAAAACAAAAAACCAAATAAGCGGGCGGCCAAATAATTAAAAAAATAAAAGGGGGCAGGAGTGAATTGGGGGTCAGCCTGAGCTTAGTGACCCTACCTCAACAAAGCCTGGAGCTCAGATGTTTTAGTTCCCCAGTTGCCTGCCTGCCAGATGCTAAACAGCCCATGCATCTGGACTTTGTTTACGTTGGTATCAAGGCCCAAGTGACACAGCTGATTTCTTTTCACTCTCTCTCCTTCTCTTTCTCCCAAATATCAGATGTAAAAAGCGCACATGCATCTGGGTTTGTTTGCAGCAGCTGAAATGCCCTGGCATGCCCATTTTTCTCTATCTCTCTCTCATTCTGTTTCTCTCAAAATAAATGAGTGTGTGTAAAAAAACCACTATGTGTGTGCCTGTGTGTGTTTCAATGCAGAGTTTCAATCACTCAGGCTGACCTGGAATTCAGGAGGATTGCTGAGGACCTCGAACTTCCAAGGCTACCCTGCCTCTTGAGTGCTGAGATTAAGGCATGTGCCACCATGCCCCGCTCAAATAAAACAAAAAAAAAAAAAAAAAAGTAGGTCTGGGTGTGGTGACTGGATGCTAATCCCAGCACTCTTGGTGGAGGTAGGAGGATTGCCATGAGTTCAAGGCCACCCTGAGACTACAAGTGAATTCCAGGTTAGCCTGGGCTGTGAACCCTACCTCAAAACAACAACAACAAACAGTATAAACAAGCTGGGCATGATGGTGCACACCTTTAATCACAGCACTCAGGAGGCCAAGGAGGAGGATCACTTTGAGTTCAATGGAGGTTGTTTGCAATGGCTGAAGGCCCTGGCATGCCCATTCTCTCTCTCACTTTCTCTCTCTCTTTTACCTCTTTCTCTTTCTCAAATGAATAAATATTTTAAAAAAGAAAAACTAAAATAAGTAAGTAAATAAAAAATAATTAAAAAAATAAAAAGGGGCAGGGAGAGAGTGGGGAGATGGCTTAGTGGTTAAAGGTGCTTGCTTACAAAGCCTGACAGCTCAGGTTTAATTCCCCAGTTCCCACATAAAGCCAGATGCACAAACAGCACATGCATCTGGACTTTGTTTACAGTGGAAACAAGGCCCTGGTGTACACATTCTGATTTTCTTTCTCTCTCTCTCCTTCTCTTTCTCCCAAATATCCAGATGTAAAAAGCAGCACATGCATCTAGAGTTTGTTTGCAGTGGTAGAAGGCCCTGGTGTACACATTTTTTCTCTATCTCTCTCTCATTCTCTTTCTCCAAAATAAATGAGTGTGTGTGTGTGTGCGTGTATGTGTGTGTGTGTGTGTGTTTCAAGGTAGAGTCTCACTCTAGCCCAGGCTGACCTGGAATTCACTATGTAGTTTCAGGAGGACCTCGAACTCATAGCAATCCTCCTACCCCTGCCTCTTGAGTGCTGAGATTAAAGGCATGTGCCACCATGCCCGCTCAAATAAATGAATAATTTAAAAAAAAAAAAAGTAGGTCTGGGTGTGGTGACACACGCCTTTAATCCCAGCACTCTTGAGGCAGAGGTAGGAGGATTGCCATGAGTTCAAGGCCACCCTGAGACTACATAGTGAATTCCAGGTTAGCCTGGGCTAGAGCGAGACCCTACCTCAAAACAACAACAACAACAAAAAAAGTATAAACAAGCTGGGCATGATGGTGCCCACCTTTAATCACAGCACTCAGGAGGCCAAGGAAGGAGGATCACTTTGAGTTCAAGGCCACCTGACGACTACATAGTAACTTCCAGGTCATCCTGGACTAGCAGAAGACCCTACTTTGAAGAGACAATGTGTGTGTGTGTGTGTGTGTGTGTATAAACTGAAGCAATGACTCAGTTGTTAAAGCACTTACTTACAAAGGGTTTGTCAGGGTTCAATTCCCCTATACCCATATAAGTGTGTGTGTGTGTGTGTGTGTGTGTGTGTGTGTGTAAGCTGAAACAATGACTCAGTTGTTAAAGGCACCTACTTACAAAGGGTTTGTCAGGGTTCAATTCCTCTGTACCCACGTAAAGCCAGATGTACTAGGTGACGCATGTATCTGACGTTTGTTTGCAGAGGCTAGAGGCCTTGGGGTGCCCATTCTCTCTCAATAAATAAATAAATAAATAAATAAATAAATAAATAAATAAATAAATAAATAATAAACTGGACTGGGGAGATAACTTAGTGATTAAAGGCACTTGCTATCAAAGCCTACTTTGGATTTGATTTCCCAGTGCCCACATAAAAAGCCAGACGCACAAAGTGTCATATGCATCTGGAGTTTATTTGCAGTGGCAAGATGCCCTGGCATGCCCATTCATTTTCTGTCTCTCTCTCTCTCTTCTTACAAATAAATAACTAAAAAACTTTGAGGGACTGGAGAGATGGCTTAGCAATTAAGCTGCTTGCCTGCCAAACCAAAGGACCCAGGTTTGATCCCCAGGAACTCATAAAGCCAGATGTACAAAGTGGCACACGCATCTGCTGTTCATTTGCAGTGGCTAGAGGACCTGGCATGCCCATTCTCTCTCTCCTTGCAAACTGGAGAGATGGCTTAGCAGTTAAGGCATTTGCCTGCAAAGCCAAAGGATCCCGGTTCGATTCTCCAGGACCCACGTAAACCAAATGCACAAGGGGGTACATACATCTGGAGTTTGTTTGCAATTACGCACCCATTCTCTCTCTCTCTCTCTCTCTCTCTCTGCCTCTTTCTCTCTATCAAATAAATAAATAAATAAAATATATTTAAAAATAAAAATAAGCCAGACGTGGTGGTGCATGCCTTTAATCCCAGCACTCGGGAGGCAGAGGTGGGCGGATTGCCGTGAGTTCAAGGCTACACTGAGACTACATAGTTAATTCCAGGTCAGCCTGGGTCAGAGTGAGACCCTACCTTGAAAATAAAAATAAAAATAAAAATAAAAAAAGAAAGAAAGGATGGGAAGGAAGAGATAATAATGGTATTTTAAAATATTATGAATGTAATTAATGCCTTTGAATTGTTCTTTTTGTTGTTTTTTCAAGGTAGGGTCTTGCTCTAGCCCAGGCTGACCTGGAATTTACTATGTAGTCTCAGGGTGGCCTCAAACTCACTGCGATTCTCCTATTTCTGCCTTCTGAATGCTGGTGTGTGTGTGTGTGTGTGTGTGTGTGTGTGTGTGTGTGTGTGTTTTCGAGGTAAGGTCTCACTCTGGCCCAGGCTGACCTGGAATTAACTATGTAGTCTCAGGGTAGCCTTGAACTCATGGCAATTCTCCTACCTCTGCTTCCCAACTCCCAAGTGCTGGGATTAAAGGCATGTGCCACCACACCCGGCTGGATTGCACAGTTTTAGTTTCTCTCTGTGTGTGTGTGTGTGTGTGTGTGTGTGTGTGTGTGTGTGTGTGTGTGCTGTGTATGTATAGGCCAGAGTTTGATGTCTGATGTCTTCCTCAATCATTTTCCACTTTAGTTTTCAACAAATTGTTTTTATGTTGTTGTTTTCTAGGTAGGATTTCAGTCTAGCCCAGGCTGACCTGAAACTCACTCTGTAACCATGGTCTGAACTTGGACTCACAATGATCCTAGACAGTTTGGGATTAAAGGAAAGTGTCAATGTGCTCTCCATCTCTTCATCTTTTTTTGTTTGTTTGTTTGTGTTTTGAGGTAAGGTCTTACTCTATCCCAGGCTGACCTGGATGGAATTCACTATGTAGTCTCAGACTGACCTTGAACTCGGCGATCCTCCTACCTCAACCTCCCCTGTGCTGGGGCTTGGGATTAAAGGTATTTGCCACCACGTTCAGATCACCTTATTTTATTTATTTATTTGAGAGAGAGAGAGAGAGAGAGAGAGAGAATGGGCACGCCAGGACCTCTGGCTACTATAAACAAACTCCAGACACATGTGCTACCTTGTGCATCTGGCTTTATGTGCGATCTGAAGAATCAAACCTGGGTCCTTTAGCTTTGCAAGCAAGTAATTTAACTGCTAAGCCATCTCTTCAGCCCTCATCTTTGTTGTTGTTGTTGTTGTTGTTGTTGTTGTTTGTTTTTTTTGAGGTAGGGTTTCACTCTAGCCCAGGTTGACCTGGAATTCACTATATAGTCTCAGGGTGGGCTTGAACTCCTGGCGATCCTTCTACCTCTGCCTCCCTCATCTTATTTTTTTGAACTCCTGAAGCCAGATCCTGATTTCTAGACCTCTGCCCCAGGCCCCAGGATCATCTTATCTTTTCCCCACCAAGGATTCTTGCTGACCCACCAGAGCTCACTTTTTCAGGGTGACTACCTGGCCCCAGGCCCCAGGATCATCCTTTCTCTGTCTCCCCACCACTAGGATTACGAACATGACCCACCACTCCTGGCTTTTACATGGGTGCTGTGGATCCAAAGCCAGGTCCTCATGCTTGAACATCAAGCACTTACCTGCCTGACCCACAAATTTTATGCTCTATATAGTTTACCACAAGGCAGAAAAAATAAACACAAAATCATATAATCGCTGGGCGTGGTGGCGCACGCCTTTAATCCCAGAACTCAGGAGGCAGAGGTAGGAGAATTGCCATGAGTTCTGGGCCACTCTGAGACTACATAGTGAATTCCAGGTCAGCTTGGACTAGAGCAAGCCCCTACCTCAAAAAAAAAAAAAAATCATATAATTCAAATGACCCAGGAGGCTGGAGGGATTGCTTAGTGGTTAAGGTGCCTCCCTGCAAAGCCAAAGGACCCAGGTTAGATTTCCCAGGACCCACGTTAGCCAGATGCACAAGGTGTTGTATGCATCTGGAGTTCTTCTGCAGTGGCTGGAGGCCCTGGCATGCCCATTTTTCCTCTCTCTCTCTCTCCCTCTTTCTCTCTGTCAAATAAATAAATAAATAAAAATTAAAAAAGAAAAGAAAGACTGACCAAGTGTAGAAGTGTAGGCATCTGGCAGAGCTGGTCTTGGTTGTGTGGCACCTACTTGAGGCTTGCAGCTGTCAGCCTGCACCCCTCACCAGCCCTGCTACTATCCACAATGGCTGGTTTCTCCAGATGTACAGCTAACAGTCAGGCCACGCCTTATTGTGACAGGCTGAGTAGCTGCTCCCAGGTGTAGGATATACTTGTCTGTTACAGTGTACTGATGCTGGATGGTGTCATCCTGCATAGAGAGGGACAAGTTCCGCTATGAGGAGATGACAGCCAACCTGCTTCTTGGCAACAACCCCAATCCCTGAAAAGTGTGATTTTGGGGGCGGGGGTTGAAGAAGAGGCATCCATGCAGGGTTGTAAAGCACCCATGCTTTTAAAAATATTTTATATTATTTGAGAGAGAGAAAGAGGCAGAGAGAGAGCAAGAGGAGAATGGGCACATGAGGGCCTCCAGCCATTGCAAACGAACTCCAGATGGATGTTCCACCTTGTGCATCTGGCTTACATGGGTTCTGGGGAGTCAAACCTTAGTCCTTAGTCAGAGGCAAGTGCCTTAACTGCTAAGCTCAGATATCATTGCTGCTGAGAGCCCCTTCAAGGTATCCTATTACTAGTTCATGAAGATAGACCTGAAGTAGGCTGACTTCTTGGCTGCACTGCACAGCAGCTACACTGGACCTCACACAGAAGATGCCACCCTTCTACAAGCTCCTTTGCCCTGTGATGAGCTACATTGACTGCACCATGCCCCCACCCCCTTGTGGCTGCCACCCACCAGATCCACTTTATTGTGTGCAGCAAAAAAAAAAAAAAAAAAAAAAAGTGGCGTAAAGCTGGGCAGAGGTAGAAAGATCCCTGTGAGTTCAAGGCCAGCCTGAGATTACAGAGTGAGTTCCAGGTTAGCCGGGGCTAGAGGGAGACCTTACTTTGAAAAAAAAAAGTGGTGTAGGAGCTGAAAAGATGACTCAAAGGTTAAAGGCACTTGCTTGCAAAGCCTGAAGGTCTGGGTTCAATTTCCCATTACCCACCTAAAACAAGCTGCACAAAGTGGCACATGCTTCTGGAGCTCATTTGCAGTGGCAGGAGGCTCTGGAATGCCCATACTCTCTCCTCTCTCATAAGAAAATAAATAAAAATATTTTTTAAAAAGCACAAACAAACTGGGAGTGGTGGCGCACGCCTTTAATCCCAGCACTCAGAGGCAGAGGTAGGAGGATTGCCAAGAGTTGGAGGCCACCCTGAGACTACATAGTGAATTCCAGGTCAGCCTGAGCTAGAGTGAGACCCTTCCTCGAAAAACAAAAAAATAAAATAAAAAATTTTAAAAATTAAAAAAAAATAAAAACACAAACTTCTGGCTGGAGAAATGGCTTAGTGGTTAAGGCGCTTGCCTGCAAAGTCAAAGAACCTAGGTTCAACTCTCCAGGACCCATGTAAGCCAGAAGAACAAAGGGACACATGCATCTGGAGTTGGTTTTCAGAGGCTGGAGGCCCTGACATGCCCATTCTTTCTCTCTCTCTCGCTCTCCCTCACTCCCTCTCTCTCTCTGTCAAGTAAAATAAATAAAAAATAAAATTTTAAATAAATAAATAATTTTTTAAAAAGCACAAGGGGGACTGGAGAGATGGCTTAGCAGTTAAGCTCTTGCCTGTGAAGCCTAAGGACCCTGGTTCAAGGCTTGATTCCCCAGGACCCACATAAGCCAGATGCACAAGGTGGCACATGCATCTGGAGTTCATTTGCAGTGGCTGGAGGCCCTGGTGAGCCCATCCATTCTCTCTATCTGCCTCTTTCTCTCTCTGTCACTCTCAAATAAATAAATAAATAAATAAATAAATAAAATTTAATAAATAAATAAAGCACAGGGCTGGAAAGATGGCTTACCTGTTAAGATGCTTGCCTGCAAAGCCAAAGGACCCAGGTTTTTTTTTTTTTTTTTTTTTTTTCGAGGTAGGGTCTCACTCTGGCCCAGGCTGACCTGGAATTCACTATGTAGTCTCAGGGTGGCCTTGAACTCACAGCGATCCTCCTACCTCTGCCTCCCAGGACCCAGGTTTGATTCCCCAGGACCCACGTAAGCCAGATGCACAAGGGGGCACACACATCTGGAGTTCGTTTGCAGTGACTGGAGGCCCTGGTGTGCTCATTCTCTCTCTACACCTGCCTATTTCTGCATCTCTCTCTTAAATAAATAAATAAATAAATAAATAAATAAATAAATAAAAATATAATATAAAAAATTTTTAAAAGCACAAACTTCAGCCGGGCGTCATGTTGCACACCTTTAAACCCAGTACTCGGGAGTCTCAGGGTGGCCTCGAATTTATGGCGATCCTCCTACCTCTGCCTCCTGAGTGTTGGGATTAAAGGCATGCGGCGCCATGCCTGGCTGAGTTTGTCTTTTTCTATGTGGCATTCAGCCTCCGAAACAAGTGCCTTCCTTAGGTGGTCCCCTCATCAACTGTCGTCAATCACCTAGAGCCAGATGGAGTGGCATTCTTCTGTAACCTCACCACTTTAGGAAGCCAAGGCTAGCAGGGAAGATACAGTGAAATCCTGTCTCAAAAAGTAAATAACTGGGCCGGGCGCGGTGGCGCACGCCTTTAATCCCAGCACTCGGGAGGCAGAGGTAGGAGGATCTCCGAGAGTTCGAGGCCACCCTGAGACTACAGAGTTAATTCCAGGTCAGACTGGACCAGAGTGAGACCCTACCTTGCAAAAAAAAAAAAAAAAAGTAAACAACTGGGCTGGAGGGATGGCTTAGCAGTTAAGTTACTTGCCTGCAAAGCCAAAGGACCCATGTAAGCCAGATACATAAGCAAGATAGCACATGCATCTGGAGTTTGTTTGCAGAGGCTTGAGACCCTGGTGCACCCATTCTCTCTCTCTCTCTCTCTCTCTCTCTCTCTCTCTCTCTCTCACACACACACACACACACTCTTTCTCCATATGATGGAGACATAGCTTAGCAATTAAGGTGCTTGCCTGCAAAGCCAAAGGACCATGGTTCAATTTCCCAGGACCTATGTAAGGCAGATGCACAAGGTAGTGCATACATCTGGAGTTCATTTGCAATGGCTGGAGGGCCTTGTGTGCCCATTCTCTCTCTCTCTTTCCCCCTCTCTTTCAAATAAATAAATAAAAATAAAATATTTTTTAAATGTCAAAAAGTAAACAAACAGCAACAACAAAGTCACCTAGAGCTGGGTGTGGTGAGGCTTGCCTTTGATCCCTTTGTTTTCTTTGGGGAGGGGATGCAGAATGTTGTCAGGTTGTCCTTGAACTAACAATCTTTCGCCCTTGACCTCCCAACTGCTGGGATTACAGGTGTAGTCCCATAAACAATTTCTATAATGGCCAGTAGCTGAGCTAGGTCATTTTCCATGTTTCCAAACCCAGATGTAGGCTGAGTGACACAACCTGATTTTGCCATCTTTTCGATATGCATGAATACCAAAATGGGGTGGTGGTGCGAACCTTCTGGTAAATAACCATACCTAGGTGGACCAGACCTCACAAAGTTCTTCACTGTGTCCCAGGAAGTACTTACTGGACATAGCCTGTATTTACAGCAACACCCATACAGAACCAAACTCCATTCCTGCCTCCTGTAGTAAGACGTGTTCAAAGTTAATCTAGCTCTTAGTCCGTGGCTTCTTTCCTATAGCAAGCTTGACTTTCCACAGCCCTTGAAAGGAAACAAAGAAGGCAGATCTGGCTGAAAGTTCCTGGGTGAGGAAGAAGGGAATTTAAAGTAGCACTTTGTGCTCAGTCTCCATGGAACTGCACCCTTCCTTCAGGGCCAGGTCTCTTCAGTTTCCTGGGTCAGCCTGTACATTGAGATTGTCAAGCAAGCCCTGCCACACACACACACACACACACACACACACACACACACACAGGTGGATGTTCGGGGACTGACTCATCTGTCCCTTGAGGCACCGATACTCAGTATCAGGCCACATTCTCTGACGCAAAATCCCAGGCTGGCTTGTAGTTTTCTCTCCTCTCCAGACCCTGCCCAGCAGCAGAGTTCTTACAGCTAATCTCGGGTTTCCCCAGCACCTATCCAATTCAGCACTGAGGTCTTTACTTTTCTGTCTCCCTGCACAAACAAATGCTGGTTACTCACGTCCCGCCTCCTTATCCGCATTGTATTCTCAACCCTCCTTTCTTGCAGCTGTTTTCTCTCAGCTCGGGGACCTGGTAATTACCCCTTCTAACTCAATTACATGATCTTAGTTTTTCCCACTTCCTCTTTCCTTCCATTGTTAAGCAAAGGGAAGGGAAGCTGCTGAATTTGCACGAGGGAGAATTGGGTTAGGTTAGCACCATCTTCCTGCTTTTGCCTCTGCCCTTGAGGTCTCACTTCCACGAAGGCCCCACACCCACTCACCCTGTCTTCACACCTGCATATAACTAAACCAGTCCCGTGGGAGAAATGAGCTAGGGTGCTTTGACTGTGCACTAACAGGGAGGGACTGGAGAGATGGCTTAGTGGTTAAGGCACCTTCCTGAGAAGCCTAAAGACACAGGTTTGATTCCCCAGTACCTACATAAGCCAGATGCACACAGTCATGCATGTGTCTGGAGTTTGTTTGCAGTGGCTAGAGGCCCTGGTGTGCCCATTCTCTCCCTCTCTCTCAAATAAAAATAAAAAATTAGCCAGGCGTGGTAGCAGATGACTTTAATCCCAGCAGTCAGGATGCAGAGGTAGGGGGATCACTGTGAGTTTAAGGCCAGCCTGAGACTAATTCCAGCCTAGGCTAGCTCAAGACCCTACCTCAAAACAAACAAACAAAAAATAATAATAAATAAATATTTTTTCAACTCTATCCTGGATCTTTCTTCTCTTTCTCTTTTAAATTTTTAAAAAATATTTTATTTATTTGAGGAGTGGAGAGATGGCTTAGTAGTGAAGGCGCTTGCCTGTGAAGACAAAGGACCCAGGTTTGAGTCCACAGGACCCACATAAGCCAGATACACAAGGAGACGCATGCATCAGGAGTTTGTTTGCAGTAGTTGGAGGCCCTGATACCTCCTTTCTCATCCTATCTCTGCCTCTTTCTCTCTCAAATAAAAATAAAATAACCATGTCAGAGGCTGGAGAGATGGCTTAGCAGTTAATACGTTTGCCTGCAAAGCCTAAGGACCCCAGTTCGATTCTCCAGGTCCCACATAAGCCAGATGCACAAGGGAGCGCACACGTCTGGAGCTCGTTTGCAGTGGCTAGAGGCCCTGGCACGCCCATTCTTACTCTCCCTCTCTTTCCCTCTCTCTGTCTCTAATAAATAAATTTTAAAAAATTAAATCTTAAAAAAAAACCAACAGGTCAGGGCTGGGGAAATGGCTTAGCAGTTAAGGCATTTGCCTATGAAGCCTAAGGACTCTGGTTCAATTCCCTAGGACCCACGTAAGCCAGATACATAAGGGGGCAAATGCATCTGGTCTTCATTTGCAGTGGCTGAAGGCCCTGGTGTACCCATTCTCTCTTTCTCTCTGCCTCTTCCTCTCTCTCAAATAAATAAAAATTAAAAAATAAAATAAAATAACCAGGTCAGCCTGGGCTAAAGTGAGACCTACCTCAAAAAAATAAATAAAATAGGGCTGAAGAGATGGCTTAGCTGTTAAGGTGCCTGCCTGTGAAGCCTGAGAACGCTTGTTCAAATCTCCAGGTCCCATGTTTAGCCAGACACAAAAGTGATGCAAATGCGCAATGTCGCACATGCGCATGAGGGGACGCACGTGTCTAGAGTTCATTCACAGAGCCTGAAAAGGCTCTGGCACACCCATTCTCTCTCTGTCTCTTCCTCTCTCTTTTTGTCTCTCAAATTAAAAAATAAAATAAAATAAATTTAAAAATTATTTATTTAAGAGAGAGAGAGTTAAAGAGTCAGAAAGAATGGGTGCACTAGGGCCTCCAGCCACTGCAAAGGAACTCTAGATGCATGTGCCACCTTGTGCACCTGGCTTTACGTAGGCACTGGGGAATTGAACCTGGATCCTCTGGTTTTGCTGGCAAACACCTTAACCACTAAGCCATCTCTCTAGACTTCTCTCTCTTTTCTTTCCCCGCCTCCTTCTCTCTCTAGCACAGGCTGGCTTCAAACTTTCCAAGTTAGCTGAGAATGACCTTGAACCTCTGATCGGCCTGCTTCCACTTCCTGAATTCTGGGATTGTAGGCTTATGCCATGTTGCCCAGTTTAGGTAGGCTGAGGATCAAACCCAGGGCTTCCTACTTGCTAGACAAGCACTCTACCAACTTAGCTACTGGAACTAGTCTCTGAAGTGATGATTCTTGTCCTTGCAGGAATCTGATATCTCTGTGGACATTTTTTAAAGGACATAAACTATCACAAGGAAAATGCACATTAAACCAAACTTTAGGGACTTGAATCCTAGAGGCACGTGAATGTCTTGGAAAGGGGTGTAAGAGCTGTAGGTAGGCCAGTCCTTTGTAAATCCCATGTTGAGTTCAGGGGAGAAAGCATCCATTTGTTCATTCATTTAACAAGGAGCTCTTTGAGAAACTTCCAAGTGTTAAGCCCCGTGCTGGACAGCATTGTGAAGCAGACAGAGGTGAATCAGACCCAGTGCCTATTGCCAGGACACTCATGGTCTGGTGGGGGGAACCAAAAAAGAACAGACAATGAGTGTTCAGTAATGGAAAAGGTAGCAGTGGAACTGGGGGAGCCTAGGGCGGGGGAGGGGCAGAACCACTTCCCACAGTTCCTCCCTCCCTCAGCAATCAGTTCCAACATCTCTAACTACAAAGATAAGTGGGATTAAAAAAAAAAAGTGAAGCTGAGCGTGGTGGTTCATCCCTTTAATCCCAGCATTTGGGAGGCAGAGGTAGGTGGATTGCTGTGAGTTCGAGGCCAATCTGAGACTACATAGTGAATTCCTGAGACTACATAGTGAATTCCAGGTCAGCCTTAGCTAGAGTGAGACCCTACCTTGAAAAACAAACAAACAACAACAACAAAATTTTTTTTTAAAGTGTTCTCTAGCTGGAGAAATAGTTCAGCGGTGCACGGCCTAGTGACTAGGGTTTGACTCCTCATAAAAGCCAAATGCACAATGTGGCACATATATCTGGAGTTTGGGGTTTGTTTGTGGTGGCTAGAGGCCCTGGTGTGTCCATTCTCTCTCTCTTTCTTCTCTCTGTCTGCCTCTTTTTTTCTCTCACTCTCTCAAATAATTAAATAAATAAATAAATAAAATTTAAGCCAGGCATGGTGGTGCATGCCTTAATCCCAGCACTCAGGAGGCAGAGGTAGGAAGATCGCCATGAGTTCGAGGCCACCCTGAGACTACATAGTGAATTCCAGGTCAGCCTGGGCTAGAGCGAGACCCTACCTCGGAAAACAAACAAACAAAAAAAAGTGCTCTCCATGGGACTACTCTCTCTGGCTGTCTGGGTGAGAACTTCACCAACTCCAGCCTCTCCAGCGCCTCCACTGGGATGAGGCCTCCAGTTCCTTCTCTTCACAGCCTCCCAGGCTGCAGCCACAGGTCAGTCTCACAGCCAAACTGCCTCTGACGCTAATAACCCCATGCACTTCCTCTCTCTCTTTTTTTTTTTAAATGGAGGGGATTTCTTTTCTTTTTAAAAAAATATATTTTGTTTATTTATTTATTTGATAGAGAGAAAAAGTGGGAGAGAGAAAGAATGGGTGCACCAGGGCCTCCAGCCACTGCAAATGAACTCCAGATGCATGCACCCCCTTGTGCATCTGACTTACGTGGGTCCTGGAGAACCAAACCAGGATCCTTTGGCTTTGCAGGCAAAGGCCTTAACCACTAAGCCATCTCTCCAGCCCCACTTCCTCTCTTTTGTTTTCATTTATTTTTCTTTTATTTGAGATAAGCTCTCATATATACAAGCTGGCCTCTGTTTTTTTTTTTTTTTTTTTTTTTTTTTTTTTGGTTTTTGCAAGGTATCTGGTCCAGGCTGACCTGGAATTAACAAGCCTGGATCCTCCTCTGTTTTTATGCAGTGCTGGGATTAAAGGCGTGCGCCACTGCCGCTAGCGGCTGGCCTCTGTTTTTATGCAGAACTGGGGATCAAACCTAGGGCTTCATGCATGCTAGACAAGAACTCCACCAACCCAGCCTGCCTCCTTCTCTCTTTGTATAACCCATATTCGTTTTAGTAGATGAACTATAGCAGAAACGAGGAATAACAAACATAACCAGCTTTAGGGAAGTTATAGATTTGCAAAAGACTCAGCGAGTCTTGGTTTGAGTTGGTCTTTATTTACAGGATCCAAAGGCCTGGGCTGAGTTGGGCTTCCTCCTACCTCTTCCCTGACTTCTCCTTTCTTGTGGGTCTTAAGGGAAAACCAGCAGATCCGGTGTGGGCCACCAGCAATCTTGCCTGTCCAGGTGAGATGCCAGGCTCAACCTGCTAATCCTAGCTGCTTTCCTATCACACCTCTGATCCTGAACCCCTGGGCACTGCCTTTGAAGGAGCCCATTGCTCCCCTTGATTCAGCTCTTCACTCTGTGTGTGTGTGTTCATATGTGCACCTGTATGCATATGCATGTGGAGTTCAGAGGACATCTGCAGGAATGTCATTCATCTTTTTTTCTTTTTTTCTAGATAGAGTCTCACTTAAGCCCAAACTGACCTGGAACTCACTGTATGCCCAGGCTGGCATCAAACTCACAGTGATCCTCCTACCTCAGCCTCCAGAGTGCTGGGATTAAAGATGTTCACCACTATACCCAGCCCATCCACCTTAATTTGAGACAGTATTTCTTATTGATGTGGGACTCGCCAATTACTTTAGAATAACTGGCTAGTGAGGTTCAGGGAGTCTCCTGTATCTACCCCAGTACTAGGACTACAGGAGCATGCCACTGTGATTGGCATTTTGAAAAATATTTTATTTATTTATTTGTGAGAAAGAAAGAGGCAGATAGAGAGAAAGAATGGGTGAGCCAGGGCCTCTAGCCATTGCAAATGAACTGCAGATGCATGTACCAAATTGTGCATCTGCCTTTATATAGGTACTGGGGAATCAAACCTGGGTACTTTGGCTTTGCTGGCAAGCACCTTAACCACTAAGCCATCCCTAATGACTGGCATTTTAAGCGGAATCTGGGAAATAGAACTCAGGTCCTCGTGCTTGTGAGGCAAGCACTTTACCAAATGAGCTATCTCCCTAGCCCCTCTTCAATCTTTTTAATTTTTTAAATTAATTTTTATTTATTTATTATTATTATTACTATTATTTTTTTTTTTCGAGGTAGGGTCTCACTCTAGCCCAGGCTGACCTGGAGTTCACTATGTAGTCTCAGGATGACCTTGAACTCATGGCAATCCTCCTACCTCTGCCTCCTGTGTGCTGGGATTAAAGGCATGCACCACCACGCCTGGCTTTTTTATTTTATTATTTAATTTTACTTTATTTTATATTATTTTTGAGCCAGAGTCTCTTGCTATAGCCCAGGCTAACCTGGAACTCATTCTGTAGCCCAGGGTGGCCTGGAATGTACTGTGATTCTCCTACTTCGGTATCCTCAATGTTGAGATTAAAGGTGTAAATCACCTCGCCTGGCTTCTTTTATCTTTTTCTTTTTCTTCTCTTTCTTCTTTTTTTCAGGTAGGGTGGGGCTCTAGTCTAAGCTGACCCAGAATTTACTCTGTAGTCTCAGGGTGGCCTGGGACTCATGGCGATCCTCCTACCTCTGCCTCCCAAAAGCTAGGATTAAAGGTGAGCCCCATTATGCCTTGCAGAAAATATTTTTCTTTATTTATTTGCAAGCAGAGAGAAAGAGGCGGGGGGGGGGAGCACACCAGGGCCTCTTGTCACTGCAAACAAACTCCAGATGCATGTGCTACTTTGTGCATCTGGTTTTACATGTGTATTGGGATATCAAAACCCAGGTCTTTAGGCTTTACAAGCAAGCGCCTTTAACCACGAAGCCATCTTGTTATCTTTTATTTTGAGGCAGGGTCTCACTAAATTGCCCAAGCTAGCCTTGAACTCACTTGTGGCCTAGGCAGGCCTTGGTGTCTCATCCTCCAACCTCAGCCTCCTGAGCAACTGGGATTACAGGCCTGCACCACAAGGCCTAGCTGAGAAAAGGCAACCCAGGTTAGCCTTGCCCAGCACTGCCTCCAAATTTATTTATTTGGTTTTTATGAGGTAGGGTCTTGCTCTAGACCAGGTTGACCTGGAATTCACTCTGTAGTCTCAAGGTGGCCTTGAACTCACAACAGTCTTCCTATGTCTGCTTGCCTCCAGAGTGCTGGGATTAAAGTCGTGTGCCTCCACAGCACCATCCCTGGCCTCATTTTATGTGCTTAATCCCTAGCTGGCCGTTAGGTCTTAGTTTCAATATTAGCTACTCTGTGAGACGTTTCCCCTGGCTACACACATTAAATTACACTGTCTAATAGTCTTATAGCAATATCATAATTAAACAATTTTTATTTAACTTTTGATTTAATTTAGTTGAATATTGATTGAAAATCCATCTCCCTCATTGGGTATACATTCCACTAGGATACAGAACCCTGCAGATCTGGCTCTTAATTTTAGACATTGTTACACACCAGCTTCTGAATCACTCAGGACTGGTACTTATTCATTTACTCAGAGAACAAAAGGTGACTCAGGTAAGGCATTTGTATTTATTTTTACTTTTGGTTTTTCGAGGTAGGGTCTCACTCTAGCCCAGGCTGACCTGGAATTCATTACGTAGTCTCAGGGTGGCCTCGAACTCATGGCGATCCTCCTACCTCTGCCTCCAAATGCTGGGATCAAAGACATGAGCCACCACACCTGGCTGCATTTGTATTTTTGCACTCAGGGTGCTTAAGATCCTATGGGTGCTTCTCCTCACGAACTGGGCCATGTTTTTCCAAATTGCAGATCTCAACAGCTGATAAAATTAAGCTGGTCTTGGCAGTACACACCTGTAATACTAGTGTTTGGAAGGCTAAGACAGGTGGCTTGCTAGTTCAAGGTTGGCCTGGGCGATAATAGCAAGCCAAGTATACACAGTGAGATCCAGTCTTTAAAAAAAAAAAGGCTGGTGGGGCTAGTAGAGTGCTTGCCTGGCATCCATGAAGCACTGGGGTAGATTCCCAGCACTGAATAAAACAGACACGATGGTGCACACCTATCATCTCAGCACTGGTAGGTAGAGGCAGGAGGGTCAGAAGCTTGATACTCTGACCTATATACATGTATCTCAAAAAGAGAAGGAAGGAGCCAGGCATGTTGGCACACGCCTTTAATCCCAGCACTTGAGAGGTAGAGGTAGGAGGATTGCCATGAGTTCAAGACCACCCTGAGACTATATAGTGAATTCCAGGTCAGCCTGGGCTAGAGTGAGACCCTACCTTGAAAGACAAAACAAAAAAAGAAGAAAAAGAAGAAGGAGGAGGAAGGGGGAAAGGGACAAGGATAAAGGAAAGAAAAAGAAAGAAAGAAAAAAAAAAGAAAGAAAGAAAGAGAGAATCTTCTCCAGGCTGGAGTGATGGCTCAGCAGTTGAGGGACTTGCCTGAAAAAACTAAGGACCTAGTACCCATGTAAAGCCAGATGCACCAAGTGGCAGGTGCACCTGGAGTTCATTTGCAGTGGCTAGAGGCCCTGACACACCCATTCTGTCCTCTGCCTCTCTCCTTGCAAATAAACAAATAAAATAAAATATATTTTAGCTGGGCATGGTGGTGCATGCCTTTAATCGCAGCATTTGGGAGGCAGAGGTAGGAGGATCATCATGAGTTCAAGGCCACCCTGAGACTACATAGTGAATTCCAGGTCAGCCTGAGCTAGAATGAGACCTTACTTTGAAAAACCAAAAAATATGTAAATAAATAAGATAAAATAATAAAGAAAGAGAGCTGGTGAGATGGCTTAGCAGTTAAGTTGTTTGCCTGCTAAGCCTAAGGACCCATGTTCAACTCCCCAGAATCCACATAAGCCAGATGCACAAGGTGGTGCACACATCTGGAGTTTTCTTGCAGTGGCTGGTAGCCCTGGCATGCCCATTCTCTCTCTCTCTCTCTCTCAAAAATAAATAAATAAGCCAGGCATGGTAGCACTTGCGTTTAATCCCAGCACTCGGGAGGCAGAGGTAGGAGGATTGCCACGAGTTTGAGGCCACCCTGAGACTACAGAGTAAATTCCAGGTCAGCCTGGGCTAGAGCAAGACCCGACATAGAAAAACCAAAAAAAATTAAAATAATAAATAAATAAATAGGCCTGGAGAGATGGCTTAGCGGTTAAGGCTCTTGCCTGCAAAGCCAGAGGATCCCAGTTTGACTCTCCAGGACCCATGTAAGCCAGATGCACAAGGGGGCACATGCATCTGGAGTTCATTTGCAGTGGCTGGAGGCCCTGGTGTGCCTATTCTCTCTCTCTCTCTTCCTTTCTCGCTCTCCAATAAATAAATAAAAATATTTTTTAAAAATAAATAATTTTTTTTTAAAAAAGAGAAAAGAGGTCTGGAGGGATGGCTTAGCAGTTAAGGCATTTGCCAGCAAAGCCAAAGGATCCTGGTTCAATTCCCCCAGGACGCACGTAAGCCAGATGCACAAGGGGGCACATGCATCTGAAGTTCGTTTTCAGTGGCTGGAGGCCCTGGCCCACTCTCTCTCTCTCTCTCTCTCTCTCTCTCTCTCTCTGCCTCTTTCTCTCTCACTCTCTCAAGTAAGTAAATAAATAAAGTTAGAAAAAAAAGAGAGAGAGAGAGAAAGAAAGAGAGAGAGAGAGAAAGAAAGAAAGGAAACCTCCCTGATGCTTTGTCTAAATATAGGACTCATTCAGTTCCAAGTGTCCCACAACGCCTGATACTGAGTTATGTCATCATTAAAATAACACCTGCAAAGCTCATTCAGAGGACCAGAGTGGAAGTGGATACACAATTTCAGGATGCTTTGCAGGGTGAACTCTGGATTTCTGTGCTTTGGTTGGCTTGCGTTATATCCTCAAGGTAATGTAATCACATGTATAATCAGGTGTGTTTTCGCTAATCCTTTTCTTCCAAATAACAGATGGACCTAGAATTTTTTTTCTAGCCAAAAATGGTGGTGCATGCATGTAATCCCAGCACTTGGAAAGTGGGCACAGGAGGATCAGGAGTTCAAGACCATCTTGGTTAACATAGAGGTTCAAGGCCAGCTTTGGCAACATGAGACCCTATTTTAAAACACCAGAAGAAGGTGCTGGAGACATGATTCAGTGATCAAGGTGCTTGTCTACAAAGTCTTACAACCCAAGTTCAATTTTCCAATACCCAAGTAAAGACAGATGCACAAAGTGGCACAGGCATCAAGTTCATTTGCAGTGGCAGAAGGCCCTGGTGCTCCCACTCTCTCTATCTGCCTCTCTCTCTCTCTCCCTCTAATAAATAAAAATAAATTAATTAAATAATTTAAAAAAACAGCTGGGTGTGCTGGAGCACACCTTTAATCCCAGGGCTTGGGAGGCAGCGGTAGGAGGATCGCCGCGAGTTCGAGGCCACCCTGAGACTACATAGTAAATTCCAGGTCAGCCTGAGCTGGAGTGAGGCCCTACCTCGAAGAAAAAAAAACCGATTTTTTTTTCTTCCAAGTACACTTAGGCATGAATCATATTTCTAAAAACAATGAATTGATTAAAGTAAGGTAACTCACGTTCAGAAAGACAAGCCCATGCCAGGCATGGTGGCACACGCCTTTAATCCCAGCACTCTGGAGGTAGGAGGATCACCACGAGTTCAAGGCCAGCCTGAGACTACATGGTGAATTCCAGGTCAGCCTGGGCTAAAGGGAGAACCTACCTTGAAAAACCAAACAAGAAAACAAGCAAACAAAAAAAAATGGTAATTAAGTAATAGCTTCTTCACTTTTGGCTAAGATCAAGTATGAGATAAAACTAATCTTAGTACTGAGGAAGATCATGGGTTCAAGTCCAGCCTAGACAGAGACAGAGAGAGACAGGTCGGGTCTCACTCCAGCTCAGGCTGACCTGGAATTCACTATGTAGTCTCAGGGTGGCCTTGAACTCACAGTGATCCTCTTACCTCTGCCTCCTGAATTCTGGGATTACAGCTGAGCATTTTATTTTTATTAGCATTAGGCAACACTTTATTCTATAAAATACAATAAATGAACCAGGCACAATTGGCTCATGCCTATAATCCCAACACTTGGGAAGCTGAGGTAGGTGCATCACCATGATTTCAACACCAGTCTGGGCTACACCAAGTCAGTCTGGGCTGGAGTGCAAGACCCTGACTCAAAAAAAAAAAAAAAAAAAAAAAAAAAAGCACAGGGCAGTGGTGGCTCACATCTTTAATACCAGCACTTGGGAGGCAGAGGTAGGAGGTTCACCATGAGTTTGAGGCCACCCTGTGATTACATAGTGAATTCCAGGTCAGCCTGGGCTAGAGCGAGACACTACCTTGAAAAACCAAAATGCAAAAAATAAAAAAATAAAAGCCAGGCATGGTGGCCCACTCCTTTAATCCCAGCACTGGGGAGGCAGAGGTTGGAGGATCGCCATGAGTTTGAGGCTACCCTGGGGCTACATAGTAAATTCCGGGTCAGCCTGAGCTAGAGTGAGACTTTACCTCAAAAAACCAAACAAGAAAAAAACAAACACAAAGAATAAATGTTCCAATGGAAGCTGGGCATCATGGGGCACTCCTTTAATTCCAGCACAAGGGAAGCAGAGGTAGGAGGATAGCTCTCAGTTCGAGGCTGTGTGTGTGTGTGTGTGTGTGTGTGTTCCAATGGGCAGAGCTAGGAAAGGTTGATATTTTTTGGTGGCGGGAGCAGGACGCTGGGGAGGAACAAGTCTTATGTATCCCAAATGCAGCCAAGGTTGGCCTTGAACTCCTGATCCTCCTGCCTCTGCACGTCCTCCCCTCCAAAGCACTGGAATGACAGGTGTGCATCACTACGCCTGACTCAGAAGAGGTTGATAGTATGGACACAGACAGGCTGAAAGAGCAGAAACAAAAGAAGAAAAAGCAAATTGGTCATTTCAGAATTTCCTTGTAAGCAGGAGACAGAACAATAGAAAAGTAACTGATTAGTTAACTTTGGGTTAATCTTGTTTGTGTAAGGATTAAAGCAGAGAAAGCTTCATTATGACGTCAGATGAAATTTAGAAAATGTGGAGGTTATCTCTGTAATCCTGATTTCTCCTAAGACAAACAGTTTAGTTTCAGCTTGGCAGTTGGGTGACATCAAACTTTAATGTTGGTGGCTCTATTTAGACTTGTTTGTTTTTTGATGGGATCTCACGGAGCCCAGGCTGGTCTCATACTTCTATATAGCTAATGCTAGTTTTGAACTCCTGATTCTCCTGCCTCCCAAGGTGCTGGGTTTATATGCATGCACTACTATAACAAGCTTCCACTTTGATTTTTTAAAAATGTTTTATTTATTTATTTTGTGAGAGAGGTAGATAGAGAGAACAATTCTGCTGCAAATGAACTCCAGACTCATATGACACCTTGTGCATCTGGCTTGTGTGGGTCCTGGGAATCAAACCTGGATCCTTAGGCTTTGCAGGCAAGTGCCTTAATCACTTAAGCCATCTCTCCACTCCACATTTTTACTTTTTTTTTTTTTTTTTTTTTTTTTTGCATTTTTAACCTGGTCTGTGCAGAAGTTTACTCCAAAACCTTGGCCTTCTGTAATTTTTATTTACCAATAGCACAAGATAATTTCTAGTTTATGCATAGCCTGCTGCCCTCTTGGCAGATCTCCAGGGTAGCTTTCCTTCTGTCTTGGCTAAGTTCCAGAATATTCTTTCTTGTGAAGCTTTATTATCAGAAATGTGGGAAAAAGAACTGAGGGGAAACACATTGCATCTTTTGTTTGTTGGGACAGGGTCTCATTATGACCTCAAACTTCCCATCCTCCTGCCTCAGTCTCCCCAGTACTGTGATTATAGTTGTAAACATCATGATCAACTCATACCACAACTCATTCATGTATGTATGTATGTATGTATGTATGTATGTATGTATGTATGTATGTATGTATTAGAGACAGAGTTTCTACAAAATTGATTTTGACCTCTAAAAGCTCCTCCTGTCCTAGCCTCTTGAGTGCTGGGATTAAACATGTGCACCAGGGCTAGAGAGATGGCTTAACAGTTCAGGCACTTGCCTGTGAAACCTAAGAACCCAGATTCAATTCTCCAAGAGCCACGTAAGCCAGATGTACATGGTGGCACATTTGTCTGGAGTTCGTTCCTTTGCAGTGGCTAGAGGTAGAGGCCTGGCAGCCTGGAACGCCCATTTCTCTCTCTCTCTCTCAAATAAATAAATCTTCTTCTTCTTCTTCTTCTTTTTTTTTTTTTTTTATCTTTCAAGGTAGAGTCTCACTCTATCCCAGGCTGACCTGGAATTCACTATGTAGTCTCAGGCTGGCCTTGAACTCACAGTGATCCTTCTACCTCTGCTTCCTCAGTACTGGGATTAAAGGCATGTGTTACCACACCTGACTTTAAATAAACAAATAAATAAATTCTTTTAAAAAACTGGGTCTGTAAAGATGGTTCAGCAGTTAAAGCCCAAGGACCCAGGTTTGATTCCCTAGTACCAACGTAAAGCCAGAAGCACAGGTAGTGCATGCATCTGGAGCTCATTTGCAGTGGTTAGAGGTCCTGGTGTGCCCATAAATAAAATTATTAAATAAATAAAATAATAAAATAAATTTAACCCAGACCCAGAAAGCCAAACATCACATGTTTTCTCTCATATGTGGATCCTAGCTACAAATGATTGGATTTCTATGTGAGTAGGAAAAAAATTCAGTAGCAGAAGCCAGTAAGCTAGAAAGGGGATATAAAGGGAATAGAAAGGGAGGGAGGGGGGACTTAATAGGATGGTATTGGATGGTATTGTAGAAGAACAGATTAACGGGGGTGAAAAGGTAGAAGAACAGATTAGGGGAAGGGTAAAGGAAAGGTGGAGGAGGGCTAATCAAAATCTAAGAGGAGCCAGGCATGGTGGCGCACGGTCAGGGAAGAGATTGAGTAAAGAAAAAATGGTTAATTCCAGGTCAGCCTGGAGGGCTAATCAAAATCTAAGAGGATATAAATAAGTCATATGGAAACCTACTTTTCTGGACAGTGGAACACTCAGAAGCCATAGATTGTTACTAGAAAATTTTCAGTGCCCAGGGATGGTACACCATCCAGTAAGTTGTTGGCCAGGGAGGTCACAGATGCCCCCAAAATATTATAGACCATTGCTGAGGCCCTTGGTTTCCCACCAGGAATAAATGGTAAGACCCTATTGCTGAAGACTCCACATACTTGGGCTGCAAGGTCACTGAGGAATCCTGCTGGAGCTGAGCTGAAAACCTCCTCCATGTGGACCAGCTGACAAAAAGCTGGAAAAAGCTACGCTGCATGCAGTTCAATGGGAGAGAAATCACCAATGAAGATACTCAACAGTGGACACTGCAAGCTTTAAATTTGGCCATCCAGTCCAAATGAGCCAATAGGTGCAATAGGGGCATGTCTGTTATGGGGGAAACCAACAGCTCTCTAATTGGACTGGAGGCCTGGTCCATGGGAGGGAATATATCCCTGAATCCCTGATACTGAAAACCTACAACAGGGATAGTCATGAGCCCTAGGGGTGTAACATCTGCTGGTGTCTGACTAAATGTATATGCCCAGTAAGCACTTCTCTTAAAGTTCATACCCATATATTAATGCTACTCTCACTTTGGTTAGAGAAGCTTCTCTTTTCAGATGGTGGCAACCTTGGGATGACTCAGAAGGCACCATGGTGCTGAGAAGGGACAGAGGAGTGCTCAGCACTGAAATATCTCTATTACATCTTCCAAGGCTCAGGGTCCATTGTGGAAGAGGGGCAGAAAGAATGTAAGAGCCAAAGGAAGAATAGGACTCCTTACAACGTGCTCCTCCAGACACAAAATGGCCTGGATATCCATGACCTCACAGTGCCTGACACTACCTACACAAGACCATCCTAATAGGAGGAAAAGATCATGACATCAAAATGAAAAGAGAGAATGATTGAGAGGGGGAGGGGATATGATGGAGAGTGGAGTTTCAAAGGGAAAGTGGGGGAGGGAGGGAAGTACCATGGGATATTGTCTACAATTAAGGAAGTTGTCAATAAAAAAATGTAATAACTTATAAAATTAAAATAAATAAATTAATTAAAAAACAAGCAAACAAACAAAACGTGCACCAAAGCGGAGTCGGGGTGGCAAATGACTTTAGTCCCAAGCACTTGGGCGGCAGAGGTAGGTGAACCACTATGAGTTCAAGACCACCCCTGATATTACATAGTGAAGTACAGGTCAGCCTGGGCTAGAAGGAGACCCTACCTGAAAAAACTGAAAAAACAAAACAAAACAAAAAAAGTGTACCCTACTGGGTGTGGTAACACACAGGCCTTTAATCCCAACACTCAGGAGGCAGAGGTAGGAAGATCACTGTGAGTTTGAGGCCAGCCTGAGACTACAGAGTGAGTTCCAGGTCAGCCTTGGCTAGAATGAGACTCTACCTCAAACGCAAACAAACAAAACCATGCACCCCCCAAAATCAATAAATAAAACAAATAAACTGGGAGATGGCTCAGTGGTTAAGAGTGCTTCCTGCATAAGCATGAGGACCTGTAGGGGCCTGACACTATCAGAGTTCAGACCCCAGATAAAACAGCTGACCTGCACGGGAGCATAGAGCTGATAATGTTGTGAGCCCTGTAAGCCCCCATAAAAGGAGATCCTAGCCCAAAACATGTCCAGATGGCACTAGTGGTTCACCCGATGTTCCATTCCAGCTACCGCAGGTGAGTGACCCCCACTGCAGGCACAAGTATGAGGTACTGCAAGAGCACATACACAGACATATACCTCAAACACCATATTACACATGCACACATGGAGCCAAATAAGTAAATAAACACATAAATGAAATGTGCATCAATGCCAGATGACATGGTGATTGCCACCATAATACTTAAGCTTCCAATGAGAAGTTTTGTTTTGTCGTGTTGGAAGTCAAACCCAAGGCCTTGTGCATATTAAGCAAGTGCTCTGCCACTGAGCTAAACCTTTGGATTTCCTGCCATGGGTCTCCTCTCTAGGCCGTTTGTTTTTGGGAAGGGGGGTTAAGATAGAGTCTGTCATGTATCCCAGACTGGCCTTAAATTCCTGTAGCCAAGGCTGACCTTGAACTCCTGATTCTCCTGCCTTTTCCTCCCAAGTGCTTGGGTTACAGTCCTGCAGCACCACAGGCCTGGTTCCCTAGGCTGCTGTTTGTGATTGCAACATGTTTTGTCACTACTTTTCCATGTAAGTTCATGATTCCATCAAACAAGGCAATGCATCCCTCCCTTAAGGAAACCTTTGCTTTCCCTCTGACTAAGTCAATTCCCTCTGTTATTATTTGCTTTCGCAACATCAGGCGCCCCAACTTCAAGGCACTTAGATGCAATTTGCAGTTAATCATTTGATGACTTCATTTATGATTGTTTCTTCCTCTGCATCCTAGGCTGCTGCAGTCACCAGTCACGTTGTTTTGCTTTGTTCACAGCCCGATCTGTCCCACCCCTCCCAGTGTCTTCTACTGCTGTTGAGTGAAAGATGAACGATTTCTCAAGCCAGCCTCCCCAACAAGTTTGTTTATTATTGAAATTTGACAACCAATGCCTTGTATGAACAAAACAAATTTTGTTTGTGATTTGTTAAAACTTTTTAATATTTTATTTAGTTATTTGAGAGAAAGAGAGAGAATTGGTGTGCCGGGAACTCTATATGCTGTAACAAACTCCAGATGCATGTGCCACCTAATGTACCTGGCTTTACATGGATACTGGGGAATTGAACCTGGATCCTTTGGCTTTGCAGGCAAGCACCTTAAATGCTAAGCCATCTCTCCAGCCCTGGTTTTTTTTTTTTTGGTTTTGCAAGGTAGGGTCTCACTCTGGTCCAGGCTGACCTGTGTGTAGTCTCAGGGTGGCCTCAAACTCTCGGCGATCCTTCTACCTCTGCCTCCCGAGTGCTGGGATTAAATGCGTGCGCCACCACACCTGGCCAGCCCTGGGTTTTTGGTCTTTCTTTCTTTCTTTCTTTCTTTCTTTCTTTCTTTCTTTCTTTCTTTCTTTCTTTTCTTTTTTTTCTGAGGTAGGGTCTCACTCTAGCCCAGGCTGACGTAGAATTCACTATGTAGTCTCAGGGTGGCCTTGAACTCATGGCAATCTTCCTACCTCTGCCTCTCGAGTGCTGGGATTAAAGGCCTGCACCACTATGCCAGGTTTGTGTTAGTGATTTTGAGACAGGGTTTCACTGTGAAGCCCTGGTTAGCCTGAATTGCTATGTATACCAGGGTGGCCATGAACACGGCCAGGCTCTTCTATCTTCTCTGAGTGCTAACATTATAAACATGTACCACCACACCCAGGGTTTTTGCTTTGGTTTTGTGATACTGGGAATTGAACCCAGGGCCTTGCACAAGGCAAACACTTTACTGATAATAGCTGATTTTGAGAATTGTTAGGCACCTCTGGAGGGGTCTTGTACCCAGAAAAATATAATTGAGCACAGACACACAGTTATAGCAGAAGCAGGGACAATTTGTTAGGAAAAGATTTTCAAAAAAAGATGTGGGTGGGGTTATTATTAAGAGCTCAAACTGTCTCTCTGTTCAAAAGATGGGCTTTGGGGGCTCATTTGCATAGTGTAGGCTTTCTCATGAATGCTCTATAACATGTAGTCTTTGGTTGGTTGTTTTGTCCTTTTAAAAATATTTTAGGAAGCCGGGTGTGGTTGCGCACACCTTTAATCCCAGCACTCGGGAGGCAGAGAGGTAGGAGGATTGCCATGACTTCAGGCCACCCTGAGACTAATTCCAGGTCAGCCTGGAGTGAAATCCTACCTCAAGAAACCAAAAAAAAAAAAGCCTTTTATTAGAGAGAGAGAGAGAGAGAATGGGCGTGTCAGGGCATATATATATATTTCAGAAAAAATTCTTTTTTTTAAAAAATATTTTATTATTTATTTATTTATTTGAGAGAGAGAGAGAGATACAGAAATAGGCAGGCAGAGAGAGAGAGAGAGAGAGAGAGAGAGAGAGTGAGAGAATGGGTGCGCCAGGGCCTCCAGCCACTGCAAATAAACTCCAGATACATGCACCCCCTTGTGCATCCGGCCTACGTGGGTCCTGGAGAATCGAGCCTCGAACCGGGGTCCTTAGGCTTCATAGGCAAGCGTTTAACCGCTAAGCCATCTCTCCAGCCCTCAGAAAAAATTCTTAACTTGGTTCATGGCCTTTATTTTACATTGCAATTTAGGTTCAAAGTGCAAATGGATGAGTTAAAAAAATGTTTTTGGACTTCATGTGCAAGGGAATGTCTTAATGCTTGAAGGAGTGAATACAACCTTTTAGGACTGGGGCTAT
Source organism: Orientallactaga sibirica (assembly GCA_036365145.1). Lineage (NCBI taxonomy): Eukaryota > Metazoa > Chordata > Mammalia > Rodentia > Dipodidae > Orientallactaga > Orientallactaga sibirica. Next base: position 30,944,053 of record JAEOAD010000009.1, read on the forward strand.
CTACAGTAGATGAGCATGAAAACAGGAGACCATAAAAACAGGATGACAAAGCAGAAGTAATCCAAGCACTGCGGCACACGTGTGCAGAGCAAAGTTAACTAGGCATTCTAAGAGGGGACAGAGCCTCTTGTCCCAGCCTGACTTGCATCCCTTGTTTCCCAGCTATGCACTCAGGCATTTAGCCTCCGGACAGCATCTAGCTGGATTTTCCATCCCTCTAGCTTGTACTGGTGTTTGTGTTCCACTCTTAGGCACTTGAGAATTTAAATTCCCGCATAGCCCCAGGGTTGTCCCTGTAGGACAAACAGATGGAATCCTGGAGTCACCTGGTGGAATCAGAGTTGAATCTGGTGAGCACTGGGACCCTGCAGGTGACACGTCAGCTTTTGCAGCACAGCCATCTCCGTCCTGCCCCGCCCCGCCCCACTGCACCAGCTTGAGTTCCCAGGCTGGGGTGGGTATTTGCGGAATTACTTCCTTACAAGGAGGAAGTAGGTGAGAGCTGCCATCACTTTCTTCAAGGTACCTGGCACCCAAGCCCATCCCACCTGAGCCTACCATTCCCACAGTCCTCAGGGGACTCTGGGAAGATGAAAAGAAGGAAGTGTGAACTAGCGCTCCCCACAAAACAGGGCACCTACATCCAGCAGAGCTAATCAACTAGTTAGAATTTCAAGGATTGTGGAGAGATGGGAATGTTGCAGGTCCACAGTCAAATTATCTTGGGCTATCTTAGTCTCTTTCATGACCATTTATCATCCCCTCCTGTGTCTGACCTAACATCCTGTGATTATTCAGTAAACCCTTTGGGAATGAACTAACAGCCCCCCTGGCTTCTACTAACTTGTAAACTAAGAGTGTCCTCAGATAACATCTGAGGCCCATAGTAGAGATTCTGCACTGTGGTAACCCACACACCTGATGTTGCCATCAGTGGATCTGAAGAGTGTCTTTTGTTTTGAACTATAAAGACTCAAGACATTGTTAACACATTGAAACATGGACCTTGGAGTAACCTAATCTGTGTTCTCCAGCCATGACTTATGTTTGGCTTCAGAACAGTTTTTTTTTTTTTTTTTGGGGGGAAGGGGGTTGAGGTAGAGTTTCATTCTAGCCCAGGCTGACCTGGAATTCACTATGTAATCTCAAACTGGCCTTGACCTCACAATGATACGCCTACCTCTGCCTACCAAGTACTGGATTAAAGGCATGCACTACCATGACTGGCAGAAAAAACTATTTTTTAAATTTTTTGTTTGTTTTTTTGGTTTTTCTGAGGTAGGGTCTCACTCTAGCTCAGGTTGACCTAGAATTCACTATGTAGTCTCAGGGTGGCCTCGAACTCACAGCAATCCTCCTATCTCTGCCTCCCAAGTGCTGGGATTAAAGGTGTATGCCACCACGTCCAGTTTTTTTTTTTTTTTTTTTGGTTTATTTTATTTTATAAATGTTATTCATTTATTTGCAAGCAGAGAGAGAGAAGAAAGACAAAGAGAATAGGCATGCCATGGCCTCTAGCCACTGCAAACGAACTCCAGATGCATGTACTCCTTGTGCATCTGGCTAATGTGGGTCCTGGGGAATTGAACCTGGGTCCTTTGGCTTCACAGGCAAATGCCTTAACTGCTGAGCCATTTTCCCAGACAGATTTTTTTTTTTTTTTTGGTTTTTCGAGGTAGGGTCTCACTCTGGCCCAGGCTGACCTGGAATTCATTATGTAGTCTCAGGGTGGCCTTGAACTCACGGCGATCCTCCTACCTCTGCCTCCCGAGTGCTGGGATTAAAGGCGTGCGCCACCACGCCCGGCTTCAGATATATATATATATATATATATATATAGTTAATCTTAAAGCCTGTCTCCATACCTACTCTCCTATCCCAACACTGCCTGGGCCCCCCAAGTGCTGGGAATACAGTTATACAACACCAGAGTATTTTTTTTAAATTTTATTTATTTATTTGAGAGAAAGAAAGAGGAGACAGAGAATGGGGGCGCCAGGGCCTCTAGCCACTGCAAATGAACTTCAGATGCATGCACCCCCTTGTGCATCTGGCTTACATGGGTACTGGGGAATCCAACCTGGGTCCTTTGGCTTCACAGGCAAGCACCTCAATCACTAAACAATCTCTCTAGCCCCAGAGTATAAATTTTGTTCATGAAAGAGGAACAACCTTTACCTGCCCTTTGAGCAGTCTAGGGAACTGAAGACTAGGAAACACGTTTCACATCTCTCTCCTGTCCCCACCCTTCTAATTGAGCAATCCACGTTTTTGCTTTTGACACTGATCTTATATCTGCCAGCTTCCCCATTCACTTGAATAAAAATTTCAAGTCTGCTCTAGACTTGATTTACCTAACAAAGATTTGTACAAAACTTCAAACTAAGCCGGGCGTGGTGGCGCACGCCTTTAATCCCAGCACTCCGGAGGCAGAGGTAGGAGGATCGCCGTGAGTTCAAGGCCACCCTGAGACTGCATAGTTAATTCCAGGTCAGCCTGGGATATAGTGAGACCCTACCTTGGGAAAAACAACAACAAATCTAGTACTACTTCCCTGTCCTATTTTATTTTTCTAGTTTTTTTTTTTTTTTTTTCAGGCAGAGTGTTACTCTAGTCCAGGTTGATTTTGGAACTCTGTAGCCCAAGCTGGCCTCAAACTCATGGTAATCATTCTACTTCTGCCTCCAGAGTGTGGGGATTAAAGCCACCAAGCCTGGCTTTTTTTTTTTTAATTTAAATTTTATTTTATTTATGTATTTATTTATTTTGGTTTTTCGAGGTAGGGTCTTACTCTAGTCTAGGCTGACCTGGAATAGTCTCAGGGTGGCCTTAAACTCACGGCAATCCTCCACCATGCCCAGCTTGGAATTTATTATGTAGTCTCAGGCTGCATGCAAACTCACAGTGAGCCTCCTACATCATCATCCTGAGTGTTAGGTTTAAAGGCATGCGCCAATACGCCACACCTTTTTTTTTTTTTTTTTTTGGTTTATGGAGGTAGGGTTTTACTCTAGCCCAGACTGACCTGAATAGTCTCAGGGTGGCCTTAATCTCACAGCAACCCTCCTACCTCTGCCTCCCAAGTGCTGGGATTAAAGCATGTACCACCATGCCCGGCCACACTTTTTTTTTAAACATTTTTTTAATAGAATGGATTATTCTTATTTATTTATTTATTTTATTAGAGACCAAGAGAGGGATATACAGAGTGAGAATGGGCGCTCCAGGGCCTCTAGCCACTGCAAATGAACTCCAGATGCATGCGCCACCCTGTGCATCTGGCTTACATGGGACCTGGAGAATTGAACCTGGGTCCTTGGGTTTTGCAGGCATGCCGCCTTAACCGCTAAGCCATCTCTCCAGCCTTTTTAAAAAATATAATAATGGGGGGAGGGAAATATCATGCGGTTTTTTTTTATGTAAGTATAGAAGTTGCCAATTAAAAAAAAAGGAAAAAAATAAAAAATTAAAAATATAATAATATAAAACCCAACCCAGGGCTGGAGAGATGGCTTAGCAGTTAAGGAACATGCCTGCGAAGCCTAAAGACCCCAGTTCAATTCTCCAGGTCCCACGTAAGCCAGATGCACAAGGGGGCGCACGCATCTGGAGTTTGTTTGGAGTGGCTGGAGGCCCTGGCGTGCCATTCTCTCTCTTCCTCTCTTTCCTTCTCTCTGTCTCTAATAAATAAATATATAAATAAAAATAAAATCTTAAAAAAACCCAACCCAGGCCCTCCTGCATACTAGGCAAGTGCTCTGACACCGAACCATATTCTTAGCCTATTTATTTATTTATTTATTTATTTGAAACAGACAGAGGAAGAGGCAGAGAGAAGGAGAGAATGGGCGTGCCAGGCCCTCTAGCCACTGCAAACAAACTCCAGATGCATGTACCCCTGTGCATTTGGCTTACATGGGTCCTGGGGAATCAAACCAGAGTCCTTAGCCTTCACAGGCAAACACCTTAACCACTAGGCCATTACCCCAGCCCTATTCTTAGCCTTTAAAAAGAAACTATTAGCTGGCAGTGGTGGCACACTTCTTTACTCCCAGCACTCGGAAGGCAGAGGTAGGAGGACTGCCGTGAGTTTGTGGCCACCCTGAGACTTCATAGTGAGTTCCAGGTCACCCTGGGCTAGAAAGTGAGACTCTACCTCAAAAAACCAAAAAAATAAAAAATAAAACTTTTTATTATGTTTTGAGACTAGTTCTCACTTTGTAGGCCTGGAGTTCACTATGTAGACTAGGGTAACCTCAAACTCATAGTAATATGTTAAAGATTTTGACCTGGTTTGATTTGAGAGGTGGTAAAATTGACTTTTGGTGAAATTTCCTTTATTGATGCTGGCCAGTTGTAGCAGGAACAGAGTGTCAGGTGGTTAACAGCAGCTCATAGGACAAAGGAAAGTCTATACTTTTCTAATATTTTACAGGGAGAGGAACTAAAATAAGGCCTTGCTGCCTGTTGCTAGTGTTTGTATCCACTTAAGCCTGAGGCACATGGCTCATGAGTCTGGAGTTCCTTTGCAGCAGCTAGAGCCCCCTGTGCACCTATTCTCTCTCTCTAATAATAAATAAAAAAAATAAAATACATTGAATTAAAAATAAAGAAATGAGGATATAGATAGGCAGAAAGATATAAATTTAAGTTTAGGTTCTACATATAAGAAAACACATGAGGGCTGGAGAGATGGCTTAGTTGTTAAAATGCTTGCCTGCAAAGCCTAAGGACCCAGGTTCCATTCTCCAGGTCCCACGTAAGCCAGATGCACAAGGTAGCACATGTGTCTGGCGTTCATTTGCAGTGGCTAAAGGCCCTGGCACACCCATTCTCTTACTCTCTTTCTGTCTCAAATAAATAAATTTTAAAAATTACAAACAGAGCCAGGTGTGGTGGAGCACACCTTTAATCCCAGCACTCCATAGGCAGATGTAGGAAGATTGCCTTGAGTTCGAGGCCACTCTGAGACTACATAGTTAATTCCAGGTCAGCCTGGGCTACAGTGAGAATCTGCCTCAATCTCACCTCCAGAAAAAAAGAAAGAAAATGTGATATTTGTCTTTGAGTCTGGCTTATTTCACTTAACATAACAATCTCAAATTCCATCCATTTTCCTGAAAATATCATGATTTCGTTTCATATATATATATCTTTGGTTTTTCGAGGTAGGGTCATAATGTAGCCCAGGCTAACCTGAGATTACTATGTAATCTCAGGTTGGCCTAGAACTCATGGCGATTGTCCTACCTCTGCCTCCCATAAAAATATTTTTATGGGCAATTAAGGCGCTTGTCTGCAAAGCCTAAGGACCTGGGTTCTGAGAAGGGGGTATAGTAAGTAAGAAGTAAGAAAAAAGCCGGAAAGTGAAAACTTGCTAGAAATCAAAGATGATTTGACTTTTTTTTTTTTTTTTTTTTTTTTTGAAGTAGGGTCTCACTCTAGCCCAGGCTGTCTTGGAATTCACTATGTAGTCTCAGGGTGGCCTTGAACTCACAGAAATCCACCTACCTCTGCCTCCCGAGTGCTGGGATTAAATGTGTGTGCCACCATGCCCAGCTTGATTTGAATTTTTATCTCTTGTCTAGTTCCCTAATTCTTTCTATATATCTAATAAATAAATAAATAAATATTTTAAAAAATATATAGGTCAGGCATGGTGGTGCATGCCTTTAATCCCAGCACTCGGGAGGCAGAGGTAGGAGGATCACTGAGAGTTTAAAACACTAAAAAATGTATAGGCATGACCCACGATGCCCTGCAAAAACACAAACAAACAAAGAAAAAAAACCTCAAGCAAATTAGGTTCCTCCATTTGTCCAGGTTTTAACTATTGGAGAAACTGAGTCTTAAGATAAAAGTTCACATATAAGTTTGATTTCCAAAGATGAAGTACTCATGCCTAAAGATATTGTGACTTAAAGATAGCTCCTGTAGGCTGGGCATGGTGGCACACTCTTTTAATCCCAGCACTCTGGAGGCAGAGGTAGGAGGATCACCGTGAGTTTGATGCCACCCTAAGACTACATAGTGAAGTCAAGGTCAGCCTGGACTAGAGTGAGAGAGTGAGATCCTACCTAGAAAAACCAAAACCAAAACAAAACAAAACAAAACAAAACAAAAAAACTCAAAAACTCAAAACCCCAAAAGACAGCTCCTGTTTGATTTGCGCTAATTCTATCAAATGGTCATCAGTAGGCTTACTCACTTAGGCTTAAGTGATTTAATTTCAGTCACTATAACCTTTATCCTCCTGGTAGGTAAAATATGTTGGGATAGTTGCCTAAGCTTTATCAGTTGTAAGTCATGAGTAAGACATAAAATTGTTTTGTGTTAATAAAAATTCCTATTATAGGGCCTGGAAAGATGGCTTAGTGGTTAAAGCATTTGCCTGCAAAGCCAAAGGATCCCGGTTCAACTCTCTAGGACCCACATAAGCCAGATGCATAAGGGGACACATGCATCTGGAGTTCATTTGCAGTGGCTGGAGGGTCTGGCATGCCTATTCTCTCTCTCTCTCTTTCTTTCCTTCTTTCTCTCTCAAATAAATAAATATATATATTTTAAATCCTATTAGGTTGCAGGGTGTGGTGTCACACATCTTTAATCCCAGCACTTGGGAGGCAGAGGTAGGAGGATCACCGTGAGCTCGAGGCCACCCTGAGACTACATAGTGAATTCCAGGTCAGCCTGGACTGGAGTGAAATCCTTGAAAAAAAAAATCCTATTACACATAAGATCAATTGCTATTCAAGATTAAGCTAAAAACATTGGTTGTCAAATAATGTTTTCTCTTTCAAAACAGATTTGTCAAAGGTTATATTAGAGCTTAAGTGTTTTGGCTCAACCATGACCTGATTCTACTCTACTATATATAAAATAACTGTCTCATTTCTGGCATCTGAAGTCCAGTACTTATAACAAAGTTAACTCTTAACACATATTCCCTACTTTAGGGTACAGCCTCATGCTCAAACAATGGTTCTTGTCTGAGAGAAATAATTTCCAGCTCTGTGGTTCTGTTTCCAATGTTCTCTGGATAATAAGTACCCACACAGTTATCTGGACTAATCAAAGATGTTTTCAAACACAGGTGCCAAAACTTTATACTGTCTTGTCATTTTGCTGATAATTTCTAAGTTATATTAATTGGTTTAGATTTGTATTGTTTTCCAGACAGGTTCTGGTTCTGCATTTATAGCTATTACAGGATCACAGCATAACTAAATTTACAGGTTAGACAAAGGGGTCTTGCTCAGGGCTGGGGAGATGACCTGGAAGTTAAGGTATTTGTAGTCTCAGGAAGGCCTCAAGGACATTGGTTTGATCCCCAGGACCCATGTAAGCCAGATGTACAAGGGGGCACATGCTTCTGGAGTTCATTTGCAAAGGCTGGAGGCCTGATTCACCATTCTCTCTTTCTCTTTGCCTCTTCCTCTAACTAAATAAATAAATAAAATATTTTTAAAACTTAAAGCCTTTGTGTCATTCTTTAGCTAAATAAATTTCAGTAATTAAATATTTTATATATATAGATTCTCCAGATTCAAGGTAACTTCCTTTTTAAGTATTCTATTAACCTATTTAGAAACCAAAGCCAATTGGATTCACTGGAGCTAAAAAGGCTAATATTTTGGCCACTGCTCCCAGGTCATGAGGCCACTGGAGTTGATGGGACACTTCTACACTGGCCCCTGGTAAGTCACCTGCCTTCCTGATCAGGGAGGATACCGAGACCCCAAAATAAAAAAATCTGTGTATAGTCTAATAGGAGAGTTACAACTGAAAAAAAAAAAAATATATATATATATATATGTATGTATGTATCAGTCCTCCTGGCATCCCAAAAAAGGGAAAACTGGGCTGGAGAAATGGCTTAGTGGATAAGGCATTGCCTGTGAAGCCAAAGAACCAAGGTTCAATTCCCCAGGACCCACGTAAGACAGCTGCACAAGGGGCACATGCATCTGGAGTTAGTTTGCAATGTGGAGGCCCTGGTGTGCCCATTCTCTCTGTCTCTCTCTCTGCTTGGAAATAAATAAAAATTTTTTAAAAACTTAAAAAAAAAAAAAAAGGGGAAAACTACTTGGCCAGCATGGTCCTGACTCGTCCTAACAGACAACACCAGTATTGGAATAACTATAGGGCCACTCCCAGATCCCTAAAGTCTCCTTTGGAGAGCCATTAGTGACCTCCAAAATTATGATTTTAAAATTCTGTTTATTTGAGAGAGTCATAGAGACAAAGAGAATGCGCATGCCAGGGCCTCCAGCCATTGCAAACAAACTCCAGATGCATGTGCCACCTCGTGCATCTGGCTTACTTGGGTCCTGGGGAATTGAACCTGGGTTCTTTGGCTTCAGAGGCAAATGCCTTAACCGCTAAGCCATTTCTCCAGCACCTGATTATTATTATTATTTAAAGTTTTATTTATTTGAGAGAGTCAGAGAGAGAGAGAGAGAGAGAGACAGACAGACAAAGAGAATGGTGACCCCCTCAAATTAACCCTTGGTTAAGTTTTGGCTACTGGGTTGGTCTTAAACACTCAGAGAAATGTCTAACTAAAGATAAAGGGGTATCTCAAATATTATATAAATGACCTATCAAGTAACACAAGAGCTTTCTAAAATGGAAAACAAACAAGAACTTAAGATTGTTGTCCCCATCTCTAATAATTCCAATTCTACAATAAGGAAAAACAACCATAAATGTCAAAATGGTTATTTTCAAATCTGGAAAAATATATATGGATGACTCTGACCAAGGGTCACTTAATTTAAAAAACTTTTTTTTTGTTTTTGTTTTTTTGAGGTAGTCTCACTCTGTGGCTAGGCTGACCTGGGCCCCACTGTAGTCTCAGGCTGACCTGGAATTGACTAGTGTAGTCTCACGGGGTGGCTTTTTTTTTTTTTTTTTTTTTGGGGTAGTTTCTCCAAACTGACCATCTATGTGATCCTCTCCTCTACCTCTGCCTCCCAAGTGCTGGATAGGCCATGCCACCATGGCTGGCCCAAAAGATTTCTTGAGAGCTTGTTTGAGGTTCTAGCAGGGGAACGTGAGTTACTCATATATACCCTTGACCGCAGACTGGTCCTCATCTATTTGGGAAGGTCATCCCTCTTCACTGAGCGTGCAGCTTCAGGAAGGATGCACATGGAGTGGTGACGAGGAAGAGGATGCCACTCAGCCAGGCAGATCAGCCACCAACCCTGGCGAATAATGAGGGGTGACAGTGATGTCGCAGCCAGATCCAACCCTCACATCCCAAAAAAGATTTCTTTATACTGAGAACAATGGTGAATCTCTTCTAACATGTGCCAGGTTATCATTAAATAAGTCTTGAGGCCAAAATATATTATAACACCCTTAATGGTAGGGTTTCACTCTAGCCCAGGCTAACCTGGAATTCACTATGTAGTCTCAGAGTGGCTTCCACTCACGGTGATTCTCCTACCTTCTCCCTCCAAATTGCTGGGATTAAAGGCGTCGCCCACCACACCTGGCTTCCTCATGTTTTCTTTATCCTCCAGCTCCTCACATGGCAGTAGCTCCTGGAACATCCTTTCTCTCTTCTTTCTGCAGTTTTTAGGCCTTCCATGTGGGATCTCTAGCCATGGTGCCTTTTCTTGGCTCTATACTCCCTCAATAAATATAATAATAATTACCCTTCTCAGTCTTTTTATTTAATTCTTTGATTAAAACTAGAAATGAATTCAGAGTTTGGGGTCCAAGGACTTTCCTGGACCCAATTATTATTATTTAAAGTTTTATTTATTTGAGAGAGTCAGAGAGAGAGAGAGAGAAAGAGAGAGAGAGAGAGAGAGAGAGAGAGACAGACAAAGAGAATGGTGACCCCCTCAAATTAACCCTTGGTTAAGTTTTGGCTACTGGGTTGGTCTTAAACACTCAGAGAAATGTCTAACTAAAGATAAAGGGGTATCTCAAATATTATATAAATGACCTATCAAGTAACACAAGAGCTTTCTAAAATGGAAAACAAACAAGAACTTAAGATTGTTGTCCCCATCTCTAATAATTCCAATTCTACAATAAGGAAAAACAACCATAAATGTCAAAATGGTTATTTTCAAATCTGAAAAATATATATGGATGACTCTGACCAAGGGTCACCTAATTTTAAAAAAACTTTTTTTTTTTTTTTTTTGTTTTTTTTTTTGAGGTAGGGTCTCACTCTTCAATTTTAAAAACTCTCGGCAATCCTTTTTTTTTTTGCGTGCGCCACCACGCCCGGCTTTTTTTTTTTTTTTTTTTTTTTTTTTTTTTTTTGAGGTAGTTCTCACTCTAGCTCAGGCTGACCTGGAATTGACTATGTAGTCTCACGGTGGCCTCAAACTCATGGTGATCCTCTTACCTCTGCCTCCCAAGTGCTGGGATTAAAGTCAAGTGCCACCATGGCTGGCCCAAAAGATTTCTTGAGAGCTTGTTTGGAGGTTCTAGCAGGGGAACGCAGTTACTCATATACCCTTGACCGCAGACTGGTCCTCATCTATTTGGGGAAGGTCATCCTCTTCGACTGAGCGTGCAGCTTCAGGAAGGATGCACATGGAGTGGTGAGGGAGGAAGAGGATACCCACCTAGCCAGGCAGATCAGCCGAATCAACCCTGGCGATCAATGAGGTGACAGATGTCGCAGCCAGATCAACCCTCACATCCCAAAAGATTTCTTTATACTGAGAACAATGGTGAATCTCTTCTAACTTGTGCCAGGTTATCATTAAATAAGTCTTGAGGCCAAAATATATTATACTGCCCTTAATGGTAGGGTTTCACTCTAGCCCAGGCTAACCTGGAATTCACTATGTAGTCTCAGAGTGGCCTTCCACTCACGGTGATTCTCCTGCTTCTCCCTCCCAAGTGCTGGGATTAAAGGCGTGCGCCACCACACCTGGCTTCCTCATGTTTTCTTTATCCCCTCCAGCTCCTCACATGGCAGTAGCTCCTGGAACATCCTTTCTCTCTCTTCTTTCTGCAGTTTTTCTTCAGGCCTTCCATGTGGGATCTCTAGCCAGCCATGTGAGTGCCTTTTCTTGGCTCTATACTTCCCTCAATAAATATAATAATAATTACCCTTCTCAGTCTTTTTATTTAATTCTTTGATTAAAACTAGAAATGAATCTAGAGTTTGGGGTCCAAGGACTTTCCTGGACCCAAAGCACCCCATTACAGTTCAACTCCCCAGTACCCATGTAAGCCAGATGGACATGGTGGTACATGCATCTGGAGTTCATTTGCAGAGGCTAGATGCCCTGGCGTGCCCATTCTCTATCATTCAAATAAATGTATTGGCTTTAGAGATAGATAAATAGATGATAGATAGGATAGATAGATACAGGTATACCAGGGTCTCTTTGCACTGCAAACTCCAGATACATGCACCACTTTGTGCATCTGGCTTTTCATGGGTATTGGGGAATCAAACCTGGGCTGTCAGGCTTTGTAAGCAAGCACCTTTAACTACTGAGCCAGTCCTGAAATAATTTGTATATTACCACATTTTCTTTCTTTAAAAAATGTTTCATTGTGTATATGTGGCGCCTTTTTTTTTAATCCCAGCACTCGGGAGGCAGAGGTAGTAGGATCGCCAAGAGTTCGAGGCCACCCTGAGACATTTTAATTTTCTTTAAAAATGTTTAAAAAAAAATGTTTTCATTTTTTATTTATCTATTTGAGAGCTACAGAGAGAGAAAGAGGCAAAAAGATTGAGAGAGAATGGGTGCACCAGGGCCTCCAGCCACTGCAAACAAACTCCAGATGCATGCGCCACCTTGTGCATCTGGTTTACGTGTACCACGTTTTCTTTATCCATTCATCTCTCTCTCTCTCTCTTTTTTTTGGTGTTTTGAAGTAGGGTCTTGCTCTCGATCAGGCTGACCTGGTATTCACTATGTAGTCTCAGGCTGGCCTTGAACTCACAGTGGTTTTTGTACCTTAGCCTCCTGAGTACTATGATTAAAGGAATGAGCCAATATGCTCAGCCCCCTCCTTCTTAATGGGCCAGACAATTCTTAATGTTTATTTACTTGCATTATCTTCCTTAAATATGTAAGTAGGTTAAACTGTAGTTTTTTGTGGCTTGTCTATTACAAACAACAGGGCATTGCCTTTGTGATAAATAGCTCACATTCCACAAGGGAAAGTCATTCTCAGACCCTTTGGGAGCCAGGGCTAAAAAATCCTTGATCTAAAGCTGACCAGTGGTGCACGTCTTTAATCCCAGCACTAGAGAGGCAGAGGTAGGAGGATCACTGTGACTTTGAGGCAACCCTAAAGACTACATAGTGAATTCCAGGTCAGCCTGAGCTAGAGTGAAACCCTACCTCAAAAAAAAAAAAAAAAAAAAAAAAAAAAAAAAAAAAAAGGGCCGGGCGTGGTGGCCACGCCTTTAATCCCAGCACTCGGGAGGCAGAGGTAGGAGGATCGCCGAGAGTTCAAGGCCACCCTGAGACTACATAGTTAATTCCAGGTCAGCCTGGACCAGAGTGAGACCCTACCTGGCAAAACAAAAAAAAAAAAAAAAAAAAAAAAAAAAAAAAGAAAGAAAGAAAGAAAGGCCAACATCGGGGCCTGACTCCACCTGAAGACCCCCGAGGGGCGCCAGGTGCGCACGCCATAGCAGCAGCCATCTCGCCGTCGTTGGGGGTTTTTAGGACTCAGCTATCAAAATAGGCAGAATTTTCCTTGACCATATTGGTGGCACCCGTCTGTTTTCTTCTGCAAACTGTGATAAAATCCTGACCAACCGTTCAGAGCGCATCTCCACTCGGTTCACTGGTGCAATCGGTAGAGCATTTCTTTTTAACAAGGTAGTTAATTTGCAATACAGTGAAGTTCAAGATCGGGTCACGCTCACTGGCTGTCACATGGTTCGAGATGTGAGCTGCAAGAACTGCAGTAGCAAGCTGCGATGGGTCTACGAGTCTGCCACTGAAGACAGCGCGCTACAAGGAAGGCCGTGGGATGCTGGAGAGCGCTCCAGTTGGAGAGTGAGCGCTTCGAAGAGCATGTGCCATCTGTAACTCCTGAAGAGAAAAATTCATCTTTTCCTAGGTCTCCTTCACCGAAAAAAATCTACTTACATACACTGTCCACCTTAGCATCAGAGTCGGATTCATGAACTTCGGAACAAGAGGTTGTGAGGATCGAAGTGGAACCTTTTTCTGTTTTTAAGTTTTTTTTTTTTTTTTCTGTATTTTCCATCCATCAGCAGTTGTAGAGAGAATATGCAGGTGTCGTTAATTTTCCCTATGTTTACATCCTGAGTCAGAAGTCTTGTCTGCAGCCACACAGTGGTCTATGTGAGGAAAAAAAAGGGAGGGGGCTGGTAAGAGTGGAAAGGTGTGTCTTATGTAAACTTTGAGTGGAGATTGTGTCAAGAGCATAGTTTTCACACTTATTTGGGCTGCATTTTAAATCTTTTTCTTTTAAAACCCAGTTATTTCACTTAATCGCTAGTTTCAGAGAAGAGATCGGAGTCTGGGCCCAGCGCTGGAGGCTGTGTCGGCATGGCTTGTGCTGGCCAGTGTGCCCTATTTGTGTTAGAGATTAACTATAAACAGAGCCCATTCTTCTTTGTCAGTCTTGACCCAAAGATGTCACCATTCCTAGTTACTCGTCAGCACAGAATTGGTGTTGATTGGAAACTTTCTGACACGGGGAAGAACTGCTTGGTTGTCTTGTCCATGTAAGTTAAGCATAGTAATATAACTAAAGTCATAGTTGGAAAAAAAACACTATCTTTTAAAAATAGCACTTTACCCACTGAGCCATCTCCTCAGCTCCAAGTTCTTTTTTTTTTTTTTTTAAATTAGATAAGGACATATTTAGTATGTAAATAATATATGTTGGTACCATCCTTTCCCTCCTCCCTGCCCCTTTTCTGAAGAGGCCTTCCTAGTTTGGGATGCAGATCAAACCCATAGGGATTGTGGGTCATGCACAAAGGGTGGGGGAGAGGCAATGTTTCTGTGCAAAATGTCCCAATTTGTGGCTCTAACAATCTTTCTGGCTGCTCTTTTGCAAAATTCCCTGAGCCATGTTGGGTACATTTTAAGTCTACTTCAGTGATGGGCACTCAGGAGCCTCTGGATCTCTGGTTTGGTAGGTGTTGAGGGTCCTCAGTGTCTGTCTCCTTCACCCTTGTGCTGATATCAGGTTCACTGAGAAAGCAGCACTTTGCTCATTTCCCCAATTCCTCTGCGGTGGAGTGCGCTGGGTGGTTTATCTCTTCAGGTCCAGCTCCAGTCTGAAAAAAAGCCGATTTCCAGACCGCCACACCCTGCCCACACACCGTCTACACAGGCAACCCAGACTGGGCCACAAAGATCCTCTTATCTGTGCCTCAGGAGTGTGGGATTAAAAGTGTGCACCACCATGCCTGGCTCTCCACCTTATTTTTGAGAAGTCTTAGAGAAACTGGTACTCACCAATTTGGCTACACTAACTAGCCAGAGGCCTGGGGATCTTCCTGTCCCTACCTTCCCAGTAGCAGGATTTTGGGTGCATGCCACTGTGCCTGTGTTTATATGGGTGGTAGATATTTAAACTCAGATGTTCATTCTTGCTTGGCAACCACTTTGTCAACTGAACCATTTCTCCAGTCGACCTTTTCTTCTTTTCTCTTTTCTTATTGCTCCCTCTCCATCTCTTTTCTTTTCCTTCTTTCTTCTCCTCTCCTCTCCCATTTTTTTTCTTTTCTTTTCTTTTCTTCTTTTCTTTTCTTTTCTTTTCTTTTCTTTTCTCTTCTTTTCGTGGTGCTGGGATTGAAACTCAGGCCTCAGGCATGCTAGCAAGTATTATAGTCAGCTGCTTGTTGCTGGGAAGAACATCCAACCAGACACAGTTTTGGGAAGGAAGGGGTCTATTTTAGGCTTACAGATCCAAGGAAAGATCTGTAATGGTGGAAGAAACTGGCTCCCTTTCATAGACTCAAGCAGAGAGACACCACCAGACAGCATACGCCAAAAGCAGCAAGCATTATCACATCTCAACTGCTTTGAACACACCTAGTGGGGCTGGACTCAGATCTGACCCCAGTGACATGCTCCCTGTGACAGGGATCTGACTTCTAGGGGCTCCAGTAGAAAGTTTAATCCAATATGACTGAGTCTATGTGGCCAAACTATTACAGTAAGTAAGTGCTGGTCGGCTGAGCCATGCCTCCAGTTTTTTTTTTTTTTTTCCTTTTAGATAGGATGTCATGTAGCCCAGGCTGGCCTGTTACAATGTAGCAGAGGCTGAACCTCTAGCCTCTACCTTCCCAGTGCTGGGATTAGAGATATGTAATCCAGAATTTTTGTTTTCTTGTGCAGCATATATGTATATACAAAATAGATACATAGATATAACATATGTAATAACTTAGTCATGATAAAATTTCAAATATTAAAAGAAAGCATAACCATAAAAATGAATTCAAGGCTGGGCATGGTGGCACATGTCTTTAATCCCAGGACTGGGGAGACAGAGGTAAGAGAATCACCATGAATTCTGAATTCAAGGCCACCCTGAGACTACATAGTAAATTCCATGTCAGCCTGAGCTAGAGGGAGATCCTACCTCGAAAAGAAAAACCAAAGAAAAGAAAAGAAAAGAAAAGAAAAGAAAAGAAAAGAAAAGAAAAGAAAAGAAAAAGAAAACCAAGCTGGATGTGAGTGCTCCCAGAACTCAGGACCCAAGTGAGTTAGTTCAAGGCCATCCTTGGCTACGTAGCAAATTTGAAGCCAACCTAAGCTACATGAGATACTATCTCAATATTTATATTTGTGTGTGAGAGAGAATGGACATGCCAAGGCCTGTAACTGCTGACAACTAACTCCAGACATATGCACTGAAAATTCAAACCCAGGTCAGCAGGCTTTGTGAGTAAGCCCTTTTTAACAGCTGAGCCATCTCCTCATTCCTATGAAACCCTACCTTAAAAAAATCAAAACTGGGGCTGGGGAAACGGTTTAGTGGTTAAGGTGTTTGCCTGCGAAGCCTAAGGACCAAAGTTCGATTCCCCAGGACCCACATAAGCCAGATGCACAAGGGGGCACATGCGTCTGGAGTTCGTTTGCAGTGGCTAGAGGCCCTGGTGTGCCCATTCTCTCTTTCTGTCTATCTGCCTCTCTCTCTCTCTCAAATAAATAAATAAAAAATAAAATAAAAACTGGGGCTGGAGAGATGGCTTAGCGGTTAAGGTGCCTGCCTCCTAAGCCTAAGAACGCTGGTTCCAATCTCCAGCTGTTCCAATCTCTAGGTCCCACGTTTAGCCAGATGCAAAGTGTTGCAAGGGCGCAATGCTGCACTTGACCACAAGGGAGCACACGCATCTGGATTTTGTTCGCAGCAGCTGAGAGGCTGCTGGCGTGCCCATCTCTGTCTTCCTCTCTCTCTCTCTGTCTCTCTCTGTGTCTCTCTCCAAAAAAAAAAAAAAAAAAAAACTGCCAGGCATGGTGGCGCACACCTTTAGTCCCAGCACTCGGAGGCAGAGGTAGGAGGATTGCCATGAGTTTGAGGCCACTCTGAAACTACATAGTGAATTCCAGGTCAGCCTGAGCTAGAGTGAAACCCTACCTTGAAAAACAAAAAAGGGCTGGAGAGATGGCTTAGCAGTTAAGGCCCTTGCCTTTGTTTCTCCAGGACCCACATAAGCCAGGTGCACAAGGTGGCGCATGCATCTGGAGTTCGTTTGCAGTGGCTTGGCCTGCCCATTCTGTCTGTCAGCCTCTTTCCTTCTCTCAAATAAATAAATATGTAAATAAATAAATAAATAAATAGAATATTTTAAAAAATCAAAACTGAGCCAGGTATGGTGGTACCTTCCTGTAATCCCAGCACTGAGTAGGCAGAGGTAGGAGGATCACAGAGAGTTGGAGTCCACCCTGAGACTACATAGTGAATTCCAGGTCAGCCTGGGCTACAGCGAGACCCTACCTTAGGAAAAAAACAGAAACAAAAACCCTAAACAAAAAAGAAAACAAGAGCCGGGCGTGGTGGCGTACGCCTTTAATCCCAGCACTCGGGAGGCAGAGGTAGGAGGATCGCCGAGAGTTCAAGGCCAAAACATAAAAACAAAGCCTGGACCAGAGTGAAACAAAACCAAAAAAAAAAAAAAGAAAGAAAACAAGCCTGATGTGGTGGCACAGGCCTTTAATCCCAGCACTTGGGAGGCAGAGGTAGAAGGATCACCAAGAGTTCAAGGTCACCCTGAGACTACATAGTGAAGTTCCGGTCAGCCTGGGCTCCAAACTTCTTTTTATTTGCAAGCACACAGAGAGAAAGCCCCCTTGTGCATCTGGCTTATGTGGGTACTGGGGAATCAAACCTGGGCCCTTTCGCTTCGCAGGCAAGTGCCTTATCCACTAAGCCATCTCTCTAGCCCGTTTTTTTTTTTTCATCCATTCTGTTTTTTTGAGGTAGGTTCTTGCTCTAGTCTCTTACTTTGTCTCTGTCTCCTTCTCTCTCTCAAGTAAATAAATATTAAAAAACAAACAAATAAGAGAACAAACAAACCCACTCTGGGCTAAGGATGGAACTCCGTGGCAGAACACTTAAGCAGTATGCTTGAGGGCCAGGGCTCAATATCCAGGACCATCTTCCTCAGTTAAACACTAAGCCAATATTATAGTCCTATAAATAATATTGCCAGTAATCAGGCATTTGTGCAATTGTTTTTCATCCTGCCTGAGAGAAGAACAGATGGGGAGGAAGGGAACTTCTTGCCTCCCCTCTCCTCCAATGTGTCTGCCTCCTTTATCTGCCCTCCAAGCTTTCTTCTCCACTGCAGTTTGTCACTTTCCTCAAGTGGCTGCTGCCTGATGGTCTCCATCTGCCTTTCCCTTGCTGTCCCCTTCCTCCCAAGGTCTGGGGCACTCATAAGAGAGGCTGAATCTTTTCCTGCTGGTCTCTGAAGGCACTTGGGAAAGAGGGAGGCAGCAGGCCAACAGGAAGTCTGAGGCTTTCTTGGCTTTCTCTGATAATGTGAGGTCTCCATGCAGACCTCCTCCTTCAGAATTTGAGGCTAATGACTAGCTTATGCTATAGTTTGTGCAAATCTTCTCACCTTTAACAGGTTCCATTTGTGGTGTAGAAGCTGAGGCAGGGTTACATAGTAATACAGGCTGACAGGGAATTCACTCTGTAGTCTCTGGTGGCCTTGAACTCACAGTGATCCTCCTACCTCTGCGTCCCAAGTGCTGGGATTAAAGGCATGAGCCTCCACACCTGGCTTTTTAATTTTTATTATTTATTTATTTAATTAATTTATTTATTTAAAAATATTTTATTTTTATTTATTCATTTGAGAGAGAGAGAGAGAGAGAGATACAGAAATAGGCAGGTAGAGAGAGAGAGAGAATAGGCATACCAGGGCCTCCAGCCACTGCAAACATACTCCAGATGCATGTGCGCCCTTGTACATCTGGCTTACATGGGTCCTGGGGAGTCGAACCTTGGTCCTTTGGCTTTGCAGGCAAGCACCTTAACCACTAAGCCATCTCTCCTGCCCCATTTAATTTATTTTTTGAGGTAGGGTCTTGCTCTACTCCAGGATGATCCTGAATTCACTGTGTAGTCTCAGGGTGGCCTATAATGCCTCTCAATCATTCTACCTCTGCCTCCCAAGTGCTGGGATTAAGAGTGTACCACCACGTCCTGTCCAATGAAAGATTTTTGTGGACTATATTCAGCTAATTAGCCCTTTTATTGATTCTGAAATTTTTGTTTATTGCTTGCAATCAGAGAGCAAGAGAGATGGCTATAGATACAGTCAGAGAGGGAAAATGAATGAGTGAGTACACCAGGGCCTCTTTTACTGCAAATGAACTCCAGACACAGGTGCCACTTTGTGCATCTGGCTTTACATGGGAACTGGAGAATTGAACATATGAAGAGCAGAGGGGGAAATGTATTCAATGTGGGGAAGAGAAACAAATTAATTGCCCATTGACATTCAAGGATCCCTTTAGGGTACCGGTTTGAGGTTTAGGTTTAAATAGGAGGTGAGAGATAAATGTAATTAAGCAGTCCAGTCACAGTGTGAGTGTGGTCCTACCCATTACTGACCCACTATTGTCTCTACTCCTGTTGTTCTGCATGGTGGTCCAATAAGTTATCAAAACTGTTTAGCTGGGAGGTCGTGGTGGCACATACATTCAATCCCAGCACTCAGAAGGCAGAGGTAGGAGGATCACGATGAGTTTGAGGCCACCCTAAGACTACATAGTGTATTCCAGGTCAGTCTGGGATATAGGAAGACCCTACCTTGAAAGACCAAAAATAATAATAATAATAGTAGTAATATTTATTGAGGCTGGGAAGATAGTTCAAAAGTTAAAGGCACATGCTTACAAGTCTACCAGCTTTGCAATTCCCCAATTACTTATGTAAAGCAAGATGGGCATTTGCTTGCAGCAAGAAGAGAAACTGGTGCGCATGTGGGCATACACATACATAAATATATATATTTTTTACTTTTTGAAAAAGATTTTTATTTATTTATTAGAGACACAGAAAGAGGGAGAGTGAGAATGGGCACACCAGGGCCTCTAGCCACTGCAAACCAACTCCAGAAGCTTGTGCCCCCTTGTGCATCTCGCTTACGTGGGACCTGGAGAATCGAACCTACATCCTTAGGCTTTGCAGACATGTGCCTTAATCACTAAGCCATCTCTCCAGCCCTTGTTTTTGTTTTTTTCCCCTTGTTTTTGTTTTTTGAGGTAGGGTCTCACTCTAGCTCAGGCTGATCTGGAATTCACTATGTTGTTTCAGGGTGGCCTCAAACTCATGGTGATCCTCCTACCTCTGCCTCCTGAGTGGTGGAGTGGTGGGATTAAAGGTGTGTGCCACCACACCCGACAGAAATAAATTTTTGTTAAATCAATTAGGGCTGGGGAAATGGCTCATCAGTTTAAAATGGCACTTGCTTGCAGAGTCTGCTAGTATAGGTTAGAAGTCCCCAGTACCCATATAAAGCCAGACACAAAAAGTGGCACATTTGGGGCTGGACAGATGACTTAGGGCTTGCCTGCAAAACTTAATAACCCAGGTTCCATTCCTCAGTACCCATGTAAGCCAGATGTACAAGGTTGCACACGCATCTGGGGTTAATTTGCAGTGACTAGAGGCTCTGGCATGCCTATTTTCTGTCTCTCTCTCAAATAAACAAAAAAAAAAATTTTTTTTTGCTGGGCGTGGTGGCACACGCCTTTAATTCTAGCACTCCGAAGGCAGAGGTAGGAGGATTGCCATGAGTTCGAGGCCAGCTTGAGGCTACATAGTGAATTCCAGGTCAGTCTGGGCTTAAGCGAGACTCTACCACGAAAAAACAAAAATAAAAACAAAATTAAAAATAAAAGCTCAAGTAATAACTACTGGGAAAGCTGAGGCTGAGGCAGGCAGCCGTCCAGTTGAAGTTTTAGGTCATTCTGGGCTACACAGTCAGATAATAACAAATACTTCTTAAATAACAAAGACTTCCTGAAACAAATACAATGCATCCAAGTTTTTTTTTTTTTTTTTTTTGTTTTTTCGAGGTAGGGTCTCACTGTGGTCCAGGCTGACCTGGAATTAGCTATGTAGTCTCTGGGTAGCCTTGAACTCATGGCAATCCTCCTACCTCTGCCTCCCGAGTGCTGGGATTAAAGGCGTGCGCCACCACGCCCGGTCCAAATATTCTTATGTTTTATTTTGTTTGAGATAAAGTCTCGCTCTAGCTCAGGCTGACCTGGAATTCACTATGGAGTTTCAGGCTGGCTTCAGACTCACAGATTTAAAAGTGTGTATCACCACGCCCGAATCAAACTATGCTTTTAACTTGATTTGCCACCTTACTTAATATTAGTTCTACATGGACATTTTATACCAGACTACTCAAGGATTTGTGCTATTACAGTAACATTAGATTAAAATGCAGACAGCATAGTAGTTTTACATTCTGTAAACATACATAAAGAACATGGACCATGCTCAGTAATAGTTCTAACACAGAGCTCTGTCCTCCGCCCCCAAGTTTTGGTTGTAAATGGAATTCAAGTGTCTAAGACTATGAAATTCCTGGCTGTGGTCAGACACCCTGGGAGATAAGGCGAGCCGAAAACACTGAGTGTTAACAGCCAAATGTTAGCTGTTGCTCTGCAAAAATGAGCACACATGCGTTTCCAGGCCCGGCCTTTCCCACTTAAATACAGCGCGGGAAGGGAACCGTCAGCTGTGAGCGGCCCGCAGAGAGCCCGCATCCCAGCAAAGTCCAGTGCTCGGGGGCCGAGCAGCCGGTCCCACCGCCCCGCGCGGAACCAACGAGACTGCGCGGAAGGGCTGGGAAGAGAAGGCCAGAGAGGGGCCCGGGGACACAGGGTGTCTGAGGGGGAACTACCAAGTCCCGGGCAGGTGCTGGGTCTCTCCCAAGCGCGGCGCGTCAGAAACGGCTGACCGCAGTCTTCCGAGGCCGCCGACGGAGGCGGAACTGCGGCGCAGCACCTCGCGGCACCGCGGCCAGCAGAGCGCCGAGGGGGCGGAGCGGCCTCCCGCCCTCCTCCCAGGGGCGGCCTGTGATTGGCTCTTGGAGCGGTGGCGGGGCGGGGCTGCTGGGAGGCCGCCCGGGAGGCCTGTGCACGCGCAGGCGCGGGCACGGCGGCGGCGCGCGCGTGCTCCGTGGGACAGTGCGGCGGCTGCGGCGGAGCTGCCTATGGTAGTGGGCGGTGGGTGGGTGTAACGTTGAGCCCGACGTACGGGCGGGTGGTAGCTGAATGTCCGGGATGCTGGAGCCCGAGCGGGGCGGCCGCGGCAGCCGCAGCTGCTGACCGCGCACCCGGAGCGGGAGCCGGCGGCGGAGCGCGGGGCAGGTGAGTGCGACGGCGCGGGCCCCGCCCGGATGCGGCGCGGCTGAGGGGCGGCCGGCTCCGGAGCCCCCGCGCGGGCTGGCGGGCTGCGGGGCTGTCGACTCCGGTGCCGGCGCCGCGCTTCCTGCCCGCGCCGAGGACACCCGGCCGGCCGGCGGGGGCGCCCGCCTGGGCTGCGGCCCGCCCGGGGCTGTCTGCTAGGTGAGCGGCTCCAGGCCTGCGGGCGGCTCCGCAGTGAGGGGCGCCCGGGGCAGAGGCGCCGTGGCCGGGGCCGCGGGGCGGACACCTCGAGCTCGCCGGCCTCGGGTGTCTTCGTGCGGAGAAGTGTGCTGCAGGGGCGGGGACGCCGCGCTCTCGCCTGGCTCTCCGACGTGTTCTAGAACCCGGGGCCGCCGCACACCGCCCCGGGGCCTCGGGCCGAAACGTCCCGGCGGAGTCGTCGGCGCGCGCTCGCGTCGTGGCCCGACGGTGGCCAGCCTGGCCGGAGCGCCGGACGGATGCGGGATGGATGCAGCTCCGGCCCTGCGGCGGCGGCTGCGGCCAGTGCTGCGTGCGGGCTGGCGTTGGGGGGCACATTGAGTTCCCAACTGCTCGGGGGTTGCCGTCGCCGCCGCTGGAGTTGCTTAATTAACCCTGGAGCCCGTGACCTTACAGTGGACGAGACCGGATTCTGTAGTGTCTTTCTAGGGTCCTGTAGCTCTTTTCTTGCAAAGGCTGACTTGCAAACCTGTCTCAGGTACCGCTGGGACTTGGTGTGATGAAACCAAGGGAATTCAGAATTCTCTTAGGGAATTCAGAATTCTCTTAGGGCGGAAGATAGTAGGACAAGTAAACTTGAATTGCTTTTCAGTTTAACCAATCTTAAGTGACACTTAAACTGTCACTTGTTACAGAGTATAAATATAGGAAGAGTATGGAAACATACTCCTTTTTTCTGCATTGCTACATAGGAAGGGAGTGACAAGTGCTTTTGTAAACATCACTGTGGGCAGTGTTTCTGTCTGGTGAAGTCATCATAATTAAATTAGATGAGTACTTTGAAGCAGTGAATGAATGTTTGGAATTATGATTCCCAATAAAATCTCCAAGGAGTCAGAGTTCTCAGCAGTTCATTAATCACTTGGGGATTTTTATGCTACATTGTAAGGTGTTTTTTTTGGGGGGGGGTGGTTTTATAATTTTGTGACAGTCTTGCTTTGAACTTGCATAGTTTGTCTTACCTCTGTTTCCCTAGTTCTGGGGTTAGAGGGATTACAAGTATGCATCAAGTCTTTCTGCTACAAACAGAACTGTGTAAAATTTTGGGTCTGACCTGAGTCTCAGGCCATAGATGTGGCACAAAGTAAAAATCTAAAGGTTTAAAACTGGAATTGTATTTACCAAAGCCAAAGTGATGTAAGAAGACGACTTATTTGGTTTACACCCCCGATTCACACACTGACTAGGACATTCCACTCTGAGGGTTTTGGAAAAGTGGAAAAACCAAGTTGGTTTTTTTGTAATAGGGATCAACCTTGAAGCATGTTGGTATTCTTTTCTTTTCTTTTTTCTCTTTTCTTTTTTTTTTTTTTCAAGGTAGTCTCAGTCTTGCTCAGGCTGACCTGGAATTCACTATGTAGTCTAAGGGTAGCCTTGAACTCACAGTGATCCTCCTGCTTCTGCCTCCCTAGTGCCCTGCATTATTTTAATTTATTGATATATTTGAGAGAGAGAGAGAAGCAGATAGAGAATGGGCATGCAACTCCAGGTGCATGCACCACCTTGTGCATCTGGCTTACATGGGTACTGGGAAATCAGATATGTGTCCTTAGGCTTCACAGGCAAGTGCCTTAACTGCTAAGCCATCTCTCCAGCCCGGTTTTCTTCTTTTCTTTTCTTTTCTTTTCTTTTCTTTTCTTTTCTTTTCTTTTCTTTTCTTTTCTTTTCTTTTCTTTTCTTTTCTTTTCATTTTTTGATTTATTTGAGAGAAAGAGAGAGACAGAGAGAATGAGCCTGTTAACTGCAAACAAACTCCAAACGCATGCATCACCTTGTGCATCTGGCTTACGTGGATCCTGGGGAATCAAACCAGGGTCCTTTGTCTTTGCAGGCAAGTGCCTTAACCTCCAAGCCATCCCTCCAGCCCCTTTTTTTTTTTCAAGGTAGGGTCTCACTCTGGCCCAGGCTGACCTGGAATTCACTATGTAGTCTCAGGGTGGCCTTGTACTCACAGCGGTCTTCCTACCTATGCCTCCCAAGTGCTGTGAGATTAAAGGCGTTCGCCAACACGCCCAGGTTTTTTTTTTTTTTTTCTCGAGGTAGGGTCTCTAGCTCAGGCTGTCCTGGAATTCACTATGTAGTCTCAGGGTGGCCTCGAACTCATGGTGATCCTTCTACCTCTGCCTCCCAAATGCTGGGATTAAAGGCGTGCGCCACCATGCCGGGCTGCGCCCAGCTTTTTTGAAGTAGGGTCTTGCTCTAGCCCAGATTGACCTCAAGCTCACTGTGTAGTCTCAGGGTGGCCTCGAACTCAAGGTGATCTTCCTAAACCTGTCTCCAGAGTGCTGGGATTAAAGCATGCATCACCATGCTGGGCTGATTTTCTTGAAGTAGTCAGTCAGTCTTAAAGCAAGTTGGCTGTTGATTTATTTTATTTTTTGTTTTTTCACTTTGTAGTCTCAAGTTGTCCTCCAACAGTGATCCTCCTACCTCTGCCTCCTGTGTGCTGAGATCAAAGGTGTGCAGCACCACGCCCAGCTGATTTATTTTTTTGAACCTGGGACTTGGTGTGTGAAAGACAGGATATTGTCCTAAAGTCCAGGCTGTCAGGTGTAGCCAATGCTGTCCTTGACAGGAGGGTCTCACGCTGGTCCTGGAATTAACTATGAAGTCTCAGGGTGGCCTCGAACTCTCGGCGATCCTCCTACCTCTGCCTCCCGAGTGCTGGGATTAAAGGCGTGCGCCACCACACCCGGCTGATTCTTTTTTTTTTTAATATTTATTTTTATTTATTTATTAGAGACAAAGAGAGGGGGACAGAGAGAGAGAGGGAGGGAGAGAATGGGCATGCCAGGGCTTCCAGCCACTACAAACGAACTTCAGACGCACGTGCCGCCATGTGCATCTGTTTTACGTGGGATCTGGGGAATCGAACCTGGGTCCTTAGGCTTCGCAGGCAAATGCCTTAACCACTAAGCCATCTCTCCAGCCCTGTCCTTGATTCTTGAGGCAGGATTCCTCTACACCTAGTTTATTCAGTGCTGGGGATCAAACCTAGAGCTTTGTGTCTGCTAGGCAGGCACTCTACCCAAATGAGGTACATCCCCACCCCTTGGCTTAACTTTATTTTATTTTTTTCTGGTGTGTGTGTTGAGGATTGAACCTAGGACTCTATATATGCTAAGTTTGCACCACTGAGCCATATTCCCATTTGTTCTGTTTTAAAAGATTTTATTTATTTATTTACTTATTTATTTATTAGAGACAGAGAGAGAGAGAGGGAGAAAATGGGCATGCCAGGGCCTCTAACCACTGCAGAACGAACTCCAGATGCATGCGCCACCATGTGCATCTGGCATTCGAACCGGGGTCCTTAGGCTTCACAGGCATATGCCTTAACCACTAAGCCATCTCTCCAGCCCTGTTCTATTTTTTAAATAAAAATTTATTTATTTATTTATTTATTTATTTATTTATTTATTTGACAGAGATAAAGAGGCGGGGGGGGGCATGGAGAGAATGGGCACATCAGGGCTTACTGCCTCTGCAAACAAACTCCAGATGCATGCACCACTTTGTGCATCTGGCATATATGGGTCCTAGGGAATCAAACCTGAGTCCTTTGGCTTTGCAGGCAAATGTCTTAACTACTAATCCACCTCTTCAGCCCTATTTTTATTTTTTTTTTAAATAGTTTGTTTACTTATTTGAGAGAGAGAGAGAGAGAATGAATGGGCGCACCAGGGCCTCTAGCCACTGCAAACAAACTCCAGACGTATGCGCCACCTTGTGCATCTGGTTTATGTGGATATGGAGGAATTGAACCTGGCAGTCCTTAGGCTTCGTAGGCAAGCACCTTAACCTTTAAGCCATTTCGTCAGCTATACACACACACACACACACACACACACACACACACACGCACGCACACTTTAGACACCTGTGCCACCTTGTGTGCATGTGCGACCTTGCACATGTGTCACCTTGTGCATCTGGCTTACATGGGATCTGGGGAGGCAAACATGGGTCCTTAGGCTTCTCAGGCAAGTGCCTTAACCACTGAGCAATCTCTCCAGCCATTTATTATTATTATTATTTTTAGTTTTTGGTTTTCTTTCTTTCTCTTTCTTGTTTTTCCGAGGTGGGGTCTAACTCTACCTCAGGCTGACCTGGAATTCACTATGTAATCTCAGGGTGGCCTCGAACTCATGGTGATCCTCCTACCTCTGCCTCCTGAGTGCTGGGATTAAAGGCATGTGCTACCATGCCCAACCTTTTTTCTTTTTCTTTCTTTCTTTTTTTTTAATTGACAACTTCTTTAATTGTAGACAGTATCCCATGGTACTTCTCTCCCTCCCCCCACTTTTCCCTTTGAAACTTCACTCTCCTTTTTCTTTTTCTTTTTTTCTGAGGTAGGGTCTCGCTCTGGCCCACGCTAACCTGGAATTTACTATGTAGTGTCAGGGTGTCCTTGAACAATTCTACCTCTGCCTCTTAAGTGCTGGGATTAAAGGCATGTGCCACCATGCCTGGCTAATTTTTTTTTTAAAGGAGAAAAGAGAAAGAAAATGAATGTGAATGGGATGCCAGAGCCTCTTCTGCACATGAACTCCAGACGCATGATCCAGTTTGTGCGTCTGCCTTTCCTTTGGTACTGGGAAATTGAGCCTGGGCAGGCAGGCTTTGCAAGTAAACACCTTTAACCATTGAAACATCTATCTTCCCTGCCCAACCAAAAAAATAAAATGTTCTTGTTTTGTTTTTTCAAGGTGGGTTTTCACTGTAGTCCAGGCTGACCTGGAATTCACAATGTAGTCCCAGATTGGCTTTGAACTTCTGATGATCCTTCTACCTCTGCTTCCAGAGTGCTGGGATTAAAGGCATGTAAACATCACACTCAGTTAGACTAAAAATACTTTCATTAAGAGACCCTTTTTTTTTTGCTTTTTTGGAATGGGTCTGTGTATCCCAGGTTGGCCTGGTGTTGGAGATTCTAATGCCTCAGTTTCTAGAGCATGCTGGGATTATAAACTTTGCACCGCCATGCCTGGCTTTACCTCCCCCCCTTTCCTGTATGTATGTGTGTGTTTGTATGTATGAATATGTGAGTGTGGGCAGGCACATGCATAGGTCAGAGAACAGTTCTCAGGGTGGACCTGACCTTTCCCCTTCACTTTGAGATGAGGTTTCTCTCTGTGGATTCTTGTTCTGCTGCTGTTCTTTACTGGGCACCTCACAAGCATCCATTGAGCTGGGAGTACAAAAGCCTGTCATGGCTTCCTGCTTTTTTGTGGTATCTGTGGAGTTGAACTCAGGTACTTTAGCTTGAGTGACAAGTACTTTATCCAATGAGTCATTCCTCCATTCCCTTTATCCCAATCCTTCCCCCAGGTAGGGTCTTGCTCTAACCCAGGCTGAGCTGGAATTCACTATGTAGTTTCAGGCTGGCCTCAAATTTACAGCCACCCTCTGGCTTTATGTGGGTACTAAGCAATTGAACCCATTCTGGCAAGCTTTGCATGCAAGTGTCTGTAACCACTGAGCCATCTCCCAGTGTGCGTCCCTCCCCCCAAGAGGAAAAAATCTCATTAATGTATGACTAAACTGGAATGAGTACATGATTGGTCAACTTAATTGTTAACTTTCCTTTAGGAAAAAAAATAGTCAGTTTTGGATGCCAGTTTTGGACATGATGGGTTTATATGCAATAAAATAATTTACATTGTATCTATTTACATTTATTTATTTATTTATTTTTGTTTTTTGAGGTAGGGTTTTACTCTAGCTCAGGCTGACCAGGAATTCACTATGTAGTCTCAGGGTGGCCTCAAACTCATGGTGATCCTTCTACCTCTGCCTCCTGAGTACTGGGATTAAAGGCGTGTGCCACCACTCCCAGCTTTTACTTTTATTTTTATGACAGAGAGAGAGGATGAATATTGGTGTGCCAGAGCCTCTAGCCACTGCAGTCCAACTCCAGACATGCGTGCCACTTTGTGTGCATGCATTATTGGCAGGCAAGCACTGTAGCTGCTAAGCCACCTCTCCCACCCATAATTTACCTTGTAAACTGAGGAATATTATAAAGGCTTTAAATTACAAAAAAAAAAGTATCTGGAACCCGTCAAACTGCTTAGATCCCATAATGAAAGAATAAAAACTAGGGAATGTCTAAGAAATGTAGGGGCTATGACTATGAAAAACTGTAAGTATCCTCACATAACTTTTCACTTTTCTTTCTCTATTTTTTAAATATTTATTTATTTATTTATTTGAGAGAGAGAGAGAAACACAGAGAGAGATAGAATGGGCTGCCAGGGCCTCCAGCTGCTACAAACAAACTCTAGATGCATGTGCCACGTTGTGTATCTGGCTTACATGGGTCCTGGGGAATTGAACCTGGTTTCTTCAGCTCTGCAGGCAAGTACTGGTAAGCCATCCTTCCAGCCCTCTTTTCATTTTTCTTTGGTAAAAGTGGAATTCCCCTGTATTTACTGTTAACCTAGGGTAACTGAGTATTAGTTGTCAGAGATTATGTTCTGTCCCAGCCTTTCTTCTTGATCTCTCTCTAGAATTGTGTAACATTCTGGTAGCCTATTCATTAATTTTCTTAGTTATTCAATTTTCTTGGTAACTGAGAGGACGGTGCACTATATGTACATGTCAAGTGAAAACCCAGGAGCTGCTGCAGCATCCCTTGCCCTGTATTTTTGTTCCCCTCTTTTTCTAGCCACTTGGGAGACCACCAAGCAAGTGCTCATTTGCCTTCTGGGGAAATGTGATCCTGATTATCCATGCTTGCAATGGGGGGATTATGTGGATTAAGAGAAATCTGTGGTAATCCAGAAGCTTTATTTTAACCTACAGTGTAATCACATTCCTGACCAGTTTGTCTTCCTTACATTTTGTAATAACTAAAATATTTCCCTATTGTACATTTCTGACAACTGATTTGTCTTATTTACTAATTGTACTCCTCCTGCCATTTAGAAGTAGTAGTAGTTGTGAGGAATTTAAAGAGTCAGATGAGCACCTGGTCTGCCAAATGTAATTTGGTGTTGACTATGGTTTAACCACTATGCTTGTTAGACCCTGAAGACCTGAATTCCACAGATTCCTTACCTGCTGAGCCACTGGAAGGCATTTGCTGTGGCTGTCAACAAGAGGTCAAAGCTTTATGTTAACCCAGTTGTAGTTGATAGTTTAATGATTAAATTTTTTGTGATCTGGATAATCAGCATTTAAGATTATCAAAATTGTAAATTTAATCCAAGATAGAGTTTGCATTATTTAAAATAACTTATTAGCAGTTTTCATAGGGATTAACCAACCCAAAGGCCTGCCATCTGAAATACAAGTTTGGTCTGAAACTCATACTGTCTAGCCCAGGTGGGACTGGAACTTGCAGTTCTCCTGTGTCAGACTCCCAGTAAGAGATGCTATCTCCCTACCCCCCCACCCCCAGTGGCTGACTAGCATTCATAACCCATAACCCTATGATGAATACCAGTAACTCCACTGAGGAGGGCCCTCAGTGGAATGGCAGTGGGCAGGAGGAAGTATAATAGGATAACCAAAATATAATAGGATAACAAGAGGGGAAATGGGATCAACAGATGATTTGTTTATACAGTTAAATTCCTCATTAACAAAACCAAAAAAAAAAAAATAGCCCAGGTAACCTGGAATTCACTATGTAGTCTCAGGGTGGCCTCAAACTCATGGCAATCCTACTTTTGCCTTTTTTTTTTTTTTTTAAATATTTATTTATTTGCAAGCAGAGAAAGAGAGAGAGATAGAAGAGAGGCAGACAGCAGACAGAGAATGGGCATGTCAGGGCCTCTAGCCACTGCAAACGAATTCCAGATGCATGTGCCCCTCATGCATCTGGTTTATGTGGGTCCTGGAGAATCGAACTGGGATCCTTTGGCTTTGTAGGCAAACACCTTAACTACTAAGCCATTTTCCAGCCCTTTTTTTTTTTTTTTTTTTTTTTTTTTTTTTTTTTTTTTTGAGGTAGGGTCTCACTGTAGCCCAGGCTCATCTGGAATTCACTATGTAGCCTCAAGGTGGCCTCGAACTCACAGCGATCCTCCCAGTCTCCCGAGTGCTGGGATTAAAGGCGTGTGCCACCATGCCTGGCTTAAAGTTTTTTTTTTTTAAAATTAATTAGTTTTTGGTTTTTCGAGGTAGGGTCTCACTTTGTTTAGCCTAGGCTGACCTGGAATTCACTATGTAGCCTTATGGTGGCCTGGAACTCACAGTGATCCTCTTACCTCTGCCTTAAATTTCACTTAAATTAAGTGCTTGAATTAAAGGCATGTGTCAGCCTTTATTTGCAAGCAGAGAAAGATAGGAGAGGGAGAGAATGGGCACGCCAGGACCTCCAGTCACTACAAACGAACTCCAGGTGCATGCACCATTTTGGGTATTTGGTTTTACTTGGGTACTGGGGAATCAAACTCAGGTTGTTAGGTTTTGCAGGCAAGCGCCTTAACAGCTGAACCATCTCTCCAGCCCATATTTTAAAATTTTACTTTTATTAAATTTCACGTGCGTGTGTGTGTGTATACACACCAGGGTCTTTTTGCCACTGCAAACAAATGCCAGATGTCTGTGCTACATTTTGCAACCAGCTGTACATGTGTGTTGAGGTATTAAACCCAGGCCAGGAGGCTTTACAAGCAAGTGCCTGTAACTGCTGTACCCTCTCCTAAGCCTCCTGTGATTCTATTTTTTAAAATAATATTTTATTTATTTATTTATTTATTTATTTATTTATTTATTTGAGAGAGAGAGAGAGAATGGGCACGCCAGGGCCTCTAGCCACTGCAAATGAACTCCAGATGCATGTGCCCCCTTGTGCATCTGGCTTTATGTGGGTCCTGGAGAGTCAAACCGGGATACTTTGGCTTTGCAGGCAAATGCCTTAACTGCTAAGCCATCTCTCCAGCCCATGTGATTCTATTTTTACCAGCTTCCTGTTAAGGTTTTCTGTCATTTAAAGCTGTGATTGTCATATAGCTTATTGGAAAAATGCCCATGTCTCTTACTCTATATGGAATTAGGCAAATTTATGATTGCAAACATTTATTAGGTACTTAACATGTTAGGCTGTGTGCTAAGTGCTCTCTCTGAAGTACTGATGATATCCCCACTTAAAGGATGAGGAAACTGAAGTTTCGGAGACTTGACATGCCAAGTGGAGCAAAGTTTTAAAGTGAGAGGGTCAGATTATAAGTCTAGTTCTGTCTGACTACATGTCTCTCTTTCCCCTTCTGAATTGCCCAGGCTAGCCTAGACCTCTTGATCCTCCTACCTTGTTCCTGATTTCTGGAATGACCAACATTCATCTCATACTAGCATTTTTTGTTTTTGTTTGGGGAGGGGTTGTTCTGGGTGTGCTGGGGTTTGAACCTAGAGTCTTATGGATGTTAGGCAAGCACTTTTCCACTGAGCTTTTCCCTCAGTCCTTTTAAAAATTTTGTTTGTCCTTTTGACAGAGTCTCACTGTATCCTAGGCTTGCCTTGAAATTGTGGCAATCTACCTTCCTTGGCCTCCTGAGTGTTGAAATTAAGGGATTGAGACACCACATCCAGTGTGTATGTGTTTGTAGGTGTATGTAATAGATGTTTGTATGTATCTAGCTGTCATCTCTGTGTGGGTGCTGGGATCTATCCTGGGGCTTCATGCATACTAGGCAAGTGCTCTACTACTAAGCACTTGCTTTCTTTTTAAATAAATAAATATAAATATTTCATTTATTTATTTTGAGACAGAGAGAAAGAAGCAGAGAGAGAGAATGAGTGTGTCAGGGCCTGTAGCCATTGCAAACGTACTCCAGATGCATGTGCCACATTGTGCATCTGGTTTATGTGGGCCTTGGGGAGTCAAACCTGGATCCTAAGGCTTCATAGGCAAGCGCTTTAACCACTAAGCTATCTCTCTAGTCCAACATTTTCTTTTTTTACCCTTCCCTTGGCTTTTTTTTAAAATATTTTTATTTATCAGTGAAAGAGGGGGAGAGAGAGAGAATGAGTGCTCTAGGGCCTCCAGCTACTGCAAACAAACTCCAGATGCATGTGCCCCCTTGTGCATCTGGCTAATGTGGGTCCTGGGAAATTGAACCTGGGTCCTTTGGCTTTGCAGGCAAACACCTTAACCACTAAGTCATCTCTCCAGCCCTGTTTTTTGTTTTTTTGTAAAAGGGTCTTGCTCTACACCAGGCTGACCTGGAATTCACTCTATAGTCCCAGGCTGGCCTCAGACTCATGGCAATCCTCCTACCTCTGTCTCCTGAGTGCTGGGATTAAAGGCATGCACCACCAAGCCTGACTCCCATTGCTTTTTAAAAAATTGGCAAAATGGTCAGTGATCCAGATGCATGTGGTGGTCTATGCCTGTAAAGGCACAGGTAGGAGGATTGCCATAACTTTGAGGCCAGCCAGGGCTATAGAGTGAGACCCTATTTTAGCCTCTCCCCTTGGAAACCTCCCATATATATATATATATATATATATATATATATATATATATATATATATATCTCCATCCATCCCCTAGGATAGTTAAATGTTCTGATTATTTTGTGTAGATCTTTTTTTTTTTTTTTCAAGGTAGGGTCTCACTCTGGCCCAGGCTGACCTGGAATTAACTATGTAGTCTCAGGGTGGCCTCGAACTCAAGTGCTAGGATTAAAGGCATGCACCACCTCGCCCAGATTGTGTAGATCATCTTTAAAAGCTATGTTCTTGGAGGCAAAGGTAGGAGGATCGCCATGAGTTTGAGGCCACCCTGAGAATACAGAGTGAATTCCAGGTTAGCCTGGGCTAGAGCAAGACC
Organism: Orientallactaga sibirica; assembly: GCA_036365145.1. Lineage (NCBI taxonomy): Eukaryota > Metazoa > Chordata > Mammalia > Rodentia > Dipodidae > Orientallactaga > Orientallactaga sibirica. The sequence continues at coordinate 30,976,933 of JAEOAD010000009.1, forward strand.
CTACAGTGAAAAGCAAAACCAAACAAAACAAAACAATAGCTATGTCCTTTCACCCTGCTGGTCTAGCTGTTCTTTTGGGTGGTACTTGGGAGTATTACTGAGCTTGATTGAAACAGAGGAAATAAGCAGAATAGCTTTTGAATTAGTGAACCAATAAAATAGCTAGTAAATGAGTTACTTTTTTTGTTTACTTTTTTTTATTTATTTGAGAGTGACAGACAGAGAGAAAGAGGCAGATAGAGAGAGAGAGAGAGAGAGAGAGAGAGAGAGAGAATATGGACGTGCCAGGGCCTCCAGCCACTGCAAACAAACTCTATATGCATGTGCCACCTTGTACATCTGGCTTACGTGGGTCATAGGGAATTGAGCCTCGAACTGGGATCCTTAGGCTTCACAGGCAAGCCCTTAACTGCCAAGCCATCTCTCCAGGCCTAAATGAATTACTTTAAAAGATGAGTAGAAAGCTGGGCGTGGTGGCACATGCTTTTAATCCCAGCACTCAGGAGGCAGAGGTAGGAGGATCGCCATGAGTTCAATGCCACCCTGAGACTACATAGTAAATTCCAGGTCAGCCTGAGCTAGAGTGAGACCTTACCTCAAAAAACAAAAAAAGAAAAAAAATGAGTAGAACAAATACTTGGAATAATGTATTCACTTATGAGAAAGAAATACATAGCCAGGCGTGATGACAAATGCCTTTAATGCTAGCACTTGGGAGGCAGATGTGGGTCTGAGGCTAGCTTGGACTATAGAATAAGTTCCAGGTCAACTTGGACCTGGAACTAAGACTGTACCTTGACAAAACAAACAAAACAAAACAAAAAAGAATGGGTTGGAGAGATGGCTTGGCAGTTATGGCGCTTTTCTGCAAAGCCAAAGGACCCAGTTTCTATTCCCCAGGACCCACATAAGCCAGATGCATATATGGTACATGCATCTGGAGTTTGTTTGTATCCATTCAACCCCCTTTGCTTCTCTCCCTCCCTCTTTCTCAAATAAATAAATAAAAATAATAATAAAAAAGAAATACAGGCCATCACATTACATCAATATAAAGTTGTACATAGAACCTTAAGGGAGTTTTCTTTCTCTCTTCTTTTTTTTTTTTTATTCTTTATGTTAAGAACTTTATTATTTTTTATTCCTCTTTTGGTTTTTTGGTGGTAGGGTCTCACTCTAGCCCAGGGTGACCTGGAACTTAGTCTATAGTCTCAGGCTGGCCTTAAACTCACAGCGATCCATCTACCTCTGCCTCACAAGTGCTGGGATTAAAGGTGTGCACCACTATGACTGGTGAGAACTTTATTCTTTTTTAATTTTGTTGTATTTTATTTTATTAAATTTTTGTTTTGTTTTTGTTTTTTGAGGTAAGGTTTCACTCTAGTCTAGGCTGACCTGGAATTCACTATGTAGTCTCAGGTGGCCTCAAACTCACAGCGATCCTCTGCCTCCCGAGTGCTGAGATTAAAGGTGTGTGCCACCACACCTGGCTATTAAAATATTTTTATTTGTTTGCAAGCAGAGACAGAGAGGAAGAGAGAGAGAGAGAATGGGTGCACCAGTGCCTCTGGCTGCTGCAAATGATCTCCAGGTGCATGTGCCATTTTGTGTATCTGGCTTTACATGGGTACTGGGGAATTGAACTCGGTTCATTAGGTTTTTCAGGCAAGCACCTTAACCATTACCCCACATCTCCAGCCCTATTCTGTTTTATTTATTGGAGAGTGCGTGTGAGAGAGAGAGCGTGAGTCCCTGCTATGTGGGTGACAGAGGGTACTAGTGAGCCAGCATGGGTGCTCCAGGGCCTTTTACTGCTGCAGCAACTCCAGAGAACTTGTATATTGTATGTATGTCATGCATGTGCACCTACCGACCTATGTACATACATACTATAATTTGGTCATGTTCTTGTCATGTTACCCTCTTTCCCTCCCCCTTTACTGCCCCCAGTCCATCCACTGAGGACCTGCCTCTTTCAAGGTAGTACTTTTTCTCTTTTGAAGTCTCCTACCTTTGCCCTCCCCCATCTTGTGGAGGTATATCACTAACCACTGTGGGGTCATGAATGTACCAGTCAGTTTATGTTAGGATAGTGTCCTGTAGTAGTTTGAATTTATGTCCCCCAATAGACTCAAATGTTTAATAAATGTGTAACTTGGATCTCCAGACGCCTGACTGGAAGAGGTGTCACTGAGGCAGAACTGAATTCCAGCCTGTGGTATGCGGAGTGATTGAGCTTTGCCTGGGGTTCCTGGAGTGTGCTTGCTTGTGGTGCTGCTGGTGGTTTTTCTCTCTGTGTGGAATTTCCCCTAGATCTGTAAGCCTGAAATAAATCTCATTCCTTCTATAAACTGTGTCTTGTTTGGAGGTTCACCCCAGCAGCACAGAGCTGACTACTACACTTTCTCACCTGTGCCTCTTACCTACTTTCTATCTCTACTTCCACAATGTCCCATGAGCCTTGGAGGGTATGACAGAAATCTCTTTTATTATTGAGCTCTCAACAGCCTCTTATTTTTCTGCTTTGGTGGATTTTGAGTCTCTCTAGTGCCTACTGCAATCTCCATAGAGAAAGTTCTGTGGCTGGCACTCATATTCATTCTGCCACTTCCTTGCACTGTTCCCTGAGCTCTGGCGGGTATGATAGAGAGGTTCATCCAGTGCTAAGTACTGGGGAGGTCTCCTTATCATTTAAAAAAAAAAATTAAAAAATTAATTTATTTCAGAGAGAGTGAGAGAAATAGAGGGAAAAAATGAGAATGTGTGCACCAGAGCCGTTGGCTGCTGCAAAGGAACTCCAGACATATGTTTCACCTTGTGCATCAGGCTTACGTGGGTCCTGGGGAATCAAACCTGGGTGTTTGGCTTTTCAGGCAAGTGTCTTAACTGCTAAGCCATCTCTCTAGCCCTGTTTGTTTATTTTTTTTTAATGTATTTATTTTTTGAGAGGAGATTGCAGATAGAATGGGCATGCCAGGGCCTCTAGCCACTGCAAGTGAACTCAGAGATACATGTTCCACCTTGTGCATCTGGGTTTATGTGGGTACAGCAGAATCAAACTGGGGTCCTTAGGCTTTGCAGGCAAGCGCCCCAACCACTAAGCCATCTCTTCAGCCCAATTATCTTAATTTTTTTTAAATTTAAAAATTAAAAAAACTTTTGGTTTTTCAAGGTAGGGTCTTTCTCTAGCCCAAGCTGACCTGGAATTCACGGTAGTCTCTGGGTGGCCTCAAACTCACAGCGATCCTTCTGCCTCTGCTTGTGAGTGCTGGAATTAAAAGCATGCGCCACCATGCCTCCACTTTTTTTTTTTTTTTTTTTTTTTTGGTTTTTTTGCAAGGTAGGGTCTCACTCTGGTCCAGGCTGACCTGGAATTAACTATGTAGTCTCAGGGTAGCCTCGAACTCCTGGCAATCCTCCTACCTCTGCCTCCCGAGTGCTGGGATTAAAGGTGTGCGCCACCACGCTCGGCCCATGCCTCCTTTTGTGTGTGTGTGTTTGTTGTTTTTTTTTTAAAAAGAGCCAGGACTCTGATTTAATTTATTTTATTTTATTTTATTTATTTGAGACAGAGAGAGGGAAAGAAAGAGGGAGAGTGAGATTGGGCGCACCAGGGCCTCTAGCCACTGCAAACAAACTCCAAATATGTGCGCCCCCTTGTGCATCTGGCATACATGGGACCTGGAAAATCAAACCGGGGTCCTTAGGCTTTGCAGGCATGTGCCTTAACCATGAAGCCATCTCTCCAGCCCAGTGTTTTTTTTTTTTTTTAATTTTTTTATTGACAACTTCTTTACTTGTAGACAATGTCCCATGGTATTTCCCACCTTCCCCCCACTTTCCCCTTTGAAACTTCACTCTCCATCATATCCCCTCCCCCTCTCAATCAGTCTCTCTTTTCAGTTTGATGTCATGATCTTTTCCTCCTATTATGATGGTCTTATGTAGATAGTGTCAGGCACTGTGAGGTCATGGATATCCAGGCCATTTTGTGTCTGGAGGAGCACATTGTAAGGAGTCCTATTCTTCCTTTGGCTCTTACATTCTTTCCGCCCCCTCTTCCTCAATGGACCCTGAGCCTTGGAAGGAAGGTTTGAGATGTTTCAGTGCTGAGCACTCCTCTGTCCCTTCTTCACAGCACCGTGGCGCTTTCTGAGTCATCCCAAGGTTGCCACCATCTGAAAAGAGAAGCTTCTGTAAACAAAAGTGAGAGTAGCATTAATATATGGGTGTGGACATTAAGAGAAATGCTTACTGGGCAGTTTGGTGAGCATAGTATATACATTTAGTCAGACACCAGCAGACATTACACCCTTCGGGCTTATGCTTGCCCCTGTCGTACGTTTTCAGTATTAGGGATGTGTTCCCTCCCATGGAGTGGGCCTCTAGTCCAATTAGAGAGCAGGTGATTTCCTCCATAACAGACATGCCACTATTGCACCCATTGGCTCATTTGGCCTGGCTGGCCAAATTTAAAGCTTGCAGTGTTCACTGTTGAGTACCTTCACTGGTGTTTTCTCTCTCCCATTGAACTGCATGCAGCATAGTTTTTTCCAGCTTTCTGTCAGCTGGTCCACATGGAGGCTTTCAGTTCAGTTCCAGCAGGATTTCTCAGTGACCTTGCAGCCCAAATATGTGGAGTCTTCAGCAATAGGGTCTTACCATCTATTCCTGGTGGGAAACCAAGGGCCTTGGCAATGTCCTATAATGTTTTGAAGGTATCTGTGACCTCCCTGGCCAACAACTCACTGGAAGGTATCCCATCCCTGGCACTGAACATTTTCTAGTAACAATCTGTATGGCTTCTGAGTGTTCCATTGTCCAGAAAAGTAGGTTTCCATATGACTTATTTATATCCTCTTAGATTTTGATTAGCCCTCCCTACACCTTTCCTTTACTCAATCTTTTCCCCTGACCTCACTTAGGCCTTTTCACCATTAATCTGTTCTTCTACTTACATATATGCAATACTGTCCTATTAAGTTCCCCTCCCTCCATTTCTATTCCCTTTATATCCCCTTTCTAGCTTACTAGCTTCTGCTACTTAGTTTTATTTTTACTCACATAGAAGTCCAATCATTTGTAGCTAGGATCCACATATGAGAGAGAACATGTAACATTTGGCTTTCTGGGCCTAGGTTACCTCACTAAGTATAATCCTTTCCAGATTCATCCATTTTCCTGCAAATTTCATAATTTCATTTTTCTTTACTGTTGAGAACGCCATTGTGTAAATGTGCCACATCTTCATTATCCACTCATCAGTTGAGGGACTCTAGGCTTCCATTTCCTAGCTATTGTGAATAGAGTGGAAATAAACATGGTCGAGCAAGTATCTCTAAGGCAGTGAGACGAGTCCTTAGGATATATGCCTAGGAGTGCTATAGCTGGGTCATATGGTAGATCTATTTTTAGCTGTCTCAGGAACCTCCACACTGATTTCCACAATGGCTGCACCAGATTGTATTCCCAGCAACAGTGTAGAAGGGTTCCTCTTTTTCCGCATCCTCACCAGCTTTTATAGTCATTTGTTTTCATGATGGTTGCCAATCTGACAGGAGTGAGATGGAATCTCAAGGTAGTTTTGATCTGCATTTCCCTGATGACTAGGGATGTAGAACATTTTTTTAGATGTTTATATGCCATCTGTATTTCTTCTTCTGAGAACTCTATTTACTTCCATAGCCTATTTTTAATTGGGTTGTTTGATTTCTTATTATTTAATTTTTTGAGTTCTTTGTATATCCTAGATATTAACCCTCTGTCAGATGTATAGCTGGCAAAGATTTCCTCCCATTCTGTAGGTTGCCACTTTGCTCTATTCACAGTGTCCTTAGCTGTACAAAAGCTTTGTAATTTCATGAGGTCCCGGCAGTTGATATGTGGTTTTATTTCCTGAGCAATTGGGGTTATATTCAGAAAGTCTTTGCCAAGTCCAATATGTTGAAGGGTTTTCCCTACTTTTTCCTCTAGCAGTTTCAGAGTTTCAGGTCTGATATTAAGGTTTTTGATCCATTTGGACTTGATTCTTGTGCATGGAGAGAGATAAGGATCTATTTTCATCCTTCTACAGATGCATATCTAGTTTTACCAGCACCATTTGCTGAAGAGGCTGTCTTTTCTCCAATGAGTATTTTGGGCATTTTTGTCAATCATCAGGTGGCTATAGCTACCTGGACTTACATCAAGGTCCTCTATTATGTTCCATTGATCTACATGTCTGTTTTTGTGCCAGTACCATGCTGTTTTTGTTACTGTGGCTCTATAATATAGGTTAAAATCAGGTATGGTGATACCACCAGCCTTATTTTTGTTGCTCAAAATTGTTTTAGATAGCTGGGCGTGGTGGCGCACGTCTTTAATTCCAGCACTCGGGAGGCAGAGGTAGGAGGATCGCCAGGAGTTCGAGGCCACCCTGAGAATACAGAGTGAGTTCCAGGTCAGCCTGGGCTAGGCGAGACGAGACCTACCTTGAAACCAAAAAAAAAAAAAAAAAAAAAAAAATTGATTTAGCTATCCGAGTTTTTTTTTGTGCTTCCAAATGAATTTTTGGATTGCTTTTTTTCTATTTCTATGAAGATTGCTGTTGGAATTTTGATGGGGATTGCATTAAATGTGTAGATTGCTTTTGGTAGGATAGCCATTTTCACAATATTGATTGTTCCATTCCAAGAACAAGGCATGTTTTTCCATTTCCTAGTGTCTTCTGCAATTTCGCGCTTGAGTGTTTTAAAGTTCTCATTGTAGAGCTCCTTCACTTCCTTGTTAGGTTTATACCAAGGTACTTTATTTATTTATTTATTTTGATACAATTGTGAATGGGAGTGATTCTCTGATTTTATCCTATGTGTGTTTGTTGACAGCATATAGGAAGGCTACTGATTTTTGTGTGTTTATTTTGTATTCTGCTACATGGCTATAGGTGTTTATCAGCTCTAACAGTTTGTTGGTAGAGTCTTTAGCGTCCTTTATGTATAAAATCATATAATCTGCAAGTAATGATAACTTGATCTCTTCCTTTCCAATTTGTATCCCTTTTATGTGTGTCTCTTACCTTATTGCTATGGCCAAGACTTCCAGTACTATATTAAATAATAGTGGGGTCAGTGGACACCCTTATCTTGTGCCTGATTTTAGTGGAAAAGCTTCAAGTTTTTCCCCATTTAGTATTATGTTGGCTGTGGGTTTGTCATAAATAGCCTTTATTATGTTGAGATATGTTCCTTCTATTCCCAATCTGTGTATGACTTTTATCATGAAGGGATGTTGGGTTTTGTCAAATGCTTTTTCTTCATCTAATGAGATGATCATGTGATTTTTGTCCTTCAGTCCATTTATATCATGTATTACATTTATCGATTTGTGTATGTTGAACCATCCCTGCATCTCTGGGATAAAGCCTACTTGGTGGGGGTGAATGATCTTTCTGATATATTCTTGTATTCTGTTTGCCAATATTTTGTTGAGAATTTTTGCATCTATGTTCATGAGGGAGATTGGTCTGTAATTTTCCTTTTTTGTTCTATCTTTGTCTGGTTTTGGGATCAGGGTGATGCTGGCTTCATAGAAGGAGTTTGGTAGGATTCCTTCCTCTTCTATTTTATGGATAAGTTTAAGAAGCATTAGAGTTAGTTCTTCTATGAAGGTCTGGTAAAATTCAGCAGTGAATCCATCTGGGCCTGGACATTTTTTAGTTGGGAGATTTTTTATAACTGCTTGGATCTCCATACTTTCTATAGGTCTATTTAAGTGGTTAATCTCATCTTGATTTAATTTAGGTAGGTCATATAAATCAAGGAAATCGTCCATTTCTTTCAGATTTTTAAACTTAGTGTAGTATATGTTCTTATAGTATGTTCCTATGATTTTTTAATTGCTCTGGTATCTGTTGTAATGGTGCCTTTTTATCTCTTGATTTTATTAATTTGTGTCTCTTCTCTCTTTCTTTTGGTCAGATTTGCTAAAGGTTTATCAATCTCCTTTATCCTTTCAAAGAACCTGCTCTTTGTTTCATTGATTCTTTGGATTGTTTTTTTTTTTTTTTTTTTTTGGTTTCTGTTTCATTAATTTGTGTCCTAATCTTTATTATTTCTTCCCATCTCCTGATTTTTGATTTGCTTTGTTCTTTTTTACAAGGCCTTAAGGTGAAGCATTAAATTGTTTACTTGTCAACTCTCTAATTTTTTTTTTTTTAAAGTAGGGTCTCACTGTAGTTCAGGGTGACCTGGAATTAACTATGTAGTCTCAGGGTGGCCTTGAACTCATGGCGATCCTCCTACCTCTGCCTCCCAAGTGCTGGGGATTAAAAGCGTGCACCACTATGTCTGGCTTTGTAATTTCTTAATATAGGCACTTAAAATCTATTAATTTCCCTCTTACAACTGCCTTCATTGTGTCCCAAAGGTTTTGGTATGTTGTATTCTCATCATCATTTGATTCTATGAATTTATTGATTTCCTTTTTGATTTTTTCAGTGACCCATTCATCATTCAGTAGTGTACTGTTTAGTCTCCATGAATTTCTGTATGCTCTGTAGTTTTTCTTGTTGCTGATTTGTAGTTTAATTCCATTGTGGTCAGATAGAGTACTTGGGATTATTTCAGTTTTCCTGTATTTGTTAAGATTTGATTTGTGTCCTAATAGATGGTCTGTTTTGGAGAATATTCCATGTGCTGCTGAGAAAAATGTATATTGTGCAGCATTTGAATGGAATGTTCTGTAGATATGTTAGGTCCATTTGTTCCATGATATCATTTTATCCAGATGTCCCTCCATTTATTTTTTGCTGGGATGACCTGTCAACAGATGACAGTGTGGTATTGAAGTCACCCATGACAATTGTTTTGTGTAATCTGTGACATTAAGTCTAATAGTGTTTGTTTGATGAAATTGGGAAGCCCCCATGTTAGAAGCGTATATTTTTAGGATTGTAATGTCTTCCTGTTGGAGTGTTCCTTTAATCAGTATAAAGTGACCTTCTTTATCTTTCTCACTAATGTGGGTTTGAAGTCTATCCTGTCAGATATTAGGATAGCAACCCCTGCTTGTTTCCTAGGCTCGTTTTCTTTTCTTTTTGGTTTTTTTTTTTTTTTTTTTTTGAGGTAAGGTTTCACTCTAGCTCAGGCTGACCTGGAATTCACTATATAGTCTCAGAGTGGCCTTGAACTCCTGGCAATCCTCCTACCTCTGCCTCCCAAGTGCTGGGATTAAAGACATGCGCCACCATGCCCAGCCTTAGGCTCGTTTTCTTGAAATACTGTTTTCCATCCTTTTACCCTAAGACAGTGTTTATCTTTTATTGAGAGACGAGTTTCCTGGAGGCAACAAACAACCAGACCTGCCTCTTAATCCAGTGTACAAGCCTGTGTCTTTTGATTGAGGCTATTGATATTAAGTTATTATTGAAAGTTATGTGTTTATTCTTCTTGTTTTGTAGTGCTTCCTGTTTCCCTTTACTCTCTTTTTTAACTGTTATTTGAGTATGGTTTATTTTTTTCCTATTTTCTTCTTTGTGTGTTTTGCTTTCTCTTCACCATGAAGGATTCCTTCAATTTTCTGTAGAGCTGCCTTAGTTGTCATAAACTCCTTTAGCCTGTTTTTGTTGTGGGATGTCCTTATTTCTCCATCAATTTGGATAGACAGCTTTGCAGGATAAAGTAATCTTGGTTGACAGTTGTTATCTTTCAGAACTTGGAATACATCATTCCAAGCCCTTCTGGCTTTTAAAGTTTGTGTTGAGTAATCTGCTGTTATCCTGGTGGGTTTGCCTTTGTAGGTGACTTGCTTTTTCTCTGAAACTGCTTTCAATGTATTTTCTTTGGTTTGCATGTTTAGTAGTTTAATTATAACATGGTGAGGAGAGGTTCTTTCCAGGTTTTGTCTGTTTGGTGTTCTAAAAGCTTCTTCTTCTTTTTTTTTAATTGACATTTTCCTTTATTGTAGACAATATCCCATGGTACTTCCCTCCCTCTAAAAGCTTCTTGTATTTGCATTGGCATTCTTTCCCAATTTGGGGAAAATTTTCTTCTATGATTTTGTTGAAAATGTCTACTATGGGAGCAGAAGGGATGGCTTAGCAGTTAAGGCATTTGCCTGCAAAGCCAAAGGACCCAGGTTCAATTCCCCAGGACCCACATTAGCCAGATTCACAAGGGGGCGCATGCATCTGGAGTTTGTTTGTGGTTGCTGGAGGCTCTGGTGTGCCCATTCTCTCCCTCTCTCTCTTTCTCCCTCTTTTTCTGTCTAATAACTAAGTGAAAATAAAATATTTTTAAAAAGAGAACATGCCTACTATGCCTCTGGATTGAAATTCTTTTCTTTCCTATATGCCCTGAATTCTTAAAAAATTTTTTGTTTATTTTTGTTTATTTATTTGAGAGCAACAGACAGAGGGGGGGGGGGAGAGAGAGAGAGAGAGAGAGAGAGAGAGAGAGAAAGAGAAAGAGAAAGTGAGAGAATGGGCACACCAGGGCCTCCAACCATTGCAAATGAACTCTAGATGCATGTGTCACCTTGTGCATTTGGCTTATGTGGGTACTGGGGAATCGAGCCTTTAACCAGGGTCCTTAGGCTTCACAGGCAAGCTCTTACCCACTAAGTCATCTCTCCAGCCCTACCCTGAATTCTTATGTTCGATTTTTTCATAGTGTTCCGGATATTTTGAAATTCTCATTCATACTTTCCTATTAACTTGTCTTTCTTTGTTGGACTGTATTAGATCTGCCACCTGGTCTTCTAGTTAGATATTCTGTTCTCTCCTTCATCCATTCTGCTGTTGAGATACTTTTCACATAGCTAAAATTTTATTTATTTATTTATTTATTTATTTATTTGAGAGGGTCAGACACACACACACACACACACACACACAGAGAGAGAGAGAGAGAGAGAGAGAGACAGATAGACAGACAGACAGACAGGCAGAGAGAATGGGTGTGCCAGGGCCTCCAACCACTGCAAATAAACTCTAGACACACGCTTTACCTTGTGCATCTGGCTTATGTGGGTCCTGGGGAATCGAACCTGAATCCTTTAGCTTTGCAGGCAAATGCCTTAACTGCTAAGCCATTCCTCCAGCCCTTCACAGAGTTTTTTTTTTTTTTAATTTGTTTATTTATTTATTTTTCAAGATAGGGTCTCATTCTAGCTCAGGCTGACCTGGATTCCCTTGGTAGCCTCGAACTCATGGTGATACTCCTACCTCTGCCTCCCAAGTGCTGGGATTAAATATGTGCACCAACATGCCCTGCTTTACTGACTGTGTTTTTCAGTGCTAGTATTTCTGTCTGGTTTTTCTTCAGTTTTTCTATTTCCTTACTCGTGTCTTGTAATGACCTCCTTATTTCATTTAGCTGGTTTCCTGTGTTCTCTTGGAATTCCTTCAGGAGTTTGTTTTCTTTTTTAATTCCTTTGTTTTCTTCTTTGATTTCTTTGAGTATAGGTAAAATCATTTTTTAAAAAATCTTTGTCAGGTAGTTCATTTGAAACAGTCTCATTGGGGGCCATTTCTGATAGATTTATAATTTTTGGTGGGATGGTATTGTCTTGATTCTTTGTGTTTCTTGTATTATAATGTAGTGATTTTTGCATCCTGAGTTGATTTGATGTTTGGGTTTTCTAATTATCTGTGGGGCTTTTAGACTTGGAAGTCCAACTTTATGTACCTTCACAGTAGGAGTTTAAGGTGCCACATGTAGCTCTTGTACTCTAGTCCAACCGCAGAAGTAATCTTAGGTGTTGAGTTTGCCTGCTATTCAAGTATTCTAGTGGGCTGGGTGGAGCAATTTACTGGCAAGTTTTAAACTTCAATTGAGCAATGTACACATTCAATAAAAACCAGCACAGAGAGGGCTGGAGAGATGATTTAGCAGCTAAGGCACTTGCCTGTGAAGTGTAAGGACGCTGGTTCAATTCTCCAGGTCCCATGTAAGCCAGATACATATGGTGGCGCATGTGTCTGGAGTTCATTTACATAGGCTAGAGGTCCTAGTGTGCCCATTTTCTCCCTCTCTCTGTGTCTAATAAACAAATAAAAATAAAATCTTTAAAAAAGAACAGCACAGAGTATTCAAGTGTGAGGATTGAAACAAACAGATGGGGAAGCCCAAATCCCTAAGGGTGTGTGTTGCTCTACACCCTTCATCCTGTTAGCTGGGAGTTTGAGATTTGTGTTCTGAAATGGGTTCTAGGTCAGCCTGGGTCTGAATCAGACCCTGCTCCCAAGAATGACAGAAGAAAAAGACAAAGGCCCTATGGATCTGAAAGCATCAAAGGCATCAACAGTGAACCCCCAAGTACAGCTTAATTGTGAATGGCAAAGCCAGCCAAGAATGTGTAACCCATAACCTCCCCTGACATGGAAAGAGAGATTAGCTCTGCCAATGCATGCCTATGTACCTGCTTTTTTGTCAGTTGGAGTCATTACCTTTTGGGGTGGCTTCAAATCTCACCAATGCTGAATGCCCACCTCGATTCCTCCATGTTATGCTGTTAATCTGGTGTTTTGATCAGCTGTGCTGCATGCCCTGCTGCCAGGGGCTGAATATGTTCTCTGGAAGGTCGTGGTGCTGCTGGTGGGTGATGGGAAAGTGCAGGAAGCCTAGAGTTGTACTGGAAATGCTCAGTTGGTCCCGCCTGTGTCGTCTTCAGCAGCATCTTTGCTGTCTCCCCTTCAGGTTTCTTGACTTTGCAAGGAGGCTGATGAGGTTGGAAAATCCCCTTGTTTGGTTTCTGCTCCTGTAGCTGGTCACTGGGCAGGTATGTGGATCCCCTCTCATCGTGTCCATGTCTGCAAGCGCCTTGGTGGGATTCTGGACGGTTTCCTCCATTCTGATAGGTCTTAGTCTCTCCTGCTTCTCCACTGTGGACGATAAAAATCTATACGCCTTCACTTTTTGGATGAAGAGTGTATTTTGCTGTGGTTTTGCTTATAGTCCTTTCTAGACTGGATTGGCATGGCTCTTATGCAGCCATCTTACCTGGAGGTCATGACCTTCCAGCAAAGTTTTTTTTTTAATTATTGTTTATTTCTATTTATTTATTTGAAAGCGACAAAGAGAGACAGAGAGAGAGTGCGCGAATGGGCGCACCAGGGCCTCCAGCCACTGCAAATGAACTTCAGATGCATGTGCCTCCTTATGCATCTGGCTAACATGTGTTCTGGCGAACGGGGTCCTTAGGCTTCACAGCCAAGTGCTTAACTGCTAAGCCATCTCTCCAGCCCCCAGCAGAGTTTTTTTTTTTTTTTTAAATAAAATTATCTATTATTTATTTTATTTAGAGAAAAAGAAGCAGGTAGATAGAGAATGGGTGCACCAGGGCTTTCAGCTGCTGAAAACAAACTCCAGATGCATGTGCCACCTTGTAATTCTGGCTTATGTCAGTCCTTTGGCTTTGCAGGTAAATGCCTTACCCACTAAGCCATCTCCAGCCCTAAAGCAAAGTTTTATGGAGCAATATGAGTGAGTGCTGCTAGAAACACCTCAGATTCATTATGAATTTTATTTTTGGTCATTGTGCCCATTTTTTTCTCTCTCTTTCCCTTTCTCTCTGCCTCTCTCTCTCAAATAAATAAATAAATAAAATATTAAAGAGAGAGAGAGAGAGAGAGAGAATGGGTGCGCCAGGGCCTCCAGCTACTGCAAACAAATTCCAGATGCATGCGCCCCCTTGTGCATCTGGCTTACGTGGGTCCTGGAGAATTGAACCAGGATCCTTTGGCTTTGCAGGCAAATGCCTTAACCGCTAAGCCATCTTTCCAACCCTTTATTTTTTTGAGAGAGTCAGAGAATCAGAGAGAGAGAGAGAGATAAATAGAGGAAAAGAATGGGTGTGCCAGGGCCTTGAGCCACTGCAAATTAACTCCAGATGCATGCACCACCTTGTTCATCCGGTTTACGTGGGACCTAGGGAAACAAACCTGAACCTTTGCCTTTGCAGGCAAATCCCTTAACTGCTAAGCCATCTCTCTGGCCACTAAATTTTATCTCTCCGTATGTTTGAGAAATGAGTAAACTTGGTTATTGCAATATGTAGGGTACATCCTGGGGTAGAGTGAGAGCCTGCCTTAAAAAGAATAAAATCTTCATGCCCTCTTACTTTTGTTCAGTGTATTAAATATGATCTAGAACTGGCTCTGTAGCTCAGACCTTGAATTTATTCATGTTGATCCTCTTACCTCAACCTAAGGTGTGCTTGGATTGATTACAGGGATGAGCTACCGCACCCAAGTTGACATGGAAAATGTCCTTCTGAATTTGTTCTTTGTATTATTTATTTATTTGACAGAGAGAAAGAAGGAGGGAGGGAGGGAGGGAGAGAGAGAGAGAGAGAGAGAGAGAGAGAATGGGCATGTCAGGGTCTCCAGACACTGCAAACAAACTCCAGGTGCATGTGCCACTTGGTGCATCTGGCTAATGCGGGTCCTGGGCAATCAAACCTAAGTTCTTAGGCTTTGCGGGCAAATGCCTTAACCACTAAGTCATCTCTCCAGCTATGAATTTGTTCTTTTTGGTGTGAAATTCTGTGTGGGTGTTTTCCAAGTTACTTCAGACTTAGTGGGATTTCTTTTTTGAAGAAATAATTCAGCTGTGTAGATTCCAAGCTATCTACACTTTGCATGTGTTTTTTTTTTTAGCAGAAGAAATAGAGTAGTAAATTAAGAAATGAGAATTTTGATTAATGATAGCATTATGAATTTGATAACTAATATGGTAGAGTTAACATCAGTTCTAATTGTGGCAGTGTGGCAGTATAGAAAGTCTCTCAGATAAGACTACTTTCCAGTTGTGTCATGAATGTTGGTATTAGAAGATCCAGGGCAAAGTTCTGGTGAAAAACTGTGAGGAAGGGCTGAAGAGATTCTAAGTGGTTAAGACACTTACCTGTAAAGGCCAAGCTCCTGGGTACAATTTCCCCAGTACCCACATAAAGCAAGATGCACAAGATAGTGCATGCATCTGGAGTTTGTTTGCAGTATCTAGAGGCTCTGGTGTGCCCATTCTCTCTTATAAATAAATAATGTACTTTAAAAAAGTGTGAGGAAGAGAAAGCAAAACCAGTCAGTGAAAAGGAGTGTGGAAGATAAGGTCAGAGGTGGACAGATACCAGATGTATAGGGTTTCTGTAGGCCATTTTTACTATCATGTATCTCATCGAAGCTCCTAGTTGCACCTGAGATAGCATTGTCATGGGAAGCCTTGGGGAGATTTTTTTTTTTTTTTTTTGGTTTTGCGAGGTAGGGTCTCACTCTGGTCCAGGCTGACCTGGAATTCACTGTGTAGTCTCAGGGTGGCCTCGAACTCTCGGCAATCCTCCTACCTCTGCCTCCCAAGTGCTGGGATTAAAGGCATGCGCCACCACGCCCGGCTCTTGGGGAGATTTTAAGGTAGGAATTGGAGTGATCTGACTTAAGCTGTATAAAGCAAGTTCTGGCACAGGTAAATTCAGAGAGACAAGAGTAGAAGCAGAAAAATGAATTAATTAGAAGGATGCTAGGCTAGCACAGCCAAGAAATCCTGAAGAAAAATGCTGACTAGTACTGCCAGGGGCAGTGGGTGGTGAGGAGAGTTTGCTATGCTTGAGGTAGGGTCTTGCTCTAACCCAGGCTGGAATTAACTGTGTTGTCTCAGGCTCATAGCAGTTCTCCTATCTCTGCCTCCCAAGTGCTGGGAGTAAGGTCATCCATCATGCCCAGCTTGTTTGTTTTTGTTTGGTTTGTGTTTGAGGGACAGTAGAGCAGGAGACTTGTAATACTTTGTTTTTGTTCACTTTGAAATGTCTTCACATATGCAAATGAAGGTGTCAGTAGATGGCCCACATTTGAAGCTCGGTGAAGAGGATCTGCCAGGGTCATAGATGTTTGCTATTTAACAACAAGGGCTAGAAAAAGTTCAGAAAAACATAAAGAGAAAATGAGCCAGCATGATGTCTCATACCTGTAATCCCATAATGCCTTCACTTGGCAGACTGAGGTAGAAAAGTCACTGGGTTTGAGGCCAATCTGGGATATAAGAGTAAGTTCCAGGTAAATCTGGGCTAGAGTGAGACCCTACCTAAAAAAAAAAAAAAACAATAAGAAAAGATAAATGGGGTTGGAGAGATGGCTTAGCGATAAAAGTTGAAGGATTCCCCAGGATTCACATAAGCCAGGTGCATGCATCTGGAGTTTGTTTGCAGCAGCTAGAGGCCCTGGTGCGTCCATTCTCTCTCTCTTTCTCTCTCCCCCTCGCCCCCATAAATAAAAATAAAAAAACAGCAAAAAATATAAAAAAGGGCCTGGAGAGATGGCTTAGCATTAGCTCTTGCCACTTGCCTGCAAAGCCTAAGGATTCATGTTGGTCTCTCCAGGTCCCACATAAGACAGGTGCACAGTAACATAAGTGCACAGGGTCACACATGTGCACAAGGAGACGCACACATCAGAAGTTTGGTTACAGTGGTTAGAGGCCCTGACGTGCCAATTCTTTTTTTCTTTTTTTCTTTTTTTGTTTTTTTGGAGGTAGGGTCTCTCTCTAGCCCAGGCGGATCTGGAATGCACTCTGTATTCTCAGGATGGTCTTGAACTCATGGCGAAGGCATGTGCCACCACACCTGGCAAATTCTCTTATCTTTCTCTCACTCTTGCATTTAAAAAAAAAGGTTAAAAAAAGGGGGGGGCAGACTGCTGGGCTTGCCTCAAAAAAAAAAAAAAAAAAAAGTAAATTAAAAAAAAAAAAAGCCAGGAGAGCATATGATGGAGAGTGCAGTTTCAAAGGGGAAAGTGGGGATGTGAGGGCGATCTGGCTACAACATCTGTTACCCCATTGATCGTCAGGTTTGATTCGGCTGATCTGGCTGGCTAGGCGGGTGTCCCCTTTCTCCCTCACCGCTCCATGTGCGTCCCTCCCGAAGCTGCGCGCTTGGTCGAAGAGGACAAGGACCGGTCTTCTCAAGGGTATATGAGCAGCTGCGCTCCCCTCCTAGAACCTCCAAACAAGCTCTCAAAGGGGAAAGTGGGGGTGGGGTGGGAGGGAAGTACCATGGGATATTGTCTGCAATTAAGGAAGTTGTCAATAAAAAAAAACAAAAAAAATTAAAAAGAAAAAAAAATAAGCCAAGTCGGGCAAAGTGGTGCACGGGTATAGTGGTGTTTGCCTTTAATCCTCTCTCTCTCTCTCTCTCTCTCTCTAGAGAGAGAGAGAGAGAGAGAGAGAGAGAGAGGAGGGGGATGTCCTGGAATTTGGGGTGTTTTAGTAATTCTCAGTAATGAAAGAATAAAAAAGTATGTAGATGTGCATATTAACAAATAGATAACCTATCCTGTTGCCTATAATTTGACCATGTGTTTTTTTAATTATTTTTATTTTTATTGACAACATCTTTAATTGTAGACAATATCCCATGTTATTTCCCTCCCTTCCCCCACTTTCCTCTTTGAGACTTCACTTTCCATCATATCCCCTCCCCCTGTCAATCAGTCTCTCTTTTATTCTGATGTCATGATCTTTTCTTCCTATTATGATGATTGACTATGTGTTTTTATTTAAAATTTAGGAACTGGGGGTGGGAGAGATGGCTCACCAGGTAAAGGCACCTGTTTGCTATTTGCAAAGCCTGATAGCCTGGGTTTAATTCCCTAGTACCCATGTAAAGCAAGATATACACAAAGTGGCATATGTGTTTAGAGTTTGTTTGCAGTGGCAAGAAGCTCTGGCACACACTCACAGTGCTCTCTCTCTGTCTTCTTGCAAATAAATAAGGGCTGAGGAGATGGTTCAGTGGTTAAAGATCCTTGCTTGTGAACCTGTTGGCCAGGATTCAATTTCCTAGCATCCAAATAAAGCCAGATGCAAAATGGCACATGCATTTCCGCTCTCAACCCATGTGTGCCAATGGGAAGTAAGGCCAAGAGAATCTGAAGCTCTCAGGCCAGCTAGTCTGACCTTCTTTTGTAGACTAGCAGTTTGTTTTTAGCGGAAGAGACCTTGTCTCAGAAAGTGGAGTACAGACACCTTGAAGTTATCCTTTGACCTCCACATGCACAAGGGTTACCTTTGCCGTGTCAGCGTTGCTGAGTGTCATAGCCTGAGTGACATCTTACAATGAATATGAACGTCATTGTCTTCTCTTTTCTCATTGGTCAGGGGAAACTTGGTGCTAGTGTGGTGGTTGAGCTCATTTTTCTCGGGAGTGTTTTTCCAAGGTCTTCGAAGCCACAGTGTTGTGGGAGGCCAGAAAGTAGCTGGCAGACACCTTTCAACCTTGCACTTTTGGCTTCCAAAGCTTTTCTTTCCTTTGGTACTATATTGGGAATAAAGATCTTGGAATTTTTATTTTGCATGACACCCGACAGACCTGACTTGATCCTGAATATATAAAGCCTAGTAACTAATAAGAAAAAGACAACTGATAAAAACAAATGGCCCAGTGGCTGGGAAGGTGACTCAGAGGTTAAAGGTGCTTGCTTGGAAGGCCTGCTGTCCCAGGTTCAGTTCCCCAGCCAACCATGTAAGCCAGATATAGAAAGTGGCATAAACATCTGGCATTTGTTAGCAGTAGCAAGAGGCTCTAACATGCCCATATTACACACATGCATGCTTACCACACTTTTAAAAAAATTTATTTATTTACTTATTTATTTGAGAGAGAGAGGGGGGGGCAGATAGAGAGAATGGGCGAGCCAGGGTCCTTAGCCACTGCAAATGATCTCTAGACACATGTGCCCCCTTGTGCATTTGCCTTATGTGGGTCCTGGGGAATCAAACTAGGGTCCTTAGGCTTCCCAGGAAGACGCCTTAACTGCTAAACCATTTTCCCAGCCCCATACACATATTTAAATAAATAAGTTTTTAAAAATTTACCAAAGTAAAGAAATTCATAGTAAACATAATAAAAGATCTTTCAACTCATTGTACTTTAGCTTGTATTTTAAAATGTGTATAGATGTAAGCAGCTAAACAACTTACCGGTAATACATTTTTAATATTGTCCATCTGCTTTAATACTTTCTGTTTTCAATCTTGTTTTTGCAGTTTATCTTCTAATCTGAACAAGTCATCCATGAAAACTTCACTTAAAAACTAAGTAATGCATTTTTTTACTAAAAGACTGAAATGGGGACTATCATTTTGAGGTAAGTATCTAATTTTGTAGTTTTTTTCTTCTTCTTCTTCTTCTTCTTTTTTTTTTTTTTTTTTTTTGAGGTAGGGTCTCACTCTAGCTCAGGCTGACCTGGAATTCACTATATAGTCCCAGGGTGGCCTCAAACTCACAGCAGTCCTCCTACCACTGCCTCTTGAGTACTAGTATTGAAGGCATGTGCCACCACACTTGGTTAATTTTGTAGTTTTAATTCTTTTATATTTCTTTTATTTTTAAACTTTTTTTTTGTACTTTTGTTTTTCGAGTTAGGGTCTCATTCTAGCTCAGGCTGACCTGGAATTCAGTATGTAGTCTCAGGGTGGCCTCAAACTCATGGTGATCCTCTTACTTCTGCCTCCCAAGTGCTGGTATTAAAGGTGGGTGCCACCACGCCCGGTTTAATTTTTAACTTTTATTTTATTGACAACTTCCTTTATTAGAGACAATAAACCATGATAATTTCCTTCCCTCCCCAACTTGTCCCTTCACAAATCCACTCTCCATCATATCCCCTTTCCCTTTCAGTCTCTCTCTTGTTTTGATGTCATCATCTTTTCCTCCTACTATACTGGTCTTGTGTAGGTAGTATCAAGCCTTGAGCGGTCATGGATATCCAGACCATTTTGTGTCTGGACAGCTGCTTTGTAAGCAGTCCTATCTTTCCTTACATTCTTTCTGCCACCTCTTCTGCAATGGACCCTGAGCATTGGAGGGTGTGATAGAGATGTTTCAGTGTTGAACACTCCTCTATCACTTCTTCTCAGGGGTGTGAGGAGAAAAGTGGGGTTGATGGAGCCAGGGGTATTGAGAAGAGCTGGTTGTGGGGTAGGTGGTCGGGGAATCAACCAAACCTAACTTAAGTATAAAAATGCCATGTGTAATCTAATTAAAAAAATGAAGATCAGTGTGGTGAAGATCAGTGTGGGCTTTTGTTTTGTTTGAGATAAAGGTTTCACTAAGTAGCACACACAAGCATTGAATTCACTCTCTAGCCCAGGCTGGCTTCAACGTTGAGGCTATCCTTTTGTTTCACCTGAGTATTGCTGAGATTTGCACAGGGACACTAACCACCATGCTTTCTAATCAATGGTTTTGTTTTAGGTGCTACAGGTTTGACATAGGGTTTCACTTCTGCTAAACACACACTCTACCACTAAACCACACCCCTAGCTCAATATTAATATTATGCACTCCTTTGGTAAGTGACCTATTCTTTTATTGCTTTGTTTGTTTATTGGACAGGGTCTCATGTACCCCAGGTTATCTTGTCTCCCTCCACTCCTGAGTATTAGGATTACAAATGTGTATCACCATGTTTTGTTTTGTTTTTTAATTTTGGTTTTCCGAGGTAGGGTCTCACTCTAGCTCAGGCTGACCTGGAATCCACGATGTAGTCTCAGGGTGGCCTCAAACTCCCAGGATCCTCCTACCTCTGCTGGGATTAAAGGCATGTGCCACCACCCTGGCCTTGTTTTTGTTTTGGTTTTTTTGAGGTAGGGTTTCACTCTAGTCCAGGCTGATCTGGAACTCACTCTGTAGTTGCAGTGTGGCCTCAAACTCATGGTGATCCTCCTACTCTGCCTCCTGAGTGCTGGGTATAAGGTGTGCACCACCACGCCTGGCTGTTTTTGTTATTTAAAAAAATTATTTATTTGAGACAGAAAGAGGCAGATAGGGGGGGGGGGAGGGAAGGAGGAGGAGGGAGGGAGAGAAAGAGATTGAGAATGAGAATGGGTGTGCCAGGACCTCTAGCCACTGCACGCTCCAGACACATGCAACACCTTGTGCATCTGACTTTACAAGGGTACTGTGGAATCAAACCTGGGTCCTTTGGCTTTGTAGGCAAGCGACCTTAACTGCTAAGCCATCTCTCCAGCCCCTGTTTTTTTTTTTTCTTTTCTTTTCTTTTCTTTTCTTTTCTTTTCTTTTCTTTTCTTTTCTTTTCTTTTCTTTTCTTTTTTCTTTTTGGTTTCTTGAGGTAAGGTCTCACTCTAGCCCAGACTAGCCTGGCTAAGTTTTTATTTATTTATTTATTTATTTATTTATTTATTTATTTATTTATTTTTGGTTTTTCTGAGTTAGGGTTTCACTCTAGCACAGGCTGACTTGGAATTCACTATGTAGTCTCAGGGTAGCCTCGAACTCTCGGCAATCCTCCTACCTCTGCCTCCAGAGTGCTGGGATTAAAGGTGTGTGCCACCATGCCTGGCGTTTTTTTTTTTTTTTAAACAGGTTCATTCTTTCTTTTTTTAAAATTTATTTATTTATTTGAGAGAGAGAGAGGAAGAGAGAGAGGAGAGAGAATGGGCATACCAGGGCCTCCAGCCACTGCAAATGAACTCCAGATGCATGCTCCCCCTTGTGCATCTGGCTTATGTGGGTCCTAGAGAATCGAACTGGGATCCTTTGGCTTTGCAGGCAGATGCCTTAATCGCTAAGCCATCTCTCCAGCCCCTTTTATTTATTTTTTATTTTTTTCCATGCCACGAGGTGTGTTTTATTTTCATTAATCATACAAATAATTTTCTATAATATCCCTGGGCAAACCGGAGAAATTTGGCAGTCCGATTGGGGGTCCCTAAAGAGACCTGCAGGCCGGTGGCATCGGCGCGGAGTGCCCGGGTTCACAGTGCAGCTTGTGGCTCGTGTCCATCTTGCAGGTGGCTCTTCCTCCACATCACGAGGGGACTCAAGAGATGATGGGGGTGGGGGATCCTCTAGGCTTTTAGGAAATCTCACTCCGCTTTTCCTGTTCAATGGTCTCTTTGGTCGGCAGGGTATTTTTCTCCTGCGTCTCGGTGTTCTTCAGTTTGGCCTTATCGAAACTGGCGATTTCCCCCATGTCTGGTTTGTCTGCCATTTTTTTAAAGCAATCTCTGTGGAGTCTTGCTCCGAGCCCGGCCTCCTGGTGCTCCCACTTGCGTCACTGCAGCAAGAGACCCCCTTTTATTTTTTCAAGGTAGGGTCTCACTCTAGCCCAGGCTGACCTGGAATTCACCATGTATTCTCAGAGTGGCCTTGAACTCACAGTGATCCTCCTACCTGTGCCTCCTGAGTGCTGGGATTAAAGGCGTGTGCCACCACGCCCAGCTTTTTTTTTTTTTTTTTGAGGTAGGGTCTCACTCTGGTCCAGGCTGACCTGGAATTAACTATGTAGTCTCAGGGTGGCCTTGAACCCATGGCGATCCTCCTAGCTCTGCCTCCCGAGTGCTGGGATTAAAGGCGTGTGCCACCATGCCTGGCTTGTTTTTGGTTTTTTGAGACCCATTCTCATTTAGCCCAAGCTAATGACTGTGTAGCAGAGGATGCTCTTGAACTCCTGGTCTTCTCCTCTTTTTTTGGGGGGGGGTTATTTTTAATTTATTTGAGAGCGACAGAGAAAGAGGCAGATAGATAGGGAATGGGTGTGCTAGGGCCTCCGGCCACTGCAAGTGAACTCCAGATGCATGCATGCATGACCTTATGCATCTGGTTTATGTGGGTCCTGGTGAATTGAGCCTCTAACCGTGTTCCTTAGGCTTCACAGGCAAGCACTTAACTGCTATGCCATCTCTTCAGGCCTTCCCCCTTTTATTTTTTTCTTTTTTGAGGAAAGCCCAACAGACTGTTTTTTTTTTTTTTTTTTTTTTTTTTTTTTTTAATGTGAGAGAGTGAGAGTGAAAGCGAGAGAGAGAGAGAATTGGCATGACACTAGCCACTGTAATCAAACTCCACTTATGGGTATGTATGACTTTGGACACGTATTGTGTTGTGCGCCTGGCTTATGTGGGATCTGGCAAATTGAACATTGGCTCTGTAGGCTTCGCAAGCAAGTGTCTTAACTGCTAAGCCATTTCTCCAGCCCAACAAGGTCTGTTTTTTAAAAAATTGTCTCCCTCTTTCCCTCCTTCCTTCCCTCCCTCCCTTAAAGATTTGTTTTTATTTGTTTATTTATGGGGGGGGAAATGTTCATACCAGGGCCTCTAGCCACTGCAAATGAACTCCAGATGCATGTGCCACTATGTGCATTGGCTTATGTGGGACCTAGAGAATTGAACCTGGGTCCTTAGGCTTCACAGACCTTAACCATTAAGCCATCGCTCCAGCTCCTAAAGAATTGTTTAAAAAATTGTTTAAAAAAATTGTCGAACTCAAAAGCCAGGTGTAGTGACACATACCTTTAATCCCAGTACTTGGGAGGCAGACGTAAGAGGATTGCCAAGAATTCAAGGCCATCCTGAGACTACATAGGGAATTCCAGGTCAGCCTGGGCTCGAGTGAGACTCTACCTCGAAAAACTTAAAAAAAAATATGTTGAGCTCCAGACAGGTGCACTACCTTGTGTGCATGTGTGACCTTGCATGCTGTGTCACTTTGTGCATCTGTCTTACATGGGACCTGGAGAGTTGATCATGGGTTCTTAGGCTTCGCAGGCAAGTGCCTTAACCACTAATTCATCTCTTGGTCTTCCTACCTTCCTTCCCAGTGTTAGGATTTCAGCATGTGTCACCAAGCCTGGCAGTGACCTGTTTTAACTTGAATGTTTTCTTTACAAGCTTCATATAATGTTATATAAATTCTATGAATGAACAGTGGTATAGTTTAAACTTGCCCTCCAGATTTTTGGAGGAGCTAATGTTCTTCTTCCTTCAGTTCTTTTTTTCCCTCAGGGTTCTTCTTCGTTAATATGTATTGGATGTTTATACAGTAGAAATAATGTTCATAAAGAAGATATTGAGTGCCTACAGTTCTGCTCCTTTGATACTGTGATGTGCGTTTTGCTTTTACTCAGAAAATAATTGGTCAAATTGTCATATAATCTTCTGTAGACAGTAAGGATATTATGAAAGGAATTCTAGCTGTCTGCATACCATGACCTTTCTGAACAGTGTTTTTATGCTGCCAGTATTTCACTTAGCCTTTTGACTGCCACATGATAGAGGAAGTAGTACATAAAGGGCAATGTAAATGGGTGCCTTGTTCTCAGAAGAGTTTTTCAATATAAGAGCATGTAGAATAGTTGCATATATTAGTAAATGTGACTTTCTTTATGTGATTTTACTAGCTTTATGCATAATATACAGAACATATTTTAAGTATAATTTTATAAAACATATAGTATGGGTTGAATTGCTCCAGGATTGAAACTTTCCCCCCACCTCTCCACCCTCACCCAGGAGTAGGGTTTCACTCTAGCTCAGGCTGACCTGGAACTCACTCTAGTCCCAGGCTGGCCTCAAACTCATTTATCCATTTATTTGATATAGGGTCTCACAGTGTAGACTGGAACTCTATATAGAAATTCACAGCAATACTCCTGGTTGGCCTTCCAAGTACTGATAATGCAATACAAGAGGCATCATACCTAGCCGTTTTTGTTTCTCTTAACACCGTAGTATTCATTACTGGTGAGATTGTAGCTTTATTTAATTTAAAAAATTAAAAAAATTTTTTTGAGGTAGGATCCTGACATGGAATTTCAGTATTTAATCTCAGGCTAGCCTCAAATTCATACAAATCCTCCTCCTGAGTGCTGGGATTAAAGTCATGTGCTATCTCTCCTGGCTTATTTAATTTTTTTATATTGTAAAATATCTAGTACAATTTTTGTTTTGTTAATATACATTTGGTTACTTTTTGGCTTCTATGAAAAGTTTCAGCTTAAATGTCCATGTCCATGGTGATGTCCTTGGATAAGAGTTTTTGTAGAATGCATAACTAGTAATGGAATATCAGTGTGGCTTTTGTCTACATTTCCTTTTTGAATAATTAAACATTTTCCCAGGTATGTGTTGGGTTATTTGAGCTTCTGTAAAATGTCTGGTTAATTGTATTTTGTTCATTTTGAGTTGGATTCATATTCCTTATCTATTGCTTTTCACATTGTAACTCATAAAAAATAGATTGTGTGTGTGTGTGTGTGTCCCAGAACTAATTAAACTTTGGCCTTTGTGAATGATTAACAATCCTTTACCAGTGAGCAAAATCCCTTGTTCTAAAGAAGAATTCTTTATTTGGTTATTTTTTACTCACCTGTTACTCTTCATTGGATCTCTTCCTGTTCTCTTTTCCATCAAGAGAAACACCTCATGTAGCCAACATATTTGTGATCATTCTGTTCTTGTTCTCTGGCTCTCTGAATTTCAGTCTTAATGATTTTATTCAATTTCAGTTACTATCTCGTCACTGGGACAAAATACTGGCCCAGAAGCAGCTTAAGAAAGCTTACAGTCCCACAGGATAGAGTCTATCATGGTGGGAAAGGTATGACAGGCCTGAGCATGAAGTCTGTGTCACATTAGTAGGGAGGGTGTTAGAGAAGGGGGGAGAGGGAGAGAAGAGAGGAGGAGAAGAAAAGAGGGAGGACACATGATAAGCAGGGCTGGGAAATAATCACCTCAGAGCAGTACCTCCTGTGACCCACTTTCTCCAGCAGGGTTCCACTGCCTACAGATTCCTCAACAGGCTTTGCAGGGTGGCACACACCTTTAATCCCAGCACTTGGGAGGCAGAAGTAGGAGGATAGTGTTGAGTTTGAGGTTACCCTGAGACTACATAGTGAATTCCAGTTCAGCCTGGACTAGAGTGAGACCCTACTTCGAAAAACAAACAAAAGAATAGGGCTAGAGAGATGGCTTAGCACTTAAGGTACTTGCCTGCAAAGTGTAAGGACCCATGTTCTACTCTCCAGATCCCACGTAAGCCAGATGTACAAAGGTGAGGCGAGCGCAAGGTGCCTACTAGGTAGCACAAGCGTCTGGAGTTCGATTTCAGTGGCTGAGGCCCTGGTGTGCTAATTCTCTCTCTCTCTCTCTTAAAGGACAAAAAAAAAAAAAAAAAAAAAAAAAAGATTCCACAACTTTTCCAAATAGGGCCACCTTACTGGGTTCATTCTGTGGGGTGCATTTTACATTTAAATCACCAGAGTCATTGAGGAAGAGTATGAATGTCAGAAATAGGATTGTGCCAAAGGTCAGTGTGATAAAGACTTGGAATTGTGGCTGGGCACTTGGTAGATAAGATACTCCAACTTTCTGGGCCATTACAAGAAGTCGAATACTAAGTTCTCTCCATTGGAGCTTTGAGTGGAGATAACCTGTGCCACCTTCAGATCTGGGCTTTTCAGGACAATGATGAATTACTTCTATCATCTCATTCCTCTTGCACTGGTGAGAGACAACAGTCACACAATAGGAGAAACTAACTTTTATTGAAAAATATATCTGACAGGGGTTGAAAAGAAGGCTCAGTGGTTAAGGCGCTTGCCTCGCAAAGTCTAATAAACCTGGTTCACTTCCCCAGTACCCATGTAAAGCCAAATGCATAAAGTGGTGCATGCATCTGGAGTTCGTTTGCAGTGGCTGTGGGCCCTGGTGTGCCCATTCTGTCTCTTCTGTTTGTCTCCTTTTCTATTTACAAATAAATAAATAATAAAAAGAGGGGACTGGAGAGATGGCTTAACAGTTAAGGCGCTTACCTGCAAAACCAGATGACCCAAGTTCAATTCCCCAGCACTTGGAAGGCAAAGGTAGGAGATCATCATGAGTTTGAGGCCACCCTGAGACTACATAGTGAATTCCAGGTCAGCATGGGCTAGAGAGAGACAAAAAAAAAAAAAAAAAAAAAAAAAGTATCAACTGGTCATGGTGGCACATTCTAGCATTCAGGAGGCACAGGTAGGAGGATTGCTGTGAATTTAAGGTTAGTTTGGGGCTACATAGTGAGTTCCCGGTCAGTCTAGGGTAGAGGGAGACCCTACCTTGAAAAAAGCAAAAAACAAAAGGAAAAAAAAATGTGTGTATTAAAACTTATTTTCAAAATAACAGCAAACAGAAATAGCTGAAAGATGTAGAGCCCAGAGTAGTGCTTTTTTACAGCTGTAAGCTATTTAAAATTTTCTCCTATTACTGTTTGCCATCCAGATGGCTTTCTGGCACTGGTTCAGTTCTTAGATCTGATGGCTGGTGGTTATTCACTAGCACTACCATATACTCCTATAATTTGGCTCATGACTCATTCTCACAGTAGTTACATGTGAGTACCCTTTGCACAGTCATTCCTGATGATCATTATGTCCCTTATAAACAAGAACCAGAAATCATTTGGAGGAAGATTTTCTGACACTCAAAAGCACATAACTCTGGAGTCTTATTAGACACATCACCAGTGGAGTAAGAAACAGAAACAGTCAACGAGACAGTGAGATGTCTGTCAAAACTATGTGCTGGAATAGTAGGTACAAAGCATACCAAAGGAGCTAAAATAATTTGGATTCGGGGATGTAGCTCAGAGCATATTTCGATCTTAGGTTCAATCCCCATCATTGCAAAAACAAATCTAGTAAAGCCCCCAAACCTGTTTCCTTCACTCTTACACTGTCACCTAAAGTAGTGAAAATGTGTAAAGAAGGGCTTAGCACAGGAGTCATGTTGGAGGGCAGTGTGGTAGTTTGAATATATGTCCCCCAATATATTCAGTGGTTTATTACTTATAGTTTGCATCTGCAATCACCTTGCTAGAGGCAAGGTCACTGGGGGCCCCGGTCTTAAGGTGTGGTGATGGTTTGAGATTCCATTGTAAAGATATGCAAATGTGCCTAGCAGGAGTTCCTGAAGTGTGCTGTGTGACCTTTTGGCTGTAGTTTTGCTCTGTGGTGGCTGGCTGGCTGGTTGGCTTTGCTCTCTCTGCTTGGCCCTGTGGAGAGCAGGCTGCTTCTCCTGCCTTTATGGAACTTCCCCTGGATCTGTAAGCTTCAATAAATAATATCCCTTCCTCCATAACTGTGCCTGGTCTGGAAGTTCATCTCAGCGAACCTGAAGCTGTCTGCAACAGTAAAGTGGTACCGAGGAGTGTGGGGTGAGATGAACCTGACCGTGTGGATATTCGTCTTTTGGAACCTTTGTTTTGGAGGAATGGGCATGGACTTGGTGCTTGCAACTGAAGATGCTTTCTGGAGTGGTAAGCCAAGTTTTATGGACTATTCTGATGAGAGTTTGAGAATGCTAAGTGCAGACAGTATTGAACTTCGAGGCTTGGCTTATGAGGTTTCTAAGGGGAAGGAAAGACGGCAGAGGACTTTGTTGGAACTGGGCTACTGGCATAAGGGATGGCTACGTTCCGCTATCCAGGCCCAGAGTGTTTGATCAAGGTTAAATTTGTAATGGACTGATGTGCTTGGCTGAAGATATCAGACTGAGATTTTAAGATTTTAAGTTGCAAACCTCAAGCAAGTTAAAAGCAGAGGCACTGAGACTGGTTTAGCTGCTATTGTCAAACACATTAGCAATCTTAAGGAAGGTGGAAGGAAGGTGGCCAGACTTGATTTACATTAAAACAATGGAGAGGATGCCTGAGGAAAGACTGTTAAAAATGCAAATTCTTGGAAAGAGCTGACTGGAGAAGGAACCTGCTTTTCAAGGCTATGGTTTATTTTGTCCCTGGATTAAGAATATGGCTGTGTCCTGCACACCTGGTATTAGTTTTGGAAACATGAAAAATGCATGGAGTGGTCATGAGTTGCACACGGTTCCAGGAGCCGCTGCTGAGATGCGGCATGAGACAGGGCATGAAGACCCTCGGGAATAGGCTGGAAGAGCCTTTGGAAGATGGACCGTGGTTTGCATGGAGACCTGAAGATGTTTTGGATATACCAGGACTGTGCAAGGACTACCATGGAGTGCAGTGTTGGCATGGGATGAAAATTTTCCCTGGCGACTCTGCCCAGCTGGAGGGGCATAATTGGAAAACCTGGAGACTGGCAGTCTCTGGTTATATTGAACTTGAACTGCAGAAGTTTGATGACTGTTGATGGTGATTGAGTTTGCATTGTTCTAATCTCTCCTTGCTATGCCTTATACCAGTTAAAAATGTTTACTCTGTGCCTTTACATGTTGAAATTATTTAACTTGTTTGATTTTACAGGACTCACTATCTTAAGTTGATCAAGACTGTGAGAACCTTTGAAATTGGACTGAGTACAATTTACAATGTGTGATAGTTATAAATCTATTGGGGGCCAGGAGCTAAATATATTGGGGACAGGGGCAGAATGTGGTAGTTTGAATATATGTCCCCCAATATATTCAGTGGTTTATTACTTATAGTTTGCATCTGCAATCACCTTGCTAGAGGCAAGGTCACTGGGGGCCCCGGTCTTAAGGTGTGGTGATGGTTTGAGATTCCATTGTAAAGATATGCAAATGTGCCTAGCAGGAGTTCCTGAAGTGTGCTGTGTGACCTTTTGGCTGTAGTTTTGCTCTGTGGTGGCTGGCTGGCTGGTTGGCTTTGCTCTCTCTGTTTGGCCCTGTGGAGAGCAGGCTGCTTCTCCTGCCTTTATGGAACTTCCCCTGGATCTGTAAGCTTCAATAAATAATATCCCTTCCTCCATAACTGTGCCTGGTCTGGAAGTTCATCTCAGCGAACCTGAAGCTGTCTGCAACAGGCAGTTACTGTTTCTTGTCTGGATGACAGCTTGATTTGAAATTTGCTTTACAGTAATTCATTGAACCATGCAGTACATTAATGTTTTATTTGTTTATTTAGATTTTTAAACTTTTTTTTTTTTTTTTTTTTTTTTCGAGGTAGGGTCTCACTCTAGCTCAGGCTGACCTGGAATTCACTATGTAGTCTCAGGGTGGCCTTGAACTCACAATGATCCTCTGACCTCTGTCTCCTGAGTACTGGGATTAAAGGCATGCGCCACCACACCCGGCAACTTTTTAAACTTTTTATCTAAATACATAATGTACCTGCTACCTTCCTCATGTAACCCCCTCCAATGAAGCACTTCTTTCCAAGAAGTCTTTTTTTCTAAAAAAAATATTTATTTTTATTTATTTATTTATTTGAGAGAGAGAGATACAGAAATAGGCAGGTAGAGAAAGAGGAAAGAGAGAATGGGCATGCCACGGCCTCCAGCCACTGCAAAGGAATTCCAGACGCATGCGCCCCCTTGTGCATTTGGCTTACATGGGTTCCTGGGGAATTGAACTGGGGTCCTTAGGCTTCTCAGGCAAATGCCTTAACCGCTAAGCCATTTCCCCAGCTCTCCGCTCTTAATTCTGTAGCTAAGATTTCCAGTACTATGTTGAATCATAGGACATCCTGTATTTGTTCCTGATTTTAGTTTTTTCCCATTTAATATAGCGTTGGCTATAGGTTTGTCATAGCTTTTACTATGTTGAGGTTTGGTCCTTCTAATTTCAGTTCTTTTTTTTTTTTTTTTTAAGGACTTTTATCATGAAGGGATGCTGGATTTTATCAAATAACTTTTCTGTACTGAGATGATCAGGTGATTTTTGTCCTTCAGTCCATTTCTTTCTTTCTTTTTTTTTCTTTTTTTATTGACAATTTCTTTAATTGTAGACAGTATCCCATGGTACTTCATTTCCTCCCCTCACTTTCCCCTTTGAAACTCCACTCTCCATCATATCCCCTCCCCCTCTCAATCAGTCTCTCTTTTCAGTTTGATGTCATGATCTTTTCCTACTATTATGATGGTCTTATGTAGATAGTGTCAGGCACTGTGAGGTCATGGATATCCAGGCCATTTTGTGTCTGGAGGAGCACATTGTAAGGAGTCCTACTCTTCCTTTGGCTCTTACATTCTTTCCGCCCCCTCTTCTGCAATGGACCCTGAGCCTTGGAAGGTGGGTTTGAGATGTTTCAGTGCTGAGCACTCCTCTGTCCCTTCTTCTCAGCACCAGGTGCCTTCTGAGTTATCTCAAGAGAAAAGAGAAGCTTCTGTAAACAAAAGTGAGAGTAGCATTAATATATGGGTGTGGACATTAAGAGAAGTGCTTACTGGGCAGTTTGGTGAGCATAGTATATACATTTAGGGAGACACCAGCAGACATTACACCCTTAGGGCTCATGACCACCCCTGTCATACGTTTTCAGTATCAGGGATGTGTTCCCTCCCATGGAGTGGGCCTCCAGTCCAATTAGGAGCAGATGATTTCCTCCATAACACACATGCCACTATTGCACCCATTGGCTCATTTGGCCTGGCTGGCCAAATTTAAAGCTTGCAGTGTTCATTGTTGAGTACCTTCACTGGTGTTTTCTCTCTTCCATTGAACTGCATGCAGCATAGCTTTTTCCAACTTTCTGTCAGCTGGTCTACATGGAGGAGGCTTTCAGCTCAGCTCCAGCAGGTTTTCTCAGTGAACTTGTCTCCCAAGTATGTGGAGTCTTCAGCAATAGGGTCTTACCATCTATTCCTGGTGGGAAACCAAGGAACTTGGCAGTGGCCTGTAATGTTTTGGGGGTATCTGTGACCTCCCTGGCCAACAACTCATTGGAAGGTATCCCATTCCTGGCACTGAAAATTTTCTAGTCACAATCTGTGGCTTCTAAGTAGGTTTCCATATGACTTTTTTATATCCTCTTAGATTTTGATTAGCCCTCCCTCCACCGTTCCAGTCCACTTATTTCTTCTTTCTTTTCTCTTTTGTTTTGTTTTGTTTTCTTTTCTTTTCTTTCTTTTCTCTTCTTTTCTCTTTCTTTTCTCTTTTCTTTTGTTTTCTTTTCTTTTGTTTTCTGTTCTTTTCTTTTCTTTTCTTTTCTTTTCTTTTCTTCTTTTCTGTTCTGTTCTGTTCTGTTCTGTTCTGTTCTGTTCTGTTCTGTTTTTTTCTAGGTAGGGTCTCACTCCAGCTCAGGCTGACCTGTAATTCACTCTCTAGTCTCAGGGTGGCCTTGAACTCATGGCGATCCTCCTACCTCCTGTTTGCTGGCATTAAAGGCATGCACCACCACACCCGGCTCTTCAGTCCATTTATATGGTGTATTACATTTATTGTTTTAAAGTTTTTTTTTTTTTTTTTTTTTTTTTCTAGGTAGAGTCTTGCTCTGGTCCAAGCTGACCTGGAATTCATTAGGTAGTTTCAGAGTAGCCTCGAATTCATGGCAATCCTCCTACCTCTGCCTCCTGAGTGCTGGGATTAAAGGTGCATGCCACCATACCCGGCTGTGTGTGTGGTTTTTTTTTTTTTTGAGGTAGGGTTTCTCTCTCTCTCAAATATATATATTTATTTTTTGTTTTTTCGAGGTAGGGTTTTATTCTAGCCCATGTTGACCTGGAATTCACCATGTAGTCTCAGGGTAGCCTCGAATTCACTGTGATCCTCCTACCTTTGCCTTCCAAGTGCTGGGATTAAAGGTGGGTGCCACCAGGTCTGGCCTTAAGTTTTTATTTATATATTTAACTGAGATGAGAAAGAGAGAAAGGCAGAGAGAGGATGGGTGTACCAGGGCTTCCAGCCACTGTAAACGAACTCTAGAAGCATGTGCTACCTTGTGCATCTGGCTTATGAACCTGGGTCCTTGGGCTTTGCAGGCAAGCACCTTAACTCTCTTTCCCAGGCTGACTTGGAACTCACTATGTAGACTCAGGGTGGCCTTGAACTCATGACAACTCTCCTACCTCTGCCTGCCAAGAGCTGGGATTGAAGGTGTGCACCATCACACCTGTCTTCTCATTCTTGTACTGGCTGGCACATCTTGCCTGTCTGGCCAGTTGTATAGCTTGCAGAGTCCACTACTGGTTAAGACTGTTGATGACTTTTCTCCCTGTGGTAGTTTGGGTGTGAGGAATCACTGTGGGCAGACCTTTTGGTGTATTACCCATCTCCAAAACCAGTACTTAGACTATTTCCACTCAGCTCTATGTTACAGCTTCCTGATTACACTGTGCTTTCTTCACCATGATGAAGCTTCTCCTAGAAACTGTAAATCTGAAATAAACAGCATAAATGCTTTTGACTGGGTGTTTTGTTCCAGTAAGAAGTTAACTACAGTAGATTTAAGCAAGTTGCATAGCACTTTGCAGCCCTATGACAGCTAGTCAGTAGAGAGGAAGTTTCCAGCTTAGTTCTAGTGTGGATTTCATAGTGCTTTGCATCTAAAGCCCCTTTTGTTGCTTTTGTTTAGGTTTTCTGTGGTATTTTGGATGTGGAGTGTCCCCACAGCCTCATGTTTGTGAGTAAGCCTCATAGATAATCCCCAGCTGGTGAAGCCTTTGGGAGATGGAGTCTTAGTGGAGGAGGTGTGTCACTGGATGTATACCTTGAGGTTTATTACTCCAGCCCACTGGGTTTTCAAGGTTAGCTGACTCTTACTGCTTCTTCCTTGCTGTAAATATGAAGATGTGAGCTGGATGCCTGCCCTGCCATGTTTTTTTTTTTTTTTTTTTCTGTCATGCTAAAACTTCCCTTCAAAACTGTAAGCCTGAAATAAAACCTTTCTTCCCATCAGCTGCTTCTGGTCAGGTGTTTGCCCCAGCAAGTCTCTAGCCTAGGAGGCTGACCTGGAACTCACCCTGTTGTCCAGGATGGCCTGCCAAGTGCCATTAAGCCTGGTTTGTATTGTTTTTTGTTTTTGTCACTGTGGTATTTATTTTTATTTTGGAGGCAGGGTCTCACTGGAGTCCAGGCTGACCTGGCTCTCACTCTATAGTCCCAGGCTGGCCTCAAACTCAAGGCAATCCTCCTACCTCTGCCTCCTGAGTGCTGGGATTAAAGGCATGGGCTACCACGCCTGTATTTATTTTTTTTAGGCAGGGTCTCACTGAGTGCTTTTCTTTGCAATTTTATTTTTTATTTATTAAAGGCATTTGGCTTGTAGAGAATTTTAGTTGGGGAGAGAGAGAATGGGCATACCAACGCCTCCAGCAAACAAACTCTAGAAGTCTGTGCTACCTTTTATATCTGGCTTACATGGGTTCTGGGGAGTTGAACTTGGGTCCTTAGGTTTCACAGGCAAGCGCCTTAACCTCTAAGCTATATCTCCAGCCTGTATTGTGTGTGTGTGTGTGTGTGTTTTGAGGTAGGGTTTCACTCTAGCTCAGGCTTACCTGGAATTCACTATGTAGTTTCATGGTGGCTTTGAACTCATGTTGATCCTCCTACCTCTGCCTCCCAAGTGCTGGGATTAAAGGCGTGTGCCACCATACCAGACTTGTATTTTTTTGTTTGTTTGTTTTTTGAGGTAGGGTCTCACTCTGGCCCAGACTGACCTGGAATTCCCTGTGTAGTCTCAGGGTAGCCTTGAACTCATGGCAATCCTCCAACCTCTGCCTCCCGAGTGTTGGGATTAAAGGTGTGCGCTACCACACCTGGCCTATATCGTGTTATTAAAGTCTTCTTTTAGTCTCTATTTCGTTAACTTCTGCCCTGATCTGTCTACTGATTTTGGTTTGGCTTTGCTTTTATTTTTCCAAAACCATTTTTTGTTAGTGTTTGTTTGTTTGTTTGTTTGTTTATTTATTTATTTATGAGAGAAAGGAGAGGAGAGAATGGGCATGCCAAGGCCTTTAGCCACTGCAGACAAACTCCAGATGCATGCACTACCATGTGTTTAAGTGGGTTCTAGAGAGTCAAACCTGGGTCTTTAGGCAAGTCCCTTAAGCACAAAGCCATCTCTTCAGCTGTTAGTTTGTTTTTGAGACTGGGTCCCCTGGCTGGCCTTACTACTGGTGTGCACCACCACACCCAGCATCACATTTTCAACTGTAAACTCTACTATAAATAATCCTTTTAGGGCTCAGGATGTAGCTCAGTTTGTAGAGTGCTTACCTAGCATGCATGAAGCTCTAGGTTCAGTTCTTGGTAGCATATAAAAGTGTGCACTGCTGTGTATGCCCAGACTCTTGAGGTGAAGGCAGGAGGTTTAGAAATTCAAGGTCATCCTTCATTATATAGGATGTTTGGGCCACAGTGTACTTACTATATGAGACCCTGTCTTGGAAAAAAAAAATCCTCTTAGTAAGAGGTGCCTTTTCTGTTTCCCTGAGGTTTTGGTATGTTGATTCTCATTGATTCTGTTTCATAATTCCCTTCCTAATACCTTCAAGGTTTTATTGATACTCAGGTTTATATTATTCCAGCTCCATCATTTCTGTATGGGTTTATTATTGAGTTCTAGTTTTATTCCACTATGATCTGATATGGTCCAAGAAATTATTCCAGTTCTTTTGTATTAATATGTTTGGCATGGCTTAAAATGCAATCTGTTTTAAAGAAAGCTTATTGAGTTACTTGGAAGAATTTTTTTTTTTTTT
Organism: Orientallactaga sibirica; assembly: GCA_036365145.1. Taxonomy (NCBI): domain Eukaryota; kingdom Metazoa; phylum Chordata; class Mammalia; order Rodentia; family Dipodidae; genus Orientallactaga; species Orientallactaga sibirica. The sequence continues at coordinate 31,012,088 of JAEOAD010000009.1, forward strand.
GAGGCAAGCCAAATAGTTTTTGAGGCAAGCCCAATAGAGTGATCTTTTATTTTTATTTTTATTTTTTTTTAATTTATTTATTTGACAGAGAAAGAGGGAGAAAGAGAATGAGCACGCCAGGACCTCTAGCCATTGCAAACGAACTCTAGATGCATGTGCCCCTTGTGCATCTGGCTAACATGGATCCTGGGGAATCGAACCTGGGTCCTTTGGCTTTGCAGGCAAACACCTTAACTGCTAAGCCATCCCTCCAGCCCCATTTTTTTGTGGGGGTTGAGGTAGGGTCTCACTCTGGTCCAGGCTGACCTGGAATTCTCTATGTAGTCTCAGGGTGGCCTTGAACTCACAGCGATTCTTCTACCTCTGCCTCCCGAGTGCTGGGATTAAAGGCGTGTGCCACCACGCCTGGCCTCCCTTTTTTTTTTTATGTGTGTGTGTGTGTGTGTGTGTGTGTGTGTGTGAGAGAGAGAGAGAGAGAGAGAGAATTGGCGTACCCAAGGCCTCTAGCCACTGCAATTGAACTCCAGACACATGTGCTCCCTTGTGTGTATGTGTGATCTGCGCACTTGTGTCACTGTGTGTCTGGCTTACATGGACCTGGAGAGTCGAACATGAGTCCTTAGGCTTCATAGGCAAGTGTCTCTGCTGTACTATCTCTCCAGCCCCCCAAAATGTATGATATATATATATATATATTTGGTTTTTCGAGGTAGGGTTTCCCTCTAGCTTAGGCTGACCTGGAATTCACTATGTAGTCTCAGAGTGGCCTCGAACTCGTGGCGATTCTCCTACTTCTGCCTCCTGAGTGCTGGGATTAATGGCGTGCGCCACCATGTCTGGCCCCAAAATATTTTTATTATTTCTTTTCAAGGACGGGGGGGGGGAGAGAAATGGGCACACACCACAGCTTCCCACCAGTGCATCCAAACTCTACAAACTCTAGACAGTGCACCCACTCTGCACATCTGGCTTTATGTGGGTACTGGGGAATTGAAGCTGGGTCTTTAGGCTTTGCAGGCAAGCCCTTGTCAGCTAAAGCCATCTCTCCAGCTCAAGTAAGTGATTTTAAATGGTTGGTTTGTAATCCATTTTCAGACAGTGATTATCAGTGGAAGGAGGATGAAAATAGTAAACTAGTGTGAATTACCAAGCATGTGATCTGATCAATGAATTTTAAGTCACTGTACTCTTATATTCAAAGTGTTATCTACTGTTTAAAACTGGCTGATGATCATGATATAATTTGGGATGGAAATGATTTAAGGATGCCATTGAAAACTAGATTAAGATTCTCAAGATATCGAGAAGTCTCTGTCCTTTGGTGTTAGCCTAAATCCTTAGGGCATAACATCCTCAATGGAGTCAGTACCTTACCAGTTAATAATGAACATTGGGATGGTCCGTCAGTTTTAGAGCACTTATCTAGCATCTGTGAAGTCTTGTGTTCATTCTCTAAGATTGAGAAAACTAAAGAAAAAAATGAAAACAAACAAAAATCTGATACTCCAAACTAGACTTTGAATCTAAGTAATAGTTAATGTAAGTAGAGTACAGATTCTACCATGAATTAAGAAAACTTGAATATAAGTAACCCATTATATTTATATTAGCATTAACTCAACTTTTTTTGCCTTTAGATAATTGAATATTATGAAAAAGCACTAATATAGTCCTATTAATCATGAGTATTATAGTAAGAATATAAATTGGTACATTCTTTCTAGAAACCACTTTCTTTTCCCCCGTGTGCCACCACACCTGGTTTTATGCAGTGCTGTGGAGTAAATTCAGGGCTTTGTGCATGTAGGCCAGTGCTCTATCAACTAAGCTACATCCCCAGCCCACAAGAAACAACCTATGGAGGACATTTTGAAATATATAATATACATAAATATAACCACAAAATATTTGTATTAGTGATTGTAAACCCTGTGAATTCAAACTTCTTTTTAGTAACATGTTTTGTTACCTAGTTTAACTGTGTGGGTTTTTTTTACATATTAGAAGACTATATTTAACACTTAAATAATAGTTTATTTAGTAAATATACTTACCATTTTAGATACTTAACAAGTCAGAAAAAGATCCATAAGATGAATGTATATATTTATAAAGTATAAGAAGGAAATAGCAGTTATCATGATTACAGTACCACACCTGAAGCTTAGTGTGGTAACTCATACCTGTGATCCTAACACTTAGGAAGACGAGGTAGGAGAATTGCAAGTTCTATGTCAACCTGGGCTACATACCAACCATGTGATCTTCATTCATTCATTCATTCATTTATTTATGAAAGAGAGAGATTAGAGATAGATGGATGAATGGGTGGGTGGTGGATGGATGGATGGATGGATAGATAATGGGTACACCAGGGCCTCTAGCCAGTGCAAATGACTCCAGATGATTGAGCTATCTTATACATCTAGCTTACATGGGTCCTGGGTAATCAAACCTGGGTCCTTTGGCTTTTCAAGAAAGCACCTTAACTGCTAAGCCATCCCTGCACCACAGGTCTTCATTCTTGAATAGCAAGCATTTTGCTAACAACTCCTCTACATCAAAGCAGGATATTTGATGTCCTTCCCTGTTTCTTTGTGCACACATGTATATGGGTGAGCCATGTTTTCTTATTGCTGCAGAAGTCTTTTTTGCATCCATCTTTATGTGGGCAGCTTGAGAATTAAACCCTGTTAAAAGCTTTGCAGGCAAGTGCTTTTAACTGCTGGGCCATCTTCCCAACCTCTCCCTATTCTGTTAAAAATTATGCATGCATACATGCATGTATGCATGTATGGATTTGTACATACATGTATTATCTGTATGCATGTCAGTGTGGAGGCCAGAGAATTTGTCTATACTCCACCATGTTTGAGACAGGGTCTCTTGCTGCTGCAAATGATTCTGACCCACAAGCTTTGGAGTCTCTTGATTCTGCCTGCTATTTTGTCAAAGGCAGGCCAGTATCATAGACACTTGGGCCACTTTGCATCTGTTTTTTGAGGGTCCTGGGGAATTGAACCCAGGCTACAGACTTAACAAGCCAAGTGCCTTTAACCACTGAGCCATCTCTCTAACCTCATTTTCCCCATTGATTAGCTTTCAAAAATAATGAATTGAGCCGGGTGTGGTGGTACATGAGAATACAGAGTGAATTCCAGGCCAGCCTGGGCTACAGAGAGACCCTACCTCGAAAAACCAAAAAAATAAAAAAAGATAAAAGATTTGGTGTTTTAGCAATGCCTAGTAGTGACCAAATGAAGGTTTTTTTTTCCCCCAATCACTATTATGTCATGTATTTTGTATATATCTGATGTGCTTCATTCTATGAAGGTCATTTTCTTTTTTTTCTTGAGGTAGGGTCTCACTCCAGCCCAGGCTGACCTGGAATTCACTATGTAGTCTCATGCTGGCCTCGAATTCACAGTGATCCTCCTACCTCTGCCTCCCTAGTGCTGGGATTAAAGGCATGGCCACCACGCCTGGCTTGTTTTGTTTTGTTTTGTTTGTTTTTTTGAGGTAGGGTTTCCCTCTAGCTCAGGCTGACCTGGAATTCACTTTGTTTTCTCATGGTGGCCTCAGACTCATGGTGATCCTCCTACCTCAGCCTCCCAAGTCCTGGGTTTGAAGGCGTGTGCCATTACACCCAGCTTTTTTTTTTTTTTTTTGAGGTAGGGTCTCAGTCTAGCTCAGGGTGAGCTGGAATTCACTATGTAGTCATGTAGTCTCAGGGTGGCCTTGAACTCACGGCGATCCTCCTACCTCTGCCTCCCGAGTGCTGGGATCAAAGATGTGTGCCACCACCTTTGCTACCAGCCCATTGTTTTCGTTTGTTTTTTGAGGTAGGGTCTTGCTCTAACCCAAACTGAGTGACTGCTGGGATTAAAGGAATGTGCCACCACGCCTGGCTCTGTTGTTACTATCTTTTTAAAATTTATTTGCAATTGTGTGTGTGTATGGATATTCCAAGGCCTCTTGCCCACTGCATATGAACACCAGATACTTTTGCTACTTTTTTTTTTGGATTTTCAAGGTGGGGTCTCACTGTAGCTCAGGCTGACCTGGAATTCACTATGTAGTTTCAGAGTGGCCTTGAACTCACGGCGATTCTCCTATCTCTGCCTCTTGAGTGCTGGGATTAAAAGAGTGTGCCACCATACCCGACACTTGTGCCACTTTTTGTGTCTGGCTTATTGTGGGCATCTTTGGAATTGCACAGAGGCTGGCACGTTTTGCAAGCAAGTGCCTTTAACTGCTGAATCACTTGATAAAAACTTTAAAAATAGTTTTATTTATTTGCAAGTAGAGAGGGAGAAGGGGAAGAAGAAAAAGAATGGGAATGCCAAGGCCTCTTGCCGATGCATATGAACTCATATGCATGTACCACTTTGTGCATCTGGCTTAGGGTGGGCAAGCTTTACAAGCAAGTGCCTGTATCTGCTGAGCTTCCTCCCCCCACCCCCAGCCCTGTTTTGGATTTTTAGAGAGCATCTCTCCAACCCAAATATGCTTCAAACTAGTGGGCCATCTCTGCCTCAGCCACCCCACTGCCAAATGCTGGCATACAAAATCATGTTGCTTCTAATGTCCATATGTACTTCAAATTGATTTCTGTTTTTTTGACACAACATATCCATTCTCTGACTAGGATTTGAATTATGGTTAATTTAACATTGATGTCTATTTCTTTCAAGTATTTTTGTGTGGTTTTGAACGAAGTCCTTAGGGAAAAGGAGAGACTAAATGGCACAGGTGGAAGATACATTTGTTGTGGTACTCCTCCCTCCCCCTGAGGTAGGGCCTCACTCTAGTCCAGGCTGACCTGGCCTTCACTCTGTAGTTTTAGGCTGTCCTCAAAGTCAAGGTGACCATCCTACCTCTCCTTCCCTAGTGCTGGGATTGAGGTGTGTGCCACCACACCCAGCTCATTGGTTTTGTTTTGTTTTGTTTTGTTTTATTTTGTTATGAGATGTGTTCATGTGAATACAGCAGCAGGGGAGCAAAAGTATTGTGGCAAAAAACAGTAGGTTGGAGACATTGCACAGGGTTTGTTAGCTTGGGTGAGAGATTTGGTCTTTTCAATACTTTGGTATTAAGTCATTGATATTTGATAGAACTATGTTCCACTGGCTGGTCTCTAACTCTTCTTATGCCCAATTGATTTTCCTACCTTGACTGAATTGATTCAGCCTCCCAAGTAATTAGGACTGTGAGTTTGTGCCTGGCTTGTCATATTTAATACAAAATTTGGCTGATGGCTATTTTGCCCTTATTCTTGATTTCTAGGGCCCTGTGGTTATGAATGTGTGTCAACATCATAATGCCTCCTGCTATGGCAGACATCCTTGACATCTGGGTAGTGGATTCACAGATAGCATCTGATGGCTCCATACCTGTGGATTTCCTTTTGCCCACTGGGATCTACATCCAGCTGGAAGTACCTCGAGAAGCTACCATTTCTTTTATTAAGCAGGTATGTTACTAGACTTTCTTCATCACTTATGTGAAAAATGTCATTGTGCTAATTATGTAAACCATGTGGTAAACCTGAGAGATACTTAACATTTAGGTCTTTGCATTTAAAATTTTGGGGGGGGGGTTGAGGTAGGGTCTCACTCTGGTTCAGGCTGACCTGGAATTCACTACATATTTTCATGTTTTTTTCTTTTGGTGGTGGAAAGAAGCAATGTTTATTCAATAAATCGTGTCATGTAATTTAACACTTAGAAAAAAAATATGTATTGGAGCTGGAGAGATGGCTTAGTGGTTAAGCATTTGCCTGTGAAGCCTAAGGACCCCAGTTCGAGGCTAAATTCCCCAGTACCCACGTAAGTCAGATGCACGAGGTGGTATATGTGTTTGGAGTTTGTTTGCAGTGGCTGAAGTCATGCCCATTCTCTCTCTCTCTTTCTGCCTCTCTCTCTCTCAAATAAATAAATAATTTAAAGAATACCATTAGCCCTTACTACATAAGATTTAATAATGTCTGTGTGTACCAAAAATTCATAAAATAGGTCAAGCATGGTGGCACATGCCTTTCATCCTAGTACTCAGGAGGAAGAGGTTAGAGGATCTCTATGAGTTCAATGTTACTCTGAGACTACCGAGTGAATTCCAGGTCAGCCTGGGCTCTTAGAGCCACACCCTACCTTGAAAAAACATGAAAAAAATCATAAAATAATAAATTAATATATATATGTATATATGCCAGTCAGTGTAAGTTTATTTGAATTACATGGCATATAACTTGATGTTTTGAATTTGTTTGTTTTGTAATGCTGGGGATTCATGGCCTTGCCCACTTTAGTTAGGCAGATGCTTTACCCTACTGAGTCATTTCCCCAGCCAGTGTTTGGTATCTGTTCACATTGGGAAATGATTACCACAGTCATTAGAGGGAGGGTCTCACTCTAGGTAGCCCAGGCTGATCTGGAATTCACTCTGTAGCCCAGGCTGGCCTTGAACACACACTGATCTTCCTGTCTCAGCCTCCCAAGTGCTGGGATTAAAAGCATATGCTACCACCCCTGGCCTTGTCAATTTTTTTTTCAAAGGTAGACTATTTATTGCTCTAGCCCAGGCTGACCTGGAATTTATTATGTAGTCTCAGGCTGCACGGAATTCACATTGAATCCTCTTACCTCTGCCTCCCGAGTGCTGGGATTAAAGATGTGCACCACCAGGCTGGAGAAATGGCTTAGCAGTTAAGGTGTTTGCCTGTGAAGCCTAAGGACCCTGGTTCAATTCCCCAAGACCCAGGTAAGCCAGATGCACAAGAGAGCATATGTGCCTGGAGTTCGTTTGGCTAGAGGCCCTGGTGTGCCCATTCTCTCTTTTTCTCTATCTGCCACTTTCTCTGTCTCTCTCAAATAAATAAATTAAGATGTGCACCACCATACCTGGCTCTAGAAGAAGGTGTTGAGTCTCGTGGTGGTAAAGTGCAGCTTGCGGTGGAGCAGTGGAAACTTGATCTTGGAGTCATGGAATGATGGCCAACAGCATTTGCTATCTGCGATCTCCTCCACCTTCATGATCTGGATGGAGTGAGTGTGAGCACCTATTAAGTCCTCCCACTCCCTTTTTACCCCTTTCTAGCTTACTGGCTTCTGCTACTGAGTTTTATTCCTACTCACATAGAAGTCCCCATACGAGAGAGAACATGTAATGTTTGGCTTTCTGGGCTTGGGTTACCTCACTAAGTATAATCCTTCCAGATCCATCCATTTTCCAAAAAATTTCATAGCTTCATTTTTCTTTACTGCTGAGTTTAACTCCTTTGTGTAAATGTGCCACATCTTCACTATCCACTCATCAGTTGAGGGACATCTAGGCTGGTTCCATTTCCTAGCTATTATGAATAGAGCGGCAATAAACATGGTCAAGCAGGTATATCTAAGGTAGTGAGACGAGTCCTTAGGATATATGCCTAGGAGTGGTATAGCTGGGTCACATGGTAGGTCTATTTTTAGCTGTCTCAGGAACCTCCACACTGATTTCCACAATGGCCGCACCAGATTGTATTCCCACCAACAGTGTAGAAGGGTTCCTCTGTTTCCACATCCTTGCCAGCATTTATAGTCATTTGTTTTCATAATGGTAGCCAATCTGACAGGAGTGAGATAGAATCTCAGCATAGTTTTAATCTGCATTAAAAATTTTAAAATTTATTTGAGAGAGAGGGAGGGGCAGATAGAGAATTGGTATGCCAGGGCATCTAGCCACTGCAAATGAACTCTAGATGCATGTGCCACCTTGTGCATCTGGCTTACGTTGGTCTTGGGGAATCAAATCTGGGTCCTTTGGCTTTGAAGTCAAGCACCCTAACTGCTAAGCCATCTGTCCAGCCCTGGAGAGTTTTGTTATTTTTTTAACCTCAAAAGCATGTGAGGCTTATTTTCTCTCAAAACAGGTTAACATATCCAGCCCTAACTACCTTTCCTTATTTGGTAGATTCCATTTTTTCTTAGGAACAGCACAGGGTTTGTTAGCTTGGGTGAGAGATTTGGTCTTTTCAATACTTTGGTATTAAGTCATTGATATTTGATAGAACTATGTTCCACTGGCTGGTCTCTAACTCTTCTTATGCCCAATTGATTTTCCTACCTTGACTGAATTGATTCAGCCTCCCAAGTAATTAGGACTGTGAGTTTGTGCCTGGCTTGTCATATTTAATACAAAATTTGGCTGATGGCTATTTTGCCCTTATTCTTGATTTCTAGGGCCCTGTGGTTATGAATGTGTGTCAACATCATAATGCCTCCTGCTATGGCAGACATCCTTGACATCTGGGTAGTGGATTCACAGATAGCATCTGATGGCTCCATACCTGTGGATTTCCTTTTGCCCACTGGGATCTACATCCAGCTGGAAGTACCTCGAGAAGCTACCATTTCTTTTATTAAGCAGGTATGTTACTAGACTTTCTTCATCACTTATGTGAAAAATGTCATTGTGCTAATTATGTAAACCATGTGGTAAACCTGAGAGATACTTAACATTTAGGTCTTTGCATTTAAAATTTGGGGGGGGGGTTGAGGTAGGGTCTCACTCTGGTTCAGGCTGACCTGGAATTCACTACATATTTTCATGTTTTTTTCTTTTGGTGGTGGAAAGAAGCAATGTTTATTCAATAAATCATGTCATGTAATTTAACACTTAGAAAAAAAATATGTATTGGAGCTGGAGAGATGGCTTAGTGGTTAAGCATTTGCCTGTGAAGCCTAAGGACCCCAGTTCGAGGCTAAATTCCCCAGTACCCACGTAAGTCAGATGCACGAGGTGGTATATGTGTTTGGAGTTTGTTTGCAGTGGCTGAAGTCATGCCCATTCTCTCTCTCTTTCTGCCTCTCTCTCTCTCAAATAAATAAATAATTTAAAGAATACCATTAGCCCTTACTACATAAGATTTAATAATGTCTGTGTGTACCAAAATTCATAAAATAGGTCAAGCATGGTGGCACATGCCTTTCATCCTAGTACTCAGGAGGAAGAGGTTAGAGGATCTCTATGAGTTCAATGTTACTCTGAGACTACCGAGTGAATTCCAGGTCAGCCTGGGCTCTTAGAGCCACACTCTACCTTGAAAAAACATGAAAAAAATCATAAAATAATAAATTAATATATATATATGTATATATGCCAGTCAGTGTAAGTTTATTTGAATTACATGGCATATAACTTGATGTTTTGAATTTGTTTGTTTTGTAATGCTGGGGATTCATGGCCTTGCCCACTTTAGTTAGGCAGATGCTTTACCCTACTGAGTCATTTCCCCAGCCAGTGTTTGGTATCTGTTCACATTGGGAAATGATTACCACAGTCATTAGAGGGAGGGTCTCACTCTAGGTAGCCCAGGCTGATCTGGAATTCACTCTGTAGCCCAGGCTGGCCTTGAATACACACTGATCTTCCTGTCTCAGCCTCCCAAGTGCTGGGATTAAAAGCATATGCTACCACCCCTGGCCTTGTCAATTTTTTTTTCAAAGGTAGACTATTTATTGCTCTAGCCCAGGCTGACCTGGAATTTATTATGTAGTCTCAGGCTGCACGGAATTCACATTGAATCCTCTTACCTCTGCCTCCCGAGTGCTGGGATTAAAGATGTGCACCACCAGGCTGGAGAAATGGCTTAGCAGTTAAGGTGTTTGCCTGTGAAGCCTAAGGACCCTGGTTCAATTCCCCAAGACCCAGGTAAGCCAGATGCACAAGAGAGCATATGTGCCTGGAGTTCGTTTGGCTAGAGGCCCTGGTGTGCCCATTCTCTCTTTTTCTCTATCTGCCACTTCTCTGTCTCTCTCAAATAAATAAATTAAGATGTGCACCACCATACCTGGCTCTAGAAGAAGGTGTTGAGTCTCGTGGTGGTAAAGTGCAGCTTGCGGTGGAGCAGTGGAAACTTGATCTTGGAGTCATGGAATGATGGCCAACAGCATTTGCTATCTGCGATCTCCTCCACCTTCATGATCTGGATGGAGTGAGTGTGAGCACCTATTAAGTCCTCCCACTCCCTTTTTACCCCTTTCTAGCTTACTGGCTTCTGCTACTGAGTTTTATTCCTACTCACATAGAAGTCCCCATACGAGAGAGAACATGTAATGTTTGGCTTTCTGGGCCTGGGTTACCTCACTAAGTATAATCCTTCCAGATCCATCCATTTTCCAAAAAGTTTCATAGCTTCATTTTTCTTTACTGCTGAGTTGAACTCCTTTGTGTAAATGTGCCACATCTTCATTATCCACTCATCAGTTGAGGGACATCTAGGCTGGTTCCATTTCCTAGCTATTATGAATAGAGCGGCAATAAACATGGTCAAGCAGGTATATCTAAGGTAGTGAGACGAGTCCTTAGGATATATGCCTAGGAGTGGTATAGCTGGGTCACATGGTAGGTCTATTTTTAGCTGTCTCAGGAACCTCCACACTGATTTCCACAATGGCTGCACCAGATTGTATTCCCACCAACAGTGTAGAAGGGTTCCTCTGTTTCCACATCCTTGCCAGCATTTATAGTCATTTGTTTTCATAATGGTAGCCAATCTGACAGGAGTGAGATAGAATCTCAGCATAGTTTTAATCTGCATTAAAATTTTTAAAATTTATTTGAGAGAGAGGGAGGGGCAGATAGAGAATTGGTATGCCAGGGCATCTAGCCACTGCAAATGAACTCTAGATGCATGTGCCACCTTGTGCATCTGGCTTATGTTGGTCTTGGGGAATCAAATCTGGGTCCTTTGGCTTTGAAGTCAAGCACCCTAACTGCTAAGCCATCTGTCCAGCCCTGGAGAGTTTTGTTATTTTTTTAACCTCAAAAGCATGTGAGGCTTATTTTCTCTCAAAACAGGTTAACATATCCAGCCCTAACTACCTTTCCTTATTTGGTAGATTCCATTTTTTCTTAGGAACATTAAACACTAACCACTAAGCCATCTCTCCAGTTCTTTCTTGGTTTTTCAAGGTAGAGCTTTGCTCTAGTCCATGCTGACTTGGAATCTACTCTAGTCTAAGGGTGACCTTGAATTCAGAGTGATCCTCCTACCTTGGCTTCCCAAGTGCCTTACCCACACCTGGCTTTATCCTGTTTTATTTTTATTTTATTTTTTTATTTTAGAGAGAGAAAGCAAGAGAGACAGCCACAGGGAAAAAGAGAGAATTGTCATGCTAGTGTCTCAGCCACTGCAATTGAACTCCAGATGCTTGTGCCACCTAGTGAGCATGTGTGACTTTGTGTTTGCCTCACCTTTGTGTGTCTGGCTTACATGGGATCTGGAGAGTCAAACCTGGGTCTTTAGGCTTCGCAGGCAAAGGCCTTAACTGCTAAGCCATCTTTCCAGCCCCAGGTGTTTTGTATTCTAATATGTTATTTATTTATTTATTTATTTATTTATTGAAAAAGGCAGAGACAGAGGTGAGAGGGGGAGAGGGAGTGCGAGAGAGAGAAAGAATTGGTGTACCAGGTCCTCAAGTGACTGCGAATGAACTCCAGATGCATCTTGTGCATTTGGCTTTATGAGGGTACTAGGGAATCAAACTCAGTTCTTAGTCTTTGCAGGCAAGCGTCTTAACCACTAAGCCACCTCTCCAGCCCTATCCTGTTCTTTTATTGTGAAATAAACAGGGCATTAAGATTTAAAAATCATATAGACATTTTTAGGTACACATTTTATTTATTTATTTGAGAGAGAGAGAGAATGGGTGCTGCAGGGCCTCCAGCCACTGCAAATGAACTCCAGATACATGTGCCCCCTTGTGCATCTGGGGAATCAAACCAGGAGCCTTTGGCTTTGTAGGCAGACATCTTAACTGCTAAGCCATCTCTCCAGCCCTAGGTACAAATGTTTGCTGTACAAACATTTCTGCTATCCTTTTTCAGCAGTTTTTCATCAAATTTGTATAAGTACCTTATCTAAACAAAACTATACAGAAATATTTATTATTTTGTTTATAGATTATTTCAGTTAGTATCATATATTCAAATTTCTTCCATATTGTATGTACACCTAACCCAAGATGTGTGTGTGTGTGTGTGTGTGTGTATTTTGTTTTTGTTTTTTGAGGGTCTCACTCTAGCCCAGGCTGTCCTGGAAGTCACTCTGTATTCTCAGGGTGGCCTTGCACTCACAGCGATCCCTCTACCTCTGCCTCTTGATTGCTGGGATTAAAGGCGTGAACCACTATGCCCGGCACCTAACCTCTTTTTAGCCACTGAATCATATACTATTAGATTTATATATTTACCTGTTCAATTATTGATAGACATTTGGATTGCTTCTAGCTTTTTGCCACTGTGAATCATGCTGCTGTGAATATTAGCTACAATTATGTATTTTAATCCCTGTTCTCAGATATTTTGGTTAGAAGTTGAATTTCTTTGTTGGGCATGGTCCACAGCTATAATCCCACCACTAGAGGACCTCTAGCCATTGCAAACAAGCTCCAGATACATGTGCCACCTTGTGCTTCTGGCTTTACTTGGTTACTAGGGTATTGAACCTGGGTCTTTAGGCTTCACAGGCAAGTGCCTTAACTGCTAAGCCATCTCTCCAGTCCTCCAAAAGAGTTTTAATTTTACAGACTCCGCTGTGCTGTGGTAGGCATCCCTGTTTATATCTCTGTATCTGTGTGCCAGTGCTTCTGTTTTAGCTAATGGGTTACTTTTTTCCCCCTGTAGATGTTATGGAAGCAAGTTCACAATTACCCAATGTTTAACCTTCTTATGGAAATTGACTCCTATATGTTTGCATGTGTGAATCAAACTGCTGTATATGAGGAGCTTGAAGATGAAACACGAAGACTTTGTGATGTCAGACCTTTTCTTCCAGTTCTCAAATTAGTCACTAGAAGTTGTGACCCAGCGGAAAAACTGGACTCAAAAATTGGAGTCCTTATAGGAAAAGGTAATTTAATAGCTGTCATTATGAATCCTTAGCATAAGTATTTTTCTGTGTAAAAATGTTATAAGTGTATTCAAAGACTTTTTTTTTTTTTTTTGCCATGGACCAATACAGTTTACAAGTGAGAATCAGATATGTACAGAATTGAGGGGAAAGGTTTAGGAGCTCCAGTAGCAATGTGATATTGCTGCCACATGCAAGAGCCTGTAATTAATGTTTGTTCTTTGTTTTATTTTATTTTATTTACTTATTTATTTATTTGTTTGTTTTTAGTTTTATGAGGTAGGGTCTTGCTCTAATCCAGGCTGTTCTTTATTTTGTGTGTGTGTGTGTATAGTTTTTTTTTTTTTTTTTTTTTTTGATTTTTCGAGGTAGAGTCTCACTTAATCCCAGGCTGACCTGGAATTCACTATGTAGTCTCAGGTGGCCTCGAACTTTTGGAAATCCTCCTACCTCTGCCTCTCGAGTGCTGGGATTAAAGGTGTGCACTGCCACACCTGGGTCATTTTTATTTTTCAATGTATTTGTCTTTGATTAATGGGAAAGAAAAAGTTTTTCCTTTACCTCAGATAGTTAAGCCAACCCCTTTCGCCTATATACAGTCTCATTATATAATGGCTTAGGTTCACAAGCTTCAAACTTGTAATTTTCCTGCCTCAGCCTTCTCAATGCTGGAATAATAGGCATACACTACCACACAGAAAGGTCTCATAAGCCCTTTTCTAAAAAAAAATTTTTTTTTCATTTTGGTTATTTTGACATAAGGTCTCACTCTAGCCCTAGCCTGACCTGTAACTTACTCTGTAGTCCCAGGCTGACCTAGAACTCATAGTTCTCCTCCTACCTCTGCTTTCTGAGTGCTGGGATTAAAGGCGTGCACCACTATTCCTGGCTATGAATTAGTTATATTCTTTTAAAAATAAAATTTAGGCCAGGCATGGTGGCACACGCCTTTAGTCCCAGCCCTGGGGAGGCAGAGGTAGGAGGATCGCCATGAGTTCAAGGCCACCTGAGACTACGTAGTGAATTCCAGGTCAGCCTGGGCTAGAGTGAGACCCTACTTTGAAAAACAAAAAACAAAAAAAATAAAATTTAGGGCTGTAGAGATGGTTCATTTGATTAAAGACACTTGCTTGCAAAGCCTACTGGCCTTGGTTCAGTTCCCCAGTACCCACATAAAGCCTGATGCACAAAGTGACAGGTATGTTTGGTTTGCAAAGGCATGAGGCTCTGGCATGCCCATGTACTCCCTCCCCTTCCTCCTCCTTTTTTCTCACCAATAAATAAGTTAAAAATTTTTTTTTTGCGAGGCATGGTGGTGCATACCTTTAATCCCAGCATTTAGAGAGCAGCGGTAGGGGGATTGCTGTGAGTTTGAGGCCAGCTTGAGAATACACAGTGAATGCCAGGTCAGCCTGGGTTAGAGTGAAACCCTACCTCAGGAAAAACAACAACAACAATAACAAATTAAATATCAGTGTATTTGGAGGAAACACATTTTTTCCCACATTTTTATTGTTTTTAAAAACTTACTTACTAGAGAAAAAATGAGAATGAGAATGGGCATACCAGGGTCTCTAGCAAACGAACTCCATACACATGAGGTACCATATGCATCTGGCTTACATGGGTTGAACCTGTGTCCTTGGGCTTTGCAGGCAAGTGCCTTAAATGCTAAGCCATCTCTCTAGTTCAATTTTTTTTTTTTTTTGGTAGGGTGTCACTCTAGCCCAGGCTGACCTGGAATTCACTTTGTATTCTCAGGGTGGCCTCGAACTCAAGGTGATCCTCCTACCTCTGCCTCCTGAGTGCTGAGATTAAAGGTATGCGCCACCATACCTGGCTTTTTTTTTTTTTTTTTTTTTTTTTTGAGTTAGGTTTTCTCTCTAGCCCAGGCTGACCTGGAATTTACTGTGTAGTCTCAGGGTAGCTTTGAATTCATGGCAATCCTCCTACCCTTTAATCCCAAGTGCTAGGATTAAAGGTGTGCACCACCATGCATGGCTCTAAAATTTTTTTTTTTATTTAGGTTTGTATATAAGGACCCTAAAATGAAATGCCAATCACTTGTGTCCCTTTTTGCATCTGGTTTACAAGGGTGGCTTGGATATTAAACCCTGGCCAGTAGGCTTTGCAAACAAGTGTCGTTAACCACTGAGCCATTTTCCTAACTTCAAGATACATTATTAATATACATCTTCATACTCTCATAATAAGAGCATTTTATTTTATATTTTAAAATATTTTAAAATTTATTTTAGTTATTTGAGAGAGAGCGAGAAAGAGAGAATGGCATGCCAGGGCTTTCAGCTGTTGCAAATGAAGTCTAGATGCATGTACCACCTTGTGCATCTGGCTTATGTGGGTCCTGGGGAATTGAACCTAGGTCCTTTGGCTTTGCAGGCAAATGCCCACTAAGCTATCTTCCAGCCCTGGACATTTTATGTATAACTTCAGCTAAGACTTTATTGGTTGATTGGTATTTTCATTACAGGCTTGCCGCACTATGCCCAGTTTTTTTTTGCTGTGATGATGTCCACCCAGGGCTTTCTGAATGCTAGGCTACCACTATCAATTGAGTTATATCCTTAGCCCTTCTTTTTTTGTTTTTGATTTGTTTCCTTTTTAAAATTAACTAGAGGGCTGGAGAGAAGGCTCACTGTTTAAGGCATTTACTCTCTGTGTGTGTTTCTCAGTAAAATTAAAAAAATATTATTTATTTATTTATTTATTTATTTATTTATTTGAGAGAGAGATACAAAATAGACAGGTAGAGAGAGAAAGAGAAAATGGGTGTGCCATGGCCTCCAACCACTGCAAATGAATTCCAGATGCATGTGCCCCCTTGTGCATCTGGCTTACGTTGGTCCTGGGGAATAGAGCCTCAAACCTGGGGTCCTTAGGCTTCACAGGCAAACGTTTAACTGCTAAGCCATCTCTGTAGCCCCAAGTAAAAACTTTAAAAAAATATTTATTTATTTGACACAGAGGCAGGGAGAGAGAGAAAGTAAGTAGGTATGTCAGGGCCTCCAGCCATTGCACACAAACTCCAGATACATATGCCACATTGTACATCTGGCATTATGTGGGTATTAGGAAATTAAACCCAGGTAGTTAGGTTTTGCAGACAAGTGCCTCAATTGCTAAGTCATCTCTCCAGCCCAAATAAACGACTGTTTAAAAATTTTACTTATGCCAGGCGTGGTGCACACCTTTAATGCATAGCACTTGGGAGGCAGAAGTAGGAGGATTAATTTAAGTTCAAGGCCACCCTGAGATTACATAATGAATTCCAGGTCAGCCTAAGCTAGAGCAAAACCCTACCTTGAAAAACCTAAAAAAATAGTACTTACTAGAGAAAGAAAGAATGGGCGCCCTGAAGCCTCTATCATAGCACCCTTAGGCTAAGAAAAATATCTTGTATTTGTTTTATAACTGAGGTTGACCTGAAAATCTGTTTTTTTTCTATTATTTTATTATTTATTTATTTAGTTAAGAGAGACAGAGGCAGAGAATCGGCACAGCAGGGCCTCTAGCAACTGCAAAGGAACTCCAGTCGCATGTGCCACCATGTGTATCTGGCTTACGTAGGTCCTGGGGAATTGAACTTGGGTCTCCTTAGGCTTTGCAGGCAAGTGCCTTAACCACCAAGCCATCTCTTCAGCCCTGTTTTTTTCTGTTTCAGCTTTACCTTTGTCCTATTACAGAGCAAGAGTCTGATACAAATTGAGTTTTTCTTTCTATAAACAACTTGCTATATTTCATGTAGTATCATATTTCTTATTGTATAACTTTTTTGTGTAGTGTGCTCTGCAGGGTTTATCCAGATACAAATAATGTTTTATCACACAAGTTAAGCAGTTTATATGCTCTTAACTTTATAAATTGTAATATTCAGCATTTTTGTAAAAGCTGGCTATAAGATCATATGCTAAAAGAGTTGATATTTATTTAGGAAGTCTTTTTTGTTAATTTTAGAATGAATTGCCACTTGAATACCTAACAAATCAATTTTTGCTCTGGCTGATTTGTCTGTTATGATTGTGACCAGGGCTTGATGAGGTCATGCCTCCTGGGGAAACAATTAACAATTATTTCACTTTAACTTCAGGAGCAAGGTTGCTGCCTCCCCTCTCCAAAGAAAACAATAGAACTTTTACAACATAACTTCAGTGAACAGGCTAAAAATATCATTTCCTGTTCAGTGATATGCCTAATATTTTATTTTCCATTCTTGTTCTGAATAATTATTTTAGAGTTGCTGTAACTTCTGTTGAAAGGACATGGAACCCCAGCATTATTTTCTGCAACATCCAGTAAGAAAGGAAAAACAAAGCAAAACTCTTAAATAGAAGATTTTATTAGCATTCTGTATATCTGGCTTACATGGGTTCTGGTGCATCGAGCCTTGAACCTGGGTCCTTAGGCTTCACTGGCAAGTGCTTAACCGCTAAGCCATCTCTCCAGGCTTTATTAGCAGTCTGAAAAAAAATGTTTTAGCTGAGTCTTACATCAGCCTATGTCTGTGATCCCTCCTCCCCTTACTATTGTGTGCACCAAATTGTAATGACCTTAGTGAGATACAGCCTCTCTGCTTCATGAGCATTGCAAAGTAAATGGTTTGTTTTTCACAATCAAGTGCAATTTGCCCATTAGTTCACTTTGTGATGGATCATTGAAAATAATCCAATACTTTCATCATTAACCCTCCAAAATAACCATTGATAGATTTGAGCTTGAAAGAAATGGAACCTGCTGCGCTGCCTTAAATTCCATTTGTCATTTCATGAAGCAAATACATCCTGGTTGTTCTTTAGCCAGGAAAAGTTGATTTTATCCTGCTTGAGCTGTTTGGTTTTTTTTTTTTTCTGATATCAAAATGAATGGGCAAAATTCATTTTTAATACAAGAAAATCTTTTCTAAAGGTTATGACTTTCAGGAGGTCCACGTGACTGTCTTAGCTAAGGTCAGGTTCTCTGGCATTCGTCTTCAGTGGGCTCTGAGCAGCCTTAGCCTAGTTACTTACTCTCACCTGGGCTTGGCTCACTTCTGTTTTCTGGGAAACTTTCTGCTAAAGGAAATAAGCAGGGAAGTAACATGTTGAAATTTGTATTTTTTCATTGTTTGTTTGCTTTTTTATATTTTATTTATTTGAGAGAGACAGAAAAAGAGGCAGAGAAAAAAAGAGAATGGGCACACCAGGACCGCTAGCCACTGCAAACAAACTCCAGATGCATGTGTCCCCTTATGTATCTGGCTTATGTGGGTCTTGGGGACTTGAACTGGTATCCTTAGGCTTCATAGGCAAATACCTTAACCACTAAGCCCCAGCCCAAATTTTGCTTTTTTTGTTTGTTTGTTTTGTTTCTGTTTTTCTTGGTAGGGTCTTACTCTAGCTCAGGCTGACCTGGTGGCCTTGAACTCATTGGCAATCCTCCTAACTCTGTCTCCCAAGTGCTAGGATTAAAGGTGTGTGCCACCACATCCGGCTCAAATTTTGCTTTTGTTTTTTTTGGTTTTTCGAGGTAGGGTCTCACTCTGGTTCAGGCTGACCTGGAATTAACTATGTAGTCTCAGGGTGGCCTCGAACTCATGGTGATCCTCCTACCTCTGCCTCCCGAGTGCTGGGATTAAAGGCGTGCACCACCACGCCTGGCAAATTTTGCATTTTTAAGATTGTTCAGGGCTGGAGAGATGGCTTAGTGGTTAAGGCACCTGCCTCCTAAGCCTAAGAATGCCGGTTCCAATCTCCAGGTCCCACATTTAGCCAGATGCAAAGTGACGCAAGGGCACAATGCTGCACTTGCCCACAAGGGGGCGCACACATCTGGATTTCGTTCACAGCAGCTGAGAGACTGCTGGCACGCCCATTCTCTATCTGTCTCCCTCTCCCTCTCTCTCGGTCTGTCTCTCTCTGTGTCTCTCTCCAAAAATTAAAAAAAAAAAAATTAAAAGAGCCGGGTGTGGTGGTGCATGCCTTTAATCCCAGCACTTGGGAGGCAGAGGTAGAAGGATTGCCGAGAGTTCGAGGCCACCCTGAGACTACATAGTTAGTTCCAGGTCAGCCTGGACCAGAGTGAGGCCCTACCTCGAAAAACCAAAAAAAAAAAAAAAGATTGTTCAGCCAGGCATGGTGGTGCATACCTTTAATCCCAGCACTCAGGAAGCAGAGGTAGGTTCGAGGTCACCCTGAGTCTACAGAGTGAATTCCAGATCAGCCTGAACTAGAATGATACCCTACCTTGAACCACCCCCCCCAATTATTCATATTGTAAAGTTGAGAATGAATTAGAGCAATTAAATATTAAGTAGAGAAATTAGCCAAAAAGATACATAGTAACCTAAGCAGGGAAGTAACATGATCAAATTAGCACACACATTATATATATATATACACATACACATACACATACACACATATACATACATACACACACACACACACACACACACACTTTCATTTTTAGTTTTCAAGGTAGGGTCTTCAATTCACTATGTAGTCTCAGGATGGCCTTGAACTCATGGCGATCCTACTACCTCTGCCTCCCGACTGCTGGGATTAAAGGAGTGTGCTACCATGCCTGGCAGGGTTTTGTTTTTATTTTTTGAGGTAGGTTTCACTCTAGCTCAGGCTGACCTGAAATTCACTATGTAGTCTCAGGGTGGCCTCAAACTCACAGTGATCTTCCTACCTCTGCCTCCCGACTGCTGGGATTAAAGGTGTGCGCCACCACGCCCAGCTAGTTTAGTGACATTTAGAAGGTGGGTTGGAGTCATATATGGTGCTGTGCCACCTGCAGTGCCAGCACTCAGGCCACAGTAAGAGGATTGCCTTGAGTTTGAGGCCAGCCTGAGCTAAGTAGCAAATACCTGTCTCAATCCCCCTACAATAAAGAAAATAGATTAGACATGATTTGTAGTTGGCAAAGGAAGATAAAAGGTTTAATTTTTGTTAAGTATATTCTTTTCTACTCATTTTTCTTTCATTGCATGTAATACCTATTATCTTTGAGTAGGAAGAATATTAACAGCAATTGGAAAGAAGCTCTAAATTACAGCCCATCCATATCTGACTTGCAGTACTGTAATTTTATTACACATGTAAATCTTATTATAGGGTCTCACTGTATAGTCAGGGCTGGCTTAAAACTTGACTCTTAAGTGCTGGGATTACAAGGGTGTGCCATCACAGCCAGCTAACCTTAACTTTTTGTTTTGTTTGTTTGTTTGTTTGTTTGGAGGTAGGGTCTCTAGCCCAGGCTGACCTGGAATTCACTATGTAGTCTCAGGGTGGCCTTGAACTCACAGAGATCCTCCTTCCTCTTGACCCTTTGGTTATAAGCATTGAGTCTGGTGATAAACATCTGTAATTCCTGTACCCAGGAGGTGGAGCCACCGTGGACTATACATATTTGAGAGCCTTTTCCATAATGCTAGGCAGTAATTCTGTGCTTGCCTGAAACGTACAAGGCAGAAATTGGATATCCAGCACCAGAAAATAAGCAAACAAAAGAAAATAACAGTATTTTTTTTATTTTTTAAAATTTAGTATGTAGCCGGGCGTGGTGGCGCATGCCTTTAATCCCAGCACTCGGGAGGCAGAGGTAGGAGGATCGCCATGAGTTCAAGGCCGCCCTGAGACTACATAGTTAATTCCAGGTCAGCCTGGGCCAGGGTGAGACCCTACCTCAAAAAACGAAAAACAAACAAAAAAATTTAGTGTGTGTGTGTGTGTGTGAGAGAGAGAGATTGAGAGAGAGAGAGAGAGAGAGAATGAGAATGGGCATGGGCATGGGCATGCTAGGGCCTCCAGCCTCTGCGAACGAACTCCAGATGCTTGTGCCCCCTTGTGCACATGTGTGACGTTGCATGCTTGCATCACTGTACATCTGATTTACGTGGACCTAGAAATTTTTTTTAGATTTTTTTATTTATTTATTTATTTATTTATTTATTTACTTATTTATTTATTAGAGACAGAGAGAGGGAAAGAGGGAGAGGAGAGGGAGAATGGGCGCACTAGGGCCTCTAGCCACTGCAAATGAACTCCAGACGCGTGCACCCCCTTGTGCTTATGTGGGACCTGGAGAATCGAACCAGGATCCTTAGGCTTCACAGGCAAATGCCTTAACTGCTAAGCCATCTCTCCAGCCCATGGGACCTAGAAATTTGAACATGAATTCTTAGGCTTTGCAGGCAAGTGCCTTAACTGCTAAGCCATCTCTACAGTCCAAAACTATTTTCTTTTGTAGTCAGCTTCACTTTGCTGGGATGAACATTCAAGTCAGACCCTGTTTATAGGAAAAAGGATTTATTCCAGTTTACAGGTCCAAGGAAAAGTTCCATCAGTGGCAGAAGAAGCTGGCTCCCATTCATCAATCAATCCAAGCAGAGAGTAACAACTAAACAGCACCACAAACAAGCACAAAGGCAGCAAGCAGCAGGAATCCAGGCAGAGCTCAGATTGCTTTTTTACACCTTTAGGCTGGAATTCAGATCCACATCCAATGACACATGCCCCCCCCCCCCACCCATGTAGCAGGAGTTTGCCTGCTAGGGCCTAAAGCTACAAACCCAATTTTAATAAAACATCTTTTTCTTTGGGGAACATACATTCAAGCTACCACACATAGTATAATATATAGATTTTTTTTTTTTTTTGGTTTTCCAAGGTAGGGTCTCACTCTGGTCCAGGCTGACCTCGAATTCACTATTGTAGCTTCAGGGTGGCCTTGAACTCATGGCGATCCTCCTACCTCTGCCTCCCAAGTGCTGGGATTAAAGGCTTGCACTACCACACCCAACTTAAATTGTCATTTTTTTATTTCATAAAAACAATCTAAAGCTGGGCGTGGTGGTGCACCCTACCTTGAAAAACCAAAAAAAAAAAAAAAAAAAAAAAAGACAGTTTAGCCAGGCATGGCTATGCATGCCTTTAATCCCAGCACTCAGGAGGCTAAGGTAGGAGGATCCTGTGAGTTTGAGGTCAGCCTGAGGCTGCAGAGTGAGTTCCAGGTCAATCTGGACTAGAGGAGACCCTGCCTCAGAGAGAGAAAAAATGTAGCAACTTACTTCTCTGTGTCTTTCTTCCCAATATTAAGACATACTAATAGTAAGAGTCATTTCAGATATATTTCAAAAATAGACATCTATGCATGCTCTGTGTTCTTTCTTTTACGTGTGCATAAAAGTGCTAATTTGACCCATTTTCTTCCTTCATTTAAAATATTTCTGGGGGTAGGGAGATGGGTAGGCGGTTAAGGTCACTTGTTTGAAAACCCAGGTTCAGTTTCCCAGTACCTATGTAAAATGGGATACAAAAACCATTTGTATCTGAGTGTGGTGGTACACACCTTTAATCTCAGCACTTGGGAGGGAAAGGCAGAGGTAGGAGGATGGCCATAGTGAATTCCAGGTTAGCCTGGGCTAGAGCAAGACCCTATCTTGAAAAACTAAAAAACAAACTTGTATCTGGTGTTGGTTTGGAGTGACAAGCCCTGGCATCCCCATACACACAGACGTATGCAAATAAACAAAATATTTAAAATATAAAAATATGAGAGCTGGAGAGATGGCTTAGCGGTTAAGGCTCCTGCCTCCTAAGCCTAAGAACGCCGTTTCCAATCTCCAGCAGTTCCAATCTCCAGGTCCCACGTTTAGCCAGATGCAGTGATGAAAAGGGTGTGCATACATCTGGATTTCGTTCACAGCAGCTGAGAGGCTGCTGGCACACCCATCTCTATCTGTCTTCCTTTCCCTCTCTTTGTCTCTCTCTGTGTCTCCAAAAAATAAAAAAATAAAAACAAAAATATATCTGAAACAATTAACAAAACACATAATAAGGTCAATTTTATTTTTTAAATACTGGAAGTTATTATTTTTCTTTCCTTCCTTCCTTCCTTCCTTCCTTCCTTCCTTTCCTTCCTTCCTCCCTCCCTCCCTCCCTCCTTCCTTCCCTCCCTCCTTCCCTCCTTTCCTCCCTCCCTCCTTCCCTCCCTCCTTCCTTCCCTCCTTCCTTCTTTCCTTCCTTCCTTTTTTGTTTTTTCAAGGTATGGTCTCACTCTAGCCCAGACTGACCTGGAATTCACTATTTAGTTACAGGGTGGACCTCGAGTTCACGGCAATCCTCCCATTTCTACCTCCTGAGTGTTGGGATTAAAGGTGTGTGCCACCATGCCTGGCTTGATGTTGTTTTTCTTTTTATTTTCTTTTTCTTTTTTCTTTTTTGAGGTAGGGTCTCACTCTAACCCAAGCTGACCTGTAACTAACTATATAGTCTCAGGGTGGCCTTGAACTCAAGGCGATCCTCCTACCTCTGCCTCCTGACTGCTGGGATTAAAGGTGTGTGCCATCATGCCTGGCTCAGTTTTTTGTTTTTCTTTAAATATGAACCTGCTACATTGCCTTAAACTGTAATTTCAGTGGATCAAATAAATAGTACCCTGGATATTTTTCAGTGTGTTAGGATAGTATTTTAGCCAGGAGTGGTGGAACATGCATTTAATCCCAGCACAAGGGAGGCCGACATTGAAGTATCACTGTGAGTTTGAGGCCAGCTTGAGACTACATAGTGATTTACCTACCTCTGCCTCCTAAGATTTAGGCTGGGATTGAAAGACATGCCTCAACACACCTAGCCTAAGACAGTTTTTAGATTGTTAGCCTTCTTCCTCTGTGTGTGTGTGTGTGTAATTTTTTTTATATATATAATTTGTTTTTTGAGGTTGGGTGTCACTCTAGCCCCAGCTGACCTAGAACTCACTGTAGTCCCATGCTGTCCTCAAACTTACAGTGATCCTCCTGTCTTAGCCTCTGATTAAAGGCATTTACTGCTTCACCCAGCCTTTTTCATCTTTATATTATGATTTTTGCTGATTTTTGTTTGTTTTGTTTTGTTTTATTTTATTGAGACATGGTCTTACTGTGTAGCTGTGGCTTGCCTGGAACTTGAGATGCAGACTAGGCTGGCCTTGACCTTGCAGTATTCTTCCTGCCTCTGCCTCAGAATACTGGGATTATAGGCATGCACTACTGTATCCAGCTTTGATGATTATAAGACTGGTAACCAGTTAGCATTTCCTGCCACTGGACACAAACTATATATACGTGCACCACTTTGTGTATCATGTTGTTTTTCTTTTTATTTTCTTTTTCTTTTTTCTTTTTTGAGGTAGGGTCTCTAACCCAAGCTGACCTGTAACTAACTATATAGTCTCAGGGTGGCCTTGAACTCAAGGCGATCCTCCTACCTCTGCCTCCTGACTGCTGGGATTAAAGGTGTGTGCCATCATGCCTGGCTCAGTTTTTTGTTTTTCTTTAAATATGAACCTGCTACATTGCCTTAAACTGTAATTTCAGTGGATCAAATAAATAGTACCCTGGATATTTTTCAGTGTGTTAGGATAGTATTTTAGCCAGGAGTGGTGGAACATGCATTTAATCCCAGCACAAGGGAGGCCGACATTGAAGTATCACTGTGAGTTTGAGGCCAGCTTGAGACTACATAGTGATTTACCTACCTCTGCCTCCTAAGATTTAGGCTGGGATTGAAAGACATGCCTCAACACACCTAGCCTAAGACAGTTTTTAGATTGTTAGCCTTCTTCCTCTGTGTGTGTGTGTGTGTGTGTGTGTAATTTTTTTTATATATATAATTTGTTTTTTGAGGTTGGGTGTCACTCTAGCCCCAGCTGACCTAGAACTCACTGTAGTCCCATGCTGTCCTCAAACTTACAGTGATCCTCCTGTCTTAGCCTCTGATTAAAGGCATTTACTGCTTCACCCAGCCTTTTTCATCTTTATATTATGATTTTTGCTGATTTTTGTTTGTTTTGTTTTGTTTTATTTTATTGAGACATGGTCTTACTGTGTAGCTGTGGCTTGCCTGGAACTTGAGATGCAGACTAGGCTGGCCTTGACCTTGCAGTATTCTTCCTGCCTCTGCCTCAGAATACTGGGATTATAGGCATGCACTACTGTATCCAGCTTTGATGATTATAAGACTGGTAACCAGTTAGCATTTCCTGCCACTGGACACAAACTATATATACGTGCACCACTTTGTGTATCTGGCTTTATGTGGGTACTATGGAATTGAACCCAGAACTGCAGGCTTTGGAAGCAAATGCCTTTAACTGCTAAGCCATTTCTCCAGCTCCCCTACCTACATTTCTATATAAGATTTTAAGTGTGTGTAGTTTACAGATCCAAAGGTATGCTTGTTTTCTTTACATGAAATTTATTATTTCATCTGCCTTAGGATCTCACTTTAGCCCATTTAGCCCAGTATGACCTGGAACTTACTCTGTAGCCCAGGCTGGCCCAGACTGACCTCAAACTCATAGTGATCCTCCTACCTCAGAGTGCTGAGATTAAAGGCATAGACCACCATTTCTTTCTTTCTCCCTCCCTCCTCCCTCCCTCCCTCCCTTCCTTCCTTCCTTCCTTCCTTTCTTTTTTTCTTTCTTTTTGAAGTAGGGTCTCACCAAGCTGACCTAGAATTCACTATGTAGACTCAGGGTGGCCTTGAACTCATAGCGACCCTCCTATCTGCTCTCAAGTGCTGGGATTAAAGGCATATGCCACTGCATCCCCTTTTTAAAAAACTTTTTTATTGACAGCTTCCATAATTATAGACAATAAACCGTAATAATTGCCTCCCCATACCTACTTTCCCCCTTACAAATCTACCCTCCATCATATCCCCTTCCTCTCTCAATTAATCTCTCTTTTATTTTGATGTCATCCTCTTTTCCTCCTATTATGAAAATCTTTTTGTTTTTATTTTTATTATTGACAGCTTCCATAATTATAGACAATAAACCATGGTAATTCCCTCCTCCCACTTTCCCTTTGCAACTCCATTCTCCACCATATACCCTCCCCATCTCAATCAGTCTTTCTTTTATTTTTATGTCATCATCTTTTCCTCCTATTATGAAGATCTTGTATAGGTAGTGCGAGACACTGTGAGGTCATGGATATCCAGGCCATTTTGTGTCTGGAAGATGGCATTGTAAGTAGTCCTTTCCTTTGGCTCTTACATTCTCTCCACCATTTCTTCTGCAATGGACCCTGAGCCTTGGAAAGTGTGATTGAGATATCTCAGTGCTGAACACTCCACTGTCACTTCTCATCAGTATGGTGCCTTTTGAGTCATCCCAAAGGTCATCACCATCTGAAAAGAGAAGCTTTTCTAGCCAAAAGTGAGAGTAGCATTAATATATGGTTATAAATATTAAGAAAAGTGCTTACAGGGCAGTTTGGTGGACATAATATATGCATTTAGCTATGTGTGTGTGTGAATTTGTTTTTATTGGGGTTTAGGTCATGGGATGTAAAAGGTCACCTTTGGGGCATGCCCCAGTATAGAAGGATTTCTCTTTTAAAACATCCTTGCCAGCATTTATTGACATTTGTTTTCATTTTGTATTTTGAGAGAGAGAAAGAGGCAGAGAGAGAGAGAATGGGTACACCAAGGCCTTTAGCCATTGCAAACAAACTCCAGACACGTGTGCCCCCTTGTGGTGCATGTGCTTGTGTCACTGTGCATCTGGCTACATAGGACCTGGAGATTCGAACATGAGTTCTTAGGCTTTGCAGGCAAGCACCACTAAGCCATCTCCCTCATTTGTTTTCTTGATGATAGCCATTCTGACAGGAGTGTAATAAAATCTCAGAGTAGTTTTAATTTGCATTTCCCTGATGGCTAAGGGTGTAGAACATGTTTTTAGATATTTATAGGCCATATGTATTTCTTCTTCTTTTTTTTCTTTCATTTTTTGGTTTTTCAAGGTAGGGTCTCACTCTAGCCCAGGCTGACCTTGAATTCACTATGTAATCTCAGGGTGGCCTTGAACTCGTGGCAATCCTCCTACCTTTGCCTCCCGAATGCTGGGATTAAAGGCGTGCGCCACCACGCCCGACTTGTATTTCTTCTTTTGAGTATTCTCTAGTTACATAGCTCAATTTAAAAAAATAATTTTTTGTTTATTTTTATATATTTATTTGAGAGCAATAGACAGAGAGAAAGAGGCAGAGAGAAAGAGAGAGAATGGGTATATCAGGGCCTCTAGCCACTACAAAAAATCTCCAGATGCATTCACTACCTTTGCATCTGGCTTACGTGGATACTGGGGAATTGAGCCTTGAACCAGGGTCCTTAGGCTTCATAGGCAAGCCCTTAACTGCTAAGCCATCTCTTCAGCCCACATAGCTCAATATTTGATTTGATTGAGTTGTTTGATTTTTTATCATTTAATTTTTTTGTATTCTCAGTGTGGCCTTGAACTCAAGGCGATTCTCCTACCTCTGCCTCCCGAGTGCTGGGATTAAAGGTGTGTGCCACTACACCCAGCTTATCCTGAATATTAATCCTCTGTCACATGTATAGCTGGCATAGATTTTCTCCCTTTCTATTTTTTTTTTTTTTTAAGTTTTTTGAGGTAGGGTTTCGCTCTAACCCAGGCTGACCTGGAATTCATGATGTAGTCTCAGGGTGGCCTTGAACTCAAGGCGATTCTCCTATCTCTGCCTCCCGAGTGCTAGGATTAAAGGCATGTGCCACCGTGCCCTGCTCCTTTCTTTTTATTTTGGTTTTTGGGGTAGGGTCTTGCTCTAGCTCAGGCTGACCTGGAATTTACTCTGTATTCTCAGGATGGCCTTGAACTCATGGTGATCCTCCTACCTCTGCCTCCCAAGTGCTGGGATTAAAAGGCCTGTGCCACCACACTCAGCTTTGTTTTAAATTTTTCTTTTCTGTAGGTTGCCTCTTTGCTCTATTCATAGTGTTCTTTGCTGTACAAAAGCTTTTTTTTTTTTTTTTTTTGGCTTTTCTTTTCAAGGTAGGGTCTCACTCTGGCCCAGGCTGACCTGGAACTAACTATGTACTCTCAGGGTGGCCTCGAACTCACGGAGATCCTCCTACCTCTGCCTCCCGCATGCTGGGATTAAAGGCGTGTGCTACCACACCAGGTCTCAAAAAGCTTTTTAATAGAAAAAAGTAAAGTAAAGAAAAGAAAAGAAAAGAAAAGAAAAGAAAAGAAAAGAAAAGAAAAGAAAAGAAAAGAAAAGAAAAGAAAAGGGTTGGAGAGATGGCTTAGCTGTTAAGGCGCTTCCCTGTAAAGCCCAAGGACCCATGTTCAACTTTCCAGTTCCCATGTAAGCCAGATGCATAAGGTGACGCGCGTGCATAGGGTTGCACGTGCACACGAGATGGCTCATACATCTGGAGTTTGAGTGCAGTGGCTGGAGTCTCTGCTCCAATTCACTTTTACTCATAAAAAAATTTATATAAAAAGAAGAAAATCTTTTTAATTTCATGAGGTCCCAGTGGTTGATTAATGGTTTTACTTCCTGAGAATCTGGAGTTATATTCAGAAAGTCATGGCCTAGGCCAATATATTGAAGGGTTTCTCCTACTTTTTCCTCTAGCAGTTTCAGATAATTGATAATATTTTTGTTCTCTTTTATTGTTAACTATTATAAAATGACCTCTTTATAAAATTTGTTTAGGTCTGCATGAATTTGATGCCTTGAAGGATCCTGAAGTGAATGAATTTCGAAGAAAAATGCGCAAATTTAGTGAGGAAAAGATTCAGTCTCTTGTGGGATTATCATGGATTGACTGGTTAAAGCAGACCTATCCACCAGAGCATGAGCCATCCGTCCTTGAAAACTTAGAAGATAAGCTATATGGAGGAAAACTAATTGTGGCTGTTCATTTTGAAAATAGCCAGGTAGCCTTGTACATGTATACATCTGTGTGTGTGTGTGTGTTTGTGTGTGTGTGTGCATTTTTTGTTGTGTCTGTGTGTTCAGGTATATGTGCCCTTATTTATGGCAACACATGCACTTACCTGTGGTGCCTGGAGTGGAACCTTCACTGCTGAGCCAGTCTCTTACTGATCCCAGAGCTTGCTGGTTTTCCATGAGCTTTTATGATTCTTGGGTCTCTGTTTTCCTGTGGAATTGGGGCTACAGATGTTGTTACATAACCACACCCAGCTGTTTCTGGGGATTGAACTCTCATGCTTTCACAGGAAGTGCTCTTAACTGCTCAGCTGTTTTTCCAGCCTTTGTGTGTATATATGTATGTATTTTTAATCTTGTTTTTTTTTTTTTTTTTTTTTTTTTTTTTGAGGTAGTGTCTTGCTCTATTGCTCTAGCCTAAGCTGGCTGACCTGGGATTCACTATATAGTCTCAGGCTGTCCTCAAACTCACCATGATCCTCCTACCTCTGTCTCCTGAGTGTGCATTTTTAAGTTTTTATTTTTATTATGAAATATATTTTATAATTAACCTTTGATTTTAGCTGATTGTGGTTCTATTCTTAGTAAGCACTATTACAAAGAATGACTAAAGTAATATCATATATATATATATATATATATATATATATATATATATATGAAATGTCATGATGCATTGTAATAGCATTTAAATGCTTTGTAAAATTACCTTATTTAATTGGATTTTATTTATATTATTGTATATAATAATATATAATGTTATATACAATAATATATGATATCCATTATATTATTTTATTTTTATTTATTTATTGAGAGACACCCAGAGAGAGAATGTGCACACCAGGACTTCTAGCCATTGCAAACGAACTCCAGATGCATGAACCACCAGTGCATCTGGCTTACAGGGAATCGAACCTGGGTCCTTAGGCTTTGCAGGCAAACACCTTAACTGCTAAGCCATCTCTCCAGCCTGATTTTACTTTTATTTTATTTTATTTTTTTTGATTTTTACATTTTTAAAGGATTTTTAAAGACATCCCTCTGGGGAAGGGTTAGTTAATGTTTTTCAGTGCTGTAGCCACAGGTAATTTGCCTATACTTCAGTAAATAATCCTCCTCCCCAGCCTCTTTGCTCATGCAAGTAACCCCAATTTACCTAAGTGGTCAAATAAAAACAAGATTTGAGTCGGGCATGATGGCCCACTCATTTAATCCCAGCACTTGGAGGTAGGAGAATTGCTGTAAGTTCTAGGCTAGCCTGAGACTACATAGGGAATTCCAGGTCAGGCTGGGTAAGAGTGAGATCCTTCCTCTAAAATCCAAAAACAAACAGACTTGGAAGTAGGATGGTGATCAGGTGGGAAGAAAGGGTTTTGTAGGAGTAGGCAAGGGATAAGAGAACGTAATGGGTAAATATGATCAAAATACATTATATACATGTGTGAAATTGTCAAAAAGAAAATAAAATGAAAAAACAAAAATGAAAGAATTTTCAAGATATATATTTTTTAAAAATGGTTTTTATTCATTCATGAGCAGGAACACATACACAGGAAGAGAGTAGGGGGAGGAGGGAGAGAGAATGAGTATACTAGGGGCTCTTACCACTGCTCACGAACTCTAGACACATGTGCCACTTTGTGCATCTGCCTTTACATGGGTACTGGGAACTGAAACCCGGGCCAGCAGAATTTCTAGCCAGGTCCCTTTAAGTGCTTAGCCATCTTCCCAGCCCCCCCTTTTTTTTGAGGCAGATGCTCATTCTAGCCCAGTCTAGCCTGGAACTCATGGCAATCCTCCTATCTCAGCCTCTGCAGTGCTGGCATTAAAGGTATACAGCACCACATTTTGTCCCTCCACCCCACTCCAGGCCTTTATATATTCCATTTTTAGAGAGAGGAAGATGATCTTAAAGTTGGGATCCTCCTGCCTCTACCTGCTGAGTGCTGTGATTACAAGCATATACATCCATACCAGGTTTAATGTGTGATGCTGAGGGTGGAATGCAGGGCTTTATAATAAGCATGTTTGGAAGCACTCTACCAACTGAGCTGCATTCCCTGCAGTAGTTGAAAACTTTTTAGAACACCAGTTTAAAACTTGAAGGAGGAAGGCCAGCCTCTCCCTCTCTCCCTGAGCCCCTGTCTTTCTCAAATAAATTTTAGAAATGTAAGGAATTAAATACTTTTGCATCAATTTTTGAAGCCCCCAGTGTATACACAGTTCCATTGGTTATACACATGTATTGTAGTCTATTTGCTATCTTCTTTTTCTCCCCCTTCCCCCAGGGTCTCACTCTAGCAGGAGGCTGAAATAGAAGGAACTGGGAGTTCAGGGCCAACCTGGGCAACAGAGTAAGTTCCAGCTCAGCTTGTGCTGTAGTGAGACCCTGCCTCAAACCCCTCCCCCAAATCAAACAACATGTGTATATGTGTGTGTGTGTTATATGTGTGTATATGAAAACAAACATAACAGCATGCCAAAGTCCAGGACTGCAGTTGAATGGTCTAATACTGTTTTTTTTTTTTTTTTTTTTGGAGTACACTTGAAATCAGAATGGAAAAAAAAAAAATATATATATATATACATACATACATACATACACATACATACATTCATATATAATCATTATCTGTTTTTGATTTGTTTGTTTGCTTTTTTGTTTTTTTCAAGGTAGGGTCTCACTCTGACCCAGGCTTACCTGGAATTCACTATGTAGTCTCAGGTTGGCCTTGAACTCATGGCTATCCATCTACCTCTGCCTCCCAAGTGCTGGGATTAAAGGCATTTGCCACCATGCCTGTCCTTTTGTTTTTGATTTTTAAAAACTTTCTAAAAAGTTTTTATTTATCTGGCTGGAGAGATGGCTGAGTGATTAAAGTGCTTGTCTGTGAAGCCCAAGGACCCTTTCTCTTTTTCTCTTTCTCTCTCTCTCTCTCTCTCTCTAGCTGCATCTCTCGTATAAATAAAAAAGAAGTGGCACATGCATCTGGAGTTATCTCTGTCTCCTCTCTCTCTGCTTACAAATTAATAAAGAATCATTGAAATTTTATTTATTAATTTAATTTGTTTATTTATTTGCACCTGGGAGGAAGTTCCAAAGATGTCCCCCTTAGTGCTAAACACTTCACTGCCATTCTCAGACTTGGATAAGTTTTGAGTCTGCTCAGTAGTCAGTGCCACCTGAAAAGAGAAGCTTCTCTAACCAAAAGTAAGAGTAGGGGCTTTACTTCCTCTTGCCATCTGCATTACAAGAGCTCTCTTCTCTTTCTCTATTAAAAAATTTTTTTATATTTATTTTCATTTTTGGAGAGAGAGACAGAGGGACAGGGAGACACAGAGAGAATGGGCGCGCCAGCAGCCTCTCAGCCGCTGCGAATGAAATCCAGATGTGTGCGCCCCTTGTGGGCAAGTGTGACATCGTGCCTTTGTGTCACTTTGCATCTGGCTAAATGTGGGACCTGGAGACTGGAACTGGTGTTCTTAGGCTTAGGAGGCAGGCGCCTTAACCACTAAGCCATCTCTCCAGCCCTCCTCTTTTTACAATGTGTAATATTTTATTTCTGCATCATATAAGTTTGTGGTAGAAAAAAAAATTTGATACAGCATTAGTCTGCAAGGCTAATCAAATGAAAATAAAAAGAGAAAATAGGTGTAAATACTCACTGGGCTCCAGCTTGATTTCTTAATGTCTTGCAGCTCAAGCATATGGTGTCTTTAGCAATAATATTTAGTTTAGTTTTTTCAAGGTAGGGTCTCACTGTAACCCAGGCTGACCTGTAACTCATTCTGGCCTCCAACTCACAGCAGTCCGCCTACATCTGCTTACAAAGGGCTGGGATTAAATGCATATGCCATATTATTTATTTATTTATTTATTTATTTATTTATTTATTTATTTAGAGAATGGTCACACCAGGGCCTTTAGCCCCTGCAAGTGAACTCCAGAACACGTGCCACCTTGTGCATATGGCTTACATGGGTACTGGGGAATTGAATCCTTTGGCTTTGCATGGAAGTGCCTTAGCTGCTAAGCTATCTCTCCAGCCCAGCAATAAAATCTTACCATTTAGTTCTGGTGAGCAGCCAAGAGCCTTGGCAATAGGCTGTATTGTTTGGGGTTCATCAGAGGCCTCCCTGATCAATACCTTCCTGGGAGGTATCCCACTCCTGGCGCTGAAATTTTCTTTTCCTTCTTCTTCCTCTCCTTCCTTTTCTTCTTCATTATTATTTATTTGTTTATTTAGTTAATTTGGTTTTTCAAGGTAGGATTTCATTCTAGCCCAGGCTGATCTGGAATATACTGTGGAGTCTCAGGGTAGCAATGCTCCTGCCTCTGCCTCCTGAGTGCCGGGATTAAAAGTGTGTGTCACCACACCTGGATGATGATGATGATTACTTTTTAAATATTTTATTTTTATTTATTTATTAGAGTGTCTGGCCACACCTGGAAATGATGATGATGATTAGCCAGGGCAATATTTTCATTATTTATTTATCAGAGGCCTTCCTGGAAATAGGCACTTTCCTGAAAGAGAGAGAGATCTGCCAGGGCCTTCCTTTTCACTGCAAATTCCTTTATTTTGTTTATTTTTTTTCAAGGAGAGATTTCATTCCTTTGACTTTCAGGCAAATGATGGAGTCTCAGAGATTCAGAAATGCTCCTGCCAGCCTCCTGAGTGAGAGATTAAAAGTGTGTGTCACCACACCATGATGCAAATGAACTGATGATGCATTACTTGCAAATATTTTATTGGTTTACAGGTGCTGGGAGAGTTGAATTTAGGCAGGCAGAGACTTTGAGAGCAAATGGGTGTGCCAGGGCCTCCATCTGCAAATGAACTCCAGATTTATTTGATGCACCCCCTTGTGCATCTGGTTTTATGGGTGCTGGGGAGTTGTTATTTGACTTTTAAATATTTTATTTTTATTTATTTATTAGAGAGAGATTTTGCAGGCAGAACTGCAGAAGCCATCTCTCCAGCCCCGATTTTTATTATTTTTAAAATTTATTTATTTGAGAGAGAGTGAGAGAATGAGGCAGATAGAGAGAGAGAACGGGTGCACCAGGTCCTCTAGCCACTACAGATGAACTCCAGATGTATTGCTACCTTGTGCATCTGGCTTTTTGTGGATACTGGGGAATTGAACTCTGGTTGTTAGGCTTTGAAGGCAAGCACTTTACCTGCTGAGCCATCTCTCCAGCCCTGAAATAACAACCTGTGGCTTCTGGATACAGCATTACCCACCCCACAGGATGCTTCTGCTAAACTTATTTTTCCCCCAAGGTCAGGTGTTGCTCTAGCCCAGGCTGACCTGGAATTCACTATGTAGTCTCAGGTAAACTTTTTTTTTAAACATGTATATTTTTTAGCTAGTAAAGAAGTAGGTTTCCACCCAGCATGGTGGCGTATGCCTTTAATCCCAACACTTGGGAGGCAGGAGGATCACTATGAGTTTGAAGCCACCCTAAGATTACAAAGTGAATGGCAGGTCAGCCTGAGCTGGAGCGAGACCCTACCTCGAAAAACAACAAACTTCTTAGATTTTGATTAACCGTCCCCCACCCTTCCTTTAACTCAGTCTCTTTCCCTGACCTCACTTAGGCCTTTCCACCCCCAGTAATCAGTCAGAGAAAGAGGCAGATAGAGAGAGAATGAGCATGCCAGGGCCTCCAGCCATTGCAAACAAACTCCAAATGCATGCGTCACCTTGTGCTTCTGGCTTACATAGGTCCTGGGGAGTTGAGCCTCGAACTGGGTCCTTAGGCTTCACAGGCAAGCACTTAACCACTAAGCCATTTCTCTAGCCCTGTATAATCACTTTTAACAGATATTGTCAGATGGTTCTTCAACTAGATATATTAATTTATGTTCCCAACAATGGGGCTTTATTTTTATCATTTTTAATATTTTTTATTTATTTGTGAGCAGAGGGAGAGAGAATGGGTGCACTAGGGCATCTCGCTACTGGCTGCAAATGAACTCCAGAAGCATGAACTACTTTGTGCATCTACCATTATGTGGGTACTGGGGAACTGAACCTGCACCAGCAGTGCTTTGCAAGCAAGTGCCTTTAGCTACTCCATCATCTCCCCAGCCCCAGGATTTTAGAAGTTTGATTTCTCCATATCTTTGCTAATACTTTATATTGCTAACTTAAATAGTCCCTTCCTACTCCCCACCAAGCATCTCACTCTAGCTCAGGCAGACCTGGAATTCATAGTGATCCTGTTACCTCAGTCCCCCAAATGCTGCCATTAAAAGCATGTGCTACCACGCCTGGCTAAGAAAATCTGAAATTGCCATTCCCTTTTCCATGAACTTCAGATTTCATTTATGGCTTTATTTCTTATAGGAATTTTTTTTTTTTTTTTTTTGGTGTTTTGAGATAGGTCTCACTCTAGTCCAGGCTGACCTGGAATTCACTATGGAGTCTCAGGGTGGCCTTGAACTCATAGTAATACTCCTACATCTGCCTGCCTTCTGAGTGCTAGGATTAGAGACGTGTGCCACCACCACACCCAGTTTAGCTCTCTTAATTCTTGAGACATGTTAACTGTGTAGTCTGTTGATTTCTTTGTGTACTCTTTTGTACTGGGTTAGCTTTTAAAGTTTTTTCCTATTTGACAGTGGGAATGAGTTCTAATTTTGTATTTTTGAAGAGTTCATGTATGAAATAGAATTTAAAGGGAATTACAACTCTATGGTGCATTAAGGAGCATAGCTTTCATTATTAGACCTATGCTATTGAATAAGTAGCTATTTAGTCCCATGAGTATATTTAATTTTAGGTTTAAATTAGTTGCCACTGGATGTTAGTGGCTGTAGCACTGACCAGTACAGAAGAGTGCTTTTTTTTTTTTTACATTTTTAATTGACAATTTCCATAATTATGGAAAATAAACCATGATAATTCCCCCATCCCACATTCCACTTCACAGCTCCACTTTCCATCATATCCCGTCCCCCTCTCAATCCACCACTTCTTCCACAATGGATCCTGAGCCTTGGAAAGTGTGTTAGAGATGTTTCAATACTCAGCACTATGGTGCCTTCTGAGTCATCCCAAGGTCCCGCCACCTGAAAAGAGAAGTTTCTCTAACCAAAAGTGAGAGTAGCATTAATGTATGGGCATGAAAATTACAAGAAGTGCTTACTAGGCAGTTTGGTAAGCATGATATGTACATTTAGGCAGACATCAGCAGGTATTATATCCCTGGGACTCATGACTTTATTTATTTTTTTGAGGCAATTATGAATGAGAGTGATTCCTTGATTTCATTCTCAGCATGTTTGTTGTTAGTATACAGGAAGGCTACTGATTATTTTGTGTTAATTTTGATGTCAGCAGGCATTAACACCCCTAGAACTCATGACTTCCCCCATCACTGGTTTTTAATGTCAGGCATGTATTCCCTCCCGTGGAGCGGGTCTCCAGTCCAATTAGAGAGAGATTGATTTTCCCTATAACAAACATGCCACTATTGCACCCACTGGCTCAGTTGGCTGGTCCATCTTAAAGCTTGCAGTATCCACTGTTATTTATCTCCACTGGTGACTTCTCTGTCTCCTATGGAGCTGCAGGCAGCATATTTTTTCCATCTTTCTGTTAGCTGGTCTACACGGAGGAGATTTTCAGTTCAGCTTTTTCTTTCCCCCTCTCTGTCTCCTTCTTTGCAAATAAATAAATAATAATATTAAAATTTTTGTGTAGCTCAATAGTAAAGCACTTGCCCCAACATTAACAAGGCCCTAGGTTTAATCTTTTGTAACCTATATTTTTTATATGTAAATTTGGAGAAACTCAATATATGGTTTAATTAGTATAAAATATTAACAGTTATAAGCTTATTCTTTTCCCTCAGTATCTACTAGATTTTTTTTTAATGCTTGGGATCAAACCCAGTGCTTTATGTATGATAGGCAATTGTATTACACTGAACTCTCCCCCATCCCAGCTTTCACAGCATTTTAAAAAATGGCTTCCACTGGAAAATCCATGTGACTTATCACCTTTTGGCAAACTTCTGCTCTTGCACCCAGTAAGATAGGGGACGAGGCTGGGAAAATGTCTCAGTGGTTAAAGGTGCTTGCTTACAAAGCCTGTCTGCCCAAGGTCAATTCCTAATTTACACCAACCACATAAATGACAACCCCAAAAGTGGCATAAGCGTTTGGCATTGCATTTGTACTAGGAAGATGCCCTAGTGCACATGTGCATACATACACATACCCAAAAATAAGTAAAAATTAAACTAGAAAAATTCATTGGAACATAATTTATAAAGGATGCACATACATACAAATAATATTCACTGTGCATATTAAGAACTGATCATAATTGCCTTTTTCCAGCAGAAGTGTAAAATTTACCACTTCTCTTTTCTTCCTTCTCTGTTTAGGATGTGTTTAGCTTTCAAGTATCACCTAATTTGAATCCTATTAAAATAAATGAATTGGCAATTCAGAAACGTTTGACTATTCATGGAAAGGAAGATGAAGCTAGTCCCTATGACTATGTGCTGCAAGTCAGTGGGAGAATAGAATATGTATTTGGTGACCACCCACTAATCCAGTTCCAGGTATGTAGACAAGCTGTTAATTTACCAGATGAGTGTGTGTATGTGTGGTGTTAACTTGAATTTGTATTTCAAGAAGTATATCCAGCTGGGCATGGTGGTGCACGCCTTTAATCCCAGCACTCGGGAGGCAGAGGTAGGAGGATCGCTGAGAGTTCAAGGCCACCCTGAGACTACATAGTTAATTCCAGGTCAGTCTGGACCAGAGTGAAACCCTACCTCGAAACCCCCCCCCAAAAAAAAAAAGAAGTATATCCAGGGGCTGGAGAGATGGCTTAGTCATTAAGGCACTTGCCTGCAAAGCCAAAGGATCTCGGCTCAATTCCCCAGGACCCATGAAAGCCAGATACGCAAGGTGGCGCATGCATCTGGAGTTTGTTTGCAGTGGCTGGAAGCCCTGGCACATCCATTCTCTCTCTCTCTGCTTCTTTCTCTTAAATAAATAAATAAATAGAAGTATACCCATTGTGGAACATTTGGAACCCACAGGAATTTATGCAGAATTAAATATTAAATATCTGTAATACTACTCTGCCTTTCATTTTTTTGAAGTTATATATGCTTAGGCACAATGATTTTTATGCATAAATGAATGTATCTGTATGTTTTATTTTGCTTTTGTGATTATTTTAGTATTGTATCATTATTTTTCTATAGCATTATAAATTCAAAACACAGTTTATTATAGTTGCCTACTTTAAAAAAATTATTTTATTTATTTGAGGGAGAGAGGCAGAGAGAGAATGGGCACACCAAGGCCTCCAGCCATTGCAAATGAACTCCAGATGCATGTGCCACCTTGTGCATCTGGCTACATGGGTACTGGGGAATCGAACCTGATTTCTTAGTGTTTGCAGGCAAGCCCCTTAACCACTAAGCCATATCTCCATTCCCCAGTTGTCTACTATTTTTTTTTTAATTAGTTTGTTTATTTAGTTTGTTTATTTATTTATTTATTTATTGGTTTTTCAAGGTAGGGTCTCACTCTAGCTCAGCCTGACCTGGAACTCACTATGTAGTCTCAGGGTGGCCTTGAACTTATGGCGATCCTACTGCCTCTGCCTCCCAAGTGCTGGGATTAAAGGCATGTGCCACCATGCCCAGCTAAAATGTTTTTGTTTATTATTTATTTATTTGATAGCAACAGAGAAAGAGGCAGATAGATAGAGAATGGGTGCACCAGGGCCTCCAGCCACTGCAAATGAATTCCAGATTCATGTGCCACCTTGTGTATCTGGCTTACGGGGTCCTGGGGAATCGAGCCTCGAACTGGGGGTCCTTGGGCTTCATAGGCAAGTGCTTAACCACTAAGCCATCTCTCCAGGCCAGTTGCCTACTATTTTTTAAAGCACGGTTTAAATGTGAACTATCTTGGGGAAAGTAAAAATATTTGATTAAGTAAGCAGTCATTCATGGAATAGTATAAACACTTTTGGGCTAGGGAGATGGCTCAGCGATTTAATGCACTTGCTTGCAAAGGATAGTAGCCTGGGTTCCATTTCTCAGTACCCTCATAAAGCCAGATGCCCAAAGTGGTGCACACGTTTGGAGTTTGTTTGCAGGAGCAAGAGGCCCTGGTGTGCCCATTTTCTCTCTCTTTCTGTTCTTTCTTCTTGCAAATAAATTTTAAAATTTTTTAAGAGAAAAAATATTTCTTTTGTTATACCTTTTTTGTTTGTATAGAAACTTGTCGGTTAGCTATAAAAAGCAAACTAAGAGGGGCTGGAGAGATGGCTTAGCGGTTAAGACGCTTGCCTGTGAAGCCAAAAGATCTCAATTCGATTCCCCAGAACACATGTAAGCAAGATGCACAAGGGGGTGCATGCATCTGGAGTTTGTTTGCAGTGGCTGGAGGCCTTGGCACACCCATTCTCTCTCCCTCTCTCTTTTTCTTTCTCTCTCTCTCTTTCCCTCTCTCAAATAAATTTTTTTTTTTAAAAAAAAGCAAACTAAGAAAGTAAATTTTTTTGGTTGATGGGAATTGACCAGAGCTTTCTTATGCTGAGCATGTCCTCTGCCACTGAGCTACTTTGCAATTCATTGTGAATTGGAAATCTTTTCACTTTCCATCTGTAATATTTATGTTTAATTCCTTTGCTCCTTTTTTTTATTTCCACATGTGGTAGAGTTTTGTAACCATTAAGTTCTGATAAGCCTCCCTTAATCATTCATAGTTTATTTTTATTTAATTATTGATTCTTTGAGTAATTAGTCTGTGCAAGGTACTAAACTACCTTAGATGAGTCTTGAAGTAAAGTGGAGTTTACTTAAGAGATGTACAGTGCAATATCCCGTTCCTCTCAAGATGTGTTTCTAAAAGAATAGGTTCCTGGGAGCTGGAGACTTAGTTCAGTGAAAGAGCAATTGCCTAGCAAGCAAAATGCCTTGGGTTTAGTCTTCAGCATGGAAAACCAAACCTAACAACAACAAAAATAGATTCCTGGCTTTGTCTTTAAGGAGCTGAAAGATATTTGTGTTAATTAATGAGGAATAATGCCAAATTAGAGGTCAGTAATAATTTAAATGCATTGATTTTTGTGTTAGTGTTTTGGTTTTTGGAACAGAATCTCATTGTGCAGCCAGATAGTACTGTACTCCAAATTCTTGGTAGGCAGATACAGGAGTGTCGTGAGTACACTGTTGGCTTCAGTTAACATAGTGAGTTCAAGGCTAGCCTATGCTACATGATACCTTGTCTCAATATTCCTCCCCAAATAAAAACAATTATAAAGTAAAATAAAACAAGGAGCCAGGTGTGGTGGTGCATGCCTTTAATCCCAGCACTAGGAAGGCAGAGGTAGGAGAATCACAGTGAGTTAGAGGCCACCCTGAGGCTACATAGGGAATTCCAGGTTACTTCAAAAAACAAACAAAAAATAGAGAAGGAGGCAAACAGAGATAATGAGTTTGGGTGCACCAGGGCCTTCTGCTGCTGCAAACACTCTAGACATGTGTGCCTCTTTGTGCATCTGGCTTTTCATGAGTATTGAGGAATTGAACCCAGGCCATCAGGCTTCTGGAAGCAAGTGCCTTTAACTGCTGAGCCACCTCTCCAAGTCCCTGAATTTCTATTCTTCATGTTCTGCCATCATGCAAGTGGTCTCAGCAAAAATTAATTAATTATATATCTATTTATTATCTCACTGTATCCCAGGCTGTCCTGGAACTCATGGTGATCCTCCTACCTAAGCCTTCTGAGTGCTGGGATTAAAGACAAGAGCCAACACAACCAGCTGACAAAATTATTATTTTTTTAAAAATATTTTTATTTATGGATTTGAGAGAATGAGTGAGTATGGGTATGCTAGGGCCTCTTGCTGATGCAGATGAACTCTAAATGCATGTACCACTTTGTTGATCTGGTTTTCTGTGAGTACTGGGGAACTGAACCTGGGTTGGCAGGCTTTGCAAACAAGTACATTTAACCACTGTGCCATCTCTCCATCTGCAAAGTCCTTATCTTTTTGAGACATGGTTTGTCTATGTGATTCAGTCTCCCCTAACTCGCTTCTAATTTGTGGTCATCCTGCCTTGGCCTCCCAACAGTGCTAGAATTACAGGTATGTGCCCTCATGCCTCATGCCTCATGCTGTGTTGTGGTTTTAAGTGATTGTGTTATTCTACGGTTTTTTTTTTTTTCAGAGAGAGAGAGAGAGCGAGAGAGAGCAAGAAGAAGAGGCAGAGAGAGAATGGGCACGCCTGGGCCTTTTCAGGCACTGTGAATGAATGTGTGACATTGCGTGCTTGTGTCACTTTGGTGTCTGGCTAAATGTGGGACCTGGAGATTTGAACAAGCATTCTTAGGCTTCACAGGCAGGCTCCTTAACTGCTAAGCCATCTATCTCTGCAGCCCCTTGTTTTTGTTTTTTGTGATAGGGTCTTGCTCTACCCAGGGAGACCTTGGAATTCACTATGTAGTCTCAGGGTGGCCATGAACTCATGATATACTCCTGCCTCTGCCTCCCAAGTGCTGGGATTAAAGGTGTGCACCACCAAGCCCAGCTATAATACATTTAATAGAGTGCTGTTTGGATTACTTTTATTCTGTTGATTTAAGTGTTCTTCTGAAAAGCTGTACCTTCATCTCTTGCTGCTTCAGTACATCCGCACCTGTGTAATGAACAGGACTTTGCCTCATTTTATCCTTGTGGAATGCTGCAAGATCAAGAAGATGTATGAACAAGAAATGATTGCCATAGAGGCTGCCATAAGTAGAAATTCATCCAACCTCCCTCTTCCTTTACCACCAAAGAAAACACGAATTATTTCCGTAAGTTGC
This sequence comes from Orientallactaga sibirica, assembly GCA_036365145.1. Classification (NCBI taxonomy): domain Eukaryota; kingdom Metazoa; phylum Chordata; class Mammalia; order Rodentia; family Dipodidae; genus Orientallactaga; species Orientallactaga sibirica. Next base: position 31,053,591 of record JAEOAD010000009.1, read on the forward strand.
ATGTGTGCACTTCTAGTAACCCTGGCAGGCATGTGATTTTGTTAGGTTGTGTGCTGAGTTCCTCTGCTCACTTCTCCTTTTGGGAAAACCAGTGCACATTTGCTAGAATGTCACCATATACTTAAAAATTAAATAGCTGTCTTCTTTGTTCAAATTATAAATTTATGTCATTTATATTTTTGAGGCCTCCCCAAGCTTAATTATTTTAATATTATACATGTACCCAAAGCATTTTTCCAAGAATATACATAAAGTAAATATTAAGTTGTATACATTGAAACACTTAACACTTTCATCAGTCTTTGCAAATTACAAAATTTACTCCTATAATATCTTTTTTTTTTGTTTTTTGAAGTAGGGTCTCTCTGTAGTCCATGCTGACATGAAATTCACTAGGTAACCTCAGGTGGCCTCAAACTCCCCTTGATCCTCCTACCTCTGCCTCTCAGCGCTGGGATTAAAGGAGTGGGCTACCACACCTGGCCATAATATCTTTATATTAATATCAACCTTTCCAAAGCTTTTCTTCCTCCCTCCCTCCCTCCTTTTTTCTCTCTCTCTTTCTTTCTTTCAAGGTTATTTCTCACTCTAGCCTGGGCTGACCTGGAGTTCACTATGTAGTCTCAGGCTGGCCTCAAACTCACAGTGATCCTCCTCCCTCTCTCTGTCTCTTGAGTTCTGGGATTAAAGGTGTTTGCCATCACACCTGGATTTCCAAAGCTTTTAAAATATATGTATATTTTTTTATTTATTTGAGAGAGCAAAAGACAGAGAGAGAGAGAGAGAGAGAGTGAGGGAGAGAATGGGCACGCCAGAGCCTCAGCCACTGCAGACGAATTCCAGATGCATGCCCCCCCCTTGTACATCTGGTTTACTTGGGTCCTGGAGAATCAAACCGGGATCCTTTGGCTTTGCATGCAAATGCCTTAGCCACTAAGCCGTCTCTCTAGCCCCCAAAGCTTTTTTTTTAATTGACAACTTCCATAATTATAGACAATAAATGATAATTCCCTCCCCTCCTCTTCCTTCCCCTTCACAAATCCAACCTCCATCATACCCCCCCCCCTTAATTAGTCTCTGGCTTGTGTTTTTTGGGGGGGAGGGGTGTTTATTATTTATTTGAGAGCAACAGACAGACAGAAAGAGGCAGATAACAGAGAAAATGGGCACACGAGGGCTTCCACCCACTGCAAACAAACTCCAGATGCATGCGCCACCTTGTGCATCTGGCTTACCTGGGTCCTGGGGATTCGAGCCTCGAACTGGGGTCCTTAGGCTTCACAGGCAAGCACTTAACCACTAAGCTATCTCTCCATACCCCCTTTGGGGTTTTTTTTCAAGGTAGTGCTTAGGGTTTCACTCTAGTCCAGGCTGACCTGGAATTCACTATGTAGTCTTAGGGTGGCCTCAAACTCACAGTGATCCTCCTACCTCTGCCTCCGGAGTGCTGGGATTAAAGGTGTGCACTACCATGCCCAGCTTGGTTTCTGTTTTATTTTGATGATGTTATCTTTTCCTGCTATTATGAGGGTCTACGAGGTCATGGATATCCAGGCCATGTTGTGTCTGGAAGATTGCACTGCAAGTCCTATCTTGCCTTTGGCTCTTACATTCTTCCTGCCAACTCTTCCTCAATGGACCTGAGCCTTGGAAGATGTGATAGAGATGTTTCGGTACTGAGCACTCCTCTGTCGCTTCTTCTCAGCTCATTGTGGTGGCTTTTGAGTCATCCCAGTGGTCCCTGCCATTTGAAAAGTAAAGCTTCTCCTACCAAAAGTGAGAGTAGCATTAATATATGGGTATGAACATTGAGAAAAGTGTTTACAGGGCAGTTTGGTGAGCATAATATATGCATTTAGCCAGACACCAACAGGGGTTACTCCCTCTAGGGTTCCTGACTTCCCCTGCCATAGGTTTTCAGTACCATGCATGTATTCCTTCCTGTGGAGCGGGCCTCCAATTAGAGAGCGGTTGGTTTTCCCCATAACAGACATGACACTATTGCATCTGTTGGCATATTTGGCCTGGCTGGCCAATCTTAAGGTGTGTAGTGTCCACTGTTTTTTAATTTTTTTAAATTATGTTTTGTTTATTTGAGAGAAACAGAGAGAGAAAGAGGCAGATAGATAGAAAGAGAATAGGCACACCAGGGCCTCCAACCAGTGCAAACAAACTCCAGGTACATGCACCACTTTGTGCATAGGCTTACACGGGTCCTGGGGAATTGAGCCTCAAATCGGGGACCTTAGGCTTCACAGGCAAACGCTTAACCTAAGCCATTTCTCCAGCCCTCCACTGTTTTTTATCACTGCTGATGACTTCTCTCTCCCCTAGGGCTGCATGCAGTATAGTTTTTTTCCTCCGCTTTCTGTTAGCTGGTCTACAGGGAGGAGGCTTTCAGCTCAGCTTCAGCTTGATTTCTCAATGAGTTGCAGCCAAAGCCTATTGAGTCCTCAGTAATAGGGTCTTACCGTCTATTTCTGGAGAGAAACCAATAGCCTCAATAATGGCCTATAATATTTTGGGGGCATCAGGGACCTCCCTGGCCAACAACTCTCTGGAAAGTATCCCATCCCTGGCACTGAAATTTTTCTAATAACAGTCTATGGCTTCTGGGTATGCCATTATCCAATAGGTTTACATATGACTTATTCATGGCATCTGAAATTTTAGTTAACCCTCCTCCCACCTTTCCTTTACTCAGTCCCTTCTTCTGACCTCCCTTAGGCCATTGCATCCCCAGTAATCTGTTCATTTACTTACATATATAGATACCTTCTCCTTAAATCCTCCCCTCTTCTCTCTGCCTTATTTTCCAAAGCATTTAATACTACTATTTTTCAGTTTTTTGAGGTAGGGTCTCACTCTAGCTCAGGCTGACCTGGAATTCACTCTGTAGTCTCAGGGTGGCCTTGAACTCACGGCGATCCTCCTACCTCTGACTCCTGAGTGCCGGGATTAAAGGCGTGCACCACCATGCCTGGCTAATACTACTATCTTTCTTCCTTCTACCCTCCCTCCCTGTTCTTATTAGTAATGGCCATTAAAACCAAGTACTAATGGTTCTAATGTTTAGTTTATTCATTCTATTTATTATAAGAGAGAGATTGAGTATAGCCTCACCAGTGTTGCCTGCTGTTGTAAATGAATTCCAGATGCATACCGCACCGTGTGCATCTAGCTTTACATGGGTACTGGTCTGTCAGGCTTTGCAATCAAGTACCTTTAACCACTGAGCCATTTCTTCAGCCCCATAATGCTTAACTTAATATACATGATTTTTAGTTATTATTCAGAGCCCTCATTCAAATTTTGTCAATAGATGGGAGATCTGTAGACTTTTTCATGGCTAGTATACAATATTCATTTCTTTCATTAAAATACCTTTGTATTTATTTCATTCTTTTACAGCATGTTTGGGACAATAACAACCCCTTCCAAATCATGTTGGTTAAAGGAAGTAAACTTAACACAGAAGAGACTGTAAAAGTGAGTACTTGTGTGGAGTTGAATTTGTCTTGTGCTCTGTTATTTGCCTAATTCATAAACTCAGTGTTTTCATATTTGATGCTAAATTTTACACCATACACATCAAGTACACAAGGTAGAATATGGAAACTTACTATAAAACTATTGAGGTTTGTTTTTTTTTGTTAGTGTCTCACCCTAGCCCGGTCTGACCTGGAACTCATTCTGTAGCCCCAGCTGGCCTTGAACTCACAGCAATACTCCTACTTGAGCCTATCAAGTTCCAGGATTATAGTCAGGAGTCACCATGGTTGGCTGTTTTGGTTTGTTGAGACAGGGGATTCAAACCGGCTTTATGTAGTGGAGGCTAGCCTTGAACTCCTGATTCTCTTGCCTCTCTCTCCCAAGTTCTGAGATTATAGGTATCAGCCACTCTACCCAACAGTATTTTTCTTTTATTTTCTGGGTATTTAGAGATGTACTAAAAAGACTGACATTATTTTCACAGTATATATCATATAGACATTTTTGATTTGGGATCGGGATTTTGACAAGTGAAATTAAAACCAGAACTATAGGTCACATGTTTCTGTATAACTTGACTGTCTCTCAGGCTTGCAGTCCCAGACTGGCCTACAACTCACAGTGATCCTCCTACCAATGCCTCCCAAGTGCTGGGATAAAAGGTATGTGCCACCATGCCCAGCTTGCTCTTTTGCCCGCCCCCCCTTTTTTTTTTAACTTTTTGGTTTTTAAAGTTAGGGTTTCACTCTAGTCCAGGCTGACCTGGAATTCATGATGTGGTCTCAGGGTGGCCTTGAACTCACAGTGATCCTTCTACCTCTGCTTTCCAAATGCTGGGATTAAAGGATGGGCCACCATGCCTGGCTCTTGTTTCTTGTTTTTTTTTTTTTTTTTGGAGGTGGGGTTTTCCTGTAGCCCAGGCTGACTTGGAATTTACTAAGTAGTGTCAGGGTGGCCTCAAACTCAGGGGCGATCCTCTACCTCTGTGCTGAGATTAAAGGCATATGCCACCACGCCTAGCTCAACCTGCTTTTTCAGTCCCCCCTTCCCCACTTTATCCATAAATTTGCTGAGACAATAGAAAATATAAGTTTCTGGAAGAAAGTAGATGACTGCATTATAGTCCACAAGTTAACAACACAGAATTTTATCACATAAATTTATACAATAAGAGACTTAAGGCATTTTGTCTTAAAGTGTAAAGCACTCATTTTGTATTTTGTTAGAAAGAAATTAAGAGAATACTTCTGGTATCTAAGAAATAGATTCTGAGACTGGAAAGATGGCTTAGCAGTTAAGGCATTTGCCTACAAATCCTAAATTGAGTCTCCAGTACCCACATAAAACCAGATGTACAAAGTGGTGGTCATGTGCATGTGGAGTTTATTGGCAGTGGTGGAAGCCCTAGTGTACCCATTCTTTCTCTCTCTGTTTGTCTCTCTTCTCTCTTGTCTCTCTCTGCTTGCAAATAAATAAATGTTTTTATCTTGAGATTATATTCATAACACTGCCAAAAATTACGTTACTTGCTTTTTGTACATGGACACTATTCTTTGGGAAAATGGAAAGGTAGTTTCTGGGGGTGAGGGGTGGGAGACTAGTAAGAGGTTAAAGAGCACAAAGATACAGTTATCCTGGGTGCATAATTCCAGAGATGAAATTTTAGATGAGTGCTCTACTTATTTGTGTGTGCTGTAGAGTATGCACTTGTGTATACACACAGATGTGTGCAGAGACCAAATGAAAACATTGAATATGTTCTACTGTCCCCCTTGTGCTTGTTTACTTGAGATGGAGTCTCTCATTGAATCTGGAACTGCTGTTTTTTGTGAGGTTGGCTAACCATTGAGCCCCAGAAATTCTCCTATCTCCACTTCCCACAGGACTGGGGTTAGAACTGTGTATGGCCATGCCCAGGGTGAGAGAGGAAATATGGGCCCACCGGGGCTTCTAGCCACTGCAAACGAATTCCAGACGCATGTGCAACCTTGTGCATCTGGCTTACATGAATATTAAGGAATCAAACCTGGGTCCTTATGTAGGCAAGTGCCCTAACCACTAAACCATCTCTCCAGCCCTGATGTTGTTTTGGTTTGGTGGTTTGGTGTTTAGTGTTTTTTATTTTTTAATGAGATAGAGAGAATTGACATGTCAGGGCCTCTAGCCACTGCAGTCAAACTCCACATGCATGCACCACCTTGTGCGCATGTATAACCTTGTTTGTCTGGCTTACATGGGTTCTTGGGAGTCAAACCTATGTCCTCAGGCTTTGCAGACAAGTATCTTAACCACTAAGCCATCTCTCCAGCCCCAGTTTTAAGTTTTTTTAAAAAATATTTTTATTTATTAATTTGAGAGAGAGGGAGAAAATGGGTGCTCCAGGGCCTCTAGCCACTGCAAACAAACTCCACACACATGTGCCACCTTATGCATCTGGCTTATGTGGGTCCTGGGGAGTCAAACCTGAGTTCTTTGGCTTTGCAGGCAAGTGCTTCAACAATGATAAATCATCTCTTCAGTCCCTGTTTTTAGTTTTTTGAGATATCTCATGCTATAATCCAGGCTGGCTTCAAAGTTACCATCCTCCAGTTTCAGCCTCTGTATTCCTGGGATTACAAGTTGGGCCACCATATCCAGTCTTTTTTTTTTTTTTTTTAAAGGTTTAGTGTTTATTTTGTTGGACTTGATAAGATTGATACTATTTTTGTTCTTTGGGTTTTTCTTTTTTTTCAAGGTAGGGTCTCATTGTAGCCCAGGGTGATCTAGGACTCCTTCTGTAGTCCCAGGTTGGCCTCAAACTCACAGCTGTCCTCTGCTTCTGCTGAGGTTAAAGATGTATGCCACCACACCTGGCTCCTCAGAGTTTTTATAGTAATCCTTAATAGCTCAAAAAAGTGTCATCTTTTGTCAGTATGTATGTAGCCCAGGCTAGCCTGGAATTAACTTTTATTAATTAATTATTTATTTGAGAGAACAAGAGAGGGAAAGAGGCAGATAGGCATACACACACACAAAGAGAGAGAGAGAAAGAGAAAAAAATGGGCACGCCAAGGCCTCCAGCCACTGCAAATGAACTCCAGACACATGCACTACCTTGTGTATCTGGCTTATGTGGATCCTGGGGAATTGAACTGAGGTCCTTTGGCTTTGCAGGCAAATGCTTTAGCCACTAAGCCATCTCTCTAGCCCTAGCCTGGAATTTACTATGAAGCCCAGGTTGGCATCTTAACTCCTTTGGAGTCCTTTTGCCTCCACCACTTAAGTACATCCATTTGTTACACCACCTGACCTGATTTGTTGATAAATATTTTTTTGTTTTGTTTTTTGAGAGTTAGGGTCTCACTCTGATCCAGGCTGACCTGGAATTACCTATGTAGTCTCAGGGTGGCTTGAACTCACAGCGGTCCTCCTACCTCTGCCTCCCAAGTGCTAGGATTAAAGGCGTGCACCACCACGCCCGGCTTATTGATAAATATTTTTTAAATGATATGGGACTGACGAAATGGCTCAGTTTTAAAATGACCGTTTAGCAGTAGAGAGATGGCTTAATGGTTAAGGTGTTTGCCTGTGAAGTCTAAGGACCCAGGTTCGACTCCCTAGAACCCACGTAAGCCAGATGCACATGGTGGCACATGCATCTAGAGTTTGTTTGCAGTGTCTAGAGGCTCCAGTGTGCCCACTTTCTTCCTTTCTCTCTCTTTCTCATATTAATTAATTAATTAATTAATTAATTATTTTTGGAGAGAGAGAGAGGGAGAGGAAGACAGAGAATGGGTGCACCAGCAGCCTCTCAGCCACTGCGAACAAACTCCAGATGCATGTGCCCCCTTGTGGGCAAGTGCGCCATTGCGCCCTTGTATCACTTTTCATCTGGCTAAATATGGGACCTGGAGATTGGAACTGACGTTCTTAGGCTTAGCAGGCAAGCGCCTTAACAGCTAAGCCATCTCTTCAGCCCTAGTTAATTAATTTTTTTTAAAGTTTTTAAGATGTGTGTCTAGTATGCTTGAAATCCTGTGTTCAATCTCCTGCAAAAACTAGGCCAGATGGTACACATTTACAATCCCAGAACTCAGGAGGTGGAGGTAGGTTCACAGTCATTGTCTGCTACATAGTGAATTTGAGGCCAGCCCTAGGCTGTATGAAACCCTTTCTCAAACAAACAAAAGCCAAGCACCCAACAAACCTAAATATTCTGAAATGAATCAGACCTTCAAAAGTACATCATTATGTTCATGTACACAGTGCAGCTCTGTGTTTTCTTTTTTCTTTTTCTTTTTTCCAGGCAGACTTGGAATTCACTATGTAATCTCAGGTCAGGGTGGCCTTGAACTCAGCAATCCTCCTGTGTCTGCCTCCTGAGTTCTGGGATTAAAGGCATGTGTCACCATGTACAGCTGTTTATTTCTTATTCCTTTTAAAGTTTACAGCTTTTTAAAGATTATAGGTACTCCTGACACTACCTACACAAGACCACCATAATAGGAGGAAAAGATCATGACATCAAAATAAAAGAAACTGATTGAGAGGGGGAGGAGATACGGTGGAGAGTAGAGTTTCAAAGGAGAAAAGTGGGAGGAGGGAGGGAATTACCTTGGGATATTGTCTACAGTTATGGAAATTGTCAGTTAACAAAAAAAGATTTTAAGTACAGCCAGGCATGGTGGAGCACGCCTTTAATCCCAGCATTTGGGAGGCAGAGGTAGGAGGATCACTGTGAGTTTGAGGCCACCCTGAGACTGCAAAGTTAATTCCAGGTCAGCCTGGGCTGGAGTGAAACCTCGGAGAAAAAAAAAAAGATTATAGGTACAATTTAAGGCATGAACAAGGTTCCCAGAAATAGGGAAGCCCAGAACTTAAGAGAAAAAAGAAATGCAGAGCAGTGGCCCAAGGAGATAAGGGATGCGGAGAAGCTCAGAACTTAAGGAAGGAGGAGAAAGTACAGAAAGTTCCTGCCTATGAGAAGGCAGCACTGTTTTTAATACTTTAATTATTTTTAAAACTTTTTTATTGACAACTTCCATAATTATAGACAATAAACCTTGATAAATCCCTCTCCTCTCCCACTTTCTTCTTCAGAAACCCACTCTCCATATCCCCTCCTCCTCTCAATTAGTCTCTTTTTAAATGTTTTTTTATTGACAACTTCTGCAATTGTAGACAATGTTCCATGGTAATTCCTTCCCTCCCCCCACTTTCTCCTTTGAAACTCTACTGTCCATTATATCCCCTCCCCCTCTCAATCAGTCTCTCTTTTCAGTTTGATGTCATGATCTTTTCCTCCTATTATGGTCTTGTGTAGGTAGTGTCAGGCATTGCGAGGTCATGCATATCCAGGTCATTTTGTGTCTGGAGGAGCACATTGTAAGGAGTCCTACCCTTCCTTTGACTCTTACATTCTTTCCGCCACCTCTTCCACAATGGACCTCTTTTATTTAAAAAAATATATTATATTTGTTTATTTATATATTTGACAGAGAAAGAGGGAGAAAGAGAGAATGGGCATGCCAGGGCCTCTAGCTACTGCAAACCAACTCCAGTTGTATATGCCCCCTTGTGCATCTGGCTAACTTAGGGAATTGAACCTGGGTCCTTTGGCTTTGCAGGCAGATGCCTTAATCGCTAGGCCATCCCTCCAGCTCAGTCTCTATTTTACTTTGATGTCATCATATTTTCCTCCTGTTATGAGGGTCTTGGTAGGTAGTACCAGGCACTGCAAGGTCATGGATATCCAGGCCATTTTGTGTCTGGAAGATTGCATTATAAGCAGTTCTACCCTTCCTGTGGCTTTTATATTCTTTCTCCCACCTCTTCTACAATGGACCCTGAGCTTTGGAAGGTGTGATAGAGATGCTTCAGTGCTGAACACTCCTGGCACTAATTCTCAGCACTATGGTGACTTTTGAGTCATCTCAGAGGTCACCACCATCTAAAAAGAGAAGCTTCTCTAACCAAAAGTGAGAGTAGCATTAATATGTATGTATGAACATTAAGAAAAGTGTTCACAGGGCAGTTTGGTGAGCATAATATATGTATTTAGCTAGACACTGGTAACCCCTAAGGTGGTTTTTATTTTTTTGGGGGGTGTGGTAGGGTCTCACTCGAGCCCAAGCTGATCTTGATCTCACTTTGTAATTCCAGACTGGCCTCAAAAATCACAGTGATCCTCTTCCCTCTGACTGTCCAGTGCTGGGATTAAAGGCATGCACCACCACACCTAGCTACTTTTATTTATTTTATTGTTTATACTTTTGGGAATCATACCCAGGACCATACAAATACTAAGCAAGTGCTCTATCAGTGAGCTATACCCCCGCACCCTTTAGTACTCTTTTAGAGTTGTTTTTATTTTTACTTTTTTATATATTTATTTGCAAGAGATGGTGCAGGGAGGGTGTAAGGGCCTCTTACCACTGCAAATGAATTCCAAAAACTTGGACCACTCTGTGTTTACATGGGTCCTGGGGAATTGAACTGCAGGTTTTTTAAGCAAGCATTCTTAACTGCTGAGCCATCTTCCCAGCCAACTCTGTTTTTGTTTTTGAGGCAGTGTCTCAGACTGGCCTTGAACTCATGGTAAGCCTCAACCTTGGACTCTAGAGTGCTGGTACTAAAGACTGACCGATTCAGAGTTTAATTTTATTTATTTGAAATAGAGAAACAAAGAGAGAAAGAGAGAGAATGAGCACACCAGGGTCTCTAGCTATTGCAAATGAACTTCAGACACATGTGCCACCTTGTGCATCTGGCTTATGAGGAATCTGGGGAATTGAACCAGGGTCCTTTGGCTTTGCAGGCAAATACCTTAGTCATTAAGCCATGTCTCCAGCCCTTCACTCACTTTATTTTATGTTATGTGTTGTTATGTTATATTGTTATGTGATGTGATGTTATATATTGTTATGTCATGTAATGTTATGTCATGTCAGAGAGAGAAAGAGAATTGGTGCACCAGGGCCTTAGCTACTGAAATTGAACTCCAGATGCTTGTGCCACCTAGTAGGCATGTGCGACTTTGCGCTTGCCTCACCTTTGTGTGTTTGGCTTATGTGGGATTTCGAGAGTCAAACTTGGGTACTTAGGCTTCATAGGCTAGCGCCTTAACTGCTAAGCCATCTCTCCAGCCCTCAGTTTTTTGAGGAGTTGAGAACAGAGTCTCACTATGTGTCTCTGGCTGACCTGAAACTCAATATGTAGACTACATTGGCCTTGAACTTTCAACCATCATTCGGCCTCTTCCTCTAGAGTGCTGGGATTGCAGCCATGCTATACCACTCCCAGTTGCCACATGATTTTATAGTAGACATAATTAGGTTATAGCCTTAAAATTTACAAGAGATTGATGCCAGGCGTGGTGGTGCATGCCTTTAATCCCAGCACTTGGGAGGCAGAGGTAGGAGGATTGCAGTGAGTTTGAGGCCACCGTGAGACTACCAAGGGAATTCCAGGTCAGCCTGGGCTAAAGCAAGACCCAACTTGAAAAACCAAAAAAAAAAAAAGTTTACAAGAGATTGAGTAACATTAATTATTTTATATTTTCCTTGTATTTCCCATTGGATTTATTAGGAGTCCTGATTTGAGCTAGGTCAGGGTACTAAATGAAGAGGAAGAAAAGGTAATTAGAAAAAGTGTTCATTTGTATTTACTTGCTGTGTAGGGATGGAACCTGAGGCTAGGCAAGCACTTTGCTGCCAAGCTACATCCCTAGTCCAACTGAATAAAATTTTATGCAACATGCCTTTAATCCCAGCACTTGTGGGTGGGGGAACTGAGGTGGGAGAATCGATAAGAGTTTGAGGTAAGCTTGAGACTACATAGTGAATTCCAGGTCATCCTGGGCTAGAGAAAGACCCTACCTCAAAAAAAAAAAATTATATATATATAGAAAGCTGGGTGGACACCTTTAATCCCAGCACTCAGGAGGCTAAGATTGGAGGGTTGCTGTGAGTTCAAGGCCAGTTTGAGACTACATAGTGAATTCCAGGTCAGCCTAAGCTAGAGCAACATTCTACCTCAAAAAACAAAATAAAAATTAAAACCATTTTTTGGAAACATTTACACATGCTCTGGAAAGTGAGGTAAACCAAGCCCAGAAAGCCAAGTGTCACATATTGTCTCAAAACTCAGTAGCAAAGGCAAAAAAAAAAAAATTTTTTAAATATTCACATATGTTGTGCATCATCCTGTAAAAGGACTTTAAAAAAGGTAAATGATGTGTAGAGTTACCATAAAATATTTTACTGCCTATTGACATAATGACAAATTCACACATTTTTCTTTTGTTTTTATTTATGAACAAGGTCTCCTGTATGTAACTGAGGCTGCCTTTGAACTCTTGATCCTCCTGCCTCCACCTTCTAATTGCTAGGATCACAGACATGCACGACCATGTCCAGCTTCAAATTTATAAATTCTGTTTTCCCCAACTACATAGAAGAAACGGCTATAAGTATAAGAAGAGTGGAAGCCTGCATCTGTTAGTCCTAATGCTTTTGCTCTTCATTTCTTCAGCCCTATAAAACATTGAGAACTCTGCCATTTCTAGCAGTTTGTGACTTTGTAGTTGGTCTACTTACAAAGGAAAAACAGTTTAAATTAGCTTAGTGTAGTGAACAGCACACTGTTGAATGTAGTCTAATGGTCCTGTGGACAAACAGGGTTTCCAGGGTTGATGTGCTACTTCTCCCTGTGTACATTTATTTTTTCTCTTAAAAAGAGATATGTGCCTGGTGTGGTAGTGCATGTCTTTAATGCCATCCCTCAGGAGGCAGAGTTAAGTGTGTTGCTGTGAGTTGGAGGCCAGCCTGAGACTACATAGTAAATTCCAGATCAGCCTGGGCTAGAGTGAGAGTCTACTTTAAAAAAAAAAAAAAAAAAAAAGAGGTACGTTAGTTGTATAGTATTCATGATTTTTGTTTTCTTCCCATTACAGGTTCACGTCAGGGCTGGCCTTTTTCATGGTACTGAGCTCCTGTGTAAAACCATTGTAAGCTCGGAGATATCAGGGAAAAATGATCACATTTGGAATGAACCACTGGAATTTGATATTAATACCTGTGACTTGCCAAGAATGGCTCGATTATGTTTTGCTGTTTATGCAGTTTTGGATAAAGTAAAAACAAAGAAATCAACAAAAACTATTAATCCCTCTAAGTATCAGACCATCAGGAAATCTGGAAAAGTGGTAATGATATACTAGCTTTTAAACATTGTCTATATAATGGAATAATTTTAAAACTCTTAAATAATTGAGTAATATAATTTAATTTTTGTTTATTTTATTATTTATTTATTTATTTGAGAGTGACAGAGAAAGAGGCAGAGAGAGAATGGGCGTACCAGGGCCTCCAGCCACTTGCAAACGAACTCCAGATGCATGTGCCACCTTGTGCATCTGGCTTATGTGGGTACTGGGGAATTGAGCCTCAAACTGGGGTCCTTAGGCTTTGCAAGCAAGCGCTTAACTGCTAAGCCATCTCTCCAGCCCCACGTAATATAATTTAAATTCATTCATGTAACTTTTTCCTCATTCTAGTCCAGGCTGGCCTCAAACTTACATAGTCTTCCTGCCTTAGCCTCCTGAATGCTGGGATTATAGGCATAAACCACCATGCCTAACACCAATGCCATCTTTTCAGAAATGTAAATAAATTCCACAATACCTAGAGACATTACTTTCACATTTAAATTTGTATAAATTGGAAGATGTTTTTGTTTTGTTTTGTTTGAGATAGGGTTTTCACTCTAACCTCTGCCTCCCAAATGCTGGGATTAAAGGTGTGTGCCACCATGCCTGGCAACCTTGATCAATTTATTTTTATTTTTATTATTTATGTGTGTTTGCATATGTGTTTATGGGCAAACGTGTAGAAGTTAGAAACTATATATAGACACTAAGGAGGATCAAATCCAGGTCCACAGGGTTTACAAGCAAGCTCATTTAATCACTGAAACATCTCTTCAGCCCTTGAATATTCTCAAAATATGTTCTGTTGCTATATCATCCATATATTCTTAAATCACTAAACATTACTCTAATTTCAAAGGCTATTTAACAGACATTCTATCTTGTGCATATACTATTTTATTGTAACATAATTTGCTTTTGTGATATAATAATTGACCTTTAGGAGTTTCCTTAATAATAAAGATAATGAAATGTTTTCCATGTACATCTTGCTATTATTTTGTATGAATTTTTGGAAATCACCTAGAACTTTAGGAATTTCTGTGCTAACATTGAAACCAAAGGTATGAACATATTCAAATTTTGAAGTTCATTCTTAGCATATTTACACAGTACTGTCTTTTTCAACAGCATTATCCTGTAGCATGGGTAAATACAATGGTTTTTGACTTCAAAGGACAGTTGAGGTCTGGAGACATAATATTGCACAGCTGGTCTTCATTTCCTGGTAAGGTTTGCATTTGAATCCTTAGTGCTAAAGAGTAGCTAGCTTTTGGCTTGTAACTAGTCAGTGTTTTTTTTTATGATTCAGTGGCCTTTCATTTTAGGAAGGAAACTATCATTTTCTAAACTGATTTACACAGATGACTTTAATACAGTCATAAAGTATTTAAGTATATTTTTTATTTCCATGAATGTGTTCTTTTATTTTTTTAAATATTATTTATTTATTTATTTGCAAGCAGAAAAAGAGAGTGTGCAAGCACACGAGGACCTCTAGCCTCTGCAAACAAACTCCAGCACATATGCTACCTTGTGCATCTGGCTTTACATGGATTTACTGGGGATTTGAATACAGGTTGTTAAGCTTTGCAGGCAGCTGCCTTAACCATTGAGCCAGATCTCCAGCTGTCTCTCTTTTATTTGGGGGGGGGGTCAAGGTAGGGTCTCACTCTAGTGTAGGCTGACTTGGAACTCACTCTTTAGTCCCAGGCTGACCTCAGACTTACAGCAGTCTTCCTACCTCTGCTTCCCAAGTGATGGGATTAAAACCATGCACCACCATCCCTAACCCCTTTTAAAAATATTTTTTTAAGTATTTCATTTATTTATTTGCAAGGAGAGAGAGAATGAGAATGGATGCACCAGGGCCTCTAGCCATTGCAAATGAACTCCATATGTATGTGCCACTTTTTGGGTTTCTGTGGGTATTGGTGAATCAAATCCAGTCGTTAGGCATTGCAGACAAGTGCTGTAACTGCTGAGCCATCTCTCCAGCCCCTCTTTTAATATTTTTATTGTTATAGATTCCTTTTTTTGTTTGTTTTTGTTCATTTTTCAAGGTAGGGTATCATTCTTGATCAGGCTGACCTTAACTCACAGTGATCCTCCTACCTCTGCCTCCTGAGTGCTGGTATTAAAGGTTTGTGTCACCACGACCAGCTGTGGATTCTTTAAAAAAGAAGTCCACTTGAGGAACAAGTCTTCTTTTAACAGCTTTGATTTCTGCTAGTTGTATTAGCTAGTTGAGTAAGCATTCACTAGGAGTGAATTGTGCTTCAGTTGTTAGCTTTAGTCTGAAGTTGTAGCTGAGTAAAGTACCTTTTACATGTTCAGAGGCTTACTGGTAGAATTATCTGCCAAAGGTTTTTTTCTTTGTGTTTTTTAAAATTTTTGTTTATTTATTTTATTTGAGAGTGACACACAGAGAGAAAAAGAGACCAATAGAGAGAGAATGGGTGCGCCAGGGCCTCCAGCCACTGCAAATGAACTCCAGATGCATGTACCACTTTGTGCATCTGGCTTTATGGTTCCTGGGGAATTGAGCCTTGAGCCAGGGTCCTTAGGCTTCACAGGCAAGTGCTTAACTGCTAAGCCATCTCTCCAGGCCCTCTTTGCGTTTTTCAAAGTAGGATCTCACTCTAATCAGATTTGACCTGGAATTTACTATGTAGTCTCATGCTGGCCTCACGCTCATAGCAGTATTTCTACCTCTCTGCCTCCCGAGTGCACCACCATGCCTGGCTAAATTTTCTTAGGTGACAACTTTTAGGCCATTTTCATTTTAAGAAATCAATTGGAGGTGGTTTTTTTTTTAAGCTCCAAAAGTATTTTTTTTTTTTTTTTTTTTTTTTTTAAATTTTGTTCATTTTTATTGAGAGCGACTGACAGAGAAAGAGGCAGAGAGAGAGATTGAGAATGGGCACACCAGGGTTTCCAGCCACTGCAAATGAACTCCAGATGCATGTGCCACCTTGTGCATCTGGCGTTCATTTGGGTACTAAGGAATCAAGCCTCAAACTGGGGTCCTTAGGCTTCACAGGCAAGCGCTTAATCACTAAGCCATCTCTCCAGCCCCTAAAAACATTTTCTTAAGGATTCATTTTATTTGCTTGTTTCAGATGAACTTGAAGAAATGTTGAACCCAATGGGAACTGTTCAGACAAATCCATATACTGAGAATGCTACTGCTTTGCATATTAAATTTCCAGAGAATAAAAAGCAACCTTATTATTACCCTCCCTTTGATAAGGTAAGCTAATTGTTTAAAGGATGGGTGTGGCCAGGCTAGCTCAGTTGGTAGAGCATGAGACTCTTAAAGGATGAGTGTGTTTGAAATAACGTTTAAGTTAAGCTCACTGTGTCTGCTTTTCTTCTAAAAGTGTTGTGGGAAGGCCATGGAGCAGGTCTTCTCTGTTAGTCTTACTAGTAACTGACCAAATAAAAAATGGTACCTCTGGATTCAAGTTTCTTAGGTATAAAGGAGGAAATTACGTTTATTCTGAGATTTTTTTTTCAGTGCTATAAGGCACTGTGAACATGTAAAATGTTCAATGAAATGTCCCAGTGTACTGATTTCAGAAATCAAAGATAAAGTTAAAGCAGAGATTATGTTGAATGTTATTAAGTACTTCTGGGGAGGGTTGTGGGGGAGGCAGCGGAAGGAAGTTTGCTGTGAGTTCAAGGCCAGCCTGGGATACAGAGTGAGTTCTAAGTCAGCCTGGGCTAGAGTAAGATCTCTCTTCAAAGAACCAAAAAGCAAATAAATAAATGTGTGTGTGGTATATGTGCAGGTGCATTTGGAGACCAGGGTGGACATCAGCTGTCTTCTCTAGTTGCTCTTTTGGGGACAGGGGACAGGGTCTTGCACTGAACCTGGAGCTCACTGATTTGGCCAGACCATCTAGCTGACAAGCCCTGGAGATCCTTCCTTTCGCCACCTCTCCATTGTTGGGGTTACAGGTGCACATGCCACATGGAGTGTTTTATGTGGGTGCTGGGGATCCAAACACAGCTCCTCATGCTTGTGCTGTGAGCACTTTGCCCACTGAGCATCTCCCCAGTGGAAGAGTGCTTCCTTGCATTGATGAGTTTGATTCTCCAGCATTGCCATGTAATAGGAAAAAAGTGACAAGGGAAAACCTAGAAGTATTTTTTTTTCAGCTCATTAAGTTGATACAGTTCTCATTCTTGAAGAGACCGGAATGGCCTGGTCTAGTGGGAAGAACAGCCCCAACTTCCAAACTTTTGGGTTTGGTTTTGGTTGTTTTTTTTTTTCATGTAATTTAATTAACTATATATTTGTGGTGGGGGGACAGATCAAGAGATAATGAGCATGCCAGGGCCTCTAGCCACGGCACCCCCTTGTGCATCTAGCTTTACGTGGGTACTGGGAAATAGAACCTGGCTCTTTAGGCTTTGCAGGCCAGTACCTTAACTGCTAAGCCATCTCTCCAGCCCAAAGTATTGCTGCTGCTGCTGCTGCTGCTGCTGCTGCTTCTTTTTATCTATTTATTTATTTATTTATTTATTTTTATTTTTCAAGGTAGGGTCTTGCTCTAGCCCAAGCTGACCTGGAATTCACTATGTAGTTTCAGGTGGGTCTCCAACTCACAGTGATCCTTCTACCTTGGCCTTCCAAGTGCTGGGATTAAAGGTGTGCCACCACACCTGGCTGGTTAGGGTTTTTTGTTTGTCTCTTTCAAATGTTATTCCTTTTTCTTCTTTTTTTTTTTTTTTTTTTCTCTTCTAGATAGGGTTTCACTCTAGCCCAGGCTGACCTGAGATCCACTCATTCTCAGGGTGGCCTCAAACTCACAGTGATCCTTCTACCTTTGCTTCCCAAGTGCTAGGATTAAAGGCATGCACCACCACACCTGGCTTCTTCTTCTTTTAAAAAATATTTTATTTAATAGAGAGAGAGAGAAGCATATAGAGAGAATGGGCACACCAGGACCTTTAGCCACTGCAGACAAATGCCATATGCATGCACCCTCTTGTGCATCTGGCTTACGTGGGTCCTGAGGAATCGAATTGGGGTCCTTAGGCTTTATAGGCAAATACCTTAACTGCTAAGCCATCTCTCCAGCCTCTTTCTATTTTTTTAAAATACATCTTATTTGAGAGAGAGGAAAAGGTGGAGAGCGAGAGAGAGCCCCAGGGCCTCCAGCCACTACAAACGAACTCCAGATGCATGTGCCTCCTTGAGTATCTGGCTTACATGGGTCCTGGGGATTGAACTGGTGTCTTTTGTTTTTGAAGGCAAATGCCTTAATTGCTAAGCCATCTTCTCCAGCCCCCCCCCTTTTCAAAATTTAATTATTTGTAAGGAAAGAGTGGGGATGGGAGAGAGAGGGAGAGAAAATGGATGTGTCAGGACCTCTAGCCACTGCAAACAGACTCCAAGTATGTTCTCCACCTTGTGCATCTGGCTTTATGTGGATACTGGGAATCAAACCCTGGTCATTAGGCTTTGCAAGCAAGCACCTTAACCACTGAGCATCTACCCAGCCCTCAAGTTATTCCTTTTTGATAAAAATAATTTTTTATTAGTTTGTTAATGAGAGAAAGTAAGAGTGAGTATGGGTGTGCCAGGGCTTCTTGCTGCTAAAAACGAACTCCAAATGAAAGTGCCTTTAAAAAAAAGTTTATATATATATTTGAAAGAGAAAGAGAGTGAGGGGCAGATATATAGAGTGGGTGCACCAGGGCCTTCAGCCACTGCAAACGAATCCCAGAAGCATGTGCTACCTTGTGCATCTGGCTTACGTGTGTCCTGGGGAATCAAACCCCAAACTGGGTCCTTTAGCTTTGCAGGCTAGTGCCTTAACTGCTAAGCTATCCCTCCAGCCTAGTTTTTTGAGGGGGCAGTTTTCAAGGTAGGGTCTTACTCTAGCCCAGGCTGACCTAGAATTCAAATTCACTATGTAGTCTCAGGCTGGCCTTGAACTCATGGCTGTCCTTCTGCCTCTGCCTCCCAAGTGCTGGGATTAAAGGCATGGCACCACCGTGCCTGGAAGCATGTGTCATTTTGTGAGTCTGGCTCTATGTGGGTATTAGGGGATTGAACCCAGGCCATTTCCCAAGCACTATTTCTCTTTTATGTTAGTTGGGTTTTCTTTTGGCAGGGTTTCACCAAGTGCCCAAGCTGATCTCTAGTTTGCTATCCTGCTTCAGCCTCCTAGTTGATGAGATTATAGGCACACACCACTATTCCCAGTAAATTGTGAATGGACTCAAGCCTTTACATATGCTAAGCAAGTGCTTTATCCTGGGCAATACCTCAGCCTTTTACAGCTATTGATAGAGAAGAAACAAACATAATGCTAAAGCTTACTCTGCGTTTAGCAATTCAACATTGCCACTTTCTTGACCACAGCGCAGTTTTTCAGAACATGTTTGACATATTTGAACAAGGCATTACTTACTTACCTACTCCCTAGGAGCTGCTGTCTCTCACAGCAATACCATTGTTTCTTTGTTGTCCAGGTCTTGAAGCACTTTGGGAAGCACCTTAAAAAAAATCATGTTTTCATTATGGGGCATAGATATACCAGTCCCTTGTTGTCTAAGTATAAACATTGTTGCTAACATTTAATTCTACAGACATCAGAACTAAAATGTCATAATTTTTTTTAACAGATTATTGAAAAGGCAGCTGAGATTGCAAGCAATGATAGTGCTAATATGTCAGTAAGTATGCAGCATTTTGTATGGGACTGCCCATTACAGAGTTATGTGCATTATCAACTGCTTTCATGTCATTTATTGTAATAAACTCATAAGAAACCCTAACTTCTACACAATACAGTGTGTGAGTGCAGGTAAGTATCTACATCCTAGACTTTTCTTATATGGCAGCTCAGATTATGTTAAGATGGTAAGCCCTTTTCTAGTACAAGTACGGTGTTAGTGGTCTGTAATAGATTAATATGGTATCTCAGACTTATAATGCTTTCTTAGTGAATATTATTCAAGTAGCAAAGCAGGTATAGTACAGGCAAGCTTCACAGTATAGGAAGCTTAGGTGTCTCCCACCCTGGTGCTCTTCCAAGTTTAAAATGTAGCTTATTTCTTTTTTCTGAGGTGGGATCTAGCCAATAAGACGTGAGCAAAAATGAAACATACTGGTAGGCATTGTGGTGCACACCTTTAATCCCAGTACTGGGGAGGCCAAGGTAGGAGGGTCGCTGTGAGTTTGAGGTTACTCTGAGACTACATAGAGAATTCCAGGTCAGCCTGGGCTACAGTGAGACCATACCTTGAAACCCCCCTTCCAAAAAATGACAGTTGAAGGGGGTGAAGATGGATTAGCTGTTAAGGCACTTTACTTAATTTGCTTTTTGGAGGAGAGAGTTAACTATTTAGGGACAATTAGGTTAAAACACAGATCTTCTTGACTTAAGTAATGTACTCAGCCTCTATCCAATTTTCTTTTCTCAGTTAATATTGTACATGCCTAAAAAGAGAAGGCATATTTATTTTTGCCATTCCTAAAGTTTAAAAATCAGGCTGGCTGGGTATGGTGGCACATGTCTTTAATCCCAGCACTTGGGAGGCAGAGGTAGGAGAATCTCTGTGAGTTCGAGGCCACACTGAGACAACATAGTGAATTCCAGGTCAGTCTGGGCTAGAGCAAGACCCTACCTTGAAAACACTTTAAAAAAAAAAAAAACTCAGGCTGACAGGGCTGTACAGATGGCTCAGTGGTTATGGCACTTGCCTGTGAAACCTAAGGACCCATTTTCACTTCCCCAGTATCCACATAAGCCAGATGTACAAGGTGGCGCATGCATCTGGAGTTTGTTTGCAAGTGGCTCAAGGCCCTGGCATGCACATTTTCTCCCACCCTCCCCCTTTCAAATAATTAAATGAATTTTTTTTTTTAAAAGGACACTTGAAGTCCAACGTAGTGGCAGATGCCTGTAATCCCAGCACTTGAGAGTTACAAGCAGGAAGATCAGAAGTTTAGTGTCATCCTTAATTATGTAGCAAATATAAGTCTATACATGAGTTCTTGCCTCACAGACAAAAAACAGTACCTGTTGACCCCTAATATAATACTCTTTTCCCTTGTTAGGAAGTTATAGATTTTTAAGTGTCTTCAGCAAAGCCATTCTTCCCATAGAACAGTAATATTTAGTTTTGTCAAACATAAATTTGGTTGTTTTTGAGACAGGGTCTCGCATATACCCCTTGGCTTCTGACTTGCTACATAGCTGAGAATGACATTAAACTTCTGGTCCTCCTGTCTCTACATCCCAAATGTTGGGATCACAGGTGTGCACTCTATCACACCTGGTTAATGTGGTGCTGGGAACTGAACCTAGGGTCTTATGGATGCTATGCCAGTGTGCTCAGTCACTGAGTTACACTGTTAACTCAGAATCTCTTTTCTTTTTTTCTTTTCTTTTCTTTTCTTTTTTTTTTTTTTTTTTTTTTTTTTTTTTTTTTTTTTTTTTTTGGTGGTGGTGGTTTTTCAAGGTAGGGTTATACTTTAGTCCAGGCTAACCTGAAACTCACTCAGGAGTCCTAGGCTGGCCTTGAACTCATGACAGTCCTCCTACCTCTGTCTCCTGAGTGCTGGAATAAAAGTTTGTGCAATCACACCCAGCTCAGAGGTTTTTTTTTGTTGTTTTTAAATGTTTTATTTATTTATTTGAGGAAAAAAATGACATACATATGTGCACGTGCACGCATGCACATGGGGGGGGGAGCACAGAGACAGAGTGAGTATGGGTACACCAGGGGGCTCCTTCTACTGCAGATGAACTCCCAACACATGCACCACTTTGTGTATCTGGCTTTTTACATGGGTACTAGGGAATCAAACCAGAGCCATCAGCTGTGCAAGCAAGTGCCTTTAACCACAGAGTCATCTTTCTAGCCCTAGTGGGTTTTTTTGTTTGTTTGTTTTGGTTTTTTGAAGTATGGCCTCACTCTAGCCCAGGCTGAACTGGAATTCACTGTGTACTCTCCAGGTGGCCTCTAACTCACCTCATGGTGATCCTCCTACCTCTGCCTAAGGAGTGCTGGTATTAAAGGCATGAGGCACCACACCCAGCTCAGAGTTCTTAATTTATGTAAATTTATGCTTTTAAGCTAAGACAGAAACCAAGAAGGTGCTTTCTTAGTACTAATATTTTCTCACTTCATGTATTTGGGTCATCTTGTGCTTTTGGTTTATAGAAATTGAAAATATTTATTCTGTTCAAATAAATGATTAGATCTTTAACCCCAAAGCAATACTGCCATCTAGTGTTTGCACTTGGATTTAAGACTACCCCTTTGAGAACTGTTTTCATAAGAACTTTTATCTTTCATCCTTCCTCCTCCCTTCTTCTTTAAAAAAATTAAGTAATTAGAGAGAGGAGAAAGAGAGGCATATATAGAATGGAAAATACTTATTTATTTAAGAGAGAGAGAGAATATGGACACACTAGGGCCTCCAGCTACTGCAAACAAACTTCACATGCATGTGCCACCTTGGGCTTCGCAGGCAAGCATGTTAATTGTTAACCATCTCTCCAGCCCAGTTGTTTTTGTTTGTTTTGGTTTTTTGAGTAGGGTCTCACTCTAGTCCAGACTGACCTGGAATTCAGTATGTAGTCTCAGGGTGGCCTTGAACTCACTGCAGTCTCCTCCTACCTCTGCCTCCTGAGTGCTGGGATTAAAAGGCATGCTCCACCATGCCTGGCCCAATTTTTTTTTCTGTTGTTTTGGTTTTTCGAGGTAGGGTCTCACTCTGACCCAGGCTGACCTGGAATTCACTATGTAGTCTCAGGGTGGCCTCGAACTTATGGTGATCCTCCTACCTCCCAAGTGCTGGGATTAAAGGCGGGTGCCACCACACCCGGCATTTTTTTTTAACTATAATAATGAATGTTCCATTAAAAATACAAAATTGGGAGCTGGGCGTGGTGGCGCATGCCTTTAATCCCAGCACATGGGAGGCAGAGATAGGAGGATCGCCATGAATTCAAGGCCACACTGAGACTACATAGTGAATTCCAGGTCAGTCTGAGCTAGAGTGAGACCCTACCTTGAAAAAAGAAAAAATTATTGGAGGTAAGTGTATTCCCAATTAATTTATGCTATATCAAGTAGCTAGAGGTGTTGTGTGAGTCAAGTAAAACTCCAAAGTTCCTGAGAAGTTTCCAGAAATGCATATTCTTCTTCAAGGAGTGAAAGATACAGTTTCTGAGTAGCTTTAAGGTTTCTGTACAGAACTATGTTCACCACTGGTCACTGTAATATTGTGGAAGTTTTGAAACTGCTTGGTTTTTTCATTGGGTTTTTAAAAAATTTTCTTTTAAAAATTAATTTATTTGAACAAGGTGTAATGACACACACCTTTAATCCTGGCACTTGGGTTGCAGGGTTAGGAGATCACTGTGAGTTTGAGGCCAGCCTAAGATTACATAATGAATTCCAGGTCAGCCTGGGCTGGAGAGAGACCCTACCTTGAGCCCTTCCCCCTCCCAAAAGGACAGTGCTCACATATTGTGGTTTTATTTATTTATTTATTTATTTATTTATTTATTTATTTGAGAGAAAGAGAGAGAATGGGTGCGCCAGGGCCTCCAGCCTCTGCAAATGAACTCCAGATGCATGTGCCACCTTGTGCATCTGGCTTACGTGGGTCCTGGGGAATCAAACCAAGGTCCTTTGGCTTTGCAGGCAAATGCCTTAACTACTAAGCCATCTCTCCAGCCCTGCATATTGTGTTTTTGAATATGCAAATAAAACTTGTCAGGAGATGTGAATTAATATAAAGTAGTAAACCTAAAAAGGAAAAGATGAAATATTACATGCTCAGGAATTAAATCAAATGGAAACCCATTCTGACACCAAACATTACTACAAAGAAATTAATGATTATTTATTTTGAGCTGCTGAGATAGAACACTTCTTTATTTTAATTTTCTTATTATTGACAACTTCCATAATTATAGACA
Organism: Orientallactaga sibirica; assembly: GCA_036365145.1. Taxonomy (NCBI): domain Eukaryota; kingdom Metazoa; phylum Chordata; class Mammalia; order Rodentia; family Dipodidae; genus Orientallactaga; species Orientallactaga sibirica. The sequence goes on from JAEOAD010000009.1 coordinate 31,077,228, forward strand.
ATAAACCATGATAATTCCCTTCCCCCCTCACCTTCCCCACCACAACTCCGCTTTCCATTATATTCCCTCCTCCTCTCAATCAGGGTCTCTCTTTTATTTTATTGTATTGTATTTTTAAAAGATTTTGTTTATTTATTTATATATTTATTTATTTATTAGAGAGAGAAGGAAGGAGGAAGAGAGGGGAGAGAGGGGGGGAAGGAGAGAGAATGGGCACGCCAGGACCTCTAGCCACTGCGGATGAACTCCAGATGCATGCGCCACCATGTGCATCTGGCTTCCGTGGGACCTGGAGAATCAAACTGAGGTCCTTAGGCTTCACAGGCCTGTGCCTTAACCACTAAGCCATTTCTCCAGCCCTGTATTGTTTTTTTTTTTTTTTTTGTGGTTTTTTGAGGTAGGGTTTTGCTCTAGCCCAGGCTGACCTGGAATTCTCTATGTAATCTCAGAGTTGCCTAAAATCATGGAGATCCTCCCACATCTGCCTTCCGAATGCTGGGATTAAAGGCATTCACCACCACGCCGGGCTCTCTCCCCCCTTTATTTTGATATCATCTTTTCCTCCTATTATACTGGTCTTGTGTAGGTAGTGCCAGGCACTGCGAGGTCATGGATATCCAGGCCATTTTGTGATTGGAAGGGAGTGCATTGTATCCTTCCTTTGGCTCTTACATTCTTCCCTCTACCTCTTCTGCAACGGACCCTGAGCCTTAGAAGGTGTGACAGAGATGTTTCAGTGCTGAGTACTCCTCTCACTTCTCAGTACTATGATTCCTTCTGAGTCATCTCAAGGTCACTGACATCTGAAAAAAGAAGCTTCTCTAACCAAAAGTGAGAGTAGCATTAATATATGGGTATAAACATTAAGAGAAGTGCTTATCGGGCATTTTGGAATCATAATATATGTGTTTAGCCAGACAGCAGCAGAAATTAATGATTATTTACTTTGATCTGCTGGGATAGTATACTTAAGCTTTTGTAAGAAAGTCAAATAGGGCTGGAGAGATTTCTCAGTGGTTAAGGCTCTTGCCTGTAAAGCCCAACAATACAGGTTCCATTCCCCAGTACACACATAAAGCCAGATGGCTAGGGTGGCACATACATCTGTAGTTCATTTGCAGCAGCTGAAGGTCCTAATGTGCATATTTTCTCCCTCCCTCACTCCCATCTCTCTCTCTCTGCCTGCAAATAAATAAATTAGTTTTAAAAAACTAAATATTTCACAACTTTATAGCTATACAACCTTGAGCTACTCTTTTCAATTGGTTATAGTGTCGCTCTTTTCAACCTGTGGAATCCATATCTGCATGAATATGTGGCTCCATGAGCAGCTTCACATAAACAGATGCATTCCCAACAGCTCTGTATGTCTCAAGCATTTGTCTTCTCTTGCTGGTAATCATCGAGTATCAAACAACTGGAGAACATCTCATGACAAGGGGAATAACTACAAACCCCAGGACCTTGGTGAAAACCTTAATTCTGCATATCTGCTAGTTGTAAAGATTCCAAAGTCAGAGCAAAACAGTTCCTATGATACATACAAGTCCACGCTGTCCAGCTCACCAGAAGCTGCTTGGAACTGTGGTCATAACCCTAAGATACCATTTCTTGAGCACAAAAACTACCCCGCACCTCCGAGGAAACAATTTTATATTATATTTGACTAGAATGCTGTAATGCAGAAAAATATAAACAAAAAATCAGGCTGGAGAGATAGCTCAGTAGTTAAAGGCATTTGCATGCAGTCTGCTAGTCCAGGCTCAATTCCCCAATACCCACTTAAAGGTGGATGCAAAAAGTGGCCCACGCATGTGGAGTTTGTTTGCCGCAACAAGAGGCCCTGGCATGTGTGCATAAATAAATAAACAAACAAACATTCTTAATAAAGCGATCCATTTTTATTAATCTTTCTAAGGCATTGTAATTTTTATTTCACATAGTAATGCTCATAATCATAAATTCATTGAATATAAATTTGCTCATTGTTTGCTAGTATGCTTACACAGTTACATTTTGTACTATTTTTATTTTTTTAAGAGTCGAGGTGGAAAAAAGTTTCTTGCTGTACTGAAAGAAATTTTGGACAGGGATCCCTTGTCTCAGCTATGTGAGAATGAAATGGATCTTATCTGGACTTTGCGACAAGACTGCAGAGAGAATTTCCCACAGTCACTGCCAAAATTACTCCTGTCAATCAAGTGGAATAAACTTGAAGATGTTGCTCAGGTAACAAAAGATTGTTTCTGTAACTCCTCATGGCTGTATATGTTACTTGTTCATTTTGTGTGAAGTGTCTTTTCCTCATATTTCTATTTGTTGGGTAATTCTTTTTCTTTGATAGATTCTCACTGTGTAGCTTTGGCTGCCTTAAATGTGAAGTCTTTCTGCCTCAGTTTTTCAATTGCTGTGATTATAGGTATTCCACACTCCATACCTGGCTTATTGGGTAAATTTTCTGTTGAAGAAATGTTGAGGTTTCAAATTCTTACATAGTCCTTATAATGGGCCAGAAATTTACAAGATCACAGATTCTGGGCAGGGCTGCCATACCTTTCATGAAAGACAGTTGAAACATTGATTTGGGGAGCCCCAAACCAATCAAATGGAGCCCTAGCTAGGTCCTGGGTACCTTCTACCAATTCATCCAAAGTTTTGTGAGGTTTTATTTATTTATTTTTAGTTTTGTGTTTTTAAAAATTACTTATTTCCAAAAAAAAAATATTACTTATTTCTAAGCAGAGAGAGAGACAAAGAAGAGACAGACACACAGAGAATGGGTCCACCAGGATGTCTTGGCATTGCAAACAAACTCCAGATGCATGCGCCACTTTGTGCATCTAGTTTTATGAGGGTACTGGGGAATCAAATTGGGGCTGTTAGGCCTTGTAGTAAGATGCCTTAACCTCTGAGCCATCTCTCCAGCCCAAAGTTGTTTTTGTTTGTTGGTTTTTTGTTTTTGTTTTGTTTTGTTCTGTTTTGGGGGCTTTTTTTTTTTTTTTTGGTTTTTTGAGGTAGGGTCTCACTCTAGCCCAGGCTGACCCATTTTTCATTTCTTTATGGTGAAACATTCAGAATCCTTTCTTCTAGTTTTTTGTGTGTACATATATACATTCACATATACATATGTGTACACATGTGTATGTACATGCATGCTAGGGTCTCTTGTTGCTATAAACTAATGCACACACATCTGGCTTTATATATGGCTGGGTAATTGACTTCCAGGCTGGCAGGGTTTTCAAGCAAGTACCTTTAACTGCTTAGTCATCTTCTCATTCCTGATTGCTCATTTTTAGATAGGCTACTGTGATTTTGGTATTATGTTCTTTATATATTATGGTTATCAACACTTGTCAGATGTGTAGTTTGAAAATTATTCCTCATATTCTGTAGGTTGTCTCTTCATTTTGTTGATTTTTTTTGTTTGTTTGTTTGTTTTTCAAGGTAGGGTCTCACTCTAGCTTAGGCTGACTTGGAATTCACTGTGTAGTCTCAGGGTGACCTTGAACTTACGGTGCCACCACGCCTTTGATGATTCTTTTTGTTGTTGTTGTTTTTCAAGGTAGAGTCTCACTGTAGCCCAGGCTGACCTGGAATTCACTATGTAGTCTCAGGGTGGCCTAAAGGCACTTTTGGCTGTAAGTTTTTAATGTTTTTTAAATATTTATTTTATTATTTATTTATTTATTTGACAGAGAGAAAGGGGGAGAGAGAGAATGGGCGTGCCAGGGCCTCAAGCCACTGCAAAAGAACTCCAGATGCATGTGCAGTCTTGTGCATCTGGCTAACATGTGTTCTGGGGGAATTGAACCTGGGTCCCATTGGCCTTGCAGGCAAACACCTTAACCATTAAGCCATCCCTCCAGCCCTAATTTAATATTTTGCTAAGTGTTTATTTAGATAAATTACATCGAGTTACAGTATGTTATGTTATATGCCAGCGGTAGCAATCAAATATTTAAAAAAATTTAAGGTTTAAAGAGATTTTATTAGATTAAGAGAAAGAAAGTGGGTGAGAGTATAAAGTGTTCCTGCCAATGAGAAGGCAGGAGAGGGTACCCCCCCAAAAAAAAATTTTTATTAAAAATATTTTCTCGCTGGGTAACACTCGCGAGGCAGAGGTAGGAGGATCTCTGTGAGTTTGAGGCCACCCTGAGACTACATAGCAAATTCCAGGTCAGCCTGGGCCAGAGCAAGACCTTACCTCAAACAACAACAAAAATAAATAAATAAAAGTTTTTTTTTCCCCCTTGGGCTGGAGAGATTGCTCAGCGGTTAAGGCAGCTTGCCTACAAAGCCTAACTACCCAGTTTGATTCCCCAGTGCTCATGTAAGCCAGATGCTCAGAGTGGCATATGTGTCTGGGGTTTGTTTATAGTCACTAGAGTCCCTGGCATGACCATTCTCTTAAAATTTTTTTTAAATATATTTGCAAGCAAAAAAGAGAGAGAGAATGTGCACAACCAGGGCTTCTTTCCCCTGCAAACAGAGTCCAGATTCATGCACCACTTTGTGCATCTGGCTTTACGTAGATACTGAATTGAAACCAGGCTTTCAGGCTTTGCAAGCACCTTTAACTGCTCAGCCATTTCTCCAGCTCCCAAAAATAATTTCTTAAAAAATAATTCTTGTTGGGTGTGGTGGCACACACCTTTAGTCCCAGCACTTGGGAGGCAGAGGTTAGGAGGATTGCCATGAGTTCGAGGCCACCCTGAGACTACATAGTGAATTCCAGGTCAGCCTGAGCTAGAGCAAGACAAAAAGATTCTATAAAGTGATAACATATTCTTTAAAATCTTATTTAAAAGTAAATTTTTTGGTTTTATATTAACTTCTTATTAACTTGATTTTTTCCCAGCTTACATTTATACTTTGAATTTTACCTTTAAATGTTTATTTGTTCCTTTTCTTCTTTTGTCATTAAATTATACAACGGCTAATAAGTGTAGGACCCATGTATGCAGAGCCTTATTCTGCTTTCAGGAAGTATCCAAGTAGCTTTTTAAATGTGTATATAGAATTTGTCTAAAGCAAAGGCAAGCTTTGTTAGGCCATATTTACTGGAATAGCATCAGTAATAATAGTGGTTTTCCTTTATTTTGACTACTCCATGCTCCTGTGTTTCAAGAAAAATAGGTTACTTTTGTCTCCATAATTTCTGAACTAGTTTGAATTTTTAAACAGCTTCAGGCACTTCTTCAGATTTGGCCTAAACTGCCCCCTCGGGAAGCTCTGGAGCTTCTGGATTTCAACTATCCAGACCAGTACGTCCGGGAATATGCTGTGGGCTGCCTGCGACAGATGAGGTATCTCCTGCAGGGGGCTGTCTTTGTGGCAAGAAATCACTTAGGAATGGCTAGGTGAGAGGGTCTCTACTTGAGTGTTTCATAAGAGAAAAGGCCAAGGAAGGCTTATTTGAGATTTGGTGGGTGATCCAGGCTTTTGTTGGATGCCAGTCATGTAAGTACCCTTTGTCTATCTTGTACCAATCTTCTAGATTCCTCAAAGGAAACTGGGGATATAGTATAAATCATACTGATTATGCAAGCAGTTTAAGTGCAGTGAGCCACTCTTACCAATTAGGATGGTAGAAACTCTTCTGAAATTTTAGTTTCCAAATGCCACAAGGCATGCTTTTCAAAGGGCAGAATCCAAGCCTGCTGTGTTTCCTTTTTCTTCACAAATAGTCTGTTACTCCAACTAGGAACTATTAATATTTTGTAATGGAGGTTTTAATTTGTTCTATCCATTTTGTTCTGAAGACAGGGTCTCAGGCTGGCCTTGAACTTGAGCCTATCCTCCTGCCTTAGCCTCCAAGCGCTGGGATTGTTGGTGTGTACTGTTAAGACTGGCTATTGTCCCTTCTTGCTGTTAACATCAGATCTGTATTAAACAATGTGATATCAGAAGAAATTACACAAGCTCTTTAATAGTACTTATTTCTGAGAAGTAAAATTAGCTGTGTAAGACCTTCATTACTACTGAAATTACCTCAGATAGCAGTGGGTATGCAGTGAATGGTTTGGACATGAGACACAAAATGGAGAACCACCATCCCAAGTTAATTATTATATTATACAGTGAAATCAGGACAATCCCCACTTACACATCCATTAATTTCCTTATCCTTCAGACTATTATAATTTTTTTTTTGAGTTTGTTCTTTTTCAAGGTAGGGTCTCGCTCTAGCCCAGGCTGACCTGGAGTTCACTGCGTAATCTCAGGGTGGCCTCAAACTCTATTTTTACCTCTGCTTCCTGAGTGCTGGGATTAAAGATGTGCACCACCACACCTGGCTTATTTTAATATTTTAATTGTTTGATGATTTAGCAGAATGCATTCCTTAATCCTAATGATAACAAAGAAAGATACATAAGATATTAATAAAGCTTTATTTATTGCTTGGCTAAATAAAAGACTTTTAGCATGATCAGAATTACTGTTTTACAGTAACTAATTTGAGGGGTGACTCCTGGCTGAAAGTACAACCATCAGTTACAACAGTAATTCATCTGATAAGAACGTTCCATGTACCTGTTCTTTGATGTTCTTTGTTCCTCTCCCAACATCTGATATCTGTGATTTGCTGTGATACTGCAAAAGTGGTGTAGTGCATGTAAGCATGGAACAAACCAAGACCTGTGTGTTACACTAGTTAGCATTTGATAGTTTGCTGGGGGTGGCTGATCTTTTTCTGGCACAGGAGGTTGAGTTTTTCTATCTTTCCTGTTTTTCAGTGATGAAGAACTCTCGCAGTACCTTTTACAGTTGGTGCAAGTTTTAAAATACGAGCCTTTTCTAGATTGTGCCCTCTCTAGATTCCTATTAGAAAGAGCACTTGCTAATCGGAGGATAGGGCAGTTTCTCTTTTGGCATCTTAGGTAAGTCTTTTTTATTTCAATTTGAACCCACCATGTGCTTTAATAACTATGATCCAGCATGAGATAGTCAATTGCTTTAATTGTTTTTGATTCATCTGTGACACTTGTTATTTTTGGTGCCTTCTCATAGCTTTTTTATATCCAAACTTATTTTTGTGATTTGACAAATTCAGGTAAGTGTCCCTCTGTGCTTTCTTGATTTTTAAACTGAAACTAATATCTAATATGTTGCTATTTTCTAATAACTATACTTAATTGTTTTAACATACTTGGGTTCAGACATTTGTGAATGGTACTATTAGTACTGCTGTTACTGAGTGAAGACAAGGTTTTTCTTTAAGAATAGTGTATTTATTACTTATTTGCGTACATACATATGTATTTATTAATTTTTGCAATGCTGGAGAGTGAACCCAAGGCCTGACTCATCTCATGTTAGGCTAATCTTTAGTCCATGATATTAGTTAGGTCATTTTTAGAAACACATGAGCTGTATTTCATGAAGTTCACGTAGCATTAAAATCAGGAATGAGGGGCTGGAGAGATGACTTAGAGGTTAAAGCACCTGCCTCCTAAGCCTAAGAACGCTGGTTCCAATCCAGGTCCCACATTTAGCCAGATGCAAAGTGACGCAAGGGCGCAATGCCAGACTTGACCACAAGGGGGTGCACACATCTGGATTTCGTTCGCAGCAGCTGAGAGGCTGCTGGCGCGCCCATCTCTATCTGTCTTCCTCTCCCTCTCTATCTCTCTCTGTGTCTCTCTCCAAAAAAAAAAAAAAAAAAATCAGGAATGAAAAAAGCAGGACATGGTGGTGCATGCTTTTTTAATCTCAACACTCAGGAGACAAGGAAGGAGGATTGCTGTGAGTTCGAGGCCATCCTGGGACTTTGGCCTAAACTGCCCCCTCGGGAAGCTCTGGAGCTTCTGGATTTCAACTATCCAGACCAGTACGTCCGGGAATATGCTGTGGGCTGCCTCGACAGATGAGGTATCTCCTGCAGGGGGCTGTCTTTGTGGCAAGAAATCACTTAGGAATGGCTAGGTGAGAGGGTCTCTACTTGAGTGTTTCATAAGAGAAAAGGCCAAGGAAGGCTTATTTGAGATTTGGTGGGTGATCCAGGCTTTTGTTGGATGCCAGTCATGTAAGTACCCTTTGTCTATCTTGTACCACTCTTCTAGATTCCTCAAAGGAAACTGGGGATATAGTATAAATCATACTGATTATGCAAGCAGTTTAAGTGCAGTGAGCCACTCTTACCAATTAGGATGGTAGAAACTCTTCTGAAATTTTAGTTTCCAAATGCCACAAGGCATGCTTTTCAAAGGCAGAATCCAAGCCTGCTGTGTTTCCTTTTTCTTCACAAATAGTCTGTTACTCCAACTAGGAACTATTAATATTTTGTAATGGAGGTTTTAATTTGTTCTATCCATTTTGTTCTGAAGACAGGGTCTCAGGCTGGCCTTGAACTTGAGCCTATCCTCCTGCCTTAGCCTCCAAGCGCTGGGATTGTTGGTGTGTACTGTTAAGACTGGCTATTGTCCCTTCTTGCTGTTAACATCAGATCTGTATTAAACAATGTGATATCAGAAGAAATTACACAAGCTCTTTAATAGTACTTATTTCTGAGAAGTAAAATTAGCTGTGTAAGACCTTCATTACTACTGAAATTACCTCAGATAGCAGTGGGTATGCAGTGAATGGTTTGGACATGAGACACAAAATGGAGAACCACCATCCCAAGTTAATTATTATATTATACAGTGAAATCAGGACAATCCCCACTTACACATCCATTAATTTCCTTATCCTTCAGACTATTATAATTTTTTTTTTTTGAGTTTGTTCTTTTTCAAGGTAGGGTCTCGCTCTAGCCCAGGCTGACCTGGAGTTCACTGCGTAATCTCAGGGTGGCCTCAAACTCTATTTTTACCTCTGCTTCCTGAGTGCTGGGATTAAAGATGTGCACCACCACACCTGGCTTATTTTAATATTTTAATTGTTTGATGATTTAGCAGAATGCATTCCTTAATCCTAATGATAACAAAGAAAGATACATAAGATATTAATAAAGCTTTATTTATTGCTTGGCTAAATAAAAGACTTTTAGCATGATCAGAATTACTGTTTTACAGTAACTAATTTGAGGGGTGACTCCTGGCTGAAAGTACAACCATCAGTTACAACAGTAATTCATCTGATAAGAACGTTCCATGTACCTGTTCTTTGATGTTCTCTGTTCCTCTCCCAACATCTGATATCTGTGATTTGCTGTGATACTGCAAAAGTGGTGTAGTGCATGTAAGCATGGAACAAACCAAGACCTGTGTGTTACACTAGTTAGCATTTGATAGTTTGCTGGGGGTGGCTGATCTTTTTCTGGCACAGGAGGTTGAGTTTTTCTATCTTTCCTGTTTTTCAGTGATGAAGAACTCTCGCAGTACCTTTTACAGTTGGTGCAAGTTTTAAAATACGAGCCTTTTCTAGATTGTGCCCTCTCTAGATTCCTATTAGAAAGAGCACTTGCTAATCGGAGGATAGGGCAGTTTCTCTTTTGGCATCTTAGGTAAGTCTTTTTTATTTCAATTTGAACCCACCATGTGCTTTAATAACTATGATCCAGCATGAGATAGTCAATTGCTTTAATTGTTTTTGATTCATCTGTGACACTTGTTATTTTTGGTGCCTTCTCATAGCTTTTTTATATCCAAACTTATTTTTGTGATTTGACAAATTCAGGTAAGTGTCCCTCTGTGCTTTCTTGATTTTTAAACTGAAACTAATATCTAATATGTTGCTATTTTCTAATAACTATACTTAATTGTTTTAACATACTTGGGTTCAGACATTTGTGAATGGTACTATTAGTACTGCTGTTACTGAGTGAAGACAAGGTTTTCTTTAAGAATAGTGTATTTATTACTTATTTGCGTACATACATATGTATTTATTAATTTTTGCAATGCTGGAGAGTGAACCCAAGGCCTGACTCATCTCATGTTAGGCTAATCTTTTAGTCCATGATATTAGTTAGGTCATTTTTAGAAACACATGAGCTGTATTTCATGAAGTTCACGTAGCATTAAAATCAGGAATGAGGGGCTGGAGAGATGACTTAGAGGTTAAAGCACCTGCCTCCTAAGCCTAAGAACGCTGGTTCCAATCCAGGTCCCACATTTAGCCAGATGCAAAGTGACGCAAGGGCGCAATGCCAGACTTGACCACAAGGGGGTGCACACATCTGGATTTCGTTCGCAGCAGCTGAGAGGCTGCTGGCGCGCCCATCTCTATCTGTCTTCCTCTCCCTCTCTATCTCTCTCTGTGTCTCTCTCCAAAAAAAAAAAAAAAAAATCAGGAATGAAAAAAGCAGGACATGGTGGTGCATGCTTTTTTAATCTCAACACTCAGGAGACAAGGAAGGAGGATTGCTGTGAGTTCGAGGCCATCCTGGGACTACAGAAAGAGTTCCAGGTCAGCCTTGGCTAGAGTGACTGGAGTGAAACCCTACCTCAATAAAACCCAAAATAAGCTGGGCATAGTGGCACACACCTTTAATCCCAGCACTCAGGAGGCAGAGGTAGGAAGATTATCATGAGTTCAAGCCACCCTGAGACTACATAGTGAATTCCAGGTCAGCCTTGGCTAGAGTGAGACCCTACCTCGAAAAACCAAAATAAATAAATTAACTTTAAAAAACCCAAAACAAACAAATCAGGAATGAACATCACTATTCATGTAGAGTAAACTCAGGAAGAAGCATTAACATTACTCTTTCCTCCTTCCTGTATCTCCCTCCATTGAGTCTATTCTTTCCAATTAGTCTCTCTTCTATCTTGATGTCATCATTTTTTAATCCACTATCAGGTCATAACTGCCACTGCCACTTTATATCTGAAAAACCATATTGCAAAGCACTTCTCCCTTTCCTTTGGTTCTTACAAGCTTTCCACCACCTTTTCCACAATGATTCCTGAGCCTTCAAGGGTATAATGATCTGTCACTTTTTTGGGGGGGGCGTTTCAAGGTGGGGTCTTGCTGTAGTCCAGGCTGACCTGGAATTCACTATGTAGTCTCAGGGTGGCCTTGAACTCTTGGTGATCCTCCTACCTCTGCCTCCAAAGTGCTGGGATTAAAGGTGTGCGCCACCATGTCCAGCCAAAACCACTTTCTTGTAAAGTCTCTTGGCCCAGGTTTTATCCCCAGTACCTACATAAAGTCAGATGCACAAAATGGCACGTGTCTGGATTTCATATGCAGTGACACAAGACCTTGGCACACCCATATTCATTCTCAATCATATTCTCTCTTCTCTTTCTCAAATAAGTAAAAGTATTTTTTTTCAAATAAATAAAAGTATTCTTTAAAGGGGCTTCTTGGACTAGAAAGATGTCTCAATGGTGAAGGCAGTTGCTTGCAAACCATGATACCCTGGGTTTGATTCCCCAGTGCCCACATAAAGTCAGATGCACAAAGTAATGCATGCGACTAGAGTTTGTTTGCATTGGCCGGGGGCCCTGATGTGCCCATTCTCTCTCTTCTTGTACCTAAATAAGTAAATAAATAAATATTTTTTGAAGCAGGGTCTTGCTCTAGCCCAGCTTGACCTGGAATTCACTATGTAGTCTCAGGCTGGCCTTGAACTCACAGTGATCCTCCTACTTCAGCCTTCTGAGTGCTGGGATTAAAGGCATGCATCACCAAGCCTGGCATAAATAAATAATATATATATTTTAAAATATTTTATTTTTATTTACTTATTTGAGAGAGGCAGGCAGATAGAGAAAGAGAGAATGGACATGCCAAGGCCTCCAGCTGCTACAAATAAACTCCAGATGCATGTGCCACCTTGTACATCTGGTTTACTTGGGTTCTGGGGAATTGAACCCCAGTCCTTTGTAGGCATGTACCTTAACTGCTAAGCCATCTCTCTAGCCCATAAATAACATATATATTTTTTGGTTTTTCGAGGTAGGGACTCACTCTAGACCAGGCTGACCTGGAATTCACTCTGTATTCTGAGGGTGGCCTTGAACTCAAGGTGTTCCTCCTACTTCTGCCTCCTGAGTGCTATGATTAAAGGCATGTGCCACCACACCTGGCTCATAAATATTTTTAAAAAGAGGCTTCTCTAACCAAAAGTGGCAGTAGCATTAATATATGGGCATGAACATAACTATCTAGAGGCAGTTTGGTGGGCATAATATATCCATTTAGCTAGACAGCAGTAGTAGTTTTCCCCCTAAGGCTTATGACCTTCCTAAGCATGGGCTTTTGGTTAGGTTTTCAAAAGCAGGCATGGCATGAATTCCCTTCTGTGGAGTGGACTTCAAATCCAATCAAAGAGCAGTTGTTTTTCCCATACCATCAGCCTCATTTATTTTTTTCTTTTTTTTTTTTTTTGGTCTTTTGAGGTAGGGACTCGCTCTAGCCTAAGCTGACCTAGAACTCACTACGTAGTCTCAGGGTGACCTCAAACTCCCCATGATCCTCCCACCTCTGCCTCCTGAGTGCTGGGATTAAAGGCGTGTGCCACCACGCCTGGCTTTGATTTGTTTTTAAACATTTTAATATTTTATTTTTATTTATCTGAGAAAACAAGGGAGATGTAGAGTAAGAGGCAGAAAAAGAGAATGGGTATGTCAGGGCCTCCAGCCACTACAAACGAACTCCAGACATATGCACCACCTTGTGCATCTGGCTTACGTGGGTCCTGGGGAGTTTTACCTGGGTCCTTCGGCTTTGTAGGCCCGTGCCTACAGACCTGATTTTTTTTAAGAGTCCCCAGCTTATGATCTACAGAGAACTCAAGATTTTTTTTTTTTTTTTTTTGGTTTTTCGAGGTAGGGTGTCACTCTGTCTCAGGCTGACCTGAAATTCACTATGTAGTCTCAGGGTGGCCTTGAACTCATGGCGATCCTCCTACCTCTGCCTCCTGAGTGCTGGGATTAAAGGCGTGTGCCACCACACCCGGCAAGATTTTTAAAAAATATTTTATTTATTTATTTATTTTATTTATTTATTTATTTATTTTGAGAGAGAGGTGGAGAGAGAATGGGTACACCAGGGCTTCTAGCCACTGTAGACAAACTCATGATGCATGTGCCACCTTGTGCATCTGGCTTATGTGGGTACTGGGGAGTCAAACTTGGGTCCTTAGGCTTCGCAGACAAGTGCCTTAACCACTAAGCCATCTCTCCAGCCCCATAAGCCTGATTTTTAAACTCGAGGATTGGCAAAATAAGTATGCCTTCTCTTTTCAGGTATGTAGAATATTAAGTGTGAAAAGAAAACTGGATAGAGGCTAATTGTTAAGTGTATTACTTAAGTCAAGTAGATACCTGTTTTAGCCTAATAGTACCTAAATAGTTAAGGTAACTCTCCCCTCCAAAAAGCAAATCAAGTAAAAATTGAAAATGTTACTTTTCTTGAAATAAAAAAATTAACTAAAACTAATTAAAATCTCATAACTTTCTGTGCATTAAGACTTAACAGATTGGGCTGGGAATGGTGGTGCATGCATTTAATCCCAGCACTTGGGAGACAGAGGTAGGAGGATTGCCATGAGTTCAAGGCCACTTTGAGGAATTCCAGGTCAGCCTGGTGTAGAGCAAGATCCTGCCTTGAAAAAAAAAAAAAAAAAAAAAAAAAAGACAGATTGGCAAGGTGACCATTATGTATGAAATGATCTGTTCTTTTTTTCTGCTTGGCATCAGAAATATATTTCATAGTATAATATTATTTGATGATATGAAATTATTGGTCAACAAACTAGATGAATATTGACTTCCTACAGGTCAGAGGTGCATATTCCTGCCGTGTCCGTCCAGTTTGGTGTCATCCTTGAAGCGTACTGCCGAGGAAGTGTAGGACACATGAAAGTACTTTCCAAGCAGGTATCAACTCAAGTTTTAATCTTCAGGTTTTCCCCACCGTGTTGTTCCACAGATATTTCAGTTAACTGACCACTCAATATATTCTCTATGAAAATTTTAGTCAAGATATGAAGTTTCAACAAACTTAGCAGAAAAACATTAACCAAATGCCCTATGCACCATGATTGGAGAGGTTTTCTCATATTTTGTGTATTAATAGGATTCCTTAAATTTCAATAGAGTATACCTGTTTAGACATTAATGATGAATATAGTAGTGTTGGTCTGCTCTTTTGACCGTGTTTTTTTGTTTGTTTGTTTTTGTTTTCGTTTTTCAAGGTAGGGTTTCACTCTTGTCCAGGCTGACCTCGAATTAACTATGTAGTCTCAGGGTGGCCTTGAACTCATGGTGATCCTCCTACCTCTGCCTCCTGAGTGCTGGGATTAGGCGCCGCCACGCCCGGCCTAATCCCAGCATAACCTTAAAAGTTACTCTTGAGCCAAGCGTGGTGGCGTACACCTTTAATCCCAGCACTTGGGAAGCAGAGGTAGGGGGATTTCCATGAATTGAGGCCACTCTGAGACTACATAGTGAATTCTAGGTCAGCCTGGACTAGAGTGAGACCCTACCTCAAAAAATAAAAAAGATAAAAAGTTACTCTTGGGCTGAAGAGATGGCTTAGTGGTTAAGGTGCTTGCCTGCGAAGACACCTAAGGACTCAGGTTTGACTCTCCAGGTCCCACGTTAGCCAGATGCACACTGTGGTGCATGCATCTGGAGTTCGTTTGCGGTGGCTAGAGGCCCTGGTGTGCCCATTTTCTCTCTTCCCCTCTGTCCTTCTGTATCTAATAAATAAATAAAACAATAATTTTTTTTGTTGTTTGTTTTTTTGAGGTAGGATCTCACTCTAGTCCAGGCTGATGTGGGATTTACTATGTAGTCTTAGGGTGGCCTTGAACTCACAGTGATCCTCCTACCTCTGCCTCCTGAGTGCTGGGATTAAAGGTGTGCGCCATCACACCCAGCTAAAAAAAATTTTTTTTTAATATTTTTATTTTTATCTACTTATTTGACAGAGAAAGAGATAGAAAGAGAGAGGGAGAGAATGGGCACGTCAGGGCCTCCAGCCACTGCAAACGAATTCAAGACACGTGTGACCCCCCCTTGTGCATCTGGCTAACATGGTTCCTGGGGAATTGAACCTGGGTCCTTTGGCTTTGCAGGCAAACGCCGTAACCACTAAGCCATCTCTCGAGCCCTAAAAATTCTTTTTAACAAGTTACTCTTTCCAGTTGGTATGATTGATTTTAAGTTTTTGTTTTTTTGAGGTAGGGTCTCACTCTAATCCAGGATGACCTGGAATTCACTCTGTATTCTCAGGGTGGCCTCGAACTTATGGCAGTCCTCCTACCTCCCAAGTGCTGGGATTAAAGGCGTGCACCACCATGCCCACCAGTTTTATTCTTTCTAAAAATGATTTTATTTAATTTTAACTTTATGGGTGGGGGACATGCAAGGGCCTTTTGCCACTGCAAATGGAACATAGGATGCTTACACCACTTTTTTGGGTTTTTTGTTGTTTTTTTTGTAGAGTCTTGCTCTAGCCCAGACTGACCTAGAATTCACTACATAGTCTAAGGGTAACCTTGAAATCACAGTGGTCCTCCCAAGTGATTAAAGGGATTAAAGGTGTGTGCCACCATGCCTGGCTTACACCTCGTTTTGGGACCGGTTATATGTGACTAGAGAATTGAACCCAGGCTGGACAGCTTTGCAAGCAAGTGCCTTTAACCACTGAGACATCCTCTAGACCCCAAGTTTGCTTTAGTATTTATGAGTCATGCAATTTATCAAATCTTTTAGACTAAGATATACTGAGATGTAAGCCCACAGGTATAATTTCTGTAGTTCAAAAAACCTCAAGTTGCTTTTCGAAACAATTCATACATGCCTGAAATAAATATGATAGTCTCTTGCAGTCCTGTCATAGTACTGATATTACTATAATTTATGAATTACCTGCCACATGCCAAGACTCATACCAAGTGTTTTAAGTATGCTATCTTTTTCTTAAAAAATATTTATTTATTCATTTATATATTTATGAGAGAGAGAATGGGCACATCAGGGCCGCTAGCCAGTGCAGATGAACTCCAAATGCATGCTCACCATCATGTGCATCTGGCTTATGTGGGTTCTGGGGAGTCAAACCTGGGTCATTAGGCTTTGCAGGCAAGCACCTTAACTGCTAAGCCATCTTTCCAGCCCTTAAGTATGTTATCTTATTTTACTCTTGGGATAATGCACCATAGTAGTTACCAATACTATCTACATTTGACAGAAAGAAATAGGTTCCAAGAAATAAGGATCTTGTTAAAGACCCTTAACTAAAAAGTGACAGCATTATTATATTTATTTATATGCAAACAGAGGAAAAGAGAGAGAATGAATGAATATGAATGGGCACATGAGGGCCTTCTGCCACTGCAAACAAACTCCAGGTACATATACAACTTTGTGCATCCAACTTTATATGGGTACTGGGGAATTGTATAATAGATACTTTAAAATTTTTTTAAATAATCCATTCTAGTTATCCTGTTAGTAGATAGAAAATAGTCTGAGCAGCTCTCATACAGAAGCATTGATAGGCATTGCCCAGCATGGTGGCATATGCTTATTATCCTAGCACTAGAGAGGCTCAGGCAGGAGGATCACAAGTTTGAGGACCTCCTGGGTTACATAGCCTGGCCATGTCTATAAACCAAAAAGGGTAGAAGTAGGTGTTAGTGTCTCAGTATCCAAAAACATCAGGTTCTTCTGTGTGAATGCTCTTCTTGTCCTATGGTGTAGACCAGATAAAAGTGCTTCAGACCCGAGGTGCTTCAGATCCTGTTACTCTGAACTGCACAGTTAAGTAGTTTAGTTTCATGCCTATCTTCTTACATACCTACTATCTATGCCTGTTCACTTTTTCCTAATTTATAAAAATTTATTTGATAAAGAATTTAAGGTGCTGGGCATGGTAATACACACCTTTAATCCCATCACTTGGGAGTCAGAGGTAGGAGGATCACCGTGAGTTCAAGGCCAGCCTGGAACTACAGAGTGAGATCAAGATCACCCTGGCTTAGAGTGAGACCCTTCCTCTAAAAACAAAAACCAAACCAAACAAAAATAGCAGCAACAACAAAAAGGAATTTAAGGGATTATGCAGGACACAATTTCCAATTCCTCTACGTGTTTCTGGAAAATACCATGACACAGGGCAGAGTCTAGAACCATTTTTCACATTCTCTTCCCTGGTTTCCTAATTTATAACATCAGCTGTGCTGAGGAAGAAAAATCAAAACTGTGCAGGTCCTTAGTACCTTCCACAATGACACAATGTCACTCACAGCTGAGAAGACGTTTATAGACACAAGCAGAGGCCCCTTTATCCTATGAGCCCTTGGGCCAAGATGTGTAGCCATTGTGAAGATCTCTGATGTGCTGGGGGCTCCTCATGCTTTCTGTGACAATTCATGGTCTAAGATGTCTCTATATCCTGTCCGCAGCCTGGCTCTAAGGTCAAAGTGAGACTAGCATCTACAGTGGATAACCGGAATCCTCTGCCTAATAAGTTCTTTCTGGAACATGGCTGCCTTGTCTCCTTTATTATTGAAGAAGGTGTCTTTTAGTTCTTTCATGTCCTAACTTGCTGTGGCATCAAGATGCACATATACACGTTAGTTGTTTTCATTGAAAGTACAGTCACATATGATCCAATGCAGTTAGATTACACTGGCCACATCACAGTGTCATGCTACATTCAACAATGATTTCTAGTTAACTGTGGTGAGGAAACTAGTGTGAATGTAAAAGGTCACTGGGACAGAAATGCTTGTTGTTATCTGAACTTGAACACATCTAGCCAGGAGTGTTACCTAGGGACAATTTACCTGGTTGGAGCCTCAAAGTTTGATTCTTTTTTTTAAAATTTTTTAAATTTTTATTTTTTATTGACAACTTCTATACTTATGTACAAAAAACACATGACATTTCCCTCCCCTCCCCCCCATTCCCCTCAAAGCTTGATTCTGTAGCCTGTTTGCCATAGAGATTATACAGTACATTCTGGATGGTTCATGGATACTACAACCCCATGCCCTGGCTGTTTAAGGATTTCACTGCCCCTCAGGAGTGGGACTAAGGCTTATGGAAATTTTCTTTCACTATTTATGACAGGATTGTTTTAAATTAAAAATTTGCCATGCTGTCCATATTTATGAATGATGAATGCTTTGGATGGCATCAAGGGGTTCCCCTGAAACTTTTAAATTTGTAATGGAGTCTCTTTCAAATAAAGTTTTTTGCAAACTTCAACCAAAAAAAAAAGTTTATGGTCTAGGGAGATGGCTCTGTGGTTAAAGGTGCTTGCAAATCCTGCCAGGCCAGTTTCAAGTCCCCAGGACCCATGTAAAGCCAGATGCTCAGAAAAGTGGTGCTGGAGAGATGGGTTAGCAGTTAAGGCACTTGCCTGCAAAGCCAAAGGACCCAGGTTCATATTTCCAAGTACCCATGTAAAGCCAGATGCATAAAGTGGCACTTGCATCTGGAGTTTATTTGCAGTGACTGGAGGCCCTGGTGTACCCATTTTCTCTATCTCTGCCCCCTTCCTCTCACTCAAGTAAATAAATACATTTTTTAAAAAAGAAAGCTGGGGGCTGGAGAGGTGGCTTAGTGGCTAAGGCGCCTGCCTGCTAAGCCTAAGAATGCTGGTTCCAATGTCCAGCGGTTCCAATCTCCAGGTCCCACGTTTAGCCAGATGCAAAGTGAGGCAAGGGCGCAATTCCGCCCTTGCCCACAAGGGGGCGCACGCATCTGGATTTCGTTCACAGCAGCTGAGAGACTGCTGGTGCACCCATTTCTCTCTTCCTCTCCCTCTCTGTCTATCTCTTTCTGTCTCTCTCTCTAAAAATAAAATAAAAAATAATTAAAAAATTTTTTTTAAAAAAAGAAAGCTGGGTGGGGTGGTGCACGCCTTTAATCCCAGCAGTCAGAAGGCAGAGGTAGAAGGATCACTATGAGTTCAAGGCCACCCTGAGACTGTGAATTACAGGTCAGCCTGGGCTAGAGTAAGACCCTACCTCAAAAAACCAAAAAAAAAAAAAGGGAAAGAAAAGTGGTGCATGCATCTGGAGTTCGTTGGCAGTGGCAAGAGGCGCAGGCACATTCATTCTCACTTCCTCGCTCTCTGCTTGCAAATAAATTTTAAAATGATTGAAAAATACTTTTAAAAAATTGATTTATTTGTGAGAGAGACTGGATTGGTACACCAGGGCTTCTTGCCTGCTGCAAATGAACTCAATGCATGTGCCACTTTGTGCATCTGGCTTTACATGGGTGCTGGGGAATCAAACCCTGGCCATAGGCTTTGTAAGCAAGTTACTTTTAACTGCTGAGCCATTTCCCTAAGTCCTCAAATTTTTATTTTACTGTTTGTAAAGTGCTTTGCATAAGGCAGTGTTTTTATTTAAGCTGATTGTGTGAATTTGGGGGGAGTGTTGATTGATTGATTGTTATGATCACATATTACTTTCAACCATCAATAAATTTTGGGGTGGGGAATCTTATTTTTCAGGTTGAAGCGCTCAATAAGTTAAAAACTTTAAATAGCTTAATCAAATTAAATGCAATGAAGCTAAACAGAGCTAAAGGGAAGGAGGCCATGCATACTTGTTTAAAACAGAATGCTTACCGGGAAGCCCTTTCTGACCTGCAGTCACCTCTGAATCCATGTGTCATCCTCTCCGAACTCTAGTAAGTAATTGTATTTGCTTTGCGTACTAAGCCTCTTGTGAAAATGGCAATGCAGGAAAGAGTTCTGAATCACTGCATTGGGGAACCTGGGTTTAGTTGTCAGCCCTAATAAGTAGAATATAATTAAGGAAAATCAGGACAGTTACTTATATTCAGTGGTACATACACTTGTCATCTAAATGTATCTGTGAAGTTAGTGAAAGTTATTACAAGTTCATTTCTTTTTAATTATATGAAATTAACTTTGTTTAGTTAGCTGGGCATGGTGGCTCATACCTTTAATCCCAGCACTGGAGAGGCAGAGGTAGGAGAATCACCATGAGTTTGAGGCTAGCCTGAGGCTATGAAATGAGTTCCAGGTCAGTGTGGGCTAGAGTGAGACCCTACCTCAAAAGAAAAATTGTTTGGGTTTTTTGTTTTGTGAGGCAGATCTCATATAGCACAGGCTGGTCTTGGACTCATGATCTTCCTGCCTGCTGAGCACTGAGATTACAAGTATGTGTTACCATATGTCACTTTATTGTAAATTTTGAAGAATTGAAAATCTATGTGAGCAGTATCAGAAACCGTGATCAATTCTTTACTGACAGACTTCCTACTTTAAATGAAATTAAAAAATTATTTTAGAAACTTACTTTCTTATTCATACAGAGATAGAAAAATAATAATGTGAACTAGAGAGATGGCTTAGCAGTTAAGGCGTCTGCCTATGAAGCCAAAGGATCCTGGTTCGATTCTCCAGAACCCACGTAAGCCAGATGCACAAGAGGGCCCATATGTCTAGAGTTCGTTTGCAGTGGCTGAAGGCCCTGGCATGCCCATTCTCTCCCTTTCTTTCCCTCTCTCTCTCTCCCCCTCTCAAATAAATTAATTAAATATATTAAAGAAAAAAAGAAAAATAATAATATGTATTAGTAGAAGTATCCAATATTAATCCTTCTTTTAAAAAAGCAAGTATTTTTGCCAGGCGTGGTGGTACACACCTTTAATCCCAGCACTTGGAAGTCAAAGGTAGGAGGATTGCCCTTAAGAGTTCGAGGCCACCCTGAGACTAATAGTCACTTCCAGGTCAGCCTGGGCTAGAACAAGACCCTACCTCAAAAAACCAATAAATAAATAAATAAATAAATAAATAAATAAATAAATAAATAAAATCAAGTATTTTTATATTCCTAATATTAGTCCATAAGGAGTGTTTATTTATTAGGGGGAGGGGAGAGAGTGGGTATGGCAGGGCTTCTAGCCTCTGCAAACAAACTTGAGATACATGCACCACCATGTGTATCTGGCTTACATGGGTACTGGGAAATTGAACCTGGATCCTTAGGCTTTTCAGGCAGACACTTTACTGCTAAGCCATCTCTCTAGCCCTGGAGTATTTTTTAAGTATGTATATATATAGAGAGGGAGAGGGGAGGGGAGAGAGAGAGGAGAGAGAGAGAATGAGAATATATGGGTGCATTAGGACCTCTGGCTACTGCAAACAGACTCCATATGCATACCCACTTTGTGCATCTGCCTTACGTGGGTACTATGGAATCGAAACCTGGGTGCTTAGGCTTCGCAGGCAAGTGCCTTAACCACTAAGCCATCTCTCCAGCCACTGGAGTATTTTTAGGTGTTTTGTTGTTGTTGTTTTGGTTTTTTGAGGTACGGTTTCACTGCAGCTCAAGCTAATCTGGAATTCACTATGTAGTCTCAGGGTGGCCTCAAACTCATGGTGATCCTTCTACCTCTGCCTCCCAAGTGCTGGGATTAAAGGCATGTGCTGTCACACCCAGCTTTGGAGTACTTTTTAAAAATTTTTTTAATTTTTTTATTTTAAATTTTTAAAAGTAAAGCTGGGTGTGGCGGTCATCACTCTGGTCCCAGCACTGACCTGGAATTAACTAGATGGTCTCAGGGTTCAAGGTCACCCTAAGATCCTAGTGTACCTCTGCCTCCCAAGTGCTGGGAAACACTATCTCAAAAAAACAAACAAACAAAAGGCCTTTTAGATGCTGTAATGTTTAAGGTAAATTTAATACAAAGCATGTTCCAAGCTGGGTGTGGCGGCACATGCCTTTAGTCCCAGCACTCAGGAGGCAGAGGTAGATGGATCACTGAGTTCAAGGTCACCCTAAGACTACATAGTGTATTCCAGGTGAGCCTGGGCTAGAGTGAAACACTATCTCAAAAAAACAAACAAACAAAAGGCCTGGAGAGATGCTGTAGTGGTTAAGGTGCTTGCCTACAAAGCATGTTCCAAGCCGGGTATGGTGGCGCACGCCTTTAATCCCAGCACTTGGGAGGCAGAGGTAGGAGGATCACCATGAGTTTGAGGCCACCCTGAGACTACATAGTGAATTCCAGGTCAGCCTGGACTGGAATGAGACCTACCTCAAAAAAAAAAAAAAAAAAAAAAAAAAGAATGATGTTCCAATGTCCAGTTCCCATGTAGCCAGACACACAATGACACAAATGGGCAATGTCACACATGCACCCAAGAGGGCACACACATCTGGAGTTCGTTCTCAGTGCCTAAAAGGCCCTGGCACACCCATTCTCCCTCTCTCTCTCCCTCTCTCTAAAAAAAAAAAAAATCAGGTGTGGTGGCACATGCCTTTAATCCCAGCACTTGGAAGGCAGGGGTAGGAAAATTGCTGTGAGTTCAAGGCCATCCTGAGACTACATAGTGAATTCCAGGTCAGCCTGGGCTGGAGCAAGACTGAAAAAAAAAAAAAAAAAAACACAAAAAGTAAATAAATATAAATTTAAAAACAAACAAATAAATAAATGATTAAATTTAATAAAGATAAGACAATAAGAAGTACAAGTAATGGAAAGGGTAGTTCATGGGCTTTGATTCCAGCCCATCTGGCATCAGTATATGCCAACCAGAGCTCTCCTCAAGGTTCCATTTCTACCCAGAGAAAGTTGTGAAACTCTGACTTTTGCAGGTTCTATTTATTTATTTATCTGAGAGCGACACCGAGAGATAGAACGGGTGTGCAGGGCCTCCGGCCACTGCAAACGAACTCCAGATGCAGGTGCCATCCTGTGCATCTGGCTTACGTGGGTCCTGGGTAATCGGGCCTCGAACCAGGGTCCTTAAGCTTCACAGGCAAGAACTTAACCGCTAAACCGTCTCTCCAAGCCCTCCCCCCGCCCCGGGGTAGGGTCTCACTCTAGCCCAGGCTGACCTGGAATTCACTTCTCAGGGTGGCCTTGAATTCTCGGCTATCCTCCTAGCTTTGCCTCTGGAGAGCTGGGATTAAAGGCGTGCACCATCACGCCTGGCAACATCTACAAATTTTAACAGAAGTAGGTGAGTGGATTTCCACACTGACATATCAGGGAAGTTTTATAGTCTTGCCATATTGTTACATTGACGTAGACTGATTTTCCTGTGTGTTGTTTTCAGTGTTGAAAAGTGCAAATACATGGATTCCAAAATGAAGCCTTTGTGGCTGGTATACAATAACAAGGTATTTGGTGAAGATTCAGTTGGAGTGATTTTTAAAAATGGTGATGGTAAGTACTGAGGTTTTTTACAGTTCAAATCCGAAAGGTTTGTGCAACATGAAGCATTTAGCAACCACGAAACAGCTGTCAGAGGTCAAATTCAGTATATCCTCAAGTTGCTCTTTCTTCTTGGAAAATGGCTTCTATAGATCACTTGCATTTAGTTTTCAAATTAAACTTTCCCAATTTTCCCCTACAGAACACAAAGTTGATCTACTCTTTTGCCAAAAAGTTTTGTGAAAAAGCCTGGGGTGTCCTGCATAACCCATTCCTGAAGCCCAAAATGCTGCATGAGCAGCCATTTCCGCCAGCTCCTGTCTCTTCACTTTCTCTCTTAATCTATAACCCCAGCTCAGGGTTCTGGTTTGGAATGTTTGTGTTTCTACACTTTCTCATTCTGTTCTGAAAGTTCCAGGCACCACCTTAAAAGAGTGCAGTGATATACGCCTGTAATCCCAAGAAGGTCATGAGTTTAAATAGGCTCACTGATGAGCATGTCACTATAACATTTGGAAAAATAAAATCTGGGCTGGAGAGATGGCTCAGCCATTAAGGCACTTGCCTGCAAAGCCTAAAAACTGGGTATGATTTCCCCAGCATAAAGCCAGATGCACAAAAGTGGCACATTTATCTGGAGTTTGTTTGCAGTGGCTGGAGGCCCTGGCATATATGCCCATATTTATTTATTTTATTATTTATTTATTTATTTTTTATTTATTTATTTATTTATTTATTTATTTATTTATTTGGTTTTTTGAGATATAGTCTCACACTCTAGCCCAGGCTGACCTGGAATTCACTATGGAGTCTCAGGGTGGCCTCAAACTCACAGCGATCCTCCTACCTCTGCCTCCTGAGTGCTGGGATTAAAGGTGTGCACCACCACACCCGGCCATTCTCATATTTTCTCTCTCTCTCTCTGTTTGCAAATTATACATACATATATACATACATACATACATACATACATACATACATACATACATACTAAAAACTGTCTTTAGCTAGAAGGTTATGAGTTAAAGGCCAGCCTGAGCTATAAAAGGAAACCCTATCTTAAAACAGTAACAACAATAGCTGCTTAAGATACAAATATTCTGAGTAGAAAAGAGGAAGGAATATGTAAAATAATTTGGTGATTCTTTTGTAAGCAATGGACAATATGTTGAAGGTATTCATATATTACTAACAGATTTTATTCCTACATTTTATATATATAAGACATTTTAATAAATGTTTACAAAAGGTTTGTGAAAGACAAGAATATTTCAATAGTGTATCTCTAATCTTGTTTCATTATTGAGATCACTCCCATAATTTTATGTTTAATTAAAATATTTCATGACCCACATTTTATAAAAGAAATGCCTCTGAAGTAATCACACCAACCGAAAGGCAGTCATTACTTGTCATCTGGCTATATGATGATAAGCATGTCCTGTAACTAGTTGGTTCTTTGTTTCCATGAAGATTACACATCTGTTTGCTAGTTATTAAGGGAATTGACAGAGTAAATGTGTTTCTTCTAAGATATACTTACAACTTTTTTATAATGAACTCATGGTGATTTATGTTTTTATTGCTTAAGACAGGATCTTACTGTACAGCCCATGCTGGCTTGGGCCTTGCTTTGTAGTCCATGCTGGCCTTGAACTAGCAATTGTGCCTTAGCCTCTGCAGTGCTGGTAATACAAGATTGTGCCAACATACCCTCCTTTTGTGATGTTTTGCTAGACATTTTACCCTGTTTGATTACACAAATACTAAGAAGTACTTGACACAGGATCTGACTATATAGTCCAGGCTAGCATCAAACTGTTGATCTTCTTGCTTCAGCCTCCTAAATACTGGAATCTGGTCCCATAATCCCCATTATTTGTATGTTTCATAAGAAATTCCTATGCATCCTTAAAAGCAAAACAGAACATTAATAATATATGAAATACAAATACAGTGTGATGCCAACAGTTTTACAGTATCCTTGCAATTAACACAATAGTTTCTATATGGTAAATAGTTAAAGATGGTTTATACGATCTGGAGTGATGGCTCACATGGGTAAAGGCACTTGGAAAACCTGATAGCCCAGGTTTGAGTCACCAGTACCTACATAAAGCCAGATAAACAAAGTAGCATATGGATCTGGAGTTCATTCTCAGTGACAGGACACCCTGGTGCACTCATACTCACTTACTATGTAGCCCCCTCCCCATTCTCTCTCTTTCTCAAATAACAATTTTTTTTTTAATTTGAGAGAGAGAGACAGAGAACGAGCGTGCCAGTGGCCTCTCAGCCATTGTGAACGAATTCCAGACGCGTGCACCCCCTTGTGCACCATTGTGCGCTTGTGTCACTTTTGCTCCTGGCTAAACGTGGGACCTGGAGAATTGAATGGGCATTCTTAGGCTTCTCAGGCAGGTGCCTTAACAGCTAAGCCATCTCTCCAGCCCACAATGGTTTTTTTGTTTGTTTTTTTTTTGGTTTGGTTTGGTTTTCCGAGGTAGAGTCTCACTCTAGTACAGGCTGACCTGGAATTCAATATGTGGTCTCAGGGTGGCTTCGAACTCACAGCAATCCTCCTACCGCTTCCTCCCGAGTGCTGGGATTAAAAGCATGCGCCACCATGCCTGGCTCCACAATGTTGTTGTTGTTGTTTTAATATATTGTATATATTTATTTGAGAGAGAGAAAGGCAGAGAGAGAGAGAATGGGCGTGTCAGGGCCTCCAGCCACTGCAAACCAACTCCAGATGCATGTGCCCCTTGTGCATCTGGCTTACGTGGGTCCTGGAGAATCAAACTGGGATCCTTTGGCTTTGCAGGCAAGCACCTTCACCATTAAGCCATCTCTCCAGTCCCCACAATTTTTTTTTAAAGACAGTTTGGGGCTGCAGAGATGGCTTAGCGGTGAAGGTGCTTGCCTGTGAAGCCTAAGGACTTGGGTTCCATTCTCCAGTACCTACATAAGCACACCCATTCTCTCTCTGCCTCTTCCTCTCTCTCTCAAAGAAATAAATAAAAATAAAATGTTTAAAAAAGATAGTTTTAGCTGGGCATGGTGGCCCACGCCTTTAATCCCAGCACTCAGGAGGCAGAGGTAGGAGGAGCTCTGTGAATTCAAGGCTACTCTGAGACTACAGGGTGAATCCCAGGTCAACATGAACTAGAGTGAGGCCTTACCTCGAAAAACTAAAAAAAAAAAAAAAAATAGTGTTTATTTTAATTTCAAAATGTTACAGGGGGCATGCTAATCATTGAGCCTATTCAATGTAGTGATATGTTCAACACTACATTTTTGTAAAAAAAAAAAAAAAAAAGCATGTTTGTTACAGGTTTTTATTAAATCTGACTGAATCTGCCTAATAATGAATTAATGAATAGCAGCATATTACAGAAGGTACATATTATTGAGTAGACTTTTGTCCCTTAGATTTACGACAAGATATGTTAACACTCCAAATGCTGCGCTTGATGGATTTACTCTGGAAAGAAGCTGGTCTGGATCTTCGGTGAGATTTCTGGCAAATTTTTCTATTTTGTGTTACGTTCCTCGATAGCAAAATTTCTAAAACTTCTCTTTAAAAAAATAATTTTATTTATTAATTTACAAGCAGAGAGGAGAGAATGGCTGTACCAGGGCCTCCAGCTGCTGCATATGAACACTAGTTGTATGCATCACTGTGTGCGTGTGGCTTTATGTAGGTACTGGAGAATCGAACCAGGTGGCTAGGCTTTGCAGACAAGCACCTGAACCACTAAGTCATCTCTCTAGTCCTAATACTTCACTCTTTAAAAATATTTTTATTCATTTATTTGCCCCCAGAGAGAGAATGGGCATGGCTGTGCCTCTTGGTACTGCAAACAAGCTCCAGACACAGGTGCCACTTTGTGCATTTGGCTTTACTTGGGTATGGGGAATTGAACCCCAGCTGGCAGGCTTTGCAAACAAGTGCCTTTAACCATTATACCATCTTCTTAAGGCCTCTAGTTTTTTTTGTTGTTGTTGTTTTGTTTTGTTTTGTTTTGTTTTGGTTTGGTTTGGTTTTTCAAGTTAGGGTCTCACTGTAGCCCAGGCTTACCTGGAATTCACTATGTAGTCTCAGGGTGACCCCAGACACATGACAGTCCCTCCTACCTCTGCCTCCCAAGTGCTGGGATTAAAGGTGTACACCACCATGCCCAGGTTTGTCATGTAATGTCCTGTCTAGCACAGGAACTATATGTGTGGGTAAGTATGCATGTATGTGTGTGCATGTGTGTGTGGAGGTTAGAATTTGACAATGAGTATTTTCTTCAGTTACTCTTCACCATCACAGTAAAGAACCCTCTTCTTGAGAATCTCTTACAAACCCAGTGGGGTCTGAGCTACTTAGTTTTGTAAATAAAGTCTTTTGTAAAGTATTTTATTTTTATTTATTAACTTGAGAGAGAGAGAACAGGTAGAGAGAATGGACATGCCAGGGCTTCTGCAATGTGCACTAAGTTTTTTTTTTTAATATGTATGTCAATCAAATATATTTATCAATTAAATATTATACAAGAAGAAACAAGATGAATAAAAAAGAAGCTCAGCAGAGCTCTCACATCAGGTACTCTATAACATCCACATGTTTGTAAAACCAGGGGGTGAAAGAGTGACAGCCAAGAAGGAGCCGTGCTCATGAACTCAGTGAGGCAAAGAGACTGCAGAGTGACCCTGACAAAGGAAGAGGAGGCAGGAAGGTGCACTAAGTCTTGAAGGGCATGACAGAACTGTCTCACTTAGTTCTGAGTACTCAACAACCACTTATTCTCAGCACTTTGACAAGTTTTGAGTCTCGATTATAGGCTGCCATCTGCAAAAAGCAGCTTCTTTGACCAGCAGTGAGAGCAGTGCTAATCTGTGGGCATAAACATAATAGGAGTTTTTAGGAGCAATTTGGTAGACACAATGTATCCTTTCAGTCAAACGACAGTAGCAGCTTCCCCCAGCATCTGTGATCAGGTCCTTGATCATGTGTGGCAAGCACGTTACTCACTAAACCACCTCCCCACCTCCTGGTAAATACGTCTTACTGGCACACAACTATTTCTTTATTTTTTATTTTTTTATTTTTTTCCAAGGTAGGGCCTCACTCTAGCCCAGGCTGACCTGGAATTCACTGTATTCTCAGGGTGGCATCGAACTCACAGTGATCCTACTACCTCTGCCTCCGAGTGCTGGGATTAAAGGCATATATGCCACCACGCCAGGCTCAACCATTTCTTTTTTTATTATTATTGTTATTGGTGGCTTCTTTTGTACTCCAATAGCAGAGTTAGTCTACAGTGCTTAAAAAACAGTATCTGAGCCGGGCGTGGTGACGCACGTCTTTAATCCCAGCACTCGGGAGGCAGAGGTAGGAGGATCGCTTTAAGTTCAAGGCCACCCTGAGACTACATAGTTAATTCCAGGTCAGCCTGGGCCAGAGTGAGACCCTACCTTGAAAACCAAAAAAAAAAAAAAAAAAAAAGGATCTGATCCCTCTTAAATGTTTTCTGATCTTTCCCGTATAAAGAAAACCTCAGGGAAATGTTTTTAACATTGTGATCTTATGACAAAAGGAGAAGAGCTTCAAGCTCAGGCTTAGTGAGTCATTTGTTCTTTCTAACTACTGCCTAGCCTGCACAGTGATCTTCATTGCTAATAGATTCAGTGCACTTATGAGCCTTGTTGACTTAGGACAGCCTGAACTGAAGGCTTGGTGCTAGCTTTCTTAGTCTTATCAGCTTAATTGAAAATCCCAGCTGGGCATAGTGAGTTCAAGGCCATCCTGAGATTACATAGTGAATTCCAGTTCAGCCCAAGCTAGAGTGAAACCCTACCTCAAAAAAACCAGAAAGAAAGAAAAAGAAAGAGAAGAGAAGAGAAGGAAAATCCCAACCAAGTCACTTTTGCTTAATTTTGATTTTATCCATGCCAGCCAAAGTTAAAACACGTTTAGCATCAAATGAAGTTCAGGTAAAGGGAAGCAGCCATTTATAGGAGTGCTAGAAATAAACGTTGTGGCTCTCTGATGGGAAACATTATGTCTCTAACAACAAAAAGGAACTTGGATGTCCAGTGGGACTTTTGCTGACTTTTTGTCCTCTGACCTCTTGTTTTTGTGGGTTTTTTTTTTAAGTGAAGGTCTTTAATTCTTTTTAAGTTCTTTCAAACTCCTATCTTTTTCTCACCAATCCTTTTTATATTGTTTCTATAAATATCTATGCTGCAGTGTTCCTGTTGTGTTTGTTTTTCTTTTGGACAGCTGTTTAGGTTAAACTGGGTCATGTAGCACACACTGTTTAAAGTTCAAACTCAAATATTTAGGTAGCCTCTATACCATTTTGATACTTGTAATATTGCCTTGGTCACAAAAATGAACATTCATATTGTTCAATTAAATTTTTCTCTGATGTCTTATGCTCTGCCTTTCATGTCAAATTTGTATGCCATCAAAATGTTGATATACCATGACATCTTTTGCTTCACATATAGTAGTAGTCAGCCTTGCCTGTCATCTACGTGTAAATCACTCTGGCATTTGGTAGACTTGACAGTCCTCTTCACCCTCCTGCCCTGATGCATAAATCTTAAATAAATTTTGAGGTAGTTGTCTTCATTCAGTTTAACCTCTGAGTTTCATTCATGGATTTACTTCCCTCTTAGAGATTTATGCAGAAGTTAGAAGGTATTAAATGATACTCCTAGGCAGACTCAGGTGAAGGAAGAACAAAAATAATGCAAGCATGAGGTACAAGGAGAATTTATGCTTTCCTCCTCTGATGACAGTGTCTGAGGTCCTGCTCAGACTTGGATCCAAATGACAGAGTAAGAATATGGGGCCACCAGCTCCCCTCCAGTAGAATGCATCTCATTCCACAGTTCTTACTTTAGTATGCAAGGTAACATTACTCCTTAGGTCAGAAAGTATGAAGAAGGAGAGTAAACCTTACTAAAGTGTCATCATGTCCTTTATAGCAAGTATAGAAGTTCTATGCAAAAGAGGACAGATAAATTAGTCAGGGCTCCAAGTTTGTCCCCAGCTTGACTTCTGTCAAACTGTTGCTGACAAGGATGTTTTTTCCTTCCCATTGTGAATGTTCCTCCTTGAGTTACTGAGTGCTTTCATCATTGCTTGCTTTTAAAGAGGAAGTTGTTGGACTTGTGCCCAATTGGGCTGTAAGTGGGGGGTAAGGAGATGCAGGAAAGCAAGAGAGTGCACTTTAACCTGAAGGTGTTTGCTTCACGCATGTTGTGTAACGATAAGCAGAAGGAGGCATTGGTGAAAACATTAATGCTCCACAGTTGCCTTTTTTATTTAGAGGTAAACTTAAAAATGAGAAATAAATTAATAATGTAGGTGTTTATCAAACTGCCAGAATGTAACTTGATGGTTCTGTTCCCACTTAAGAGAACATAAAACAGTTATTCATCTTCGGAAGAAATTTTAGAAACTAATAAAATACCCTTTTATCTGACTGTTACACATGTCACAGCACACTCACTCCCTTTCTCCTCTCCACTCCTTTCCTCTTATCTTTTGAAGTCACAGAACCCTGCAGTGTCTTTTCAAGATAGACTCCATCTTTACATTTACTCTTAAGGTGCACGTTTGCTCTTTCAGCTGTGGCCATTCCTCATTTAAGTAATATACATATTTCGTGCTTTATGAGCTCAGTGGGAATGAGACTTCTCATTTCTGAATCACCATCTGACACCTGACAGAATGTTTGCTACATAACTGCACCCAGCTATTTATTGAACCCTTGTCCTTCACTTTCTTTTTTTAAGGTAAGATTTCATGTAGCCCAGGCTGGCCTCAAATGCATTTATTTTTTAAATTGTAATATTTTTTCAATATCTTATTATTTTGAAAGAGAGGCAGATAGAGAGAATGGGCATGCTAGAGCCTCTAGCCACTATGAATTCCAGACACATGTGCCACCTTGTGGATCTGGCTTACGTGGGTACTGGGGAATGGAACCTGGGTCTTAGCTTTGCAAGCAAGTACCTTAACCTCTAAGCCATCTCTCCAGCCCTATTTTTAAATTTTAACTTAATTAAATTAAATTTATTTGGGAACAAAAGGGGGGAGGGAAGGTAGAAGGGAATGGGCACAACACGGTCTCTGGCCACTGCAAGAGAACTCCAGATGCATACGCACTACCTGTGCATCTGGCTTATGTGGGTACTGAGGAATCAAACCTGGGTCCTTAGGCTTCTCAAGCAAGTGCTTTAACTGCTAAGCCAACTCTTCAGCCCTCAAAGAATTTATTATGCAGCTGAGTATGAACTCAGACTCCTAATCCTCCAGCCTGCAGTTCCCAGGTGCTGGGATTACAGGCATAAGTCACCATTCCCAGCTTCCTTCATCATTTCTGCATTTTCAGTAGTTAGTCTGATGTTTATTTGACAGTTACAAGGTACTTCATTTCATTACTAAGTTACTCTTCCAAGTATTTTATTTATTTTAAGAAAAGTATGGGTGCATCAGGGCCTCCTGCTGCTATAAAAGAACTCCAGATTCATACACCATTTTGTGCATCTGGCTTTACATGGGTACTGGGAAAATGATCTCAGGTGGCAGTCTTTTTTTTTTTTTATTGACAACTTCTTTAATTGTAGACAGTGTCCCATGGTACTTCCCTTCCTCCCCCTACTTTCCCCTTTGAAACTTCACTCTCCATCATATCCCCTCCCCCTCTCAATCAGTCTCTCTCTTCAGTTTGACATCATGATCTTTTCCTCCTATTATGATGGTCTTATGTAGTGTCAGGCACTGTGAGGTCATGGATATCCAGGCTATTTTGTGTCTGGAGTAGCACGTTGTAAGGAGTCCTACTCTTCCTTTGGTTCTTACATTTTTTCCGCCCCCTCTTCTGCAATGGACCCTGAGCCTTGGAAGGTAGGTTTGAGATGTTTTAGTGCTGAGCACTCCTCTGTCCCTTCTTCTCAGCACAATGGTGCCTTCTAAGTTATCTCAAGGTTGTCGGGTGACACTCTTTACAAACAAGTGCCTTTACCATTGATCATCTCACCAGCCCTTAAATTTTATTTACTTAATTACTTTGGGGTATTATTTCATGAAGCCCAAGCTGACCTTGAACTTGCTGTGTAATCAAGACTGACCTTGAACTCCTGATCCTCCTCCCCATGTGCTGTCATTACAGGCCTGTAACACTCTGCCATGTTCAAGTTACTCTTACTTTATAATAAGATTCTTGAGTCTGGGGAGATGGGTCAGCAGTTAAAGGTGCTTGATTTCAAAGCCTGCCAACCCAGGTTCAATTCCCCCACAACCACATTATCTCAGTGGGACTACAACAGTGGGAGGCCATTGGGAGGTAGAGCCCGGAGAATCTAAGATCTTGAGCCAGACTCCTTTGCAGCAGCAAGAGAACCTATCTCAAAGAAGGTGGATCATAGACAATTCCTCTAACCTCTGCCCATGTGCTAGGGCATGCTGCCCTCCCCACCCACACACGTGCAAATATATATATATTTGTTGGTTGTTGTTGTTTTTTCAAGGCAGGGTCTTACTCTAGCTCAGGCTGACCTGGAATTCACTATGTAATCTCAGGGTGGCCTCGAACCCATGGCGATCCTCCCACCTCTGCCTCCCTAGTGCTGGAATTAAAGGTGTGCGCCACCACGCCCCTGCTCACAAATAATTTTTGTAAAGCCAGGTGTGGTAGCGCACACCTTCAATCCCAGCATTTGGGAGACAGAGGTAAGAAGATCACTGTGAGTTCGAGGCCATCCTGAGACTACATAGTGAATTGCAGGTTAGCCTGGGCTAGAGCAAAACCATACTTCAAAAAACAAAACAAAACAAAAGGCTGGAGAAATGGCTTAACTCTTAAAGGCACTTGCCTGGAAAGCCAAAAGGACCTGGGTTCAATTCCCCAAGACCCACGTAAGCCAGATTTACAAGATAGTGCATGCATCTGGAGTTTGTTTGCAGTGACTATAAGCACTGGCACACCCATTCTCTCTACATATATCTGCCTCTCTCGCTCTGCAATAAATAAGTAAATAATAAAAATAATTTAAAAAAAATACTGTTCTGCCAGGCAGAACACAGGCTGTGGCAGGAAAATCAAGTTCAAGGCCAACCTAGGGCTACATAATGAGACCCTGCCGAGAAGAGTATTTGCAAACCAAAATGAGAAAGAAAATGCCTTCCTTTCTGCTTCCTCCCTCTCTCTTATGTGTAAGTGTGTGTGTGTGTGTGTGTGCATGCGTGCATGCAACTGTATCCTGCATTTGGACAGAGATCAGTGTCCACTAACTTCTCCAGTTGCTCTCTAACTTATTATTTGAGGTAGGGCTAGAGGCCCTGGTGTACCCATTCTCCCTCTCTCTGCTTGCAGATAAATAAATAGAAATATTTAACAAATAATAATAATTACTATTATTTAAGGAGCTGGAGAGCTGGCTCAGTGGTTAAAGTGCCTGCCTGCAAAACCTAATGCCTCCAGGTTCAATTCCCCAGTACCCATGTAAAGCCAGATGCACAAAGTGGCACATGCATCTGAAGTTTGTTTGCAGCAGCTTGGAAGCCCTGGCAAGCCCATCCCCTTCCCCACACACCTTTGGAAACAAATGAAAAACTTACCAAGTTAACATTTCTTCTTTTTAGAAAAACATTATTCCTTATTCCCTTTTTTGTCTTTCAGGATGCTGCCCTATGGCTGCTTAGCAACAGGAGATCGGTCCGGCCTCATTGAAGTCGTAAGCACCTCAGAAACAATTGCTGACATTCAGCTAAACAGTAGCAATGTGGCTGCAGCAGCAGCCTTCAACAAAGATGCCCTTCTGAACTGGCTTAAAGAATACAATTCTGGGTTAGTTTGTTCTGTTTGATCATCTTTTGTACAAACAACCCAACAAATTACTGTTCACCAAATAGAAATCACATCTGTGTTCTGGAGGAAATAGTTTTTATTTTTTCCTTTCTTTTTTTTTTTTTTTTTGGTTTTGCGAGGTAGGGTCTCACTCTGGTCCAGGCTGACCTGGAATTCACTATGTAGTCTCAGGGTGGCCTCGAACTCTCGGTGATCCTCCTACCTCTGCCTCCCGAGTGCTGGGATTAAAGGCGTGCGCCACCACGCCCGGCTTCCTTTCTTTTTTTAAGAGAGAGAATATTGGTGCGCCAGGGCCTCAGCCATTGCAATCGAACTCCAGATGCTTGTGCCATCTCGTGCACATGTGCGACCTTGTGCTTGCCTCACCTTTGTGCATCTGGCTTACATGGGATCTGGAGATAAATTGAACCTGGGTCCTTGGGCTTCACAGGCAAGCACCTTAACTGCTAAGCCATCTCTCCAGCCCAGTGTTGTTTTTTTTTTGTTTTGTTTTGTTTTGCCTCATTTCAGGTTAGAACAGAATGACTCATGGGCCTATCTAAAATCTTACAGATTATTACGTTGAATTCTGCTTTATTTATGCAAATTTTAGAAGCCTTGAAATATGCTACAGTCTAAACACTTTTTTTTTTTTTTTTTTTTTTTTTTACTTTTTAAAAAATATTTTATTTATTTGCAAGCAGAGAGATAGAAGAGAGACAGCTAGAGAGAATGGGCATGCCAAGGATTCTAGCCACTACAAATGACCTCATAGCTATCCTCCTATGTCTTCCTCCCAAGTGTTGGTATTAAAAGCATGCACTACTACACTTGGCTTAAGTAAATGAGTCTCTGATTTCTTAAAACAAACAAAAAAAAATGTTTAAAATTGTGTTATTGTAGCTCAGGTGGTAGAGTGCTTGTTTAGCATGCACAAGGCCCCGATTCCAATCTCTAGCACCTTTAACCAGGCATGTTGTCTCATGCCTTAATCCCAGTACTCCACAAAGTAGGCAGCAGGATCAGAAGTTCAAGTCTAAGCTGGACATAGTGGCACATGCCTTTAATCCTAGCACTCAGGAGGCAGAGGTAGGTGGATCGCCATGAGTTCAAGCTAACCCTGAGACTACAGAGTGAATTCCAGGTCAGCCTGGGCTAGAGAGTGAGACCCTACCTCCAAAAAAGAAAAAAATTCAAGTTTGAGGCCAGCCCAAGCTTTATGGTTAAGGTGCTGGCAACACTAATACATAAGAAATAAAAGAATTTCACAGTGAAGTGTTTGCCAGGTGTTTTTAGCTAAATACATCAAAGTCAGATTTAAATTCATCATTGACATTATCCAAGGGCTGACATGTGAGATTTTTTTTTTTTTTTGGTTTTCCGAGATAGGGTCTCACTCTAACTCAGGCTGACCTGGAATTCATTATGTACTCTCAGGGTGTCCTTGAACACATGGCAATCCCTCTGCCTCCCAAGTGCTGGGATTAAAGGCATGCACCACCATGCCCAACATATTTGTTATTTTTTATTTATTTATTTCGGGGGGGGCAAAAAAAATATGAGCCAAGCATGATGTAGCAGACAGCTTCAGTTTCCTTGAGATGAACTTCCAGACCAGGCACAGTTATGGAGGAAGGGATATTACTTATTGAAGCTTACAGATCCAGGGGAAGTTCCATAATAGCAGAAGAAGTGGCCTGCTCTCACAGAGCCAAGCAGAGAGAGAAAAAAAAAACCAACCAGGCGCACAGCACACAGAGCAAAAACTACCTTCAAAAGCCACAGCACACTTCAGGAACTCCTATTAGGCACACTTTGCATATCTTTACAATGGAATCTCAAACCCACCATCACACCTTAACCAGTGACATTGCATCTAGCAAGGTGATTGCAGATGCAAACTATAAACTAATAAAACACTGAATATATTGGGGGACATATATTCAAACTACCACACATGATGACACATGCCTTTAGTCTCAGTACTTGGGAGGCAGAGGTAGGAGGATCGCTATGAGTTTGAGGCCATCCTGAGAATACATAATGAATTCCAGGTCAGCCTGGGCTAGAGTGAGACCCTACCTTGAAAAACCAATATATATGAATGTGGGTGTGCCAGGGTCTCCAGGGCCACTGCAAACAAACTCTACATGCAAGTGCCACCCTGTGCATCAGGCTTTACATGGGTACTTGGGAATGGAACCTGGGTCCTTTGGCTTTGAAGGCAAGTGCCTTAATCACTAAAACATTTCTCCAGCCCTTTGAACCTATAAGTCTAATCTGAGGTCAAACTGACAAAAATGGCTAGGTGTTGTAGCTCATGCCTGTAATCCTAGCACTTGAACTACATAGTGAGCTCATGCCAGCCTAACCTTGCCTCAAAAACAGCCCAAGGGCTGGAGAGATGGCTCAGCAGTTAAGGTGCTTGACTGCAAACCTGGGTTTGATCCCCAAGTACCCATGTAAAGCCAGATGCTCGAAGTGGCGCATGCATCTGGAGTTTGTTTGCAGTGGCTAGAGCCCCTGGTGCACCTGTACTCTCTGGCTGTCTCTCTTCTTCTCTCTGCTTGCAAATGGATAAATAAACAAATTTTTAAAAACAAGACAAAAGCTCATGAGAATGTTTCCAGGCCCCAGTGTGATTGAGCGAAGCCCATGGTAGTCTCTTTTTAGTATGCATGTAAGCTTACTCTCAGTCCCACTGAACATGATTCCCAGGACAGGAGTTTAAGTGACTGAGACTCAGTTAGCTCATCTTGGGAGCCAGCCAGATTCACCTGCCACTTGCCTGATCCAGCATGATTTGCTCCTACAAGCTTTGGCAACTGGGCATAAGTAAATTCTCATTATTAAACAAGGAACAAGTGTGGTTTAGGTTTCATTCTGTTGTAGGTTTTGAGAGCAACGGGGCCTTTCTCAGCTTTGGTTGGGCTTAGCTTAGGGCGTAGAGTACCAGACACAAAATGGTCACTAGCTCCCCAAGCTAGTGGCTCTTGAGTGAAGACATGGCAGAAAGTAATCGAAGTAGAATTTTATTTTCAAAAATAAAGTAAAGCAGAAGGCCCCCAAACTGGGAGGTACCTTGAGCAGGTGATTCACTTGGTGACTTAGATCAAGGGTCCTTATGCCCCTAGGGATGTAAATCAGGCATCAAGTTTGCGTGGATTGGATTGGTTACTTCTTGGAACGTACATGAGGGTTCTTGATAAAAAGGAGCCTTTAATCCCAGGCAGAGGTTGAAGGATCACCATGAGTTCAAGGCCACCCTGAGATTACAGAGTGAATTCCAGGTCAGCCTGAACTAGAATGAAACCCTACCTGGGGGGCGAGGGGAAGCAAAGGCAAAAGGGTTGGCAGTCAGCTGACATCTTGGTGAGTCACGGATTTTTGGAATTCAGTCCCTGCACTCATCATTAGTGATACTTTTTTTTTTTTTTTTTTTTTAATGTTTTTGTTTATTTATTGACTTGGGAGCAACAGTCAGAGAGAGAGAGAGAATGGGTGCACTAGGGCTTCCAGCCACTGCAAACGAACTCCAGATGCATGTGCCACCTTCTGCATCTGACTTACATGGGTCCTGGAGAATCAAGCTTTCAACTGGGGTCCTTAAGCTTCACAGGCAAGCACTTAACCACTAAGCCATCTCTCCAGCCCCTCATTAGTGATACTATTTTTGGGCCTGTATCCCTGAGTCACTGCACAAAATGGGGCTAATTTATTCCTAATTCTCATCAGTCATACACATTTCGAGGCTGAACCAACCTGTGTTGTATCCGTGTATCTTGTTTAGGGATGACTTGGACCGAGCAATTGAGGAGTTTACCCTATCCTGTGCTGGCTACTGTGTAGCTTCTTATGTCCTTGGAATTGGAGACAGACACAGTGACAACATCATGGTGAAAAAAACTGGCCAGGTAACCTGCACCATAGGGTCTATGGGACCTCAGTCATGTTTTTCTATTCCTTCAGTTTCCTACCCAGTCTTCATTTAATATTCTTTTTTGTTTTACATTTCAGTTTTTTTAAAGTTTGATGGCAATCATTTATTTAAATGTTTAAAACTTACTGTTTAACCAGGTGTGGTGGCACACACCATTAATCCCAGCACTTGAGAGGTAGAAGTAGGAGGATTGCTGTGAGGCCACTCTGAGACTATATAGTGAATTCCACGTCAGCTTGGACTAGAGCAAGACAGTACCTTGAAAAACTAAAAAAACACGCCTTTAATCCCAGCACTCGGGAGGCAGAGGTAGGAGGATTGCCATGAGTTCAAGGCCACCCTGAGACTACATAGTGAATTCCAGGTCAGCCTGGGCTAGAGTGAGACCCTACCTCGAAAAACCAAAAAATAAAAAAATTAAAATAAATAAAAAATGTTAGGTTGAGGCTAGGGAGATGACTCAGTGGTTAAAGGGCACTTGCTTCCAAAGTATGCCATCCCAGCTTCAGTTCCCTAGTACACACATAAAGCCAGATGCACAAAGTGGCACATGCACCTAGAGATCATTTTCAGCAGCAAGAGGCCCTCATGCATTTATCCCCCCCCTTCTCCTCCTTCCTTTCATCTCTCTCCCTTCTTTTGTCCTTGCCTTCCTCTCTGTCTCTCAAATTAAATAAATGAATAATTTTGTTTTGTTGTTCATTGATTTATTTGGGAGATAGAGTCAGAGAGAGAGAGAGAGATTGATAATGGGCACACCAAGGCCTGTAGCCACTGCAAACCAACTCCAGACACATGTGCCACCTTGTGCATCTGGCTTTACATGAGTCCTGGGGAATTGAATCTGGGACCTTAGGCTTCACAGGCAACATCTTAACAGCTAAGCTGTCTGTCTAGCCTCTTTTTTTTTCTTTTTTTCTTTTCTTTCTTTCTTTTTTTTTTTTTTTTTGTTTGCTTTTCAAGGTAGGGTCTCACTCTGGCACAGGCTGACTTAGAATTCATTCTGTAGTCTCAAGGTGGCCTCCAGTTCATGGCAATCCTTCTACATCTGCCTCCTGAGGGCTGGGATTAAAGGTGTGCCCCACCAAAGTTATTTTTTTTTCTTTTTAAATAGAAGTGTGGGCTGGGGAGATGCCTTAGCAGTTAAGGCACTTGGCTGTGAAGCCTAAGCACTCCTGTTCAAGTTCCACATATTCCATGTATAGCCAGGCACAACAGTGATGCAAGTGTGCAATGCCACATATACCCACAAGGGGGATGCATGTGTCTGGAGTTCATTCACAGCGGCTGAAAGGCCCTGGTGCACCCATCCTCTATCTCTCTGTCTTTCTAAAAAAAGTAGAAGTGTTAGGTCATAGACTCTGTTCCTTTAAGATGACAAATTCTAGCCCTGTGGAGACAAAGTCGCCACATAGCCCTGCAGTTCTTTCTGACCCCAGGTACAGTGAGAGAGAAGCTGCAGGCTGGACAGACAGTGGGCCCAGATAATATTCAGACTCATCACTAGATAGCCTATCCTGTGCCTTCTCTCAGCTTCTATACTAGTTCTCCAAGTCACATCTTCCCCATTGCAAGGCCTTATCTCTAGTTAAAGGATACCCCCCCCCCAAAAAAAATATTTAATGAAAGTAAAGAATTTCCTTTGTTCTGAGAGCTTCTGCCTTTGATCATCTTGAGAGTGGCGAGTGTCAATAAAGAATTCTACATAAAAATTTGCTTCAGTACCTCTATATTCTAAATGGGTCAGAATTTTTATCAATAGGTAGCCTATTCTTTCACTGCAAGAAATTGTATTCAAGTCTGATGTGGCAGTATACACCTGTAATCACAGCACTCAGACTGAGGCAGGAGGATTTCATATTGGAAGTCCAGATTACTAGCCAGACTCAAGGTGACACACTGGTCTGTAGTGTCCCTTAGGAAAATCCTGAAGCTAGCAGGCCAGCTAGGACAGCCTTCCCAGCAGCAAATAGCAACAAGAGAGACTTTGCCTCAAACATGATGGGGAGGAGGAGGTCACTATCCTGAGCTTGTCCTCTGACTTCCACATGAGTACATGAGTGCTGTGGCACATGTGAACCCATACATGCATGTGCGTACACACAAATATAATATTACCCCAAGAAAAACAAGCAAGAATGAGTTTCTGAAGAAGCTAATCTTTTTTGTTTTGGTTTTGTTTTTGTTTTTTTTTTTTTTTTTGTTTGTTTGTTTATTTTTGAGGTAGGGTCTCGATCTAGCCCAGACTGACTTGAGATTCACTAATCTCAGGGGGGCCTCGAACTCACAGCAATCCTCTGACTCCTAAGTGCTGGGATTAAAGGCATATACCACCATTCCCAGCTTAAATCTTTTGACTCATGGACTTGAGATTCTATAGAGGCCAAGGGAAAGGTTCCATAATAAAAATAGGGGTTGCTGAGACCCTACCTCGAAAAAAAAAAAAAAAAAAAAAAATAGGGGTTGCTGGGCATGGTGGTGCATACCTTTAATCCCAGCACTCGGGAGGTAGAGGTAGGAGGATCACCGTGAGTTCAAGACCACCCTGAGACTACATAGTGAATCCCAGGTCAGCCTGGACTAGAGTGAAGCACCTTCCTCGGAAAAAAAAAAAAAAAAAAAAAAAAAAAAAAAAAAAAAAAAAAAAATAGGGTGAAGCCAGGTGTGGCAGCTCATGTTTTTAATCCCAGTACTTGGGAGGCAGAGGTAGGAGGATCGCTGTGAGTTCCAGGCCACCCTGAGACTACATAGTGAATTCCAGGTCAGCCTGAGCTGGAGTGAAACCCTACCTCGAAAAATAAAAAATAAATTGTAAGGGTGAAATAAAGTTGTGTACCAAGATCCACAGCCAGCAAGAAGCCTAAGAGATTCTGGTTCCATTGAAAACACTATAGATGCTAACGGTTGGGGTCTGCAAAGGAAGTACACCAACCACAGGGAAGCACTTAGACTTCTCATGTAGCTTTCTGGTGACTTGTGCTTAAACAGGACTGATCAGACAAGGGTCAGAGAGAAAGAACTCTGTAGTTAACAAATAGAAATTGCATATAAGTGCTGACATGGCAAACATGCATCTCCATGTCTTGACTGCTCTCAACAATTTTTGAGAAAATAATCCAACAATTATTAACCAACTCCCATGGAACTTTTATATCTTTTGACCAGTATCTCATCACCTGCAGCCCCTAGCTAGGATCCATCATTCTACTCTCTACTGGAATTCCAGAGTCCCTAACTTTAGTATTAGGATTGTTCCCAGCACCTCACATATACTAAACATGTTCTCTACCTGTGCTCTGAATGAGCAGACATTTCAGGGAAACTTCCACCATGAGAGATATATAGAGATCTCTATCTTCATAATGAGGGAAAATGAACTCTGGGAAAACAGCAACTGCAGTAGACAGAGGATTATTTTAAAAATCAGAAAATAGCCGGGCATGGTGGCGCATGCCTTTAATCCCAGCACTCGGGAGGCAGAGGTAGGAGGATCACCATGAGTTCAAGGCCACTCTGAGACTACATAGTTAATTCCAGGTCAGCCTGGGCTAGAGTGAGACCCTACCTCAAAAAAAAAAAAAAAAAAATTAGAAAATAATAGACAGAGAAGGCATTGTATTTAATGAAGTAATGCATTCTGTTTTTTAAATTGAAAAATAGAGGTCTTAGAAAGAGGAATAAATAAGTCAGAAATAATTATAAATGTCTTGTGGTAGACATAGTTGTTAAGTGTATTATATGTGGTAATGTGTTTGATCCTCATGACAACTGCATTGAAAAGTAGGAATATCTTCATTTTACAGGTAAGAAAATTGAGGTAAAGAGTAGACCTACTAGGATTTAAATATTGGCTAAAGCCACTATGCCTTAATATCTTATTTATCTATCTGTGTACCTGTTCATCTACCCATCTGTCTGTCAAGTGAAAAGGGATATAGAAATGATAGTGACTTAGTTCACAGAGGTGCATGATCAGTCAAATGTAAGGATTAAATTAAATCAGAAGTGATAGAGAGGGCTGGAGAGATAGCTTAGTGGTTAAGATGCATGCCTGCGAGGCCTGAGGACCCAGGTTCGATTCTCCAGGTCCCACATAAGCCAGATGCACATGGTGCCTCATGTGTATGGAGTTCATTTGCAATGGCCAGAGGCCCTGATGCACCCATTCTCTCTCTCCCTCTCTCTCTCCCCTTCTCTTTGTGTCTAATAAATAAAAGTAAATCTTAAAAAAAAAAAAAGTGATAGAGAAGAGGAAGAGAAGGCCCCTATTAAGCAAATAATTTAAAAATATTTCCCAGGGTTGATGTTCATGAAAATAGTGAGTCAAAGCAGCATAAAAATTCCCTTTTGAATGAAAAGACCCTGGCTGAGACCCTTCTCATTTCAGCACATCAGGCAGTAGACAGACATAGTGGGCCCTATGCCAGAGAATGATTGAGATGTTCAGTAGCTACATTGG
The DNA here is from genome assembly GCA_036365145.1 of Orientallactaga sibirica. Classification (NCBI taxonomy): domain Eukaryota; kingdom Metazoa; phylum Chordata; class Mammalia; order Rodentia; family Dipodidae; genus Orientallactaga; species Orientallactaga sibirica. Next base: position 31,119,540 of record JAEOAD010000009.1, read on the forward strand.
AAACGTTATGACAATGAAAGCTGGACTTCATAATCAGAAGAAATGACTCTAATTTTGAATTCTGTTTGCAAACTGCTAATCAAATGTAAAGGGTAACAGATGCTTTCAAATATGTAAGCTCTCAAAAGCTGGATTTCCTGTGTATTCTCTTGTTATGGAAATGAGTTCTCACTACCTATTGGCCTCAGTCTTTATCCTCCTGCCCAGCCTAACGGTATGTTAGATGTTAGGTTTGTGCCACCATCTTGGCTTTCTTCACGGTTTCCTCAGGAGGCTGCCAGAAAAAGGGTATCTGCTAAAATGAGTCTAAAGAACAAATTCTCATCTGGCTTGATATTTCCTTGAAATCTTAGTCATTTGGAAAGATAGTTTTAGTTGTTCTAACTAGGGGACTAAGAATGCTAAATGCTTCAGTACACAAGACAGAATCCCACGTGGGCTGTGAGCAGATGAGTGGCACAGGTGGGGGGTGGTAGAGTGCATGAAGGGACAACACTACAGAGATCACACCAAATAGAAACACATGCAATTCATTAACAATAAATTTAAATTTCATTTGTTTTCTAGCTCTTCCACATAGACTTTGGGCATATTCTTGGGAATTTCAAATCTAAATTTGGCATTAAAAGGGAGCGAGTGCCTTTTATTCTTACTTATGACTTCATTCACGTCATCCAACAAGGAAAAACAGGAAATACAGAAAAATTTGGCCGGTGAGTATTGCCCTCTTGTCACAGAAAAAACTTATCTAATGCTTTCTCATCAGAGCAGCTGTGCTAGTGTTTCCTAACTGAGGTATATTTGGATCTGGGAGATAATCAGAGATAACAGAGGCTCTGAAGAGAATTTTCCTGTCAGGTCCTTGGCCAGTTCATATATGTGAAAGAAGGAGAGACAGAGAATACTAGAAATCTGAAAGAAGTCACTATATTTTGTTGCATCTCTGTCTGCTTGACAGTAAGATGCTGGCATAGTGGAGAGGGTTAGGGAGGGAGCCGGGGCCCTAGGACAGACAGTGTAACACTTCCTCCCTACACAGATGCTTGCTCCCAGGTGCAGTACTTGTCCCTGGCCCTTGTTTGTCTCAAAATAGGGCAAACAAAGTGAGATTGCAGGGCTATGGTGATATTTACAGATGTGTGCCACATTATTAAAATTAACTGTACACTTAATAAATGATTGCTATTTTCATGCACAATTTTTGCCTGATATTTTTCTTTGGCAAAGTAAGTGGGTTAGATTTGGATAGAGCTCTTAAGTGTGATTATCTTAAGGAGGGTTAGGGGGAGAAGCAGTGCAAAAGCATCAGTTTGACTTTATGGGGACCTTGGAGACAGACTCAACTGAGAACTCATAAATATGTCTAGAAATAGCCAGGCATAACTTGTTTAGTGTTCATGCCTCATGCAAAGTAAAACCCTACGTTGTTATATTGCCTTTTATCATAGAATTTTAAGTTAGTTTTGTTTTGGAAGAAAGAAACTTGTGATGTTACTTCTGATTACTTCATGTCAATTTTAGTTCTGGGACAATTTTAAACAAACCAGAAATGAACCTTTAGTTCAGTGAAGATGTTCTAGTTTGAATAGGAAGTCTAAAAATGTCTTTTTTTCTTTTGTGAATTGTCATGTCTCCTAACACTGTACTTATGCGGCCTGTTTCATCAACCAAAGGTTTCGCCAGTGCTGTGAAGATGCATATCTGATTTTACGCCGGCACGGGAACCTCTTTATCACTCTCTTTGCACTGATGTTGACTGCCGGGCTTCCTGAGCTCACATCAGTCAAGGATATACAGTATCTTAAGGTATAAACCCCTTTTCGTTTTGGGCATTCAAACTTTCCAGAGGGAGTGGGACAGTCATTTCCTGGTTTTCAGATGGTTTTCAGCAAAAAGGAAATGAATGTGGACAGTTCACATGAAGGAGCAGTTTTGGAAGAGGAGCTCGTAACCCTCAGTAGAAGGAGCCTGAAGAAGATGGGTATCCCCCAGAGGACCACGGAGTCCTGCCTTGTACTGGCCAGTAGTGGGCCTTCAGCTGTCTTCCTAGAAAATTAGCTGACTCTTGCCATAATTACAAGCTCATTTCATCCTCAAAAACTCTTTGGCATAGTGTCATACTGCCTTGGTGCTCGTTCTCTGTCCTGCAAGTCACTGATATTAAATGAGATCATGAAGCGTTTTGCCTGATGGTAGATGGGGAGGTCTGGCCATACCAGCCTCTTGTTGATAATAATGCTTGCACATCTCTCCCATGTTTAGGATTCTCTTGCCTTAGGGAAGAGTGAAGAAGAAGCACTGAAACAGTTCAAGCAGAAGTTTGATGAGGCACTCAGGGAAAGCTGGACTACTAAAGTGAACTGGATGGCTCACACAGTTCGGAAGGACTACAGGTCCTAACGATCAGCCTTTGCTCCTAATGTACTTGTTAGTCTGTTTCATTTTCATTTTGCATTTGCACTAAATTGAACATGACCCTGCCAGAGATGTTGTAAAGGGAATGAAATCCTGAAACCCGGAGTTCAGTGAAGAATGAGGCATCCACGGACCTGCTCTGAACCGTCACTGATGCCCACCCTCAGCTCTTTGAATGCTTCCAGGACTCATCATGAATACTGTCACCAGCACGGATAATCACTTCCTGCTGACTTTGCACGCCAAGGAATGCTACTAGGGATTGTTTCGTGTCTTTTTTTTTTTTTTTTTTTTTAGTGTTTGGTACTTTACCAGAAAGGTGTAAATACTTCTTTTCAGTGTTGTGACCAAGGGTTTCCATTCAGCCAGGAACTTCCCCCTTACCCACATTTGGAGGGCTGGAGCTATTCTCCTATCCAAATGAGTCTTCAGAGAAAGATACTGTCCCTTTTTAAATTGTATAAACTATAAATCACAATATAATTTGAACTTATTTTTCAAAAGAAGTCTTTTAGATCTATGAAAACTCATTAATTTTGTTAATATTTATCAACCATGATAGCATCATTCCAGTCCAACTTGCTGAAAATCTATTGGTGAAGCAAATATAATATATATACATACATACATATATATATATATAAATGTGCTGCACATATATTTATAAAATTTCTAGTGGGAGATTTATGTAAAAAGATGTTTCTTTGGTCTTCTTTAGCCTGTGTTTTAAAGTTTTACAAAAAGCAGAGCTTTTTCTTAAGTTACTTTTCAGTTAAGTGTGTGATCCAGTTCTTCCAGCTGCTTCTGTAATGAGGCACATGAATACAATTTTATATGTAGCTATGAAAGAGTTCATTTCATAGAACATAATACTTGAGCAAATGTATCCAAGAGAGCAAATGAAAAGGAATCTATTTATGGAATAAACTCCAAACATAAATTTCAGTATTTTAGTAATATGCCATCTGTTCTTATCGTATTTATTAAAACTTGTAATAATGTGATTTTTTTCAATGGTATTTAGATTGAAATGGTTTCATGCCACGTGGAAATCTTTAATTTATTTGTTGAGGTACCATGTAGCTAGGGTGCTAGGTGACAAGTAATGTTAATATGTGCAATAGGAACTACTGGTTTGAGTGTGTAAAGGATGGTCTTTCTGAGTACTGGCTTTGGCAGCACATGGACTGAGTACTAGCAAGATCCAGCAAAACTACTGCTGATTCTCCAAAATCCTCAAGGACATGGGAAAGACAGCCAAGTACTTGCCCTGTGACTTGAGTTTTATATAGGAATTTTATTAAAAATTGTTTTATTTTGTTGTCCTTCTTAATGTTCTCAATCAAATAAATGGGTGAGCTGGTTTTGGCTGCTTTGGGATATATAAGCCTCTTCTTTATAGACAAGATAAAGTCTTAGGAATTTGCTGCTGGGATTCCCCAAAAATAGCCCAATCATAGACACCCCAAACTCTCCTACTCCTGAGCCTCTGCCCCAGCTTCTCTCCATGCTTCCCAGCCCCATCAGCACACTGTGAAAGGCCTCTTGGACTGATGGGAGTCTGAGATGAGGAAGTGCCCGGTGAGCCCTAGGAGAATGAATGCCTCCTTGGTTACTTGGTACTGGAGCCAAGACTAGACTGTAGCCACGGTGGGTCAAATACTAAGAGCAGACTTTTTTAAAAGATATTTTGTTTGTTTGAAAGAGAGAGGGAGAAAGAGGGAGGTAGAGAAAATGGGCGCACCAGGGCCTCTAGCCACTGTTAACATATGCATGCGACACCTTGTGCATCACATGGAAACTGGGGACTCAAACCTGGGTCCTTTGGCTTTGTTGGCAAGCACCCTAATCACTAATCCATCTCTCCAGCCCAGACCTTTTTCCTGGACAAAAACTAAGCTGAGGATAAGGGTAAGGGTTAGCCTCTGAACTTCCTGATCCCAGAGCTGGTCTACACCAAGTGAGAGTTCTACAAATGGGACTGTAGAAGGACAAGCTGCCAGAAGAAGCGGGCACCATTGTTTCTGGCAGGATCTCCTTAGCATGGAGGGGATCTTTGATGAACGTATGTCCGAGCATTGACTTTGAATGTCTCCAAGAACAAGAAAGGGAAGTAAACCAGTATATGTCCCCTGCAGTGCTGGGCTTGAGCCCAGGATGCCCTTAACCTCTTTCCCCTACCTTTGCTGTATACTGCATGCATGTGCACTTGCACATAGGAAAGCCATATGGCTCAGCAGCTGCTAAGCATTCCTGCAGGCACTCCCTCCATACTTGGTGAATTGCGTGTCTCTGGCTGAGAGGAGAGGGCGGAAGACAGACCGAAGGAAAGCCACCCTGCAGAATGGATTAGGACTCAGCTGTAGAGGCAGCTTCTTGTCTAAGAAGTGGTCAGCCAATGCCTTGACCGAGCTCTCAGACCAACAGTGCATCTTGTCCCAAAGTACTTTGCTCTCTCATTCCTTTCCCACATCCTTTTGAAACTGCTTTGTTTACTTCAGTGAGAAGACAGGATGGCTTTGTTGAGCAAGTAATTTTTTTTTTTTTCCTGAGGTAGTATCTTGCTCTAGCCCAGGCTGACCTGGAATTTGTCTCAGGCTGGTCTCTACCTCAGAGTGATCCTCCTACTTCAGCCTTCCCAGTGCTGGTATTAAAAGGTGTGTACCACCACACCCAGCGAGCAAGTAATTCTTGACTGCCTTAAGGACACTGTTTGCAAATCCACCTTTATTCTTTTGGTTTTTAAGTTGATACTTGATTTTTCAAGGTCTGAGTTTCTCCTTATAAAATGGGACTAATAGTACCTGTCCCCATCACTTTCAGGGTGAGGAGAGGCTAGGTTAAGATGAGGGATAGGAACGTGTATATATCCCAACACAAACACACCAACGTTCCTGCTTTCCACCTTCGAGGCTTCGGGAAAATGGTAGGAAGGCTAACCCCATTCAAAGCCCTGTCTGTGTTTACTTTCTTGGAGATCCCACTTGTGCATTTTCAGATCCACACTGTCCAACCCAGGTCCTCTGTCAGCAGCAGAACTCAGACAGCTAGCCTATAACATAAGGATCACTTGCATAAATGGTGAAAGATTGGTCCATTCAGTAGAGAGCAGAGAAGTATCATGTCAGGTGACCTTGATCATTGAGGACGAGTGACTGTTAGAAGATGATGGACTGAGCATTTGGGAAAGTGACCTCTAAGCTAGAGTTAAAAGGATAGATACAGGCTGGAGAGATGGCTTAGCAGTTAAAGCACCTGCCTCCTAAGCCTAAGAACACTGGTTCCAATCTCCAGCGGTTCCAATCCCCAGGTCCCATGTTTAGCTAGATGCAAAGTGACGCAAGGGCACAATGCCGCACTGGACCACAAGGGGACGCGTGCATCTGGATATTGTTCACAGCAGCTGAGAGACTGCTGGCACGCCCATTCTCTTATCTGTCTCCCTCTCCTTCTCTCTCTGTCTCTCTCCAAAAATAAAAATAAAAAAAAAAAAACATGTTAAACATTGTGGTTGGTCAAATTCAGCCTCTAGAACTCAGTGTCAGGGCTAGCCTCTTCCTGAGACAGCCCCTAGCCCTAACCAACCAGCTGTTCCTATGGTTCACCTGAGTGGAGAGACAGCCCACCACTGTAACATAAATACCTTTGCAAGGGGAGGGCAGGCTCTCCACTTGGGACCTTCCAGCTATGGTGAGTTCTTCCCTCGGCTGGGCCTGGCTGAGTCAATGGGAGAGACCCCCTATCCCATACTCTCCACATGGGTTTTTTATCCCCTTCAGCTCCCCACAAGGCAGGATTTCCTTGAACTTTCTTTTCTCTCTTTTCTTTCCACAGTTTTCCCAGAGTCTCCACTTGGGCTCTCTAGCTACATGGGTATCTTTCCTTGGCTCAGTACTTCCCTCAATAAATATAATAACTTATGGAGAGTGAAGTTTCAAAGGGGAAAGTGGGGGGAGGGAGAGAAGTACCATGGGATATTGTCTACAATTAAAGAAGTTGTCAATAAAAATAAATTAAAATTTAAAAAAAAAGAAAGAAATTCACAGGCTGGAGGGATGGCTTAGCGGTTAAGGCATTTGCCTACAAAGCCAAAGGACCCAGGTTTGATTCCCCAGGACCCACGTTAGCCAGATGCACAAGGTGGCACATGTGTCTGGAGCTCCTTTGCAGTGGCTGGAGGCCCTGGCCTGCCCATTTTCTCTCTCTCCCTCTTTCTTTCTGTCAAATAAATAAATAAAATTAAAATTAAAAAGAAATTCACAAGGCAGAGCACATTAGGCTTTCCCCCTCCTTTGAGGCAGTCCACCCCATCTCACTCTGGAATGCTTGCTTTGCTTTAATAAATAAACTTCTGCTTAAATTGTGTCTCTCAAAATAAATAAATGTAATAATTTAATAACTATCCTTCTTAGTGTTTTTTATTCAATTCTTTGATTAAAATTAGAAATAAGCCTAGGCTTTGGGTTCAAGGACTTTCCTAGACCCTGAAGCACCCCATTTACAAATGGAAAGGAAGGGAGACTACCAAACTCTTTTGATGAAGCCAGAATTACTCTGATACCAAAACCAGACAAAGACAGGCAAACAGACCAGTCTCCCTCATGACTCGCGAACACAGATGCAAAACTAAATACTTACAAACCAAATACAGGAACACATCAAAAAGATCATTCACCATAATCAAGTGGGTTTTATTCCAGAGGTGCAGGGATGTTTTAATATATTCAAATCCATAAATGTAATAAATACACCACATAAATAAACTCAAGGACAGAAATCACATGATCATCTCATTAGATGCAGAAAAGGCATTTGACAAAATTTAACATCCCTTCATGATAAAAGTCCTGAAGAGGCTGGGGAGATGACTCAGTAGTGAAAGGCACTTAGCTTATAAGACCTGCTGACCTGGGTTTGATTCCCCAGTACCCACATAAAACCAGACGCACAAAGTGGCACTTGCGCCTGGAGTTCTTCTGCAGCAGTAGGAGGCCCTGGTGCACCCATAGTATTTCTCAAGAATAAGTAAATAAATATATATAAAACATTAAAATATTTTATGTTTACTGTTTTAAAAAATACCAAAAAACAAAATAAAAAAACAGCCGGGCGTGGTGGTGCACGCCTTTAATCCCAGCACTCGGGAGGCAGAGGTAGGAGGATCGCCATGAGTTTGAGGCCACCCTGAGACTACCAAGTGAATTCCAGGTCAGCCTGGACTGGAATGAGACCCTACCTTGAAAAACCAAAAAAAAAAAAAAATACTAGCACCAAAGTTTCTTGAGCATTACCTAATTTCCTATAGTTTTAGGGTTGCCTAAAGGGGAAAGGCCCTTAAAGACCATTCAGCTAACAAACAGTTTAAACCTGAAACGCTAATTAAAGAAATTAGGTCACTTCCTCACTTCAAAGCCTGTGTCCCTTGCACCCCCATCCCCAAAGAGAGCTAGCTCTCTGCTTATCTCCAGCAGGGCTCCCTTCTAGGGGCTGCTGGGACTCAGCAGGAGGTGACATCAAGGGCTGCCACACACTACTTGATGAACTCCTGTCACTTTGATGCTCACATGCCAGAATGGCCAGGCCAGGAGAGAAGCTCTATGGATCTAAGCTGTGAGGAAATGGGAGATAAAAAGGAAGCAGGCAATCAGAGCTGTTATTTCAGTCGCTGCCAGTATGGGACAGGATCGGGTTTGTTTATTTATCTAATCTCAGCGCTGAGCACTGGCTGGACTCCCAAACACTTGAGTTTGGTAATATGCTACACATCCACCACACTCTGGATGTAAATTACTGGAATTAAATAAGGACAGTGATGTTTCATTTAGCTTTGAATTTTGTTTGTTTATTTTTACATGCCTGTGTGTGTATGGGTCTCCTGACGCTGCAGATATGTGAATACCTGGAGAATTGAACCTTAGCTGGAAGTTGCAAGCAAGCGCCATTAATCACTGAGCCATCTATCCATGCTCTCATTTAAGTTTTGAGCTATGTTTAAATATGTACGCTTGGGGCGTGGTGGTTCACGTCTTTAAATCCCAGCAGGCAGAGGTAGAACGATTGCTGTGAGTTTGAGGCCACCCTGAGACTACATAGTTAATTCCAGGTCAGGCTGGACTAGAGCAAGACTCTACCTCAAAACCACCTTCCCCAAAAATACCTGTAAGTCATTTGTTAGTTAAACTGTCACCCAGCTTTGCTGCATAAATAATGTTGGATAGTGTTAGAAAAGAATCCTCACCCACATTGCGTCTGTCTTCTGCTTTGCACATTTTAAAAATCTTTTGTATATTTTTATCTATTTATTTGCAAGAGAGAGAGAGTAAGAGAGAGATACAGACCAAACCACCAGGGTACACCAGAGCCTCTTGCCATTGCAAACAAACTCCAAATGCATGTGTCACTTTGTACAGCTGGCTTTATGTGGGTACTGGGGAATTGAACCCATGCCATCAGGCTTTACAAGCAAGCACTTTTAACAACTGAGCCATCGCCTCAGCCCCTGTTTTGTACAACTTGTGGCTGTTGTATAACATTTGCAGCGCTGCCTACACCTCTGTGAGAAGATGTCCTTCACTGTTACTGGGAAACGTAATATGGCAATATCTCCTATATTCTTGAGATTTTAATTAATTTCTTCTTCTTCTTTTTTTCCCCAAGGTAGCATTTCACTCTAGCTCAGGCTGACCTGGAATTCACTAGGTATTCTCAGGCTGGCCTTGAACTCTTGGCAATCCTCCTACCTCTGCCTCCTGGTACTGGGATTAAAGGAGTGTGCCACCACACCCGACAATTTTAATTAATTTCTAATTCAACACAATGAAGTATAGCTTAATGTTTTAAGACTTAAAAAAAAAAAAAAAAAGCAATTCTATGGGCTGGAGAGATGGCTTAGTGGTTAAGGCATTTGCCTGCAAAGCCAAAGGACCCAGGTTTGATTCCCCAGGACCCATGTTAGCCAGATGCACAAGGGGGTGCATGCGTCTGGAGTTCATTTGCAGTGGCTGGAGGCCCTGGCATGCCCATTCTCTCTCTCTCTCTCCCTCTTTCTCTGTCAAATAAATGAATAAATAAAAAAAAAAATGTTTTTTAAAAAGCAATTCTAAAAGCCATTTAAAAGTTCGTAGACACTTTACATCTCAGAATAGAGCAGAAATGGGAATCATCTTCGTTAAAATCTCAGTTCTCGAAAATAACTGGTGTATAGTGTTTGAAAGATGGCTCAGCACTTAAATGCGCTTGCATGCCAGCCTGATGGCCTGGATTTGATTCCCCAGCACCTATGAAAAGCCAGATGTACAAAGTGGCACATGCATCTTGAGTTCATTAGTAGTGGCAACAGTTCCTGATGTATTCTCTCTCTCTCTCTCTCTCTTTGCAAACAATATATAAAATCAAAAAAAATAATAATTGGTGTGAACAGTTTAGTACCTATCCTTACAGATAATTTTTTAATGCATTTGTAACTACTGTAAGTCAACTTTCTAAAATAAATGCAATTTCCATGTATCAAACAAAAAACAGTGAAAGGTATATTTGAAAACTATGCTGCATTTTATTCTGATGACCATTTAGTGTAAGTTCTGAGTATAAATTAAAAACTTTAAACTCAAGTTTTCATAGCTGCTGGGATATAGAAACCTTCTATTAGCAAAAACGTATTTTAACCTTCAAAAAAATTATTTATTAGCATGTGTGTGCATGCGTGTGTGCATGTGTGCCTGTTCCTGTGTATGGGCACACCAGCACTCTTGGTACTGCAACAAGTAACAGCAACCAGATGCTTGTGTTGGTTTTTTTAAACATTTTTTTGTTGGCAACTTCCATAATTATAAACAATAAACCGTGATAACTCCCTCCCACTCTTTCCCCTCTCACAAATTCACCCTCCATTATTACTCTCAATTAGTCTCTTATTTTTATTTATTTATTTATTTTTGGTTTTTCGAGGTAGGGTCTCCTCAAGCCCAGGCTGACCTGGAATTCACTGTTGATTCAGGGTGGTGTCAAACTCATGGTGATCCTCCTACTTCTGCCTCTCAAGTGCCCGGATGAAAAGCATGCATCACGAGCCAGGCGTGGTGCTGCACGCCTTTAATCCCAGTGCTCGGGAGACAGAGAGGTAGGAGGATCACTGTGAGTTCAAGGCCACCCTGAGACTCCATACTGAATTCCAGGTCAGCCTGGGCTAGAGTGAGACCCTACCTTGAAAAACCAAAAAAAAAAAAAAAAAAAAGAAAGAAAGAAGGGAAGGGAAGGGAAGGGAAGGGAAGGGAAGGGAAGGAAAGAAGGAAGGGAAGGAAGGGAAGGAAGGGAAGGGAAGGGAAGGGAAGAGAAGAGAAGAGAAGAGAAGAGAAGAGAAGAGAAGAGAAGAGAAGAGAAGAGAAGAGAAGAGAAGAGAAGAGAAGCATGCATCACCACACCTGGCTCTCTTTTATTTAATGCCATCATCTTTTCCTCCTATTATGAAGGTCTTGTGCAGGTAGAACCAAGCACTGCCAGGTTATGGATATCCAGGCCATTTTGTGTTTGGAAGATTGCATTGTAAGCAATCCTACCCTTCCTTTGGCTCTTACATTCTTGCTGCCACTTCCTCTACAATGGACCCTGAGCTTTGGACGGTGTGATAGAGATGTCTCAGTGCTGAACACTTCACTGTCACTTCTTAGCACTATGGTAACTTTTGAATCTTCCCAGTGGTCACCACCATCTGGAAAGAGAAGCTTCTCTAAGCCGAAGTGAAAGTAGCATTAATATATGGGTATGGACATTAAGAAAAGGGCAGTTTGGGCTGGAGAGATGGCTTAGCGGTTAAGGCAGGTTTCCTGCATTTTTTATACTCCACGAAACCAGGGAGGATGTCAATTTGTTAATCGGGGGTGGGAGGGAATAAAGCAGACTTTGAAGAACAGGACACTCCTTGAGCACTCAGGCCCCTTCAAAAGAGTCTACATTCTTTCTGTTGCCCCAGTGCAGGTCAGCTGGCCCAGTCTCAAAGGTTGTAATCTCCCAATTGCAGCTGAACAGGCAGCAGTTTAGGCCTAAACATTTCTTTCTGTGCCTTATCCCTCTGAACACACCAGTCCATTTCTACACAAAGCAACCCTGCACAAGTTCTCAGGACACAGGCATAACAGCAAGCCTCTCACACAAACTGATTCAAGCCCAGTCCAGGCAAAGTTCTTTCTCACCCTCATAAACCTAACCTCATAGTCCATAGTTCTTACTGAATTCAGGTCTTTCAGCTCTGACAAGAATAGCCCATCAAGCTGTACTTACAGCACTGCAAGGCATCTCTCAGGCCAAGGTTTCAAATCCTTCCACATTCCTCTTAAAATCAGCTCCAGCTGGGTGTGATGGAGCATGCCTTTAATCCCAGCACTTAGGAGGCAGAGGTAGGAGGATTGCTGTGAGTTTGAGGCCACCCTGAGATTACATAGTTAATTCCAGGTCAGCCTGGGCAAGAGTGAGACCCTACCTCGAAAAAAAAAAAAAAAAAAAAAAAAAAAGTTGCAAAAGGCCAAAGCTACACAGTCAGGTGTCCAGCAGCAAATGACCCCACTCTCAGTCTCTCAGTTCCATCATTACTATTGCAGTTAGGTTCACTTGCTGGCAGAAATCATCTGACCAAAAACATCTTTTGGGAAAACAAGGGTTTATTTTGGCTTACAGACTCGAGGGGATGCTCCACTATGGCTTGGAAAATGATGACATGAGCAGAAGGGGGACATCACCCCCTGGCCAACACAAGGTGGACAACAGCAACAGGAGAGTGTGCTAAACACTAGCAAGGGGGAGATGGCTTTAACACCCATAAGCCTGCTCCCAACAATACACTACCTGCAGGAGGCTTTAATTTCCAACTGCCATCAGCTGGGAACCTAGCATTCAGAACACCTAAGTTTATGGGGGACACCTGAATCAAACCACCACATTTGTTGTTGTTTCTTTAAAAGTCAGATTTAACTACAGCCTATGGTGAACTGGAATTTTATGTAAACAAAGTCATACTTTGTTATATGATCTCATAACTATAATTACTGAGTTTATGTGTTAGGTCAACTTCAGTTTACATAGGGAATTATTGAGAACAAGATTCTCTCTGAGGTGGTGGTTCATAATTTGCCAGATATTTTAAAAAGATTGTAATAACCTATTACTTAAAAAGAGGAGGCAATTGGCCTGAGTTCTAGGCCAGCCTGCCTCAAGACAAAATTAAAAATTTGCCTTAGCTATTCTTAATAAAAACATTTCCAAGTGTGTTAGAGGTATAAAGATTTTCCCCAAAATGATTGTTATGTTTGCCTGTATTCATAGGCATATAACTTAAAAGTGTATTTCATGGAGTTTATTAGCAGGAGCTATCTTAAATCAATGGGTTATATAAAATCTGTAAATATAAAACAAGTTGCTGGGTGTGGTGGCACACACCTTTAATTGCAACATTCGGCAGGCAGAGGTAGGAGATCGCCATGAGTTCAAGGCCACCCTAAGACTACATAGGGGGTTGCAGGTCAGCCTGAGCTGGAGTGAAACCCTACCTCAAAAAATTTTTAAAAATTAAAAACTTTAAAAATACAAAATATAAAATAAAGAACTAAGTCTGATTGTCAGGTAGAGATTTTTGGTGACATAAATACCAAGAAAGACCTTTTCTCTATAAATTTCCAATAATAAGATGGTTAAATCTTTGAAGCTATACTGCTTACTTCTTTGTCAGTGGGTAATAAGATTAATCAATTTGGTGTAGTTTTCTTAATAACCTTTTTTTAAATTTTTTCTATTTATTTATTTATTAGAGACAGAGAGAGAGAGAGTGAGAATGAGTACACCAGGCCCTCTAGCCACTGCAAATGAACTCCAGATACATGCGCCACCATGTGCATCTGGCTTATGAGTGACCTGGAGAATTGAACCAGGGTCCTTAGACTTCACAGGCATGCGCCTTAACTGCTAAGCTATCTCTCCAACCCTTTTTAATAATCTAAAAAATTTTTTTTTTTGTTTTATTTATTTTGAGAGAGACAGGCAGACAGAGAAAGAGGCAGAGAGAATGGGCGCACCAGGGTCTCCAGCCACTGTAAATGAACTCCAGATGCATGTGCCACCTTATGCATCTGGCTTTATGTGGGTCCTGGGGAATCTAGCCTCGAACCAGGGTCCTTAGGTTTCAGAGGCAAGTGCTTAACTGCTAAGCCATCTCTCCAGGCCCCCTTTTTAATAATCTTATATGAAAGATGATTAATTATGGGATGAGATGAGATGATTAAAGGAACTGGGAAGAATTTTTCAATGTTGGACATAGAATGCTTGTTAAAAATGCTTTTTGAGTGAAACTTAGATAAGAATGTTAAAGTATATGGATGAAGATGTGTGTGTGTGTGTGTGTGTGTGTGTGTGTGTGTGTGTGTGTATGGAAAGGATATAAGAGATCTAAAAAGACCAAATTTTGCCTAAAATTAATTTCCTTTTATAAGGAATAGAAAGCTAATTTTCAGGCTAAACCTAAACGCCATGCCTAAAGTTAAAGATCTTTCAATTGTTTACAGACTTTTAAGGATGCTCTAAAGGTTTTATATAGGGGCATAGACTTCATGTAAATTCAGCTTACATTAGACACAGGTGATGTCCTATGCTAGGTGGATCACAAAGTCATAAGCACAGATGTAATTCAAATTCTTTGGAGGTCTAACCAGGTTCGACATAGACAAGACCCTATCACCTTATGTATTATAAGTGGATAAAATAAATTTTCTAGGTAAAAACAAACAATTTCAGAGTAAGACAAGGAATGTCGGGATGCTTAGCTCTGTGCTCTGTCGTTTCCTTTTGCTCTTGCTCACTGTTATATGCTATTTAAAGTCATAGCAAGCTGGACTCTAGAAAAAAGGGATGGTGCCCCCTTTATCTCAGACCCCATGCAAGTTTAAGTCATGTGCCCCCCTGACCTTGTCCAGAGACAAAATGGCCAATTGTTTCTGACAAGGAAAAGGGAATGTCAAATGGCATATAACTTTATTTCTCTTTATATTCCTCTCTTTTGAACACCTAAAGTCACATCTGTTATATGATATTTCCCAGTAGACAAAAAGGTCAGATAGGTAAACTGAGTACAGGTACTTGATGAAGTTCCAAACTCCTTACATAAGGCAAACATCAGACTTACCTAAAATGTATATCAGGATATAAACAGATGACAAAACAAGGCATCAAATAAATGATGGCTTAACTGCTAAGGTGCTTGCCTGGGAGGCCTAAAGACCTAGGTTCGAGTCCCCAGCACCCCTATTCTTATTGCTAAACCTAAAACTGATTTAAAGCAGGTTTTCACTCTCAGAATAAAAAAATCCCTCCACCTTATAGGTCTCCAATGCTGCAGCCACCTTCTAACCTGTATCCACTCCTACATGAACCACAGAGCCCCCTTCTCAGCCCTCCCCATATTCACAGTGGTTCTCAATGCCAATACCCCCTCTCAGTCTACCCCTTCTGACTCCCCTAAAACACTTGGGACCTCTGCCCCCATCCTGCCGCTCTGACAGGCTCCCCCAACAGCAAATCTGCCACCCGGTGTGCCCCCCACCACATGTTATGGTTTATACCCTTTTTTTCCACTAGCGACCTGTATAATTGGAAAAATCAGAATCATAAAAACCTCAGAATCAGATATCCCTTCTCGAGACAATCTTCTATACCCATCAGCCCACATGGGAGGACTGTCTGTCGGCCACTCTTGTAGACCCTCTTCACCCCAAGGGAACATGAGAGAATCAGAAGGGAAGCCAAGAAACTAGTGTTGGGAAGCAGACGGCTGCCCCATGGAGAATCCTCATATTATTGACAGGTTTTCTCTTCCACATGGCCAGACTGGGATCCCACCACTACTGAAGGTAGGGTGTCCCTTAACCTCTTTCATTGGACTCTGTTGGGTGGTCTCTGGGCAGCTACACAGCACCCCACAAATTTGTCTAAGGTGAGTGAAGTGACCCAAGGGCCCACAGAATCCCCTGCTCTTTCCTAGAAAGGCTATAGGAAGCATATAGGACATGCCCCCCCATAGATCCTGAAGCCCCTGAGAACAGATGAGCTACTAACATTGCTTTTGTAACTCAGTCTGCACCAGATATTAGAAAAAAAGATTCAGAATGTAGAAGGTTTTTAGAGTAAGCTTCTTTCAGAGTTAGTAGAGATTGCTGCCAGGGTATATAACAATTGAGACACTCTGAAGATAGGCTAGGAAAATGGCTAAGGTTATGGTGGCTACCTTCCAGAAGGCACAAGGCCCCACGAGACAGCCCTTATACTTTGCTCAGTATGATTTCACCTGAAAAGCAAATATATTCTGTGCTGGACCTCAAAGATGCTTTCTTTAGTATCCCATTGGCAAAGGGAAGTCAACCCATTTTTGCCTTTGAATGAACAAACCCAGAACAAGGCACCACCGAGCAACTAACCTGGACTAGGCTTCCACAGGGATTTAAAAATTCCCCCACCCTTTTTTTTTTTTTTTTTTTGGTTTTCGAGGTAGGGTTTCACTCTAGCTCAGGCTGACCTGGAATTCACTCTGTAGTCTCAGGGTGGCCTCGAACTCATGGCGATCCTCCTACCTCTGCCTCCCGAGTGCTGGGATTAGAGGCATGCGCCACCACGCCCGGCTCTCCCCCACCCTTTTTGATGAGGCTTTTCAATAGAGACTTGGAGGCCTTTTACAAAGAAACACCTGAGGCAAACCTTCTGCAGTACGAGGACGCCCTCCTCTCCTAGCTGCAGAAACAGAGGAGGAACGCCTCTCTGGCACAGAGCGTCTCCTGAACAACTTAAAACATCTGGGCTATCGCGTATCAGCCAGGAAGGCTCGGCTGTGAGTGTGTAAGGCAACCTACTTGGATACAAAGTCCAAGAAGGTAAGAAAATGCTGTCAGCCTCTAGGATACAGGCCATCACCCAAATCCCCACACCTCAAGCTAAGAGGCAAGTCGGAGAATTCCTTGAAACTGTGGAATATTGCAGAATTTGGTTCCCAAGGTTTGCTGAATTGGCAGCCCTTGCCCTGGCACTTCCAGACCTAACCAAACCCTTTCACCTGTACATAGATGGAAAAAAGGGGACAACCAGGGAGTCCTAACCCAAAAACTGGGGCCATGGTGTTGTCCAGTGGTCTACTTGTCTAAGAAGCTAGACCCAGTAGCCGCTGGTTGGTCTCCTTGTCTCTGGGCTATTGCATCTTCTACTCTTCTATCAAAGTACGCTGACAAGTTAATCTTGGGACAGAATTTATCAATTACAGACCCACATACAATAGACACTCTTCTAAAAAGCTCCCTACCTCCCCACCGATGGCTCTCCAACTCTTGCATAACCCACTATCAGGCCTTGCTCTTAGATCAGCCGAGGATACAATTTTGCCAGGCTGAGACTTTGAACCCAGCAACCTTGCTGCCAGTGGCCCAGTACCATCAAAATTCTCTGCTGTCTTTCCTTCCCCTTGGAAAGTTCATAAGCCAAGCCTCCAAATACAATTCTCTCTGCATGTAGCATTTTGAAGCTCTCGTGAGAATAGTCCATAAAATTTGCCTTACTACTCTGAAAGACATCTTTAGTTGTAAGTACCAAGTCCATGCCCATTCCTCCAAAACAAAAGTTCCACATGGTCAGACTCATCACACAGCCACAACCCACGCCAGTACAAATTCTGTCATAGCCAGCTTTATGTTGCTAGGATGAACTGCCAAATCAGGCACAGTTTATGGGAGGAACAGAATTTATTTGAAGTTTACAGATCCAGGGGAAGTTCCATAATGGCAGGAGAAGCTGGCCCACATTCAGAGGTCCACACAGAGAAATACCACCACTAGCACAACAAGCAAGCATGCTCCAGGAACCCCAGGTAGAGCTCAAGACTTTTCATACCTTTTGACTGTAATTCTAGATCCATCCCCAAACACAACTCAGGGCTGGACTCTAGGATTCACCCACAGTCACACCAAATTATAAGCTTTAATAAAACTCCTTAATCTATTGTGGGACATTTGTTCAAACTACCACACTGGGTCATATGGTAAATCTATTTTTAGCCCTCAGGAACCTCCACACTGATTTCCACAATGGCTGTACCAGTTTACATTGCCACCAACAATGTAGAAGGGTTCCTCTTTCCACATCCTTGCCAGGATTTATTGTCATTTGATTTCTTTCCTTAAAAAATTTATTTTTATTTTTATTTATTTATTTGAGAGGGAGAAAGAGAGAATGAGTGCACCAGGCCCTCCAGCCACTGCAAATGAATTCCAGACACATGTGCCACCTTGCGCATCTGGCTGATGTGGGGCCTGGGGAATTGATCCAAGGTCCTTTGGTTTTGCAGGCAAGTGCCGTAACCACTAATCCATCTCTCCAGCCCTCTGTTGCAATCAGGTTCGTATTACTAGCAGAAATCACCTGACCAAGAGCAGCTTTTGGGAAAAAAGGATATATTTTGGCTTGCAAACTTGGGGGAGGGGAGATGCTCCACCATGGCAGGGGAAATGATGGCATGAGCAGAAGGTGGACATCACCCCCTGGCAACAAGGTGGACAATAGCAACAGGAGAGTGTGCCAAAACCCTGGCAAGGGGAAAACTGGCTATAACACCCATAAGCCACCCCCAACAATACACTGCCTCCAGGAGGTGGTAATTCCCAAATCTCCATCAGCTGGGAACCTAGCATTCAGAACACCTAAGTTTATGGGGGACACCTGAATCAAACTACCACATTCCACCCCGGCCCCCTTAAACTGATAACCATACATGATTTAAAATGCAATGTATTCACCCAACTTTAAAAGTCCCCATAGTTTTTATTAATTCAAATGATGTTCAAACATTCCCATAATCCAAGGTCTTTTAAAATAACCTCAAAAAACCCATAATGGCACAGAATAAACATTCACACTGCAAAAGATGTGCTTTGGGCATAGCAAATTAATATTCAACCAATATAAGATTTAAACAGGACAAACATCAAACTCTATAGCTCCAAGTCCAACAACTCTAGCCAGTGACATGTCTCCAAGTTCAATAATTCTAACCAGCAACAGGTCTCTGGAGTTCCAATTCCACCCCTGCAGCGAGGCTACTCACAGTCCTGGAAAACTTCATCAAGGCCGGCAGCTCTCCTTAGCAGCCATCTCGTGGTCCCGGCATCTCCACTGGGTCTCCACAACCCAAGGGTCTTCCTCATGGCTCCATCAGGTCTCTATGCAGGCATCTCTTAGGCCAAAGTTTCCAATCCTTTCACATTCCTCTTGAAAATCAACTCCAAAATGCCAAAGCCACACAGTCAGGTGTCTAGCAGCAAATGACCCCACTCTCAGAACCAACATTACTGTTGCAGTCAGGTTCACATTGCTGGCAGAAATCACCCAACCAAGAGCAGCTTTGGGGAAAAAAGGGTTTATTTTGGCTTACAGACTCGAGGGGAAGCTCCATCATGGCAGGGGGAAACAATGGCATGAGCAGAGAGTATACATCACCCCCTGGCCAACATAAGGTGGACAATAGCAACAGGAGAGTGTGCCAAACACTGGCAAGGGGAAACTGGCTATAATACTCATAAGCCCGCCCCCAACAACACACTGCCTCCAGGTGTTAATTCCCAAATCTCCATCAGCTGGAAACCTAACATTCAGAACACTTAAGTTTATGGCGGACACCTGAATCAAACCACCACACCCTCTTTTTTTTTTTTTTGGTTTTTCCAGGTGGGGTCTTACTCTAGCCCAGGCTGACCTGGAATTTACTATGTAGTCTCAGGGTGGCCTCAAATTCATAGTGATCCTCCTACCTCTGCCTCCCGAGTGCTGGGATTAAAGGATTGCGCCACTAAGCCTGGCCTCATTTGTTTTCTTGATAATAGCAATTCTGACAGGAGACGGAATCTCAAAGTAGTTTTAATTTGCATTTCCCTGGTGGCTTAGAACGTAGAACACATTTTTTTGAGAAAGAGAGCAAGAGAGAGACAGAGGAAGAGGCAGAAAGAGAGAGAATGGGCACGCTAGGGCCATTTCAGCTGCTGTGAATGAACTACAGGTGTGTGTGACCCCTTGTGGGCAAGTGCGGCATCGTGTGCTTGCATCACTTTTGCGTCTGGCTAAACGGGGGACCTGGAGAATAGAACAGGTTTTCTTAGGCTTGGCAGGTAGGAGCCTTAACCACTAAGACATATCTTCAGCCCCTGTAGAACACATTTTTAGGTGTTTATAGGCCATTTGTATTTCTTCTTTTGAGAACTCTCTATTTAGTTCCATAACTATTTTTTAAGTTTATTTTTATATTTTTACTTCTCAGAGAGAGAGAATGGGTTTGCTGCCAGGGCCTCTAGTCATTATAAATGAACTCCAGACACATGTGCCACCTTGTGCATTTGGCTTACATGGATCCTGGGGAATTGAACCTGGGTCCTCGGGCTTTGCAGACAGGTGCATTAACTGCTAAGCCATCTCTCTAGCACCATAGCTCATTAAAAAATATTTTTTTAATTTATTTACCTATTTATGAGAGAGATTGAGAAAATGGGCATGCCAGGGCCTCAGCCAAGAACTCCAGATGCATGTGCCATCTTGTGCATCTGCATAGCCCATTTTTTGATTTCTTAGTTTTTTTGTTTTGTTTTGTTTTTGTTTTTTCTGAGGTAAGGTTTCACTCTGGTCCAGGCTGACCTGCAATTAACTATGTATTCTCAGGGTGGCCTCGAACTCACGGCGATCCTCCTACCTCTGCCTCCCGAGTGCTGGGATTAAAGGCGTGAGCCACCACTCACGGCTATATTATTTAGTTTTTTGAGTTCCTTGTATATTCTGGATATTAATCCTCTGTCAGGTGTACTGCAGGAAAATATTTTCTCCCAGTCTGTAGGTTGCATCTTTGCTCTATCCACAGTGTCCTGTGCTGTACAAAAGCTTTTTGATTTCATGAGGTCCCAGCGGTTGATCTGTGGTTTTACTTCCTGAGCAACTGGAGTTATAATCAGAAAGTTCTTGCCGAGGCCAATATATTGAAGTGTTTCTCCGACTTTTTATTTTAGTTTTTCGAGGTAGGGTCTCACTCTAGCCCAGGCTGGCCTCAAACTCATAGTAATCCTCCTACCTCTGCCCTCTGAGTACTGGGATTAAAGGTGTGCACCACTAAGCCCGGCTTTCTCCTACTTTAAAAATATACTTTATTTAGATATTTGAGGGAGAGAAAGAAAAAGACAGATAGAGAATGGGTGCACTACTGCAAACAAACTGCAGATGCATGTGCTACCTTGTGCATCTGGCTTACGTGGGTCCTGGGAAATCAAATCTGTATCCTTTGGCTTTGCAGGCAAGTGCCTTAACTGCTAAGCCCTCTCTCCAGTCCCCTACTTTTTTCTCTGGCAGTTTCAGGTCTGATACTAAGGTCTTTGATCCATTTGGACTTGATTCTTGTGCATGGAGACAAGGTCTATTTTCGTCCTTCTACATATACTTATCTAGTTTTCCCAACACCATTTGTTAAAAAGACTGTCTTTTCTCCAACGAATATTTTTGGCATTTTTGTCAAAAATCAGATGTCTGTAGTTGCCTGGATTTACATCTGGGTCCTCTATTCTGTTCCATTGATCTACGTGTCTGTTTTTGTTACTGCGTTTATATTACTATGTAATATAGCTTAAAATCAGGTATGGTGATACCTTGTTTTGATATTTGAGGCTTGTTGTGCTTCCAAATGAATTTTAGGCTTTTTAAAAAATATTTCTGTGAAGAATGCCATTGGAATTTTGATGGGTATTGCATTAAATGTGTAGATTGCTTTTGGTAAGATTGACGTTTTCACAATATTGATTCTGCCAATCCAAGAACATGGGATGTCTTTCCATTCCCTAGTGTATCTTGCAATTTCTCTCTCTCTCTCTCTCTCTGAGAAATGGGATGGACTATAAACCCTCAAGGCTTTCCCACAGCAGTGCACTTCTTCTACTCAGGCTCTTCCTCCTAGAGGTTTCACCACCTTCTCCAGCAGTGCCACCAGCTGGGGACCAAGTGTTCACACATGTGAGCTCATGGTGAGCATCTTACATTCAAACCACAACGCTGTGGTTTAGAACCTAACCTGCTATGTCAATTTCAGATCCAAACTATGCTGCACAGAATTAACAAACAAAACATGGGACTGGAGAGATGGCTCAATGGTTAAAGGCTCTTGCTTGCAAAGCCTAATGGCTTGGGTTTGATTCCCCAGTGCCCACAGAGCCAGATGCAAAAGTGGTGCATGAGCCTGGAGTTCATTTGCAGTGGTGGGAGGCCTTGGTGCACCTCCACTCTCTTTTCCTCTTCCCTATTTCACATAAATAAATAATAGTAAATAAATACTAAAGACAAAACTATATTCCCAAGGTATGGTCTCCAAGAAGACAGAACTAAGCTGTCCTCCAGGTATTTGCTAGGTACACAAGCCTCAGTATCCCATCACATCACAATTTTGGTTTTAAATATAGTTCAAAGCAACATGTCTAAAAAACAAAACCTGTAACTCTGGACATGACATTGCAGTCAGAGGTTTTCTATTCGTTCCCTTTGTCACCAAGTATGTTGCCTGCCCAGCTCACTGTTCTTGGGTCAATTCCTCTTTCCTATTAGAACTGGGTTCTGCTCCAAATCTCCTGGAAATATGTTAATGCAAGGAGTTAGCAATACTCTTAGTGGATAAGGCACTTGCATGTGAAGCCTAAGGACCAGTGTTTGATCTCTCTCCAGACCCCATGTAAGCCAGATGCACAATGGTGAGCCAAGCTCAAGGTTGCCCATGTGCACTAGGTGGTGCAAGTATCTGGAGTTTAATTGCAGAGGCTGGCATACCAATTGTCTCTTACTCACTAGAAAAAAAAATGGGGCTGGAGAAATGGCTTAGCAGTTAAAAGGCATTTGCCTGTAAAGCCAAAGGACCTAGGTTCAATTCTCCAGGACCCACATAAGCCAGATGCACAGGTGGCACATGTGTCTGGAGTTTGTTTACAGTGGCTGGAGGTCCTGAGTCTCCATTCTCTGTATCTGCCTCCTTCTCTCAATAAATAAAAAAAAATTTAAATTTTTAAAAATTTTGGTTTTTCAAGGTTTTCTAGCCCAGGCTGACCTGGAATTCACTTTGTAGTCTCAGTGTAGCCTCAAATTCAGTGATCCAACTACTTCTCTCTCCAAAGTGCTGGGATTAAAGGCATGTGCCACCACGTCCAGCCCTTATTTATTTTCAAGCAGACACACACATAGAGACAGACAGACACACACACACACACAGAGAATGGGCACAACAGGGCCTCACATGCACCACTCTGTGCATGTGGCTTTATGTCAAACCTGGTACTTAGGCTTTGCAGGTAAGTACCTTAACTGCTAAGCCATCTCTCCAGCCATGCTCCCTCTGCAATATACTTTTTTTTTTTTTTTTTTAGTTTGTCAAGGTAGGGTCTCATTCTAGCCCAGGCTGATCTAGAATTCACTATGTAATCTCAGGCTGGCCTTGAACTCACAGTGATCCTCCTACCTCTGCCTCCCAAGTTCTGGGATTAAAGGCATGAGCCACCACACCCAGCTGCAATACACTTTTTAATTGCAATTAATTTAACTTAATAACTATGTTGCTTAATAATGACCACAGTGAGTAATAAATACTCTTCCCACAGGATCAGCCTGAGGTAATGGTTGTAATACTCAATTGCAAAGCTCTACTACTAAATTAAATCCTGCTTTCAGAGGTAAGTGAGAAAGCAAACCACATGTGAGCATATGTTATGCTGCCTGGGTTGGTCTGTAGACAGGTGAGTGTGGCTGACTTTTAAACCCTGCCTGGGCATGCTTCTTGTCTGATGCAATCTGTGCAGAGAAATTTCTCTCTTTTTATGTTTATATTTTTGTTCTCACAGTGCTAATAAAACAACATATTCAAATACCCACATTTTAAATTAAATTCTTATTTCCTGGATGTTTCCAGACTAAAAACTGTTTGTCTTCCCCAATTAAATTAACTGAATCATCATGAACCAACTGTTTTAAACTCCAAGCAACCTACTTGCACAGATGAAAATATATGAAGGCAGTAGGGCATGGTAGTACATACCTTTAATCCCAGGACTCAGGAGGCAGAGGTAGGAGGATGACTGTGAGTTGGAGGCCACCCTGAGACTACATAGTGAATTCTAGGTCAGCCTAGAGTAGATTGCGACCCTACCTCGAAAAATCAAAAGATAAAATAGAATAAAAATATATGAATGACAGATCCACTTGTAAGGAGCACACATCCAGCAGCACCAATTTTATTTAGTGTTTACTACTGTAACAGTAAAGGGTACTGTTATGAGACAGTGATTTTGGTCCATCTTTTTTTCTATTTGAATTTAAAACATTATACATCATTTAAAAAATAAATTATAGCTTTTATGATTCCACATGTTTTTCTTGACTATTGGAATATCAGTTTCAAGTAACAACAACAAAAAGGGAATTAAAAATGCAAATTAAATATAGTAATATGTACATAACAAACATTAATTACCAAAGTAATTTAAAAGTCCTTTACTTCTTTAGTTTAAAATTCATAAGCAGGATGTCATTTGGTGATCTCTGGGATTACTTTATTATCCACAATGAGAGTATGAATAATTCCTTCTTTTCGCTTCCCACTGCTGACAGCCTTTATGTAACAGTCATGGTTCCCAATATTGAAGTGTGTTTCCGTCCCATCGTCTACAAACTCACCCTAGGACAAAAAGGAAGGAGGAGTCAGCAGTCCAGAAATAATACTGTCACAGTATTAACATTACTGAAAAGTACTGATCACATATTGAAATAATATGCTAGTTGAAAGTTCAACTTTGCAAAACTGGAGTTCAAAGATTGTACTTAGTTACTTGTCATTTGTTATAAACTGAAAATTTCCTTTTGCAACTTTTTATATGTATTTGAAAGGGAGAGAATGAACAAGACAGGGCCTCTTGCCACTGCTAACAAACCCCAAATACACGCGTCATTTGGCACATCTGGCTTTACGTGAATACTGGGAAATCAAACCCGGGCCATCACACTTTGCTAGCAAGCGCAAAACCACAGATCCATCTCTCTAGCTTCTTTTTTGTTATTTGAGATTTATTTGCACGTGTGTGTATGTGTGTCTATGCCAGGATCAATTGCTGCTGCAAACGAACACCAATTACATGTGCCACTTTTTGCATCTGGCTTTGCATGGGTGCTGGGGAACAGAAATAAGGCAGCAGGCTTTGCAAGTAAGCGCCTTTAACCACTGAGTCATCTCCTCAGCCCTAAAAGGTTTTGATATATATATATATTTTTTTGTTTGTTTGTTTGTTTGGTTTTTTTTTGTAGCCCAGGATGGCCTTGAACTCATTCACAGTGACCTTCTTACCTCTGCCTCTCGAGTGCTGGAAAAAAAGGTGTGTGCCACCACACCAAGCCTAAGTTTCGTTTTTATGATGCCTGAAATCCTTTAGGATCTTACATTTAAGGAGAAAAATGTACACTTTATAGCCATGTGTCTATAATATAGACTGAATATACATATTGAGGTAGGATCTCACTCTAAGCCAGGCTGATCTGGAACTCACTTTGTAGTCCCAGGCTGTTCTTGAACTCCAACAGTCCTCCTACCTCTGCCTCCCAAGCACTGGGATTAAAGGCATAAGCCACTATTCCTGGCCCTTGACAATTTTTTTAAAAAATAAAAATGGGCTGGGTATTGTGGCACATGTCTTTAATCCCAGCACTCAGGAGGCAGAGGTAGGAAGATCGCTGTGAGTGTGAGGCCACCCTGAGACTACATAGTAAATGCCAGGTTAGCCTGGGCCAGAATGAGATACTACAGTGAAAAACCAAACCATACCAAACCAAAACAAAAATATGGGTAAGTTAGGGTGATGGCTAAATGGATAAGCTGCTTGCCATGCAAGTGTGAGTACTTGAGTTTGGATCCCCAGAACCAAAAATAAAGCCAGATGCTATACTTTGAGCGTATACTGTGAGTGTGCCTATGGCAAGATGGGAGGTGGAGACAAGAGAATTCTTTGGAAGCTGATGGGCCAGCTAGACTGCTGAATGCAGCAGCAAACAAGAGTCCCTGCCTCACACAAGGTGGAAGGCAAGGAACTGGCTCCTGAAGTTGTCCTCTGACTGGCCCATGTGCATGCTCACTCATACTCAGGTGTATGAACACATGTGTACACACACACACACACACACACACACACACACACCAAAAATATATAAATAACAATGTTGAGAAAAGCTGGGAGTGGTGGCACATGCCTTTAATCTTAGTACTCAAAAGGCAGAGGTAGGAGGATCGCTGTGAGTTTGAGGCCACCCTGAGACTACATAGTGAATTCTAGGTCAGCCTGGGCTACAGTCCTTCAAAAAAAAAAAAAAAAAAAAAAGAGAGAGATGGCTCAGCTATTAAGGAACTTGCTGGCAAAGCCTGGGTTCCATTCCCTAGTACACACGTAAAGCCAGATGCATAAACTAATGCATGCATCTGGAGTTCATTTGTAGTGTCTAGAGGCCCTGGTGTGCCCATTCGCTCTTTGTCCAAATAAATACAATATTTAAGAAACATTTGGCACTCTGACCAGAAGGCAGCTAGAACTAAGGACAACCAAAATCTATCAACAAGACAACAGATAGCTGACTCCCTGGCAGGAGATGAACCACCCCTCCCACATCAGCCAGGGTCCAGGTGAAAACACAGAGAGGGACTGGCAAGATGAGCAAGAGTGCTGCTTCCATGGAGAACCTGACAACTTGTGCCAGGGTGATGGAGACAGACACCGAGGGTACTCAAAATGTACCAAAGCAGAAATCCAGAAATTGCTGAGAGCTCAACACTAAAGCAGACTTAAAGCACCCCACCACAGCTCAGAGAGTTTTGTGAAAGAGGAGACAGAAAGATTTAAGAGCCACAGGGTGAGAGGGAATATCCAGAGGCATTGCCGCCCCTCCCCCACCCATGACTACTGCTCTTGTAACTCATAACCCACAACCCTGTGGTGAATACCAGCAATCCCACTCAGTGGAATGGGGGCGGGGAGGAGAGAAATGATGGTACCAACACATGATGTATCCAAACTAAGTTCCTAATTAGTTAAAAAAAAAAGGGGGCTGGAGAGATGGCACTTATCAGCAAAGCTGAAGGACCAGGTTTGAGTCCCCAGTACCCACGTAAAGCCAGATGCACAAGGTGGTACATACATTTGGAGTTCATTTACAGTGGCTAGAGGCCCTGGTATGGCCATTCTCTCTCTCTCTCTCTCTCTCCATATATATATATATATATATATATATATATCTTTCTCTCATTTAAATAAACATTTATTAAAAAATGAAAAAAATAGAAACATTTGTTGGTTACTTATAATATCCAAGTTTATATACATTATTTCACTGCATCTTCAAACAAACTTGCTAGAGGAACTATTACTATACCTATTTTATAGATAAGGAAATTGAGGAGCACCATTGCTGAAGGCTCCACTTGGCAAGGTGGAAGTATTCTTTCTTAAAAAAAAAATATTTTTATGGGGCTGGAGAGATGGCTCAGCAGTTAAAGGTCCTTGCTAGCAAAGCCTGAAGACCCAGGTCAATTTTCTAGTACCCACATGGGGCACAAGCATCTGAAGTTTGTTTGCAGTGGCACGAAATCCTGCTGTGCCCATACCCTCTCAAATAAATGAATGTTAAAAAATAATTTTACTTATTTGAGAGAGAGAGAAGTAGAGAATATGAATATGGGTGTTACTGCAAACTCCAAATGCACACACCACTTTCAGGATTGGGCTTTACACAGGTGATAGGGAATTGAACACAGGCCAGCAGGCTTTACAAGCAAGCACCTTTAAATGCTAAGCCATCTCCCTAGCCAAAGATGGGTATATTCTTCTTCTTTCTTGTTCTGCTAGTGTGTTTGAAGATAGGGTTTCACTCTGGCCAAGGTTGACCTGAAGATCACTCTGTAGTCCCAAGCTGGCCAGTTGAACTCGCAGCAACCCTCCTACCTCTGCCTCCCAAGTGTTAAGATTAAAGGTGTGCGCCACCACCCCAGCGGGAGTATTCTTAACCTTGCTCAAAATATGCTTCTTTGGGGTATAAGGTAGCTTACAATAAAATATACACATTAAGACTACTGAGCACTACTACTGAGACACTAGCCCTACTGAGCACTTCAAACGTAACTAGTCTGAAGTAACATGCTCTATGTGTACAAAGCCCTTCTACTCCAAGTGTGAGCTATGGTTAGCAGTATTGGCACATTCAGGGAAATGTTGAAATTTGCACTTCCACCAGACCTCAGGGGATCCCACTTGGATAAACACAGGAGGACAACAACTCTCGGGGCAGGGACTTCTTAATATGAGGACTCTGTAGGGTAAGAGCCAACCCAGGAGTGGCAAGGTAGAATGTGAGGTTGTGCCAGCTCGGAGCACAAGTCATTTCCAAGCTCTTGCTGTCCCAGGAACTGTCTAGGAGAAATTTTTGGAATTGGTGTCAAGAA